>CM044962.1:10726981-11926981 GCA_024516035.1 Bactericera cockerelli | reverse complement strand
AGGGTAAAACCAGCTACTGACTGTGTTCAGAAATAGCCAGATTCACTATGGTTCGTATTTGAATGGTCACAAAAACTGGTGTATTTAACGTGCCATCGTTCTTTTATTTTGCATAACATCTCATTCATAATTATAAAGTCATGTTACACAGCAGATACCTACTGTTTTAAAATTCAAAACACTGTTTTTTATCAACTTTGAGAAAAGGCACCAAACATTTCATTGTTTTTAATTTGTATACATACTATGTTATGTAATAAATAAATGGAAAAAAAAAACACTCTAAACTTTAGTCACCGTGGCAGAGTGAGTTAGCGCGCTAGGCATTGCACGCATGGTGACCTGGGTTCGATTCCCAGCGGGACAGGAATTTTTTCTGCTCTGTAGTTGGATGTTCGGGGTCGACTCATACCTCGTGAGGAAAAATGAGTAGTTACTTGTATGAGTAACGACCAGTGGCGGCATTACCAGAGTAAAAAGAAATTAATGTAATAGAATTCGAAAAGTACAGGAGGCTCTTAGTAATGCTGCGCTACCCACAAAAATTGTGAAGAGGACTTGTGCTTCACCACAAACAAAATCATATGTACATACATACTTCGACCTTGACAATTATTTATTAAAGAAACATCTGATTGCACATGCGCACAGACGCTTTAAACAAACGTCTCTGAATAACAAAATCAGCTGAAGGGACAAATGACCCAGGCATCCCTACAGTGAGGACTGTGCATACCACCCTTACATAGAGATTTACTCATGAAAAATCACTTGCTTCCTCCCCGCAGAGCTGCGGCAAGTACCTGGAGATTGCGCAGACGCAGGGCGGCCGCTGGCAGCGCACGCTCCAGCACGAGCGCGACACGCGGCTGCGGCTAGAGGAGCTGGTGGAGCAGATGGCGCGCTGTGCGACCTTGAGCCGCGGCCAGGAGGAGGATGGGGAGGAGGAGGGGGAGGAGGAGGAGGAGGACGAGAGTGTGTTCTACGATGCGCATGATGCGGTGGGGGAGAACGGAGCCCTGCTCAGCCCCGGACCTCGGGTGAGTGAGGGGGTTTTTTTTTTTTTCTTTTTTAATGCTAACTTCTACACCTCACATAGAAATTATGTGAGGCAATACCTGACAGATATACGAGATATGCGTTGGTTGTTATTTGAGTGAGGGGTTTTTTTTTTTTTAACACATTCAGCCCAAGGATTTTTTGGTAATATGGTTCAGTGGACCAACTTTTTTTATTTAAGATTTGTACTTTTTTTTTTATTTAAGACTCAAACAGCAATAAAAAGTCACTAGATAGATATTTTTCTGGTCTAAAAAAAAACCAAAAAACTTCCACGGACCACGACAATCGAATCCCCATAAGAAATACACAGTAGCGTGTACACTATAAAGAGCATCGGTTTCTGAAAGTGAGAGAGCGAGGTGTACAGCATAGTGTACACGCGGTCCACTGTAGAAAACACTCGTGTACACTATACTGTACACGTGGCGCTGAATGTGTTAAATGCTACTGTCTACACCTCACATAGAAATTAGGACTATGTGGAGCAATACCTGACAGATGTATATGCGTTGGTTGTTATTTGAGTGAGGGTTGTAACTATTTTCAGGGTATAATAAAAATAATAATAATTCCGTGTCCGTGAGATATGTATTGATACCTAAATCACGGTGGTGAGAAGATTACATGGACGCCCAGATCCAATGTCTAGGCTCCTTTCATGTCCATCGATTCTATTTGGTTTTAACGTCCTTACTTGTAGGGGTTTTACCCTCCACTCGTGGGAATCGTACCAGCTACCCACATTCACATCACCCAGCCTGGGTAGGGCCGGAATTGCCAGGCAGCTGTGGCTGTGCAGACAATCTAAATTATTTGCTTGTGATGAGACAGTGCCTATTGTGTTGGTTTTTTTGTAAAATAAATAAATATTTTTAGCTCCGATTTCAATTTTTCCATATTTCTGGACGTTTCATAACCTCCTTTTCAAATCCTACAATGATTGAACCTTAGTTTTCTCCTTGCAGTTTCATCTCTATCCTTTTCCCTCCTCCTCCTCCTTGATGACCAGTGTGTTCTGTCTGTTCTCGAGACATCACGTGAGTAAATTTCCTTTCCAACCGTCTATTACTGATTTTTCGTATATATCTACCACGAAAAGAATATCCATTTATTTATTACATCTATTGCAGGCTGTATACTTGGTCCATACCACTGACATGTGATAATGTTCCAAGCATACAGGATGCATTGCCGCGTTGAATAAATAATGAAAAATAATAATAGAACAAAATTGGACACTCGAGTTTTACTATTACAAAAGTCTTAGTGAGGAGCCCCGTTCATTATTATTATTTAACATTTTATTGGTAAAATACATGATACATTCTGCAACATAGGACATGAAATAAAAAGAACACAATAGAATATGTAGTGAATCAAGGGGCGAGGTTAAAGCCTGTGGCTTTCTCTTCCACCGAATTCATACTCATCGTGCGAGTGTGAGGGAAACTTCATACTCTTCTAACACCATCATCAAGTTCTGCGCATTGTCGTGATAGCCAATGAAAAAAGGAAACCAGTGGCTTTCCTTTTTTCCACGAATACGAATAATAATATGATTCTTTAATACAAACATTGCAGTATTGATTGGTTCTGCTGTTTATTAGCAATCTCCCAAAAGTAGACAGCCACAATTTTATATTTAATATGTATGTATGTATGTGAATTTAGAATGTTTTCTCTCAATCAGTCTTGCCACTATGAAATTATAAACCAAAAGATCCCGCTCCCACAATCCAAAAGACAGGGACTGTTCTAATTAACTTAGGCCAGGAAACTTGAAATTATCATAAACAAGATGAATATAACACATGCCATGCTTTCCAAAATCATTCACAAAAACAAGAGACCCATACTATACTGGGTCTTTTAGTGTGACAAGTCTGTGTAAAACATACAGTTTCACTTTAATATTTCTTTTCCTATGTGCTATATCTTATATGTAACTGTGTAATGTAAAAGAAATGTACAATAAAACTCATTATTATTATTCCTCCAGGAGCAAGACACAGACTCTTCCACCTCCGAACTGGACGAGGGGGGGCTGCCCCCTCATCCCCCCGCCGCCTCCCCGTCTGGTCTCGCCCGTGTGAGTGAGAACAGCAGCGGAGGCCCGGGCCCCTCCCCTCCCTCCCCCCCCTCCTCATCCGGCCTTACTCCGTCCGACCGGTGCCAGGAGGCTCTGAGTCAGGTGAATACTATGAATATACCGAATAGAACCAACCTCAGTAGCTTGATTGATAAGGCAGTGGACTAGTAACCTGGAGGTCGGTGGTTCAAGTCCCGGTTTCAGCGTAGATTTAGTAAAGCGAGTTTGAGTAGTTGTAATATCACGAAAGTGATTAACACAAATATGATAACTTTTTTTTTACTACTTCCGTATCATAACATCAATAAAAAAAATTGACTGACCTGACCCAAGTGATTATGAAAGACACCCTGAATATTATCAACAAGCACTTATACTCGTGAAAAAAAGAAAAAATTATACTACTTAGCAAAAAACTAAAAAAAAAAACCCATATCTATGTATACTGTGTCAGATGTGGCAACTCGTTATAGAGCAGTTCGTTAAATAAATAAATTTAATTGTTTCTCTCTCAAATACTAAAGAATCAAATATTAATATTGTTCTTCAATATAAATTTAGAAATACTTGGAAAACAGAGAAACCCCCCCCCCCCTGGCTACTCAACTGGACTTACCAACTGCAATCACTTTCACTCCAAGGAGCCTCCTCATTGGTGTAAATTCCTTGCCCGCTTTGAGTTAAAAGCCTATCATTAATTTTGTTTATCTTCAGGTGTTACCGTGGCAACCAAATAATCCCCGGCGTACCATAATCCCAGAGAAGCCACCAGGCTCCATGCAGATCTGGAGTATACTGAAGAACTCCATCGGGAAAGACCTTTCCACCATACCTATGCCTGTGAGTAACTTGATTCCAACACCTGCACTTTCCACCATACCTATGCCTGTGAGTAACTTGATTCCAACACCTGCACTTTCCACCATACCTATGCCTGTGAGTAACTTGATTCCAACACCTGCACTTTCCACCATACCTATGCCTGTGAGTAACTTGATTCCAACACCTGCACTTTCCACCATACCTATGCCTGTGAGTAACTTGATTCCAACACCTGCACTTTCCACCATACCTATGCCTGTGAGTAACTTGATTCCAACACCTGCACTTTCCACCATACCTATGCCTGTGAGTAACTTGATTCCTAGACCTGCATTTTCCACCATACCTATGTCTGTGAGTAACTTGATTCCTAGACCTGCACTTTCCACCATACCTATGCCTGTGAGTAACTTGATTCCTAGACCTGCACTCTCCAATTCGAAGGTTGTGCTTTCGAATTGCGGGCTGGCAGAATTTTTGGACGGAGATTTTTCGCTACTGGAATGACATAACTGTTTTATTCCCTTCCCTCAATTAATATTGAAACGGTTCCAAGTCAGACAAATCTTCAAGTTAAATAAAGTACCCACATCGTTGGTGTTAGGAAGGGCATCCAGCCGTACAAAAATGTGCCAAAACCAACCAACCTCAACCATGAGGTTGAACAACGTCGACCCTGCTCAAGCGGGATAAGACAGAGTAAAAGAAGAAGCAGAAGATTTCCACTTGTAACAAATGGCTTATTTTACCTCATCTATCGTTATTGTTTGAATTAAACTTTCAAGATCCAACAGTTTTAGGATTACAGTTGTTGTTGTTGTAGCCAGTTTGGATACAGCTGGAGGGGTGAGTGATGGTCTCCAGCCAACTTTATTTGAAAGATGGCTCGTCCTGAACCACATATTTCATATTTCTATGTGCGATCAACCACCATGAGGACTTGGACTTTTCTCTATAAGTCATTAAACCCTTAAGAAACTGCAAGCGAGCCTGGCTTGTAAGGGTTGGCTAGTCTGTTATCTGTTTATAGTCCTCTATCGAGACACTGGTCTTCTCCTTGTTTAACGTCCCCCAGCCAGACTATTGGAATTACAGTAATCATAATTAATGTCGTAATCTTGCGGTTTCAGTTAAACTTCTCCGAGCCTCTCTCAATGCTGCAGAGGTTGACGGAGGACTTTGAGTATGCCCACGTTCTGGACGAGGCAGCCGCCACTGAAGACATCCTCAGGTATTTCTTCCTTTTTTGTTTACAACCGACCTCTGTAGCTTGATCGATAAGGCGGCGGACTTGTAACCTGGAGGTCGGCGGTTCAAGTCCCAAGTTCAGCAATGATTTGGTAAAGCGAGTTTGAGTAGTTGTGACATCACGAAAGTGATCAACACAAATATGATAACTTTTTTTTTGCAAAAAAATCAAGACAAGAAATTTGGTGATGAAAAACATTATATTTATTTGCTTCACAACAACAAAAACTGTTAGTGTATTTGGACGGGAAAAAGAAATAATAATATCACTCTTTATTACTTTTAGTAACTTTAACTCGTCCTGGCCCACCACAGAGCATTAATTTGAATGTTTTCCATGCGACATCAACCATCGTGAAAACTTTTGGTTTCTCCATCTGTTTCAAGCTTTTTTACACAATTAGAAACCAGCCAGCTAGCTAGGCTGGTTTAGGGCTCTGTTCTTGTTTGTCGCTTCTTACAACAGAGGACCAATTTTCCCATTGAAATGAACTCTGCTATCCCGGAAATGATACCGAGTCTGCCCGGTAGCTCAGTGGCCAAGTTGTCGTACTCCAGAGCTCCCGAATTTAAAACCCAGCCGGAACATGACAAGTTAGCCTCCGGAGGATTTTGACCACTTCATAATACGTCTTGAGACTTTTGAGTTTACCGCTGGACGAATGAGTTATTGGACTCATCACTCCTAACAGTCCTAACCGGGCAGTATAAATAATAATAATAATAATATCGCCTGATTAATACTGCCCGATAAGGACTATTAAAGTCCCATTTTTCCAGCAGTCAGCCCAAGACATATTATTATGTGGTAAAAATCCCAAATGGGAGGATAACTTGTCATGTCCCGGCTGGGTTTCGAACCCACGACCTCTGGAATCTCTGGATTCATAGAGTGCCGCCTTTACCACTGAGCTACCGGGACTTGAGTAGGACTAATACGTCTTGAGAGACTCTTGAGTTTACTGCTGGACGAATGAGTTATTGGACTCATCATTACTCCTAATCGGGCAGTATAAATAAGACACTATTATTGTTACTCCCCCCCCCCCCCCCCCCCCCCCCCCCCCCCCCCCCTTGAGTTTACTGCTGTGCGAATGAGTTATTGGACTCATCATTACTCCTTATCGGGCAGTATAAATAAGACAATATTATTGTTACTCTTGAGTTTACTGCTGGACGAATGAGTTATTGGACTCATCATTACTCCTAACCGGGCAGCATAAACAAGACAATATTATTATTACTATGCTTGTACTGTTTTTGAACTGTACTTTCCTTCTCAATCCAAGAGACTAGTACAAATAATTATTAGAAGTGTTTTTTTTTTTTTTAATAGGTATAATCTATTAGACATACCATATTTCTTTGTAGAATTGTTTATTTTTTTTACATCTTTCTGTTAATCTTTTTAAGTGTACTAGGTAGTAATTTTTTAACTTTTGTTATTTGTTACATGTTTATATGGACTCTTTCAAGTGCCTTTGAGCACCATTACCATTACCATTACCATTAGTTTGAAAATAAAGGCGTTAAATCTGGACATGTAATAATTATAATAATAATTATTACCCCCCCAGACAACACGCTCTGGTGGCGGCTTTCTCCACCTCCGCGTACTCCACCACGGCGGTGAGGACAGGCAAGCCCTTCAACCCGCTCCTGGGGGAGACCTACGAGTGTGACCGGACAGCCGACTTCGGGTGGAAAGCCTTCTCCGAGCAGGTAGGTAGAAGGAAAAACTACTATGAATGTATTCTGAGTGTGATTTCGTGGAGCATTGTGCTGTTCCCCCATCGTCGACTTGAGTAGAGGTAGCACTGCGGAATTGAGGAAGCAAAAATTATTTATTATTATTATAGAAAGCTTTATTAGGTTGAACAAAAAATATATGCAGTAGAATACAATGAAATATAAAGAAAAACAAAAAGATTAAGCAAATATACAAGACAAAAAAAAAGAGAATGAAGTTGAAGTTATGTCCTACCTAAAGGGCGGGGTTATTGCCTGTGGCAATCTCTTCCACCCGACCCTTGATCTAATGGTCTCTCTACAATTTATGTATGTAGAGAGACCATTACATCTGTCCCGGTAGCTCAGTGGTGAAAGCGGCACTCTGTGAGTCCAGAAATTCCAGGGGTCGCGGGTTCGAAACCCAGCCGGGACAAGACAAGTTATCCTCCCGTTTGGGATTTTTACCACATAATAATATGTCTTGGGCTTGCTGCTGGAATAATAGGATTTAATAGTCCTAATCGGGCAGTATAAATAAGGCGATATTATTATTATTACATGTAAGCCCTAAGCCAGAAGAGACTATTCCAGGAACAAGCTCCCCTATAATTTATTGTATAAAAAATCAGAATAATATGTTATAAAAAAAAAGATGTTGTTGTAGCCAGCTTGGCTACAGCTGGAGGGGTGAGTGATGGTCTCCAGCCAACTTTAGTTCAAAGTTCCTCTAGCGAGACACTGGTCTTCTCCCTGTTTAGCGTCCCCTAGCCAGACAATAAAAAAAAGATCGCCGCAGGCGATAACCCCCCGCCCTTTCGTAAGAACACTAGTATTTTTTTCTTTGTTAATAATTATTTTTGTGTTCTTTTTTGAAAAAAAAAATAATATGTTTTTGCTCCGATTTCAAGTTTTTTTTTTTCATATTTCTCGACGATTTTTTTGTTCAATCTATTTTTTTCTCTTTAAATTTTATACTTTAAATGTTGTACTTTACTTTATCCTACTAATGAATTATATAATAATTATATAACTATTTACTTATACAAATGTTTAAGTTTTCCTTTCTTACCTACTTTTTAAATGAACAATGAACTTTTTTTTTTTAAAATGGAACTTTGATTATATTTTTTAATTTTTCCTATTCTTCATGTATCCACAATTTAAATACTGAACTCCCCTTTCTCAACACAGTTTTTTTTTAACTTTGAGAAAGGGTACCATTAAATCATTTTAAAATCTGTATCATATTATAATTGTAATAAATAAATGGAAAATCAAAAAAAAAATCTCTTCCACCCAACTCTCATATCTATTCCCCAGGTGTCGCATCACCCGCCCATAGCGGCCCAGTACGTGGAGGGGCGGGGCTGGAAGGCCTGGCAGGACCTGGCTGTGCACTCCAAGTTCCGCGGCAAATACATCCAGGTGACGCCCGCCGGCCGGTTCAACCTTGTCTTCACCAAAACCAGTGAGTCGTCTTTCCTGTTTTCTCTGCTTTAAAATATGTAATTGTAATTTATTTATTTGTACAAAATATCTTTTGATATGGTACAAAGTCATACATAATATGAAATGGAAAATATAAAATGTAAGGTCGCAGTGTTAATTGTAAGGGTTTCACTGAAAACCCTGCAACCAGGTCAGATAATAATAAAATACAGCCCTCTGCACTTGTATGTGTCGGGCTGTAGATAATATCCTATTTATTAAAATAATGCCAATAAAAAAAAAGTTTGTATTGAAATTTGAAAATATGTAATAATTTATTGTTAGAAAGGAGAAAGAAAACGCAATCTAAAACAAGAGTAGGTCCAATCAAACCTCGTGCGGAAAAATGTGTCCCGTCGTAATATGACCTTGCAGTTGAAAGTGACGTTTAATCCAACTTTCAGATCAGCATTACTCGTGGAACAGAGTCCAGTCCACGGTTCACAATGTGATAGTGGGCAACCTGTGGGTAGATCAGCACGGCGAGAGTGACGTCATCAATTTAACTTCTGGCTCTACGTGCAGACTCACCTTCTATCCATACAGCTACTTCTCCCGCCAGACACAGCGGAGGGTGAGTGATTATCTGAGTAGTGACGTCATCAGTCTGACTCATCTTCTATCCATACAGCTACTTCTCCCGCCAGACACAGCGGAGGGTGAGTGATTATCTTAGTAGTGACGTCATCAGTCTGACTCATCTTCTATCCGTACAGCTACTTCTCCCGCCAGACACAGCGGAGGGTGAGTGATTATCTTAGTAGTGACGTCATCAGTCTGACTCATCTTCTATCCGTACAGCTACTTCTCCCGCCAGACACAGCGGAGGGTGAGTGATTATCTTAGTAGTGACGTCATCAGTCTGACTCATCTTCTATCCGTACAGCTACTTCTCCCGCCAGACACAGCGGAGGGTGAGTGATTATCTTAGTAGTGACGTCATCAGTCTGACTCATCTTCTATCCATACAGCTACTTCTCCCGCCAGACACAGCGGAGGGTGAGTGATTATCTTAGTAGTGACGTCATCAGTCTGACTCATCTTCTATCCGTACAGCTACTTCTCCCGCCAGACACAGCGGAGGGTGAGTGATTATCTTAGTAGTGACGTCATCAGTCTGACTCATCTTCTATCCATACAGCTACTTCTCACACTAGACACAGCAGAGAGTGAGTGATTATCTTAGTAGTGACGTCATCAGTCTGACTCATTTACTAGCTCCTGAGTTATAGTTTTTTATTTATTTTAAAGATGAGTATTTCACAGCCTTTTTCTTTATTTCGTAGTCACGAAATATAAGCTACTGTTGACGGTTGTAGTCTGTGTTGTAGCTTTCTCATTCCGTAGTATGCCTCCCCTCTGATGGGTGAGAAGTGACGGAAGTATTGTTTCACCTATTTAGGTGCTGGATCAACACAAGCGCACCGGAAGGTATCCCTTACAATCAAAGAACTGTAACTATTTTTTTAATCTTCCTTAGTTTAATTTAGTAGTAAGTTTAGTTTAGTGGTAATTAAATTTATTTTTTAAATTTAATGTTATTTTGTATAATGAGTGTTGTATAGTTGTATACCTACTCGTAAGATTAAGTTAAAAAAAAAAAAAATTGTCGGCATGGGGATTCGGACTGAAGCCCTTCCTTCCGCATGGCGAGTATCTTAACACTGAGCTAAGCGTGCGCTCTATAAATGTGCGTAAATTTCCTTTCTTGCTCTGTCCCGGTAGCTCAGTGGTAAAGGCGGCACTCTGTGAATCCAGAGATTCCAGAGGTCGTGGGTTCGAAACCCAGCCGGGACATGACAAGTTATCCTCCCATTTGGGATTTTTACCACATAATAATGCGTCTTGGGCTTACTGCTGGAATAATGGGGCTTAATAGTCCTAATCGGGCACTATAAATAATGCGATATTATTATTATTTTTTTTACCGACCTCAGTAGCTTGATCGATAAGGCACCGGACTTGTAACCAGGAGGTCAGTGGTTCAAGTCCCGGTTTCAGCGTAGATTTAGTAAAGCGAGTTTGAGTAGTTGTGACATCACGATTGTGATTAACACAAATGTGATAACTTATTATTATTATTGTTCCAGGTGAAGGGCTCCGTCCTGTCTAGGGATGGTCAGGCCAAATGGTCGGTGCTGGGGTTCTGGGACACCAAGATGGAGATAGCGCCCGTGGTGAACAAGGAGGATGGGTCAGCCATTACTGTGTGGGAGAGGAACGAGTACCTGTGAGTGTTGGGGCTTGGCATAACCTGTTTATTTATCATATATTCTATTATATCCCCTATTCTATTCATGTTACTAAATACTCCGTCTTTGGCTGTTTGTTTACACTTACAATTAGGAAACTGTGTCTCGCTAGAGGACCATAAACAGAGAACAGACTAGCCAACCCTTGCAAGCCAGGCTAGCTCGCAGTTTCCTAAAGGTTTAATGGCTTATAAAGAAAAGTCCAAGTCCTCATGATGGTTGATCGCACATAGAAATATGTGGTTCAGGACGAGCCAACTTTGAAATAAAGTTGGCTGGAGATCATCACTCACCCCTCTAGCTGTAGCCAAGCTAGCTACAAACAACAACAACAACATTAGGAAACTAAGTATAAGGATTAGACAAGCGGAGCCATAACCAGCTTGGCTTATATTTAGGTGTTCTAAATGCTTTGAATAGCTTCAAAATGACTCAATTTTGACTCATCATAAAATAGTGCCTGCTGTGTGCTAAGACAATTCAGTGAAATCTCGACAGTAGTCCCTCAACTGCCCTGTTAGCTATGTATGTTGGAACTACAACACATTGTGAAGGAAAATCTGTGCGTGTGTCATTGATAGCTTGGCTAAACAATCTAAACATGAGTATATCGACTGACTAGTGACATACAGGGTGTTTCAGAAAAGTGTGCCTTTTTTAACCACGTGTTATATGGACCATTTTAGGGGGATTAAGTCTATAAAAAAACGGGCTTTTAAAAGGGCTTTATGAGGTAGATCTAAGATTTTGAATTACGCCTTACCTGTTAGGGTTATTGAAACGCGGAAAAAAAAAATCGACTCCCAATACAAGATGACGCCGTTATTTTGATGTGAAAATCGAGGTCACTGCACTCTCAGGGGCGGCCACAGGAGGGTTAACTGATTTTTTTTGTTGGGTTAACTGATTTGTTGGTTTCGCCCTCTTTTGTTGTACACTTGACCCCCCCCTAAAATGGTCCATATAAGACGTGGTTAAAATAAAGGAACACCTTTATTTATTTATTTACACTTTATCCTGTCCGATGTGCATCCAAATGCACATTTTCTGAGTAGTGTTATCTTCCCGATCGCAATATATAGTTTGTAATGGTATCTTCCCAAGGTGCATTCAAATGCACAAAAACTTTTCTGAACTCATGTTGATTTTAATATTTAATGTAAACGGATCTTTACCACAGAGGTTTTTTCAAAGGAAGGAGAACTCTGTGCGTTATTATAGGCGGGACAATTTTGTCTTGGGATGATAGCATTACCAAAAAAATGTGCATTCAGATGCACATTGGGAAGGAAGAGGTTATTAATTGGACATATTATATACAACACAAATAATTACAAATTAAAATACAATATAATAGAAGAAAAAAATAAAGAAAAAATAAATAAATATATACATAATATGTCCTAACTAAAGGGTGGGGTTATTGCCTATGGCAATCTCTTCCACCCAACCCTTTTCTGAAACACCCTGAATAGCAATGTAAATTACTTGTGAATTTTCTATTCCAGAGCGCCTCAGTACTACTGCTTCACTAGGTTCGCGTGTCAGCTGAATGAACTCGAGGAGGGCGTGGCTCCCACTGACTCTAGAATGAGGCCAGATCAACGCTTGCTAGAGGTAACACCTAGCAAAGTATTATAATAATAATAATTAGTACAAAAACTAATCATTTCTCTGCATCACGGTTTCATGTATGTCTTTAGTGATGCTGACTTCATACTCCCGGAACTTGGGAGATGTGAAGTCAACCTCTTGAATACGCACAATCAACGTGATTCAGGAAAGGTTGAAAATAGGTATAAAAAACATTGAATACCTGATCGAAACATCACAGAAGTCCGTCATTCTCTCCACAACATCTATTATCCGTAAATGTCTCAATATTAATTAATTTATGTACATATTGTTTTTAAAACCTATGTATGTATGTATACCTCAAATAAATGAGTGAAATCTTTGAATAATTCTTTATTGACAATCTCTGCCATCAAATCCATAAAACGACAAAGAGAAATAAGTAGATGAGAAAACTGTGGATGTAAATTTGTTTTTAACGTCGCTTACAACTGCATGGTCATACCACGACGGTGGTGTTACCCTCCATTCGCTAGAAACTCACAAACCTGCAACCCACATTAACCTTTCTCTCATGTACTGTATCTCGATGTTTTTCTCTTATGTACTGTAACCTATCCTCAATTTGAGAATATTAGTATCTAATAAATAAATAAAAACCTGACCCAGCCTCGATTGGGCCCGAATGCCAGCATCACGAAGTCTTCACCTCGCTGGACGTTGCTTAGCTTCGGTGAGCCTACGAGAACCGGTGCATTCAACGCGCCATCGACGTTGTCGGGTGTATTTTAATGAATCGCTTGTTTTTTTTTTAAAGTCTGTACACACGCAGTAGTTTACCGCCTTTACGTGTACAGCTTGTTTCATTACAAACAAACCTATATGTAACAAAACAAATTTATTCATACATTACTTGGTACAATTTTCTAATAGAAGAGTTGTTTGTATTGTGCACAGATTGGTTGCTATGACGACGCAACGCAAGAGAAGCTACGTCTGGAAGAGAAGCAGAGAGCCAAGAGGAGGGTGGAGATGGCCAAGTTTGAAGAGAGAATAGCGGGCGTGTCTTCCGGCAGTCAAGGTAAGAGAAGAATCTGTCTCTTATATCACAAAATCATATTTGAAGTTTAGCAACAAAAAATTGGTGTTATTATAATAATAATAGACACTTGTTTATTCTTTCCTTGTAGTCACCGTGGCCGAGTTAATTAACGCGCTAGGCATTGCACGCATGGTGACTTGGGTTCGATCCCCAGCGGGGCAGGAATTTTTCTGCTCTGTACTTGGGTGTTCGGGGTCCACTCATACCTAGTGAGGAAAAATGAGTAGTTACTTGTATGAGTAACGACCGGTGGAAAATGAGTAGTTACTTGTATGAGTGGCGGCATTACCAGAGGGAAAAGAAATTAATGTAATAGAATAATTTGAAAAGTGAAGGAGGCTCTTAGTAATGCTGCGCTACCCAGAAAAATTGTGAATAGGCCTTGTGCTTCACCACAAATAAAAAAAATCATACAAACATACATACACTTGTTTATTCTTTCTGGATAAATACTAAAGAGTTTTATCATTCCTGCAGTTGTTTTGGTGCTGTTATTATGTGATCAAAGCTATAGTAAATGTTTGAAACAATGCATTGGGTGGTATTCGAACTAACGGACTAGTGTCTTAACCACTCGATTACCTGTGTAAGTGTTTTTTTCATGTCGAGTAATTCTCACTGATGCTTGATTTCTCGCAAGTGCCAATAGCACTTTGAATACAAGGTAGAGAACTTCCAGCGAGGCGACCACTGAAGTTCTATATTTGTATGAATGATTATTTAAAAAAAAAAGATTTTTTTTTTAACACAAAATTACGGGGTTAAGCCCATTTTTGTTACAAAAAAACAAACAAATTTAAAATTAAAGCAAAAAAAACATGAAAATGAGTGTTTCATAGCTTTTTATTTTGTAGCCATGAAGCAGCAGCCACTTAAGACGCTTCTGGTCTGTGTTGTAGCCTGCCCATTCCGTAGTATGCCTCCCCTCTGATGGAGGAGAGTGACATAATACTTCCCGTTTATAGGTTCTGTGTCATCACGAGCGCACTGTTAAGATATGCCTCAAAACCAATAGGAATCAAATTTTGATTTTTTTGACATTTTCATGTCTTTGCTCTGGCACATAACCAAAATTATGTGACGAAATTATGTAACGAAATATTAAATTATAAAAAGAGAGAAGAGAAAAAGTATGTGTCATGCGCACAATAACGAAATATTAAATTATAAAAAGAGAGAAGAGAAAAAGTATGTGTCATGCGCACAATACGAAATTTGGTCAGTTAAGTTTTAGACCTTGAATAGTAAAGATGAAAATGTCCCAATGGTTGCAGACTCGTATGCAAGCGTTTTTATTTTCTACCATCTACCAATTTCACTAATGGATTTTTAAACGAGGATTCCATTGGTCAAATGACAAATTTACGAAATTGATGGAAAATATTCCAATTTTGAATGAAAATAAAATAATTTTCTTCCAATATTATTTGGGTTTAACATTGCTTTCAACTGCATGGGCATATCACGACGGTGACTTTCAAATTTTGAATACTATTTTTTTGTCGGCTCTGGAATGCGAGCACAAGACCTTCCGCACGGCAAGTCTGAAAGAAAAACTTATAGATCTTGTGCCATATTCCTCATCTGAGATTTCAGTGCGACCTGGCTACCATACAGTCTTTTCACTATATCTTACCACTGTCTTTCTTATACGTGAATGTTCCCAATCTATTAATCAACATTTTCCTCTGTCTTTCTTTATACATGTATCTATCTAGTCAACCTTTTACTATATTTCAATACTTATTTTCTCCTCATTTATTATTTGTTTTTAGAATAAGTAAATATATTATATCAAGTTAGTTTTAAGACTAGATTTAAGAAAATTGTATACACCGTAAGGTAAACCAACAATAAAAATAAAATTATTTTTATTATTATAAGTCAGTAATATTGAGCCTGTTGATTTTGTGCCACAGCGGGCAGCTCAGAGGATGGCCAGTATAGGCCGCAGTGGTTCAGGCGGCAGGTGAATGAAGTCACCGAGGAGGTGAGCTACCGCTACACGGACGAGTACTGGGAGTGCAAGAAGAAGAAGGACTGGTCCAGGTGTCCGGATATATTCTAGGTGAGACTTTCATGCTACACAAGAAAACTTATGTATATCTGTTCCGGTAGCTCAGTGGTAAAGGCGGCACTCTGTGAATCCAGAGATACCAGAGGTCGTGGGTTCGAAACCCAGCCGGAACATGACAAGTTATCGTCCCATTTGGGATTTTTACCACATAATAATAAGTCTTGAGCTTACTGCTGGAATGATGAGACGTAATAGTCCTAATCGGGCAGTATAAATAAGGCGATATTATTATGTATGTTCTCTAGTCCCAAAGAAGACATGTTCTTCTTTTGTTTAAGTGCCACGAAAAAAATTCCGTCTTTCTCTAGTACCCTTTTTAATGCCTATTTTTAACGCTTATATCGTGTGCTAGAAGGAAAAACTGACCAATTTTTTGTTACTCTGGTCAGAAATTAACCCAACTATTGGCTAAAAATCAAAAGTTCGGTAGTATTCAAACATATGCGCGGGAAAAAGCGAAACACAATTTTTACCTGAAAGACTTGTGGAGATTTTTTTCGATGAAGAAATCAACATTTTAAGATTCATTTGGTGAAAACAAGGTTTTATCGATGCAATAAAGTAGAAAAATTCAATTGTGAGCGCAAAACAGTCCACCGGGAAGGTTTTTTCAGGAAGGCCTGCCACGCCAAAACTTTGCGCGGCTCTCATGAAAAATTGTCCAAATGCAGATGGTCAGTTTTAACTTTCAGCTGACGATATTATTTCTTCTAGTTTGGTTTTTTTTAAGTGGGGTTTAACGTCGCTTTCAACTGCCATGGTCATATCACGACGGGGGTTTTACCCTCCATTCGCAGGAAACTCACAAACCTGCTACTCACATTGACCTCACCCAGCCTGAGTGGGGCCGGGAAAAGCCAGCGTCACGAGAATTAGAATTTGAATGGACACCCATCCAAGTCTTAACCTCGCTGGATGTCGCTTAACTTCGGTGTTCTGAAGGGAACCGGTGTATTCAACATGCCATCGACGCTGGCTTAGTTTATTTTTGTTTAGGAAAAGTATTCGGATGGAGGAGTTTAGGTTTTATATTTTATAAAACCTAAATAAAATATATTTATTTTAATATTAAAATAAATAAGAAGCTCTCGTTTGAAAAAATCCTTTTTCGTATGTTACGCTCATGAGAATGTTACGGAAGAGAATGCCGTTGGCATTAGCACCGCCCTTGATCAAGTTTTGTTTTATTAATCTCATTTTCAATTTATTGTATATATTCTATGTAAATAAAACTTGTTTTATGTTTAATAATAAGAAAATATGTTTAATAATAAGAAAAAAAACTGAAATACGACTAAATCTGTGTTGTCTATGTTACAGGCTCGTATCCTGCAACACCACAGTATTGTTTCATCAGATGAAGCAGTGTGCAGTTTCAGAGCTTAGATGATGCTTGCTTCCTCGCCGTGAACAATTGTGGGGAAGCTCTGTTGTCAAGTCTGACGTACTATGTGATAGTAAGGTAGCTTAATGAATATACCTGAACATGGTATATGAGAATGATGCCACCATTCAGACACATTGTTTAGCGAAAGTTTTGCTCATTTTGAAATGTGCTAGCAATTTTTAGTAACCCCCTAACACAATTTGTTGGGTGTCTCTGTGCGTTGTATTTTGCGTTAGAATACATCCATAAGGGGTTTCTCTCTTTTAAATCAGTTTTTTACTTACTTTCTGCTTTATTATTTATTAACTTTTTTTCTCCTTTTTGGGAAAAAAATTAAGTGACGCGAGATAACACATTAAAAAGAAAACTCATCTATGATTTCCAACTGCAAAACTTTTCTCTCTCCTTGCTTGAGTTTTGGCAGTTTTCGAGGTCCGGATATTCAGTGTAATTCTGTATGTAGTGTCCTAATGAAAACAATGTCCCCTGTTCTTATCTTGTGGCTGAAGTAACATCAATTGTATGCCACAAAAATACACGTTAGGATACATGAGAGAGTTAGGATATATGAGAGAGTTAGGATACATGAGAGAGTTAGGATATATGAGAGAGTTAGGATACATGAGAGAGTTAGGATATATGAGAGAGTTGGGATATATGAGAGAGTTGGGATATGTGAGAGAGTTAGGATATATGAGAGAGTTAGGATACATGAGAGAGTTGGGATATATGAGAGAGTTAGGATATATGAGAGAGTTAGGATACATGAGAGAGTTAGGATATATGAGAGAGTTAGGATATATGAGAGAGTTAGGATATATGAGAGAGTTAGGATACATGAGAGAGTTAGGATATATGAGAGAGTTAGGATATATGAGAGAGTTAGGATATATGAGAGAGTTGGGATACATGAGAGAGTTAGGATACATGAGAGAGTTAGGATATATGAGAGAGTTAGGATATATGAGAGAGTTAGGATATATGAGAGAGTTAGGATACATGAGAGAGTTAGGATATATGAGAGAGTTAGGATATATGAGAGTTAGGATATATGAGAGAGTTAGGATACATGAGAGAGTTAGGATATATGAGAGAGTTAGGATATATGAGAGAGTTGGGATATATGAGAGAGTTGGGATATATGAGAGAGTTGGGATATATGAGAGAGTTAGGATACATGAGAGAGTTAGGATATATGAGAGAGTTAGGATATATGAGAGAGTTAGGATATATGAGAGAGTTGGGATATATGAGAGAGTTGGGATATATGAGAGAGTTAGGATATATGAGAGAGTTGGGATATATGAGAGAGTTGGGATATATGAGAGAGTTGGGATATATGAGAGAGTTAGGATATATGAGAGAGTTAGGATATATGAGAGAGTTAGGATATATGAGAGAGTTGGGATATATGAGAGAGTTAGGATATATGAGAGAGTTGGGATATATGAGAGAGTTAGGATATATGAGAGAGTTAGGATATATGAGAGAGTTAGGATACATGAGAGAGTTAGGATATATGAGAGAGTTAGGATATATGAGAGAGTTAGGATATATGAGAGAGTTAGGATATATGAGAGAGTTGGGATATATGAGAGTTGGGATATATGAGAGAGTTGGGATATATGAGAGAGTTAGGATATATGAGAGAGTTAGGATATATGAGAGAGTTAGGATATATGAGAGAGTTGGGATATATGAGAGAGTTAGGATATATGAGAGAGTTGGGATATATGAGAGAGTTAGGATATATGAGAGAAAAACCTATGAGTACTAATTTTGAGTGGTAATGCTCTTGGCTGTATTGTTTTTCTTGAACTTGGTGTATGAACCAGCAGAGAACTTTGATTACCCCAGTGCCATATGGATCACTGAAGTGATATGACGACAATAATGAAGAAGACTTGGATTTGTGCTTGGCATGAATCCATTCATTGTCAGATTTTTTTGCTGGTCTTCTATCATACTCAGGCTGGGTGGGTATAATGTCTGTAGCCGGGACAGCTAACCAAGAAATGAAAGTTAAAAGCCCTGTCGGGGTAAGGATAATAGTTTAACATTCACGTGGGTTATATCACAGAATCCTGTGATTGTAGGTTATTCAATTCAGCATTTGATTTGCTATGCAACCTTTCATATTGTAATAATTTAGTTTAAAGTCATAGATAATTTTTTACTTTGATGTCCAAGGTGTTTATACTTTAGGATGCCAGTTGTCTGAAAAATGGTTAAGGAATTTAGACGTTAAGAGTTTAGGTCTCAGGTTGTAGGGTCTTTAATAAGGTCTGGTTTTTGCAATGTAATTTAAGTTTTATTTTATAATTCACTAATCAAAAATGACATATTTGAATATTTTTCCCCAAATAGATTCTTAAGAATGGTTACTGAATGTGAACATCTCAAGATGTGTCCCGAGCTAGCTCAAATTTAAAATGTTTTTTTTTTTTACTTGGCCTCAAGATTTTCTTTAAAAAAAACGGTTGGATATAGTCATGCTGGCTAATAGCTGAGAGCAGGCTAGGGCTTTCCACTAGTCACAATGACAGAAGTGTCCTGTGCTTCCTTGCTGTTAGGTAGTAATTGGCACTAGTATCTCGACCAAATCATGAGTGATTTACTTCATTACTTTGGTGAAATTGAAATAAATGAAGCTTTTTAAAAAAATAATTTTCAACTTTGGTTTTATAAATTGAAACTGTAACGGTATAGGGAGTAGTCTAGGTAAATAATCAAAATGAACAAGTCTCTGAGAATGTCTGAATGTGAACAGTATTCTTTTGTTTAAATATTTTCACAATTATAATTTATCGTGTGCAATATTAACGGTATTACTTGAAAGAAGTCAAGCTTAAATATAAAAATATTTATTTAAAATGCCATTTTAGATGTAAATAATAACAGTTTGAAATAAAATTTCTTGTGGCGAAAACCATATTAACAACATAGGTACATTATGTTAAGTAATTTATTTTTAAAAACGTTTTAAAATAAATAATTTTCGAGAAGATTTGTTATCTTAAACTAAAAAATAAATTATATGGATTTCGAGAAAATATGATCTAACAAATAGCGGTGATTTTTTTTTTTCTACTTGCATGAAAAATGACTAGTCCCCACTGATTTTGATATGCTATGCCTCTCTTTCCCATTTTATTTGAACTTTATCCTGATTGGTTCTTCTTACGCAAATCTTCTTGTTCCTCACAATTTCATGCACTGATCCTTGGGTCTTCCTATTCCTTTCATTCCGTCTACTTCCACTGTATCTTCCTTGTTGTTCATCCACTTCCCAAAATTCATCTGATTACGAGGGATAAAAAAAAAGGAAACATTGTCCCAAGTTCCTTACCAGCTCTGGCCTTTTTTTGGAAGAATTTGGTATTGTTAATTAGGGCTGTCGGCAGCGAAAGCTCCTTGTCACTCCGACTTTTTATAGATCTTTTGTGACATGCCCTTGTTACTCTAAAAGAGATCTAAACTTTTAATGTAGTTTAAGATTCTTTTAGAACGGATTTCACTAACTTCTTCAGGTGTTAGACTCATCCTTGAGAATTGTTGTGAGAGGCTGCTCCACATTTACACGAAATGTGTTTTGCTGTTTTTGGAACCTTTTTATTGACAATTTTGTTCGATTACATACTCTATGAAATGAGAAATTTTGTTACATCCAATATGAAAAAATATATTTTATTAATTAAAATTATTTTATACACAAATTTTCACAACATTTTTGTCAAAATTTACTTTAGAAAATTTGAGCCGTTGAAAATATCTACACTAACGAGTTAAGGCAAAGCGAGTTCTGACTAACACTTGTGATGAGATAATATTAATAAATTACAATGATAACCATTTCTTGAAAGTGAGAGAAGAAACATTGAATTAGATTTCCAACACAGATGACACGATTGATGCAGCAGTTTCCCCCTCGCACGTTAAGGACAGTCCAATAAAATGAGGACATGGATTTGTACCCTTTAAAATGTAGAATCCATCCTAAGGCAGGTTGATTGAGGTCAATGTTCTACAATACTCTATCTAACTAACTATCATGATGCGTGGGGCAAATTTAATAAACGTTTTGTAATACTTAATTGTATTGTATTGATCGAACTTAAGTATTGATTGGGAAACTGACTGTAACTTGTACATCAGATTGTGTATTAATTTTTTTTTTAAAGGTACAATATTTAAATTCCCAATTTATCATCTCAGGCCATTGTGGGGTGGGAAGTTTCGGGATTTTTTTAAAAACATAATTAAAATCATTTTATCTCACAAGTGACCTGCTTTTGTCAGATCATTGTGGGCTAGAATGATTGTTTTTTCTTTCCTTTTATTAATTGATTAATTTCTCTTAATTTCGTCATCACATCTACTCTAAATTTAAGTACTTTTGTTGTTATTAACTCTCTATAATGTTTTCCGACAAAAAATTGCATTTTTTCCTCCTCAATTCCTTTTTACTATTTTGTATTTCCTTACTTCCTATATGGTCACAATAGATCTAATTAGGTCGCAGTGTTAATTGCTAGGGTTTCACTGAAAACCCTGCGACCAGATCAGAAAATAATACTTCCTTGTTCATTAAATCTTCCCTTCTCTCTGATTATATTCCTCTTCTTCTATACGTATAGGTATGATTATATTCCTTTCCCTTGCACACTCTCACTAATATTACGTCTTGTTTCTTTCTACATATTATACTATATTTTTCTTCTAGCTAAATTTTCGTGAGTTTCTAAAACTCTTGCTTACTTACCACGATGACTTCAATATGAAATATATTTTATTCTAAAATATTTCATTTTAAACTGATTTGTTTTCTCAATTCTGTGTTTAATATGAAATGTGAAGAAGTTAATTATTTTATTATTAAATGTGAATTCAGTTTATATTAATTTAAAAAATTTAGATGATTTTTATTATGTATTTGTATTTTGACACATTTTATGTATTATAAAAATACCATAGTATTCGATGGAAAGTGATTCAAATAAATGTTTACTTATTAAAAAGATATCATAAGGTTGAGATGAATATTGCTTCGATGTATTTTAGATGAAATTTAATATTGAAATGAAACTTGAAGCAAATAAATATAATGTTTTTCATCACCAAATTTCTTGTCTTGATTTTTTTGCAAAAAAAGTTATCATATTTGTGTTAATCACTTTCGTGATATCACAACTACTCAAACTAGCTTTACTGAATCTACGCTGAAACCGGGACTTGAACCACCGACCTCCAGATTACAAGTCCGCCGCCTTATTGATCAAACTACTGAGGTCGGTCCTGATTGATCAAGCTACTGAAGTCGGTTTTTTGCAACTATCAATAACAATAGCATTTTAAATATTTGCGGCAAGTATTCAAATAAAGATAATGTCGTGACAAATATTTAAAATGCAATAGGAGAGATTCCAGACAGTGCTGGGATTTACCAGAATAACAGGGAATATTTTATTTTCAAACATTCTCTCCTTTGGGCCATGTTCCAAGTACGTTATAACTGTTATAAGTAAGTACAATAAAAACATGTATACTTGTACTCACTCAGTTCAGTGCCTCCTGACAAATGGTCCCTAAGAAAGACGTGACATTCGCTTGCATTGCGCTATTGTTGTGCGCACTTCACAGATAGAGGCAGCAAAGTTGTCATATTTGTGTCACTTTTTTTATTATTAAAGGATGAGTGTTTCATAGCCGTTTTTATTTCGTAGCCATGAAACAGGAGCTACTGTAGACGCTTGTGGTCTGTATTGTAGCCTGCCCATCCTGTAGTATGCCTCCCCTCTGATGGGCGAGAAGTGACACAATACTTCCCATTTAGGTGCTGGGTCAACACGAGCGTACCGGAAGGTATCCCTCCCTTACAAACAATTGTAAACAAATTAAGAATACAAATTTTTGTTGGCACGGGGGTTCGAAGCCGGGACCTTCTGCATGGCAAGCGCGTGCTTAACCACTGAGCTATTTAACCGCGCCTTACTGAAAATCACGTCCGACCGCCAGGTCGCGAGTCCGCTGTCCGTCCAGTAGAGCTACTGGGGTCCAGTATAGCTACTGGGGTCCAGTAGAGCTACTGGGGTCCAGTAGAGCTACTGGGGTCCAGTAGAGCTACTGGGGTCCAGTAGAGCTACTGGGGTCGGCTGAGCCAGACAGCACCCGGTCCATCCACCTGAGGTGCTTAGCCAGATAGGGCGCATCATCCGATGACACATTCGTAGCGGCCTCCTGGTCACGCAGTGCCGGCCTCAGGCTAGGATCGCATCGAACCAGCAACCCGTGGACTAGAAAGCGGCGGTGGTACCACAGAGCTTCGTGCCCCGGGTAGGACCTGATGAGTTCTGAGTGCTTCACCAGTTCGTGCATGAAATGATCTGGAATGAAATACAAGGTGTTGTTGGGTCATGCTGGTTGGGCCCCACTCAGGCTTAGTGATATCTGTCCCGGTAACTCAGTGGTAAAGTCGGCACTCTGTGAATCCAAAGATTCCAGAGGTCGTGGGTTCGAAACCCAGCCGGGACATGACATGTTATCCTCCCATTTGGGATTTTTACCACATAATAATATGTCTTGGGCTTACTGCTGGAATAATGGGACTTAATACTTAATCGGGCAGTATAAATAAGGCGATATTATTATTAATGAGGGTTTATGAGTTTCCATAGCATATTGTTAAAATAAATTAATTCAAGTTTTATTTACATGAACAATTACGCATGGAATATTTACTAAGTGAAATTACATATTAAAATAAAACCTGAGCAATTACATATTTTTATTTATTTATTATTATTTATTAAACTTCTTTTTTTATATTACTATTGACATATCTAGATAGGGAACTTCAAGGGTTAGGTGGAAGAGGTTGTCATAGGCAATAACCCCGCCCTTTAGTTAGGCCATATGTATTTATCTATTTAAAAAATCTCATAGAACAACTAGATAGTAGCCCATCCTGTAAAGTAGCCCCCTCTGTAGCATCCTGTGCTTGCAGAAACCCTGTATACAGGATGACTCACTCGTGAATTTGTTCTCCTCACAGTTGTCCTGTTTGTACTGGATATACCAGGCCGGACAAAGACTACACGAGACACCCTGGCACCAGTCTAGGGTTCGGAGTATCACTTGTTGCCTGAACTGCATGCCGCTGTGGTCGCTCACGTGTTTTGCCATCTGGTGGTAGGAAGAACAAATAGAATAATTTGTTAGAAAAAAAAAAAAAAAAAAAAAAAAAAATGGGGTTCGGTGTAAGAGAAAGCCACAGGCTTTAACCTCGCCCCTTGGTTCACTACATATTGTGTTCGTTTTATTATACATTTTGAGAAGAACACGTTGTCAGTTTTAATTAAATCAATATTACCCTACCCCAATGTGGTTTACCAATAAAAGGTTAAATAATAATAATTATTTTTACAGGGTAATTAAAAAAGTAGGTAAATCCATTAACGACATATATTATGGACCATTTTAGGGAGGGTCAAATTTTCGAGAAATAAAATATTTTTCTTACTATAGGATAAGGAAAGTAAAAAAAAATACTAAAATTTATAATAAATCAGCATAATTCACAATGTTTGAACTCATGTGATGCTGGCTATTTTTGGGCCATTCCAGGCTAGGTGAGGTTAATGTGGGTAGTTGTTACGATTCCC
Organism: Bactericera cockerelli; assembly: GCA_024516035.1. NCBI lineage: Eukaryota > Metazoa > Arthropoda > Insecta > Hemiptera > Triozidae > Bactericera > Bactericera cockerelli. The sequence goes on along the minus strand of CM044962.1, from coordinate 11,902,487 downwards.
AGCGAATGGAGGGTAAAACCACCGTCCTGTCTACTTCAAATCAAGACGTTAAAACCAAATAGAATCAACCGGTCACAATTGATCTAAATAGAGGTCGGTGTGATAATTGGTGTTTCTCTTGTAGAACTCCAACCAGTCTATAATAATAATTATTATTATTTACAAAAGAAGTTACAACACTTTGTAGCCGCATCGAAACACACGACGTTGCAAGGGAAAAACAGCTTACATACATCTAATAGATCACATACATTAGTTTTTTTTTTATACAAGTAAAACAAGGTGTCATCTCTTTTCATAGGAAGCACTGACAATATGCTTCCAGCATTGCCTCTTTGAGTGGCAATGCTTATATATATAATATAAATATACTGGTCACAATTGATCTAAATAAAAAAAACTAATGTATGTGATCGATAAAGCGGCGATAAAGCGTTATCGATAAATCGATAGCTTGATCTATAAAGCGGCGGACTTGTAACCAGGAGGTCGGTGGTTCAAGTCCCGGTTTCAGCGTAGATTTAGTAAAGCGAGTTTGAGTAGTCGTGATATCACGAAAGTGATTAACACAAATATGATAACTTTTTTATTTATATATACTCAATAATACTCATAGATTAGGGTCGGGTTCTACGAAAAACACCTAACCTAAAAAACACCTGAAAAACATTAGTTCCAAAGGATTCGTCAAGATAGCGCCAGTAGAGTTTTGATCTAAACTCTACTGGCGCTATCTTGACGAATCCTTTGGAACTAACGTTTTTTCGTGTTTTTCAGGTGTTTTTTAAGTCGTATTTTTCTTTCTAACTAAAAAAAAAATTCCTGGTTAGGTTTTTTCCAAATATTTCCATTTTATTCCAAGGTCATTCGTGAAAGAAAAATGCGTTTGGTTACTTTTAAAGATAAACAATGGACTTAACCTATAAAAGAACTGGAAGCAAGAATTTTCTACTTCCACTTTGGTTAACTTTGGAAGTGGAAATTTTTCCTCTTCCAAAAGAAAAATGACTTGCTTCCAGTTTGGTTCATTTTATTCCCGTTTGGTTAACTTTGGTTAGAAAGAAAAATACGGCATTAGGTTAGGTGTTTTTCGTAGAACCCGACCTAGGATAGGTTATTTCTCACCCAGTTGGCTGACGAGAGGCGCAAGACATCGTACAACTCCAGGGGCGCGCGTTCCAGACACCAGAGGGCGTGGCTCCACGCGTTGTAGTTGTTTGCGTACTGACTGGCCGCTCGATAGACGGCCGCGAACTCCAAACCAAATGCACTTTTGTACTCTTCCTCCGACGATTCTTAAAATGAGCAAATTCCAAGTTACAGTCAGCGTCAATATACATTATACGGCGCGAACGACCTGTCTGTCGACCAGGTTAAAGCGCTTAAAAAAGAAAAAAATATATATATATACATTATACAATTATAAATAGGCGGTTGGATACACAAATAGTAAATGATTTTTTTTTTTTTTTTAATTAAATTAATATTTTTTTACAAAATGAATGCGAGTTTGGCCAACTCTTAAAATATTTTCACAATACATAAAACACTTCTCCAAGGATATCTTCCTGAGGCAGTGTGCTCAGCACTAATTCACAAATTCTCCTTTTTTTAAAATCGCAACAAATTTTCTGTTAAAGTATTTAATACTTTAAATATATACCTACCTACTCATATACTTAATGTAAATACATGCGTGATATACATAGTAATAATAATTACATTCCATAAAGGGTGTGATTATTGCAATAATCACATCATATAGGCATGCCTAAGGCAATCTCTGCCATATAGTAAATAACTGTGTTCTTGGAGTTATTTTATCATTTTTTTAGTGGGTAACTTATAACTATAGGACTTTTCCTTTATTGATTTCTTGTGTATCATTTGCCCATAATTCCGCCACTAATCGCTGCTCACATCAAAGCAGCTACTCATTTTTCCTCACGAGGTAGGAAAGGACTCCGAACATCCAAAGTACGGAGCCAAAAAACTCCGACTCCGCTGGAATCGATCTCAGCTCACCGTGCGTTCAATCCTAGCGCGCTACACTACAAAACCACGGTGACTTCTCTTTCTCTGTCATAGAACCCTTCATACATCGTATGTAAAAAATCTCTTTATTTTATCATATTTGTGTTTATCACTTTCGTGATGTCACAACTACTCAAACTTTTTTTTTTTTTTTTTTTTTTTTTTTTTACATGTGTGGGTCACAGAGGGCCCGTTTATTTTTAAAAGTACAAGCTTATAATTAGGGTGTACAAATTTGATTCTTAGGAACTAGGATATTACATCTAAGAAACTTAACTACGAGTAAAAAATTTTTTTAATCAACCTTCTCATTTTTTTTTTTTTTTTTAATTAACATTACGAATTTGATCTGAAAATCTAGATATAAACCAAGGGCAAATAATAATATCTTTGCCTGACTTAGATTGAAACAATTACATTCGAGATCTTCGAAAAGTTTAATAACTTTCCTTGCTATCAGCTAACCTATGTGATTGAGTTTATTCCACCATTTTTTTTTTTTTTTTTTTTTTTTTTTTTTTTTTTTTTTTTTGTAGTCACTTGTTTAGTGAGAACCCATGATAATGAAGGTCCTGAGTTTTGTCTACCTATAGATTTCTTAACAGTTTGCTCAAACGTTTGATTTAGGCTTCTGATTGAGAGTTGGGATTTATTTTCCTCTGTCTCTCACGGTCCTCCTTATCTTTCATAATTTTGCTGAACAGATTTGATACTACGTTCCATTTTTCTTGACTTTCGAGCATGAGAGGGACAGCGTTGGCCCACCCAAGGTTGAGTCCTAATGCTTCTTCTGCTTCCCGTCTCTCTTCTTTCCATTCTTCACATATGAAGAGAGTGTGTTCCGGATTATCCTGACCATTACAGTATAGACAGTCAGATGATTCCGCCTTTCCTATTTTATGTATGAATGATTGGAAGCAGCCGTATCCTGTGAGTGCTTGGGTGAGGTGGTAATTTGTTTCTCCGTGCTTCCGGCTGTACCATGGTCCAAGGTCAGGTATGAGTTGGCGGGTCCATGCTCCTTTGGCGCTTTCACTCCATCTGGTTTGCCATTTGGTTAAGGTCGCTTCACGTTCTGCTTCTTTCTCTGCCTTGTTTTTCCCCCATGTGGTTTTCCTTTCTTCACATAGTAGGTCTAGTGGGATGGTGCGTGCTACTATGGCTGCTGCTTCTGTCGACACTGTCCTGTAGGCACAAGCTACTCTCAGGCAGAATTTCCTTTGTATTGGGAGTAGTTTGTGCCTGTGCTTCTGGAATTTTAAGCAGTCTGCCCAAACAGGAGCCGCGTACAAGATGATGCTCTCACCTGCTGTTTGGAGGAGTCTCCTTTTGTTTTCCCCCGGCCCTCCTAGGTTTGGTACGATACGTGAAAGGGCCCCTATTGTTTTAGTTGCTTTGGCGGAGATGTACTCCAGGTGGGGGGTGAACTTTACTTTCCTATCAATTTTTACACCTAGGTATTTCACGTTGTCTTTAATCTGAATTTCTTTGTTTCCTAGTTTGATGCAAATATTGGTGTATTTCTTTTTTCCCGATAAGATTACGGCCTCGGATTTCTCTAGGGCGATTTCCAGCTTGTGGTCACTCATCCAGTTGTTTATATCCGTCAGAGTATGGTTTACAACTACTCAAACTCGCTTCACTAAAACTACGCTGAAACAGGGACTTGAACCACCGACCTCCAGGTTATAAGTCCGCCGCCTTATCGATCAAACTACAGAGGTCGGTCTTTATTTTTACAAAGTTGCATTACAGACCGGGAGCAAGGCCTTGATTTCTTACTTATATTTTGTACTTTATATGTAACTAGCTGTTTGCCCGTGCTTTGCAACGGGACTAAATTTCAAATTTACTAAGGCATGGCCGTACTGCTGGACAGCAATGCCTTTTTGAACTTTTTATAATTTTTCTGGACAAAGCGATAATGGTTTTGGGGGGGTCAATTCTGAGACATTTTTCGCTATCTCTTACCGTTTTGGCTAAACAACTCCGGACAAACAAACAAACATTGGTAGGTAGGTAGTCCTTTTTTCTGTTTTATACATAGAGAATAATGCTAATTCTCGTATGTCATCGCGATAAATTTCAAATTCCATAGCGCGGGTCCCCGAAAGGAGTGAGGCCAGTAGCTCGTATGACACAAGTGCCACTATTGTTAATCCGGCCCTGCCTTACCTATAGGCAATAACCCCGCCCTTTAGTTAGGACATATGTTTTTATATATTTTCTATTCTTTTTCATTTTTATTGTATATATTGTTTTTTTCATTTTTTCACTGTTAAAATTATTATTTATATGTACATAATGTCCTGTTGTATCTAATAAAGAATTGTATAATAATAATAATAATCCTACCCTGCCTCACCTAATAGTGAGGTGAGGACCCACCGCCTGTACACGAACACATCCGACACTTTGGGCCGGAAAGAGGACACCAGCGTGGCGAAGCTCAGCTCCTGCCTGTGCCGCAGATGGCCGCGTGTCACGAGCTCCCGCCGCATGTTCCAGAATGCGGCCACTTCCGGGTGGAGCAGCAGGGAGGTGTTGAGGAGGCTCTCCAGCCGCTGCCGCTCCTCCGCTGTGGAAACGAACGACTATGAGCTTCAACCGTTGTCATAAAAAATAAATTCGTAATAATATCACCTTATTTTATTTTTTTTAAGTCACTTGATATAAAGAATCAATCTCGTTAATTTAATTGCCTATCCAACATAATCCTTCTGAATGTACAGTTGTACAGTCCTAAATATTATAATAATAATATCGCCTTATTTATACTGCCCGATAAGGACTATTAAGGTCCCATTATTCCAGCAGTAAACCCAAGAAATATTATTATGTGGTAAAAATCCCAAATGAGAGGATAACTTGTCATGTCCCGGCTGGGTTTCGAACCCACGACTTCTAGAACCTCTGGATTCTCTACATCCCAAATTTCTAGATCTTACCGTTCTTGAGGTATCTTGTTCACAGACACAAGCTCTGGGAATACTAAAACGTGTTTTGGCACTGAAGACTGACTCCCGAAAATTTTGGGTGATTCCATTACTTCCATTTGTTATTATATTATAAGGATAGTAGTAATAATAATAATGTGTTTCTTTGTGTTATTATATCACAATATTAGTGGGTAGCGCAGAATTATAGGACTTTCCCGTATCTTTAATATCCCAATATCTTATTTTTTGCCTATAATTCCGCCACTGGTCGCTGCTAACATTATAGCAGCTACTCATTTTTCCTCACGAGGTATGAGTGGACCCCGAACACCCAAATACAGAGCAGAAAAAATCCTACCCCGCTGGTTATCGAACCCAGGTCACCGTGCGTGCAATGCCTAGCGCGCTAACTCACACGGCCACGGTGACTACAAGGAAAGTAAAAATATACGATGGACATCCTTACGAGAAACTCTTTCGATAGAGCCCATAAAAAAATGGGTGCACGTGATCAAAGAAGTAAAAAAGATGTTAGAAAATATTTTTTTTAGTAACAGGGTATTTTGTAACTGGAATTCATTAACTGATACCATGATTAATGCTCCATCCACAAACTCATTCAAAGCTAAAATTGATGATTTTTTCTCTATTGCTAAAATTGATGATTTTTTCTCTATTAAATAATGTATCATTTGTATGACATAACAAGGGATGGGTGGAAGAGATTGCCTAAGGCAATAACCCCGCCCTTTAGTTAGGACATATATTATGTATATATTTTACTTCCGAGAAATTTCTAATATTAGAAATCGGAAGTATTGTGTTCGTTTTTGTAAAAAAAAATATTTTTTTGCTCCGATTTTTTTCATATTTCTGGACGTTTCATAACCTCCTGAGCAAATTTGGTTTTGTGTCCGTCTGTCGGTCTGTTAAAACGATTCCTTGTAACGCGCAAATCTCGGAAACTAATCGACCGATTTTGATGAAATTTTGCACACATCTAGGAGACATTCTGTAGATGGTCCCATTTTAAATGCATTGAATTCGTACTAGCGGTTCTTGGTGAAAGAGACCATGCGCCTGACCACTAACTTTTTACTTAAACTTAAACTTATATCTCGTGAACGGTACACCCGATTTTGATGAAATTTTGTATGGTTATGCATATTATTATTTTACATAAGTTTTTTATATTTACTTTTTAATTTATTATAATTTGACTCTGATATTTAAGAAAATCCGAAATTTTGGACAAAAAAGTCAAAAAATAAGGACCACGACTTGCCCATACAGAATTTTTTTATAGAATCTAGAATGTATAAAAAACAATATTCTACCATATAAAACAAATTTGAAGAAAATCGGTTCAGTCGTTTTGGAGATACAAGTAATTTTGTATAAAATCCCAAAATTGGCACGTGTTTACAATGTGAAACAATCACGAGGAAGTGTATTGTGTCCATAATTGGCAGTGTTTTTTTTTTTTTCTTCTATTGTATTGTATTTTAATTTGTAATTATTTGTATTGTATATAATATGTCCTATTCATAAAGTGTAAAAAAATAAAACCTCATAATTTTGTTCTGGGCTTAATAGCTTTACTTATAAAACTTTGCCCTTATAAGATTTTCTATTATTATTATCTATTCACCGTTGGGGGACTATAAACAGGGAGTAGACCAGCAGTCTGGCTGGGGGACTATAAACAGGGAGTAGACCAGCATTGGCTTGGTTCTGGGGGCCCTTGTCAATTGTTAGCCTCCTTGTAAAGACAATGGTAGAAGTGCTGAGTCATTCCTCCACTGTCTGGCTACCATCGTTCACGGTGACGCCACCCTATGATATGATGATTCACCGTTTTCACTTACGGGCCAGCGTGTGTCTCTTGTGAAGATGCTCATCGCGTGCCCGGAGCAGTCGCCTGTACACCACCTGGTACAGAGGCTTCACACACCAGGACTTAACCCCGAGGCAGTGCTCAGCCGCCACGTGGATCACGGGACACGTGTTGTCGTCCGCTGGGGACAGCACAACGTCGAACGTGCTCCTGGAACAAGAAAGAGAGAGCAATAAAAACATTTCGTTTCTCAGTAACTTTTAACTGGAGGTTTCGTACGTGTATTGGGAATTAATGTACATTGGTATTTTAAAAATAGAGGATAACTTTAACACAAAGGAACACATTATTATTATTATTTTTACTATCCTTATAATATAATACCTAAGGGAAGTAATGGAATCACCCAAAATTTTCGGGAGTCAGTCTTCAGTGCCAAAACACGTTTTAGTATTCCCAGAGCTTGTGTGTCCGTGAACAAGATACCTCGAGAACGGTAAGAGAGAGGTTTTGTATGTGCATGTTATAAAATAAAACAACAGATACCTTCTAACAAGAGGTTTTATACGTGTATTGGGGAAAATATGCATGGGTGGGTATGTTACAACATAAGAGAAAAATAAAAAAAAAATCTGAAAATTTTAACAAGAGGTTTCGTTTGTTATAAAAATTAAACCAGAACTTTCATATGTTTATTGGGAAAAATATACATGGGTATATTACAACATAGAGAAATATAAAAAAAAAAATCTGACAAATTTTAACAAGAGGTTTCGTTCTATGTTATAAAAATTAAACAAGAAGTTCCATAATAATATAATATGTGTATTGGGAAAAATATACATGGGTATGTTACAAATAGAGCAATAGTTGAGCATTCAATAGCTTTATAAAATATTCAATGATATTGATAAGTCTTCATAACTTCATAATGATAATAGTATTTGGAAGATGGACTATAAATTACGAAATTATTGTGAAGAAAAAACAACATATGAATTAATCAGGGTAGTTTGTTTCAATTCCACAGCCTGAATGTTAATACTTCTTAATTGATTTAAAATTTGGTAACGTTACAAAGTTATGATACTCAAATTTAGTGCTGTTGCAAATGGCTAGTATTAATTCTTTTTATGGACTCTTAGAGGAGTACCCCAACTAATGTGAACTTTCCTCTAGAGCAGTGGTCCGCAACCGGGGTGCTGCGAGATTTAGAAATCATCATTTAAATTTTGGTGTTTTGTTGTGTTTCATGCAAGAAAACAATGAAAGTTTTTGTGATCTTTTGACAAATGATGAGTGGAGAACTAAATTGGCCTACTTAGCTGATATTTTTCATCATCTGAATACTCTCAATACAGGTCTGCAAGGTCCCTCTGACTTTTTTTGCACTCCTGGGGTGCTGCTGAGCTAAGAGGTCAAAGAAAGGGTGCCGTGGTGGAGAAACGGTTGCGGACCACTGCTCTAGAGTCTAGCTAGATACTCACTTAGCTATTATATTAAATGTAATATATACTATGAGCACTGAGCAGTATGAGCACCTTGATTTTTTTAAAAAGTAAAGTGTTCACCAAAATATGGGTGTCATAATGACGCAAACTCAAAATCATCAAACAAATATTTCTTAATCAGTTAAGTTTTGTTTTTTACTCAAGGTTGGTCTTGAGAATTTACTTATCTCAATTGAGAACTAGGTACGATTTTTGCCAAAAAATGGACTGAAATTCAGCTATGAACAATAAGCATTGAGTTTTGGAACAAGAATGTACCTTTCGAGAAATTTCTAATATTAGAAATCGGAAGTATTGTGTTTTTTTCAACTACACTGGAGGGCACAACTAGAGCAACAATTATTTCCTTCAACAGTGTGTATTTTAATGTGGCTAAACAGTGCTAACTTCTGTAGAAGATAATATTTTCAGATGATTTTTGGTTTGTACAAAAGGAAACACATTAAGAATATTTACACTGACTGATAACAATATTTCGCGTTTTTTCGGAAATTTCAATTGAATTAAAAATATTAGAAATTTCTTGGAAATAGAATGCTGTAAAGAAACTTGTATACACATCTAAGTTTCAATTATAAACTCAAAAATATTGGCAGATACTCTCTACAATTCCAATAATGACCCTGAAATAACCTTGAAGGGATCACCTGAGAAACTTCTAAAGGTCAATATTAGATTTCTTCTTTGGGATTATGAAAGTCATCCCTGAAAAGATTTTTTCCATCTAAAAAGAAAAAAAAAACTCATGCATTTCTAATAATAAACATTATTATTATCTTCAGCAGTTTTCGAGATTAATGAGTGTGTTCTTTATAATGGAACACCCTGTATATGACTGTCACTTCTGAAGCATATTGTTTGCTGGTGTTGTGATTTATTTGACAAGGTTTGTTTTTTCACAATAATATTTCTCTATCTCATCAGAGTTGTTGTAACAGCAAAGGAAGTTAGTTATAGGGTCTCTTGACTGCCATAGAGTTGAAAATTATTCAAGAAGTATTCATACTGATCCCATGAAATCTCTGGGCTAGGATGATTCATAATAAGCTTACAGTAGCCACTCTGCATAAGAAAACCTCATCAGAATAACATTGTCTCCTCAGTCACAATGATATTTATCCATCTAATCAGAGTAGTATTTGGGTGAGCTATATGCCCAGGAGCTGTTCTTCCTCACCGTGTAGAATTTCACCTGAATGACCTTATCAAAGAACCGACTCAGTTTCACAGCAGCTCCGGTGCCAGCTGCCAATGACTTGGCTGCCAAGGAATTCACAATGATCTCTTCAGCCCCACACTCGTCGGCCATGCTAGAAGCCCTCCTCAGGTTTGACTCCCGGACTACATCACATTTGGTGCCTATAAGTAAAATGGGAATTTTGCTTGTCCCAACAAATGATTCTGGATCAAAGTCATCACTGGAACTATCAAAATCGTTGTTACGGTTCATAACTTCCACGAGCCACTTGCTTAAGTTTTCCTGGGACTTTCTATTGGTTAAATCATGGACAAGTATTATGCCATGTACACTACCATAGAACATATGACGTGTGTTTGCATAGCATGGGCGACCTCCAATGTCCCATAGCTCAATAAAGTATGTCTTCTGATCAGGGGTGCCCTCTTTGTACTCATGCAGTTTCACCTCCACGTTGCACCCAATGGTGGAGGCAGGGTGGGGCAGACACTCATGGTGTGCTATCAGGTGGGTGAGGGAAGTTTTGCCTACACCTGAGTCTCCCAATACAAGAATGCGCACCTTCTCTAGAGAGGACATGGCCACTGGTTAGGTTAGTGGAGATAGCTGAGCCTGCAACCCAAAGTCAATTTAGTGAGACATTTTCTGACAATGCATTTGCATATATTCTACAGTGTGTTCATTAAGTCCAGCAATAGATGATTAAATTTTGAACCATTTAAAATCTTAAATGAGATCACCCATTTTATTTATTTATTACATCTCATTGATGGTATCTTCATATTTAATTTTTTTTGCAAAAAACGAGACTCTTTCTTGATAATTGTAAAAATAATAATATATTAACACAAATCTACTTTTAAAATTTTTAAATCATGCAAAAGTGAAATATACCTCATATTGACCAAAACATGCATTACAAAGCTTGTAGAGACGACTGGACATTTTTTGACCATTTTTTCCTTAGGTGTCCAATTTAGGGCAAAATTAATAGACAAATTCTGTATCACAAGTCATTGCTAAATGTCGGTTTTCCTTATCTTACACAGTACGCAATCCGTGACTTAGCCCTACAGAGGTATTACAAAAATGTCTATTAATTCCGCCCTTATTATCATTTCTTTAAGTTTCAGTTTTTATAAATCCCAATCTCATTTCAAAGCTCTGAAAGTTCAACCTACTTTCTCGCTTGAACATAGATTTCACAGTCAGTTGGTATACAAAGGCAACTAGGGTATTTTAGTTTTTTTTTTTTTTACTTGGGTGAAAGTAAAGAAAACAGGGATCCTTACAACTCAGGGTCTCGCCGAAAAGCAGCTTCGATGAGAGAAATGATCTTGTCCGCTGCTGGAAAGTCTTCTTCCTGCATCCTTCACGACATGGGTAAACTAGTCTTGTGGAAATGGGAAAACTTAAAATTAGTTGAAACTTCAATGCTAAAAAAGTGGATATGGGAGTTAGGAGTGGATCAGTGGAGAAAAAATTGGCGAATTTGTGAAATTTTGAATTTTGAAAAGAAAACCAAACACATGACGTTATCAATATTTTTTTATAGAAATCAAAAAATTATTCAAGCTCCAATTTAAATGCGCATCCACCATAATTGACTGTAAAATATCCAGAATAGATATTTCACACACAAAAAAATACGCCTGAGTTATAAAATAATAGCCTTTACAGCTATTTTACAAAGGCGCACAAAAATGTTTGATAAGCTTCCGAAAGCACACAATTCGCACGTATTGATTGACTACCTACCAAATTTCGTCCGTGATGTGGCGCAGCCATCAAGTTCCCGCTCCCGTGAAAATGGTTTATTAACAAGCTTTGTAAAAGCTTACAATTTTTTTTAGAGATTCTGAAAGCACATATTTTGCACGATTTGATTGACTAGCTACCAACTAGCACGTGCATGAAGTGGTGCCGCCAGTGTGAATACAGCCGCACCAAACTTAAATAATGGGCTGCAGCGGCCTTTGTGATCGTGATCTTTTTCCACCATAATTATGCATATGCATGAATGCCATTTATTCATGGCCGGCTTTAGAATAAACAAGGGGTACAAAAGTAGGTTGATTTAAATAAAGGGAATATAAATTACATTATTAATATAATGTACGTGTTTCTTTGTTTTAATCGTTTTGTTTTTCTTGGCGTTTCAAAACTAGCGTTTTGCTTGATCACAATTTTAGTGGGTAGCGCAGAATTATTGGACTTTTCCGTATCCTGAATATCTCAATATCTTATTTTTGTCTATAACTCCGCCACTGGTCGCTGCTAACATTAAAGCAGCTACTCATTTTACCTCACGAGGTATGAGTGGATCCCGAACAACCAAAAGTACAGAGCAGAAAAAATCCTGCTCCGCTGGGGATCGAACCCAGGTCACCGTGCGTGCAATGCCTAGCGCGCTAATTCATTCGCCCACGGTGACTACTAATAAAAATTATAAAATATGACTGCGGTAAATAGCTTAGGAAAATGGAACCTATTCTCTATGCCTATTCTAGGCAAAAAATAGACAAAGTTGTCTTCTAAAGAAACGGACGGAAAATGAACTAACTAAATTAATACTTGGAAACTTAAACATTAAAATTTTGCAGTGAGAGAGCGAGGTCATCTCTAAATAATAATCTACATTTGTTTTCATAAAAAAGAGGCTATTAGTAATGCTGCGCTATCCACAAAAAACGCTTGCATACGAGTCTGCAACCATTGGGACATTTTCATGTTTTTTCTCTTCTCTCTTTTTATAATTTAATATTTCGTTACTGTGCGCATGACACATACTTTTTCTCTTCTCTCTTTTTATAATTTAATATTTCGTTACATAATTTCGTTACATAATTTCGTCACATAATTTCGTCACATAATTTCGTTACATAATTTGACATTTTCATGTCTTTGCTCTGGCACATAACCAAAATTATGTAACGAAATTAAGTAACGAAATTATGTAACGAAATTAAGTGACGAAATTATGTAACGAAATTATGTAACGAAATTATGTGACGAAATTATGTAACGAAATATTAAATTGACATTTTCATGTCTTTGCTCTGGCACATAACCAAAATTATGTAACGAAATTATGTGACGAAATTATGTAACGAAATTATGTAACGAAATATTAAATTATAAAAAGAGAGAAGAGAAAAAGTATGTGTCACGCGCACAATAACGAAATATTAAATTATAAAAAGAGAGAAGAGAAAAAACATGAAAATGTCCCAATGGTTGCAGACTCGTATGCAAGCGTTTTTTGTGGATAGCGCAGCATTACTAATAGCCTCTTTTTGGTTATGTGCCAGAGCAAAGACATGAAAATGTCAATTTAATATTTCGTTACATAATTTCGTCACATAATTTCGTTACATAATTTCGTCACTTAATTTCGTTACATAATTTCGTTACTTAATTTCGTTACATAATTTTGGTTATGTGCCAGAGCAAAGACATGAAAATGTCAAAATATTATCCTTTTGACCCGCAATCTAGTGAGCAGAAGTGTGTAACTGTGTACGCGTGAGTGGGTATGCGCATAATATTCCCCGAATCCCGAAAGGCAATAAGTCCGTGAAGGTATATTGTAAAATGGTAAATGGTTTACGGACCTAACAATCCAAAAGTGAAATGATTTTCTTTTTCCTGTAGATCTTTTTTCTTGATCATTGGATCAGTTATATGATCTCAGTGGATCATTCCCTTTACTACTTATAATAGTTGTTTACTAATTACTTAGAGAATACACTTTGAAGTCATAAGTGCAAGAGTTGAGAGTTTATTGTGATGTGAAAATTCAAAAGTACACACCATGGTTGAAGAAGGCGAGTAATAACTGTGATAAGAAAGGTACTCTTGATAGTTTCTTATTATTTTTTTTTTTTTATTAAGTCACTTGATATAAAGAATCAATCTCGTTAATTTAATTGCCTATAGAACATAATCCTTCTGAATGTACAGTCCTAAATATTATAATAATAATAATATCGCCTTATTTATACTGCCCGATTAGGACTATTAAAGTCCCATTATTCCAGCAGTAAGCCCAAGACATATTATTATGTGGTGAAAATCCCAATTGGGAGGATAACATGTCATGTCCCAGCTGGGTTTCAAACCCACGACCTCTGGAGTCTTTGAATTCACAGAGTGCTGCCTTTACCACTGAGCTACCGGGACAGACATATTAAAAAAACTTTTTCTAATGTTTCTCTCATGGTAAGGAAAAAATTTCATATCAGGGATTACTCTTAACTTCTAATATTCTAGAATCATCATATGGACATAGTTTCTTTAAGTATTGCTGCATCCTAGTAGGTACTCAATTTGGTACTCATACTTAACGTAGGTAGGTGGTACTAGTAGGTATTCAATTTGATACCTGAATATATTCATTTGTAAAAATAGTGCTCAAAAGCCAAAGACAAGTAAAATGCCATGTCCTTTAGTGATGGGACAAGTTGAGCATTTAATGCAGTGGACTCAGAGTTTGGGTTCACTTGATTCAACACAAGTAAAAAAAAATCCAGTCAAGTCAAGTTTTTTTTCTTCGATTATCTATTCAATAGAATATTAAACTTCTAGCTAGAGTGCCTTGAAGCCTTTCCTGATTCACTGGCCAAGACAAACTCATGTGAAGTTCTTTCAAGTGATTCAAGTCAGAGAAGAGAGCAATTAGAAATCTCATGGTGATGGAAGGGGTGAGGTGTGGTAGTCAGAAACTACTGGTTCTAAGAGAATTTTGAACGTTCTGGCTGGAGGTTTCACTTTTTCCTATATTTTAGCAACATAGAATGAGAACTTACCAATTTTTTTTGCAACTGATCCATTAAAATAAAATTGAATTTTGTCTGTGTTTTTTGTTGTTGTTGTTGTTGTAAGAATATATTTATATTTTGTGTAATTGAATCAGTTTCATTAGAGGGTGGACATTCTATTCTATTTTTTTCTCTTACAGGTCATTACAAGTTTTTGGAAAAAAAATAAAGTATTTTGGAAGAGATCAAGAGATCTGGAGATATTATTCCATGCATGCAATGGCCAATAAAGGTAACAAATTCAAATGTCTCAACTTTTCTTTTCAGAACAAAATAGTTTATCCTGTGCTAAACTACTTCAGGTATAACCTGTATAACTGAAACTATAGGGCTAAAGTTTGGTTAAGGTATGAAACCATAGGAATAAGCTAAACTAATCTAGTTTGTCCTATTAAAAAAAAAGATTGGTTGGTAATATATATTTATTATATATTCAGGGATACCTAGATAATGAATAATATATCCAGGAACTCATTTATAAATTAATCAATTATTGCCTGCAACATCCAAATAAATTTACTTTTTCTATAAAGTAGTAGATATATACTACATATTACAAATTGTAAAATGAGTACCAAAAAAAATACAGCTCATTCACAGCCAGGACAAAAAATGAAATAAAAGTACATGAAATGCAATATATTTCTGCCATTTCAGGGGGTCCAGAGACAGAGGATCAACTGAGACTGCGGTTTCAAATAGAGCTAGAGTTTGTGCAGTGTCTCTCTAACCCAAACTACCTAAATTTCTTGGCTCAACGTGGCTACCTCAAGGATGAGGCCTTTGTCAACTATCTCAAGTATCTGCTCTACTGGAAGGAGCCCCAGTATGCCAAGTAAGAGATAGAAGCCTTTGTATTCAAACAGTGAGAAGATTAGTTTATAACCTGACATTTATTTGGTTGTTGTAGTGAGTTCCCATTTAAAACAGGCATCAACATCTTCCATGGTGGGTAGATCTAGGAATTCAGCAACATCTTTTGGGTGAGACCATAGATCAATGGTGGTTGGTTTTGATGTACAATTATACATACCATAAGTGTGTTGGTTTTGATGTTGTACATCATGTGGACCTAGGCCACAACTGGGACAGATACAGTCTATCTCTCTGTTGATTTTGTTTTGATAAGAGTTTACAGGTTTACACCATTATATGCTCTGATGATGGTCTCTTTGTCTTTCTCCCAGATGGTTTAGCCCAAGATCTTGATGATGTTAGTTCTATTTTTGCTTTTGTTCACTACTTTGACATGTACATTATATGTGAGCATACCATCAAGCCTAACTCCTAGTATTTTGGAGTAATTCCTAGTACATCTGCACGATGGCCAGTTTACAATGGGATGACCTGGATGAACAACCAAAGAAGGACATTCAGTCAAGAGCCAGCACCCCCCTGGACACCTCCAAAGACATTTATTTTGAACAAAAATAAATTTTCTTTAAAAGAGAGCATTCAAGAATACACCCAAAAATTAAAAGGTAGAAATAATGCCTCTTTCCTCCAATCTATTCATTGTTTCTTGGTTGAAAGGTTATCCTTAGCCATTCAGCGAGGAAACAGTGGGAGTGTATTAGGCTCTTTACCTTCCACTGAGCCAATGGAAGAGTTATTCTATTTGTAAGAGTTTTGTTAAATAAAGAAAGTTAAGATTAAAGATAAAATCTATTCACAATGTGTCCAATTGTTTTCAGGTACCTCAAATACCCCATGTGTCTCTACTTCCTAGACTTGCTCCAATACGAGCACTTTCGTCGCGAGATTGTCAACTCTCAGTGTGCCAAGTTTATAGATGACCAGCAGGTGCTACTGTGGCAGCACTACACAAGGAAGAGAACCAGGCTACTCAATGAAGCAGCACAGAGGGACGCAGGAGGAGGAGGAGTGGGAGGGAACAGTGGGCGGGGAGATTGTTTGAACAGCAATGGTACCGGGAGTGGTGAGTTTCTTTTATGTCATCATTTAATCATGCTTGGTATACATTTTTATGTTTCTTTGTAATTTATTGGTTGATTGTTTTGTAAATTAAAATCAAGAGTTATAAATGTTATAATAATTTAGGTATGCCAATACTCTTAATAGCATTATTACCAAGTACTTGTTCAAATATTTCCTTGATTAGATTAACTGAATACATGAAAGCCTCATGTCAACTGTCCAAAAAGCACACCTTAATTTATATGAATTTAATCATTTGATCTCCTATCAAAATAAATGTCCTGTTTGTATAGAAACTAAACAGACATTCTACTGTGACCACCCCATGTAATTTTCTGTTTATACTGATTAAAATAGAGAGGTTTATTGATGGTATGGATATTCAGAACTGTTACCTGCTGATGAGAGCAAATGAGCTCGAAACAGCTCTCCAGGTATGTTCTGATATTCATGTACATCTAATACAACTTCTCACTTTTCTGTTTATACTGATACTGAATTTTAAATTTTGTCTCCCCTCATCAGGTGACCCAGGTACCCCAAACATCATCAAGTCCGAGCCACTCTCCTCCCAATGACATCCACTCCCCCCGGAGTCCACCTCCTCCCTGTACCAGCTGCCCCCTTACAACGAGCTCTCACTCGAGTGTCCCGAGTCTCCATGACAACCAGTTGGTATCAGACGAGCGGAGTGTGACAAGGAAGCAGGTGGCATAAGAACTCCACAACCTGTGACTCTAGATTTGGAACTGGAAGATTCTGTTGGTGAAGCTAAAACTAATGACTTAAATGTGTGTAAGCTCATCCAGGTCACCGACTCTTTTGTCCATGATGGTTCAAATGTGGATCAATTGATAATAACCAACTGTGGAGAACAATTAGGAGAAAGTCGTGTGCAGTATCTTGGAACGGAAGGAAACTGTGCTTCCTCGCCGCGTGGAGAATGTAAGAGTCTACCAGGGTTTAGAAATCCTACTCAGTCTGTTGACTGTGAGAATGGACCTACCACACCTATTGGTATGCTGAAGTCATCACAAGAAGAGCGTGTTGATGTTAGAAAGCACGTTAACACAGATAGTCAAATTGTTCCTGACAAAAATCCTGCTTTTCTTGGTGAACCAATACTAACACAGGTGACAAAACAAAATGTTGACTGTCAGAAATACTCTCTTGTAAAATCTCCCGTGCTTCCTCAAATAAACGAAGCATTTCCTCATCACATTACCTCTTCACTTCCACAATTGACAGTTAAACCGTCAACTCCCACTAACTCACCACCTGGGCTTGTTAAGTCACCTCACTGGTCGCCTCCTCGATTAGAATTGGCCGTGGCAGAAGATGACGACATGGTTATAAGTTCCTGTGCCCCCAGCGAGGTGGTTCATTCCCCCCCTCGGTTAGAGCTCGCTCTCACGGATACCCCGGAGGCTCGTATGGGTGTTAGCGAGGAGGGGGATGGTGGGGGGGATAAGATGAGGCTCTGTCATGTGGCGTTAGATAGGGTGGATGTTTCTGCCACTCCAGCAGAGTGTGGAATGATGATGCAGGCAGAATAGAAGAGAATTTTATCTAATTGTTTATGCTACTCAAATTTGACTATACGTTCTGTTTTCCATCAGTTTGAAGATAAATAAAAATATAGGTAAAATTAAAAAGGAAATCACGAATTAGCTTTTTTAAATTATTTGTGCTATTTTATTATGTCTAATGAACTTTTTTTAAAATAATAAAATGTATTCCTCCGTTGTCATTTAAATTAGACAGAAAATTGAGTAAAATGTAGTACTTTTATAAAAATAAGAATTACTCTTTGTGATATTGTAAACGCTGTTGAATTTTATAATTTAACTGTAGGCCTTTTGTTTGTTTAAATAATAATAATAATGTACTTTCAAAATACATTTTTATCTTAAAAGGGAATTAGAAAGATATGAGACAGAAAAAATCTAACTAGTCCGAGAGTAAATTAGCAATTAGAAAAATAATCAACATGTTGTCAACCAGCTGACCTGCGTGATGTATGTAAATGTAAACAACACGTCTACCTCTTGATTTTAAAGCCTTAGAATCCACTACTTCAATGATTTTAAAATTTATGGCTGGTTCTATCAATGAATGACAAAACCAAGGTTTCATAAAAACCTTGTATTAGCTCAATCTCGTATTCACTCAATATAGACATACTAGCGCTAATTTGACAAATCCTATTGGAACTAGTGTTTTTCAAACCGAGTTTTCCTCAATTATGATTAAACCAGCCATAACTATTCTACAGTAGATGTGGTTTCATGATGGGCCAAATTTAATAATAGTGAGGTTACGTAAATACGTACGAGACGCTAGTTCAACGTGCAGGGAATATGCAGAAAAGAGTTTTCGTCAGATACCGTCAAAAATTCAATTCAATTCAACTAGCGATACATATCGCAAATCTCGGCAAACTGTCCAATATTAAAAAAAAAAAAAAAAAAAAAAATGTATTTGGTCAACATTTTTTTTTGGTCAACCGCCAAGGCTAGCAAGCAAACATCTAAAATGCCAGAATAGTATTCTCAGTATTTTAAATTGAATAAATTGTATGTGAGTGTTTTATTTCTCAAAATTTAATGTTAAATTTCACAACTTTTTCAGAGAGTAGTTTGTACATAAAAATATCTGTAAACCAAATTACCTAACTATGTAAATAAAAATAATAATTATGTGTGATTGGTGTGAAATTATGTTGAAAAAAATAAATTGTGTAATTATTTTATTTTAATTCACCATTGTGAGGAATTTGATGAGGAAAAGAGTGAAAGATTTTCAACCCCTTGTGCCCGATCCTACGAAGCCGAGTTTGCCGAGGGTTTGAGCAAACCCTTGAGTTTAGCTTCCTACCAAGTTTAGTTCCGTAACCCTCCATTGATTTTGTGCGTATTTGGCGCTAGTGTTCAAACTCTCGGATCAAGAGAGAGTTTACTTCAGACCCGGGCTCCTATTGGTTCATTTTCGCGCGGCCATTTTAATAATTTATTATCACTTTTCAAATAATTTTTACTTTCCTTATCCTGTAATGAGGAATGGTTTTTTATGTTGTAACATTTTCAATTTTAAAATGGTCATGAATTAATTTTTTAAAAAAATTCAGAGAAAGTTTATAATCTACCTTAATTTGGAGGAGATGTTCAATTTTTTATCTAGATAATACTAACGGATCTCGTTCATATTTTTTTTCGGTTTCTGAATTCTGAAGGATCTCATCAATACGATAGGTATCGTAAAGAAATTATATTAGATTAAAAAAAAACTATCTCGGTACTAATTTTATTCCTTTTGAGATTATTTAAATTATTAATAATAAAATACACAACAACAATAGAATAACCGTACTGTACTTATCTCTAGACGATTAGACAATGAACTTTATTTAAACTTAAGATATTTCTAGTTTTAAGTCCGACGTCGATTTTTTTTTCTTTTGTGCATACCTTACTTTAAATTTTAAATTACTTTCATGGGATTTTTTTTTAGATAAATTAAATTATCACATATAATAAATAACAAGAAATTACTATATTCTGGCTAAAGGAACCCCATTTAATACAGCTCGACCTAGGATACAAATGCTGCAGAAAAATAAAATCGGCACGGTCAAGAGATACCTAACACCATTGGTTGTCTCGTACAGAACTTACACTTTCCAAAAGATATTAAAAGTTTAATCAATATTTAAAATAAATAATATACCAATATTAACATCGTTTAAAGTAGAAGAAAATCCAACATTTAAAAAATCTTCAGGATTCAGGGTATTGAACCCAAATGTGCCCACCAGGCTAGGTTAATTCTTATTTTGTAGTCAGATACCCAAATCCATGCATTGGGTGGGATTCGAACAAACGGATCCCTACGCTACCTGGATTACCAGACTAGCGCACATTAACCTTAAATAGATATGTTACAATTTCAGGTACCTACAAAAAATCTACAGAGTATGGGAATCTAGCGCACGAATAGCTCAGTGGTTAAGCACTCGCTTGCCATGCGGAAGGTCCCGGGTTCGAACCCCCGCGCCGACAAAAATTTGTATTCAAAATTTGGTTACAGTTGTTTGTAAGGGATACCTTCCGGTTCGCTCGTGTTGACCCAGCACCTAAATGGGAAGTATTGTGTCACTTCTCGCCCATCAGAGGGGAGGCATACTACGGGATGGGCAGGCTACAACACAGACCACAAGCGTCTACAGTAGCTCCTGTTTCATGGCTACGAAACAAAAAAGGCTGTGAAACACTCATCTTTAAAAAAAAAAAAAAAAAAAAAAAAAAAATCTTATACATAGATACTTATGAAATAAATCTGCTAGCAAAGTATTATGAATACAATAGTAATTATATCACCTTATTAATACGGTCCGACTAGGACTAACGATTACCATTATTTCAGCAGTAAACACAAGACATATTAATATGTGGTTAAAATAAGAGGATAACATTGTCATATCCCGGCTGGGTTTCGAACCCGCGATCTTTGGACTACCAGACAGACGCCTTGACCACTGAGCTTCTGGGAAATACTAATACCAAGACATAGAAACCAAAAGCATTCTATTTTTTATCATCAAGTAATCCATAAAGAAAGAAATCGAGTGTAACAAAAAAAAATTCCCGAGAATCGAACCCACGTGTGCAGCTTCGGAACCGAAAATTCAAATTTAAACAAAATAGTTATAAGAGTGAAGCTAGCACAACTCATAAAAACATCGTTGCCCTCACCAATTCAGAAGAACAATGATGTTGCTAGACTACATTTTTATTCCGATCGAGAGTTAGGAAACCCGCGATGGAGAATACGCTTCGTAACTCTCGAGTTTCGTGGTAGGACGCAAAATTCTCAAACCCTCTGTCAAACCCTGACTCGAGTGTTTGCAAACTAATTTAATTTCTTTACGATACCTATCGTATTGATGAGCATCAGAATTCAGAAACTGAAAAAAAAAAAAAAAAAAAAAAAAAAAAAAAAAAAAAAAAAAAAAATGAACGACATCCGTCAGTTTTATCTAGATAAAATAATTGAACATCTTCTCCAAACTAAGGAAGATTGTAAACTTTCTCTGAATTTTTTTTAGAATTAATTCATAACCATTTTAAAATTGAAAATATTACAACATAAAAACCATTCCTCAATATAAGGATAAGGAAAGTAAAAATACCTACTGTATTTTCTTTGAAAAGTGATAATAAATTATTAAAATGGCCGCGTGAAAATGAACCAATAGGAGCTCGGCTTCGTAGGATCGGGCTTACTCGGAACCTATCTTGGATCTATTCCCGAGCTAATTCGGGACAAGATCCAAGCTAACTCGTCCCGAGTAAATTTTCTCGGAACGTTCTCCGAACGAGATCCGGTACCCTGTGGCAACACCGGAAATTGAAAGTAAAATTTGCAAAACATTTTCAAAATCGAGTGAATTCCGCAATTTGAATAAATTAATTAGTTTTAATGAGATAATTTTATTAGTAAAACTCAAATACATAAAAGGTAAAGATATTTTACTTTAAAGTACCCATTTACTTTACAGTAGTAAGTTATCATATTTGTGTTAATCACTTTCGTGATATCACAACTACTCAAACTCGCTGTACTAAATCAACTCTAAAACCGGGACTTGAACCACCGACCTCAAGGTTACAAGTCCGCCGCATTATCGATTAAGATACTAAGGTCGTAAATTTTGGATAAGAAGCTGCATTAATTTGGCTCTCTTTTGGAAATTGTTAAATGGACCATGCGGAAAAGTGGGCAAATGCCTTTAAAGATGTACCTTCGAAGGTACATCTTACGAAACAGCTCAAAAACGGCGCTCTACCGCCAAATTTAAAACAGTTCGAATGAAATTTTGAAATCTGAATTTGATTAGATTTTTTCAAAAAAAAAAAAAAAAAAAAAAAAAAAAAACGTAATTTTGCCGGAAAAGACCCACTTTTGAGCTGTTTGCATCATAACATGCGGATGCGCATTTTTTAAATTTGGCGCCTGTATGAATTCACCTACAACGATTCTACCTACAATTTTTTTAGGGTTTTCATTTTTAGGATTCTTATTTTCCAAGATGATTTTTATGATTATTTCAATCGATCTACATTTTTTGTCTGTATCTAAATATCTATAAAAGAAAGCGCCACCATGAGGTTGAACAACGTTGACCCTGCTTGAGCGGGATAAGACAGAGCAAAAGAAGAAAAGAAGATGTATGTATTACTATGTATGAGTGTATGGATGTTCTTTATACAAATCAACACCGTTTGACCAAGAAACCTGAAATTTTGCACATAGGTCCGTTTGGATCAAAATATATCTCCTTGAGGTTAAGCTATAATGAGTAAGGATGAAAATTGGACGGGTGACCCCAAAAATATTCACGGTTTTCGAGCAAAATGACATTTTTTCTCGAAATTTGTCGCAACGACCTACCAACTCAAAGAAAGAAAGTTTTAGGTAAGGGTTTGAGCTTTCATTTGATATATCAATTGCGAACTTCTAATGAGCCTTTCTTGAGCTACTCTGGTTAAGGATAGAAAATGGATGGGTAACGCAAAAAAATTCACATTTTTCGACCTAAATGACATTTTTTCTTGAAATTTGTCGACCTATCAAATCAAAGCGTGAAAGGTCGGGTCGGGGTGGCTGGGTGGTGTACATGGGCTGGATGGTGGAGGTGGGCTGGTCGGAGTGTCCTGTGTAGGTTGAGTGGACTGGTTGGACTGTGTTGTCGAAGTGGGCTTGGTAAATTAGGTGGTAAATCTGAAACAAATAACTAAGAATGCAAGAGTACATGCATAATCGTGTGAAAAAGGAAAAAAACAATATTCAACAGGTACAAGAAAAAGGTACTATGAGAAAGAGAGAACACAGACGCATGTAACAAAAAAACATGCAACAAAGTATAACCTCAAAATGCAACAAGCAAAAAAAGAATAGAAAAAGAATGCGACAATACTCAACTTAACTAGTATTATATTGCACTGTCACTTTTAAAATGGGTGTTGGGTTGTAGCTTAACAGTACAACCCAACACCCTCGGCCTCCTCCTCCCCTACAGCCGAACCTTTCCTCACCATAAGAAAGACCTTACAAGTGGTATCCTTCCTGTACAATATGTATCCCTGTCTTAAAATGAAGGGTTCCATATTATAAGGCCTAATCCACTTTTAAAATAACTATTTTACTAATATAAGAAAAGAACTCGTTTCCAGGCCACCCAAGAGGTAGAGTTCCAGCCCGTTTTTCTACCTTCCTAAGTGGTATCCCCAACAATATGAATATCTACTTGGAAAAGAAGAATTCATATTGCAAGGCCTAATCCACTTCGTAACAAACTATTTCTTATAAATAAATAAAAAAACTTGTGGCGCCAACAAGTGAAAAAAAAAAATTACACGTCAGAGCGGTCGAGGAGGTTAGGGTGGTCAGGGTAATAAGGTTGGTCAGGGTGGTCAAGCTAGTCGAGGTCATTAGGGTAGTCGTGGTGGTCAGAATAGTCAAGGCGGTCGAGGTGGTCAGGAAACTTAATACTATTATAATGCTGCGTGATATTAATTGTGACAAAAAAAGTTTGAGTAGCGTTTACGACAGCTAATTAACTTAAATTCTAAACTTAATACTAGTGCTGCGTGATATTAATTGAGACAAAAAGTGTTTGAGTAGCTTTTACGGCAGCTATTTTAATAATAACCCACCAATAAATACTAAAATTAATACTAATGCTGCGTGATATTAATTGTGACAAAAAAAGTTTGAGTAGCGTTTACGGCAGCTAATTTACTTATATACTAAACTTAATACTAGTGCTGCGTAATATTAATTGTGACAAAAAGTGTTTGAGTAGCGTTTACGGCAGCTATTTTAATAATAACCCACCAATAAATACTAAACTTAATACTAATGCTGCGTGATATTAATTGTGAAAAAAAAAGTTGAGTAGCGTTTATGGCAGCTAATTTACTTAAATTCTGAACTTAATACTAATGCTGCGTGATATTGATTGTGACAAAAAAAGTTTAAGTAGCGTTTACGGCAGCTAATTTACCTATATACTAAACTTAATACTAGTGCTGCGTGAGATTAATTGTGACACAAAATGCTTGACTAGCATTTACGGCAGCTATTTTAATAATAACCCACCAATAAATACTAAACTTAATACTAATGCTGCGTGATATTAATTGTGACAAAAAAAGGTTGAGTAGCGTTTACGGCAGCTAGTTTAATAATAACCCACCAATAAATTCTAAACTTAATACTAATGCTGCGTGATATTAATTGTGACAAAAAAAGTTTGAGTAGCGTTTACGGCAGCTAATTTACTTAAATTCTAAACTTAATACTAGTGCTGCGTGATATTAATTGTGACAAAAAAAGTTTGAGTAGCGTTTTGGGCAGCTAATTTACTTATATACTAAACTTAATACTAATGCTGCGTGATATTAATTGTGACAAAAAAAGCTTGAGTAGCGTTTACGGCAGCTCATTTACTTAAATTCTTAACTTAATACTAGTGCTGCGTGATATTAATTGTGACAAAAAGTGTTTGAGTAGCGTTTACGGCAGCTATTTTAATAATAACCCACCAATAAATACTAAACTTAATACTAATGCTGCACGATATTAATTGTGACAAAAAAAGTTTGAGTAGCCTTAACGGCAGCTAATTTACTTATATACTAAACTTAATACTAATGCTGCGTGATATTAATTGTGACAAAAAAAGTTTGAGTAGCGCTTACGGCAGCTAATTTACTTATATACTAAACTTAATACTAATGCTGCGTGAGATTAATTGTGACAAAAAAAGTTTGAGTAGCGTTTACGGCAGCCATTTTAAAAATAACCCACCAATAAATACTAAACTTAATACTAATGCTGCGTTATATTAATTGTGACAAAAAAATATTGAGTAGCGTTTACTGCAGCTCATTTACTTAAATTTATAACTAAATACTAGTGCTGCGTGATATTAATTGTGACAAAAAGTGTTTGAGTAGCGTTTACGGCAGCTATTTTAATAATAACCCACCAATTAATACTAAACGTAATACTAATGCTGCGTTAAATTAATTGTGACAAAAAAATATTGAGTAGCGTTTACGGCAGCTCATTTACTTATATGCTAAACTTAATACTAATGCTGCGTGATATTAATTGTGACAAAAAATGTTTGAGTAGCGTTTTGGGCAGCTAATTTACTTTAATTCTAAACTTAATACAAGTGCTGCGTGATATTAATTGTGACAAAATAAGTTTGAGTAGCGTTTACAGCAGCAAATTTACTTAAATTCTAAACTTACTACTAGTGCTGCGTGAGATTAATTGTGAAAAAAAAGTTAACACACATAACCAAGAATGCAACAGTACGAAATGTTGGAAAAAGAAAATCTACATAAAATAAAAGTATATTAAGGAAAGTAAATAGAAGGGACTATTTTGAAGAGAAAACACAGAAACATGCAACAAAGTGAAATTAAACAAATGCGACAAGCGATAATACGGGATGTAACTAGTATTATCTCGTACTATCGCTTGTGTACTGAGTGTTCGTTTGTAGCCTAACACTATAAACCAACACTCTCTGCGTTAAGAAAAAATACTTTTAATAGCATGCAAAAAAAAACAAGGCAGAAAATATGAAAACATAATACTTAAACTTATCAGAGGACTTGGTGGTCAGGGTTGTCTTGATGGTCAAGGTGTTCTGGTTGGGCTGGCTTGATTGGGTGGGCTGGGTGTTCGGGGTGGGCTTCGTCATCGGGTGACCTGGGTAGAGTGAACGGGCTGGATGCCAGTTGGCTTGGTAGATTGAAATTATTCCTGAAACAAGCAAACAAAAACTAAGAATGCAACAGTACAAAATCATAAAAAAAAGAAATCTACAAAAACAATAAATATAAAAAATAGGTACAATTTTGAATAGAAAACACAGAAGCATGCAAAAAAAAGCAATCAATCAATAAAAAGCGATAATACGCGATGTAACTAGTATCATCTCGTACTATCGCTTGTAAGATGGGTGTTGGGTTGTAACCAACATTTCCTCGTTAAAAAAATATACTTTTAATAGCATGCAAAAATAACAAGACAAATAAAACATTGAACACGCACAAAGTATTAAAACATAATCCTTATACTTAACAGAGGACTTGGTGGTCTGGGTGGACGAGGTGGTCTGGGTGGACGAGGTTGCCTGGTGGACAAGGTTTTCTGGATGGACGAGGTGGTCTGGGTGCCAGTTGGATGTGTGGATTGAAATTAGTTCTGAAACAAACAAACAAAAAGCCAAGAATACAACAGTACAATGTCATGGAAAAAGAAAATCTACCTAAAATAAAAGTATAAAAAATAGGTACTATTTTGAAGAGAAAACCGCAACATGCAACAAAGTGAAATAAAAAAAGCAGCAAGCGATAATACGCGATGTAACTAGTATAATCTCGTATTATCGCTTGTAAGATGTGTATTGGGTTGTAGCCTCACACTACAAACCAACACCTTTTTCGTTAAAAAAATACTTTTAATAGCATGCAAAAAAAAAGACAAATAAAACATTGAACACGCACAAAGTATTAAAACATAATCCTTATACTTAACAGAGGACTTGGTGGTCTGGGTGGACGAGGTGGTCTGGGTGGACGAGGTGGTCTGGTTGGACGAGTTGTTCAGGGTGCCAGTTGGATGTGTGGATTGAAATAAGTTCTGAAACAACAAAATAGGTTTGTGAGTTTCCTGCGAATGGAGGGTCTTGATATGACTATGCAGTTGAAAGTGACGTTAAACCCAAATTAAAGAAAAAAACGCTTGCATACGAGTCTGCAACCATTTCGACATTTTCATCTTTACTATTCAAGGTCCAAAACCCAACTGACCAAATTTCGTATTGTGCGCATGACACACACTTTCCCTCTTCTCTTAGGGTTGCAATATCGAAACGAAAATATCGATATTAGGTATATCGATAATATCGAAACCATAATATCGATATCCGATATTAGAAGACTTCTCTCCCTTTACAATTCGATATTTCGTTACGTAATATCGTTACATAATATCGTTATATAATATCGTTACATAATTTCGTTACACGATTTCGTCACATAATTTTGGTTATGTGCCAGAGCAAAGACATGAAAATGTCAAAAAAAAAAAAAAAAAAAAAAAAAAAAAACAAAAAAAAAAACAAAAATCCAAGAATACAATAGTACGAAATTATGGATAAAGAAAATCTGCATAAAATAAAGGTATAATAAGAAAGTAAAAATAAGGTACTATTTTGTAGAGAAAACACAGAAGCATGTAACAAAGTGAAATAAAAGAAAATGCGACAAGCGATAATACGGGATGTAACTAGTATTATCTCGTACTACAGCTTGTAAAATGGGTGTTCGTTTGTAGCCTAACACTACAAACCAACACTCTCTGCGTTAAAAAAAAAAAATACTTTTAATAGCATGCAAAAAAACAAGACAAGTATAACATTGAAAACGAACAAAGTATTAAAACATTATCCTTATACTTAACTGAGGACTTGGTGGTCTGGGTGGACGAGGTTGTCTGGGTGCCAGTTAGATGTGTTAATTGAAAATAGTTCTGAAACAAACAATAAAAAAACAAACAAACAAAAAATCAAGAATGCAACATGAATGTACGTAATTTTGGAAAAAGAAAATAAAATAAAAGTATAATAAGGAAAGTAAATAAAAGGGACTATTTTTAAGAGAAGACACAGAAGCATGCAACAAAGTGAAATAAAAAAATGCGACAAGCGATAATACGGGATGTAACTAGTATTATCTCGTACTATCGCTTGTAAACTGAGTGTTCGTTTGTAGCCTAACACTACAAACCAACACTCTCTCCGTTAAAAAATATACTTTTAATAGCATGCAAAAAAAAACAAGACATATAAAACATTGAACACGCACAAAGTATTAAAACATAATCGTTATACTTAACAGAGGACTTGGTGGTCTGGAAGAACGAGGTGGTCTGGGTGGACGAGGTGGTCTGGGTGGACGAGGTGGTCTGGGTGGACGAGGTGGTCTGGGTGCCAGTTGGATGTGTGGATTGAAATCAGTTCTGAAACAAACAAACAAAAAGCCAAGAATACAACAGTACAATGTCATGGAAAAAGAATATCTACATAAAATAAAAGTATAAAAAATAGGTACTATTTTGAAGAGAAAACCGAAGCATGCAACAAAGTGAAATAAAAAAAGCAGCAAGCGATAATACGCGATGTAACTAGTATAATCTCGTATTATCGCTTGTAAGATGGGTGTTGGGTTATATATAGCCTAACACTATAAACCAAAACCTTCTGCGTTAAAAAAATATATACTTTTAATAGCATGCAAAAAAAACAAGACAAATAAATCATTGAACACACACAAAGTATTAAAACATAATCCTTATACTTAACAGAGGACTTGGTGGTCTGGGTGGACGAGGTGGTCTGGGTGGACGAGGTGGTCTGGGTGGACGAGGTGGTCTGGGTGGACGAGGTGGTCTGGGTGGACGAGGTGGTCTGGGTGGACGAAGTGGTCTGGGTGGACGAGGTGGTCTGGTTGGACGAGTTGGTCTGGGTGCCAGTTGGATGTGTGGATTGAAATTAGTTCTGAAACAAACAAACAAAAAGCCAAGAATACAACAGTACAGTGTCATGGAAAAAAAAAAATCTACACAAAATAAAAGTATAAAAAAATAGGTACTATTTTCTAGAGAAAGCCGAAGCATGCAACAAAGTGAAATAAAAAAAAGCAGCAAGCGATAATACGCGATGTAACTAGTATAATCTCGTACTATCGCTTGTAAAATGGGTGTTCGTTTGTTGCCCAACACTACAAACAAATACTCCCTGCGTTAAAAAAAAAAAAAAAAAAAATACTTTTAATAGCATGCAAAAAAAACAAGGCAAAAAAAAAAGAAAACATAATACTTAAACTTAACAGAAGACTTGGTGGTCAGGGTTGTCTTGATGGTCGAGGTGTTCTGGTTGGGCTGGCTTGATTGGGTGGGCTGGTGTGTTCGGGTGAGCTTCGTCATCGGGTGGGCTGGGTAGATCGAACGGGCTGGATGAAATTGGCTGGGAAGATTGAAATTATTCCTGAAACAAGCAAACAAAAACTCAGAATGCAACAGTACAAAATCATAAAAAAAGAAATCTACAAAAAACAATATATATAAAAAATAGGTACAATTTTGAATAGAAAACACAGAAGCATGCAAAAAAAAGCAATCAAAACTTTTATCAAACAATAAAAAGCGATAATACGCGCTTAACGACTAGTATCATCTCGT
The DNA here is from genome assembly GCA_024516035.1 of Bactericera cockerelli. Taxonomy (NCBI): domain Eukaryota; kingdom Metazoa; phylum Arthropoda; class Insecta; order Hemiptera; family Triozidae; genus Bactericera; species Bactericera cockerelli. Next base: position 11,872,884 of record CM044962.1, on the reverse strand, counting down.
ACTATCGCTTGTAAGATAAGTGTTGGGTTGTAGACTAACACTACAAACTAACACCTTCTTCGTTTAAAAATATATACTTTTAATAGCATGCAAAAAAAACAAGACAAATAAAACATTGAACACGCACAAAGTATTAAAACATAATCCTTATACTTAACAGAGGACTTGGTGGTGGACGAGGTGGTCTGGGTGGACGAGATGGTCTGGGTGCCAGTTGGATATGTGGATTGAAATTAGTTCTGAAACAAACAAACAAAAAGCCAAGAATACAACAATACAGTGTCATGGAAAAAAAAAATCTACACAAAATAAAAGTATAAAAAATAGGTACTATTTTCTAGAGAAAACCGAAGCATGCAACAAAGTGAAATAAAAAAAGCAGCAAGCGATAATACGCGATGTAACTAGTAGGTATAATCTCGTATTATTGCTTTTAGATTGGTGTTGAATTATAGCCTAACACTACAAACCAAAACCTTCTGCGTTTAAAAAATATACTTTTAATATCATGCAAAAAAACAAGACAAATAAAACATTGAACACACACAAAGTATTGAAACATAATCCTAATACTTAACAGAGGACTTGGTGGTCTGGGTGGACGAGGTGGTCTGGGTGGACGAGGTGGTCTGGGTGGACGAGGTGGTCTGGGTGGACGAGGTGGTCTGGGTGCCAGTTGGATGTGTGGATTGAAATCAGTTCTGAAACAAACAAACAAAAAGCCAAGAATACAACAGTACAATGTCATGGAAAAAGAATATCTACACAAAATAAAAGTATAAAAAATAGGTACTATTTTGAAGAGAAAACCGAAGAATGCAACAAAGTGAAATAAAAAAAGCAGCAAGCGATAATACGCGATGTAACTAGTATAATCTCGTTTTATCGCTTGTAAGATGGGTGTTGGGTTATATATAGCCTAACACTATAAACCAAAACCTTCTGCGTTAAAAAAATATATACTTTTAATAGCATGCAAAAAAACAAGACAAATAAATCATTGAACACACACAAAGTATTAAAACATAATCCTTATACTTAACAGAGGACTTGGTGGTCTGGGTGGACGAGGTGGTCTGGGTGGACGAGGTGGTCTGGTTGGGCTCGCTTGATTGGGTGGGCTTCGTCATCGGGTGAAAAAACACCCGGAGCGACGCCACTGGGGTTAGATAAGGTAGAAAATAGTTATTTTAGTCCAACCAATCAGAATCGAGAATTGAGTTTGAGCTTTTAGGGTCTCTGCTGGAAAATTTTATTCGAAATCAGTTGTGCTCCGATTCTCCTACGTTCAACACCGTGTTTCAGGGCGTCACCTTCTGACGATTTTTCAATGTGCTTCAGTTTTCGGCAAGACTGATTTAAACTTCAACTTTCATAAATACTTTGCTACTGCGTTTCTACAGAAGAAGGTAAGTTCCATACAACATAATTATTAGTAATATTACAGTAGGATTCTTTTTTGCTTTTCTCCCTCAACCAGATTCTTTTAACTTTTTCTTCTTTTTAGTTCTCGGAACTTGTATTGTACTAGTTGGAAGGTCACATTCAAACTAGATTGTGGAACATGTGAAAATTTGAAATTTCTTTCTGTCATAGTATTCTGGATAGGTATTTTTTCAAGTGTAAAGTGATCAGTAGTCCGTTCCAGAAACACTAGCCAGATCCACTCTCAAAATCCCCGAATCTTCGTTTCAACAGTCACACAGCGCATTCTGATAGGTAATTGTGTTCCAAATAACCAATCAGAGAGTGTTGTGTGACAGTTGAAACGGAGATTCGGGGATTTTGAGAGTGGAGACTTTTTTTGGAACGGACTTCAGGACCTTAATCCTAAAGTTTTTTGCTTTTTTCACCAACCACATTCTTTTAACTTTTTCTTCTTTTTAGTGCTGGGAACATAATTATATTGTGCTAGTTGGAAGGTTACACTCAAAACTCAATTGAGGACCAAATAAAATAATGGCCATGTCTAGATTTCTAGGTACCTAGGTAATTAATTTTTTTTTAGTGCAAAGTGACCAGTGGGCGCCCTTTCAGAAAGCACTCTCAGTTTTAAAATTCCTCTTCTCCCTCTCATCCATCAACTTTCGTTCAAAAAACCAATTAGAGTGGGTTGTTTAGCAGTTGAAAGAGAGATTTGGAGATTTTGAGAGTGAGAAACCTTGCTATAAAGAAGCACACCTATGAATCTATTTTTACTCAAGTAACAATTGGTTGATCTACATATTGAAAGGTCTTATGTTGCCTAATTAGATCACCTTGAGCTTATGATTTATACCAATTCTTATTCCCTTAAGATTTACTTTATATGGTTAATGTTTCTTTAACATCTATTTGTATAATAAAGTCATTCGAGACGAGGTTTACCTTTTATTCCTTGGAATCTTACAAATAAGCAACCCTAATGAACCTCACCCAGCCTTGTTTGGGTCGGAAAAGGCCAGTATTACGAAGGAGGGTTTAAATTTGAGTGGTCACGAAGTTGTCAGCATTTGAATTCGGGTGGTCGCGTACCAAGTTTTGATATCGCTGGACATTGCCTTTATTGATCTAAAGACATCTGTACTGTGAATAACGCTAAGATATGTTAAAGAAATGGGGCACGTTAAGACTTCCAGAAAACATTTTCACTCTCAAATTCCTAAATCTCCCTTTTAACCGTCAAATATCATTCAAATAAATCAATCAGAGTATTAGAGTGTTGTTTGGTAGTTGAAAGGGATATTTGTGGATTATGAGGGTAAGAAAGCGTTCTGAAATGAGGCCCATTTCTAGTCAAGGTCACTGAAATTTAGGAACCCAGGCCCAGTTCTAGTCAAAGTCACTGAAGTTTAGGCAGCCAGGCCCAGTTCTAGTCAAGGTCACTGAAGTTTAGCAAGCCAGGACTAGGTGACCACACTAATTCCAACCTTCGAGATGCTGAAATAATATCGAGGCACCTATTCGTGGCCCAACCGAAGCTGGTTGAGGTCGTGGGTATTTCTGAGTTTCAAGGGATTGAAGGTAAAAAGCACGTCTCAAATGTTCTTTGTTACTTTTTTTAAACTTCGTTTCAACTGCATGGTCATATCACGACGAGTGTTTTACCCTAAGCAATTCATCGAACCTATCGAATAAAGTAGAATACAAAAAGATCCAAAAAATCATACAAAAGAAAATCCGTGAAGCAAAAGAACTGGAAATGATAGAAAAATGTGAAGAAATAGAATATCACCAGAAAAAGTATGACGCTTTTAATGTACACAAAAAAGTAAGGGAACTAACTGGAAATTATAAAAAGAAAACTGACAAAGCTCTAATATCAAAAGAAGGAAACCTCATCCTTAGTATTGAAGACAAGAAAACAGAATGGAAGAATTACCTTAGCACACTGTTCAACGATAACCGAACAGAAAACTGTCCTGAACAAGATGAAGAAAGCGGTCCAAGTATATTGGAAGAAGAAGTGAGATCTGCAATCAAACAACTGAAGAATAAAAAAGCAGCGGGACCAGATGACATACAAGGTGAATTCTTGAAACTGTTTGATGATAAAAGTATAAAAAGATTGACCAAAACATTCAATAAAATCTACAATTCTGGCAAAATTCCTAAAGAATGGCTAAAATCGGAGTTTATCACGTTACCTAAGAAAACAAGTGCCAAGACATGTGATGACTACAGGATGATAAGTTTAATGAGTCATGTATTGAAACTCTTTTTAAAAATAATACATAAACGAATTTACAAGATATGTGAAGATCAGATCGCGCCAAATCAATTCGGGTTCCTTAATGCCGTTGGAACGAGAGAGGCTCTCTTTACTGTTCAAGTCCTCTTTCAAAGATCAAGAGATGTAAATGGCAATATTTTTGCATGCCTTATAGATTATAGGAAGGCATTTGACCGTGTTCAACATGAAAAAATGATAAATATACTTACTGAAATAGGAATGGATGCCAGAGATCTCAACATCATATCAAGTTTGTACTGGAACCAGACGGCTGTATTGAAAGTAGACAATGAACAAACCGAAGAAGTGAACATTCTACGCGGCGTAAGACAGGGATGCATCCTATCACCAATCCTCTTCAATCTATATTCAGAACATATATTCAGAAAAGCACTAGACAACATCAGAGAAGGTATATCAGTCAATGGGAGAGTAATTAACAACATTCGATACGCAGATGATACAATCATCTTTGCCGATACAATTGATGGACTGCAACAAATTATGGACAGAGTAGTTGAAATAAGTGCTGAATATGGATTGGAAATGAACACCAGCAAGACCAAACTTCTAATAATCAGCAAAGAAGAAATCAATGGAGTCTACCTAACAGTAAACCAATGTAGGATTGAACGAGTATCCCAATACAATTACCTGGGCACCATCATCAATCAAAACTGGGATATCAGCCAAGAAATTCGATGTAGAATTGAAAAAGCGAGATCAGTATTCAATAAAATGAGCTCTGTCTTCAAAAATCACAATTTAACACTCAACACCAAACTCAGACTCCTCAGATGCTACGTATTTTCCGTCCTCCTGTATGGCGCAGAGACATGGACCTTGAGCAAGGAAACAACAAGAAAACTGGAATCATTTGAATTGTGGATGTACAGGAGAATGTTGAAAATATCATGGACACAGAAAATCACCAACAATGAAGTTCTGAGGAGAATGTTGAAGAAGCCAGAGATCATCAAAACAGTGAAAACCCGCAAGTTAGAATATTTAGGACACATCATGAGAAATGAAAAGAGGTATTACCTGTTACAAGAAGTTCTACAAGGAAAAATAAATAGCAAGAGAGGACCTGGTCGTAGAAGATTGTCTTGGCTCGCCAATCTCAGAGATTGGTGCAAAATGTCATCTGAAGAACTGTTCCGGACATCCACCAACAAAGCCGACATTGTCAAGATGGTTGCCAACATTCGAAGCGAATAGGCACGAGAAGAAGAAGAAGAATTCATCGAAAATTCGGTTAACCCCAAGTTCAAATACCACCTGGTACATACTCATAGATTTTTAATTGTTAGATATTATTTTAACGTCTCTGTAACAATTTTTTTGTAATTTGGGTTTAACATCGCTTTCAATTCCATGGTCATATCATGACAGGGGTGTTACCTTCCATTCAAAGGAAACACACAAACCTGCTACACACATTAAGCTCACCCAGCCTGGGTTCGGCCGGAATGCCAGCATCACGAAGTCTTCACCTCGCTGGACGTTGCTTAACATTGGTGATCCTACGAGAACTGGTGCATTCAACGCACCATCGAAGCTGGCTTAGTAGAAAATTACTCAAATAAGAAGGTGCTTTGTTTAACTTTTGGTGTTTTACGGGATTCGAACCCGCAACCTCCGGGTCAAAAACAAATGCTCTTAATCACTGAGCCATGGAGGTCAGCTGGTATAATGGGACTATGTCTTGCACTGACAGTAAGGGCCAAATTATAAAACAGGATTTTTTTTGAGTAACGTCGTTTTTCAACTGCACGGTCAAAAACGACGGGGGTTTTTACTTCCATTCGTAGGAAACTAACAGACCTGCCACCCACATTGACCTCACCCAGCCGGAGTTGGGCCGGAATGCCAGCATCACGAAGTCTTCACCTCGCTGAACGTTGGTTAACTTCGGTGGTCCTACGAGAATCTGTGCATTCAACGCGCAAAATACCCTGGCTTTGAAAAAAAAAAAATTTGCACGGGCTATAGTGTGCTGTGTTTGGTTGAAAGGCATTTCTTAGCTTAGGTTCAGCTATGGACTTCAATTAAGGCGTGTCTTAGATTCGGTAAAAAAAAAAAAATATCCCATTTTTTTGAACAGTGCTCCTTTCTATTGGAGTAATTTATTACAAAGCCAGCTTCAATGGCGTGTTGAGAGCACCGGTTCCTAACCTCTTTATATTGTTTTATTTTGTGGTTTTGCTTTCATAATAATTTTGTACTTTTACATTATTGGTTTTTTTTTCAGAACTAATTTCAATCCACCCAGCCAACTGGTACCCAGCCCGTCCAACATACCCAGCCCATCGCGAGCAACCAGGCCATACCGATCACCCTGCCCACCCCGACCAGCCCACCCAATCAAGCCACCTCAACCAATCGAGCCAGTCCACCCAGACCACCTCGTCCATCCAGACCACCTCGTCCACCTAGACCACCTCGTCCACCCAGACCACCTCGTCCACCCAGACCACCTCGTCCACCCAGACCACCAAGTCCTCTGTTAAGTATAAGGATTATGTTTTTATACTTTGTGCGTGTTCAAGGTTATATTTGTCTTGTTTTTTTTTTGCATGCTATTAAAAGTATATTTTTTTTAACGCAGAAGGTGTTGGTTTGTAGTGCTAGGCTACAACCCAACACCCATCTTACAAGCGATGGTACGAGATTATACTAGTTACATCGCGTATTATCGCTTGCTGCTTTTTTTTATTTCCTTTGTTGCATGCTTCGGTTTTCTCTTCATAATAGTACCTATTTTTTATACTTTTATTTTATGTTGATTATCTTTTTCCATGACATTGTACTGTTTTGGCTTTTTGTTTGTTAGTTTCAGAACTAATTTCAATCCACACATCCAACTGGCACCCAGACCACCTCGTCCATCCAGACCACCTCGTCCACCCAGACCACCTCGTCCACCCAGACCACCTCGTCCACCCAGACCACCTCGTCCACCCAGACCACCTCGTCCACCCAGACCACCAAGTCCTCTGTTAAGTATAAGGATTATGTTTTAATACTTTGTGCGTGTTCAATGTTTTATTCGTCTTGTGTTTTTTTTGCATGCTATTAAAAGTATATTTTTTAAACTAAGAAGGTGTTGGTTTGTAGAGTTAGGTTACAACCCAACACCCATCTTACAAGCGATAGTACGAGATGATACTAGTTACATCGCGTATTGTTTGATAAAAAAATTGATTGCTTTTTTTTGCATGCTTCTGGGTTTTTTTAAGTCAAAATTGTAATTATTTATATTTGTTGTTTTTTGTAGATTTCTTTTTTTTTATGATTTTGTACTGTTGCATTCTTAGTTTCTGTTTGCTTGTTTCAGGAATTATATCAATCTACCCAGCCAACTGGCATCCAGCCCGTTCGACCTACCCAGCCCACCCGATGACGAAGCCCACCCAATCAAGCGAGCCCAACCAGAACACCTTGTCCACCCAGACCACCTCGTCCACCCAGACCACCTCGTCCACCCAGACCACATCGTCCACCCAGACCACCTCGTCCACCCAGACCACCTCGTCCACCCAGACCACCTCGTCCACCCAGACCACCTCGTCCACCCAGACCACCTCGTCCACCCAGACCACCTCGTCCACCCAGACCACCTCGTCCACCCAGACCACCTCGTCCACCCAGACCACCTCGTCCACCCAGACCACATCGTCCACCCAGACCACATCGTCCACCCAGACCACATCGTCCACCCAGATTACATCGTCCACCCAGACCACATCGTCCACCCAGACCACATCGTCCACCCAGACCACCTCGTCCACCCAGACTACCAAGTCCTCTGTTAAGTATTAGGATTATGTTTCAATACTTTGTGTGTGTTCAATGTTTTATTTGTCTTGTTTTTTTGCATGATATTAAAAGTATATTTTTTAAACGCAGAAGGTTTTGGTTTGTAGTGTTAGGCTATAATCCAACACCAATCTTACAAGCAATAATACGAGATTATACCTACTAGTTACATCGCGTATTATCGCTTGCTGCTTTTTTTATTTCACTTTGTTGCATGCTTCGGTTTTCTCTAGAAAATAGTACCTATTTTTTATACTTTTATTTTGTGTAGATTTTTTTTTTCCATGACACTGTATTGTTGTATTCTTGGCTTTTTGTTTGTTTGTTTCAGAACTAATTTCAATCCACACATCCAACTGGCACCCAGACCATCTCGTCCACCCAGACCACCTCGTCCACCCAGACCACCTCGTCCACCCAGACCTCCTCGTCCTCTGTTAAGTATAAGGATTATGTTTTAATACTTTCTGCGTGTTCAATGTTTTATTTGTCTTGTTTTTTTTGCATGCTATTAAAAGTATATTTTTTAAAACGAAGTTGGTTTGTAGTGTTAGGCTACAACCCAACACTTATCTTACAAGCGATAGTACGAGATGATACTAGTCGTTAATCGCGTATTATCGCTTTTTATTGTTTGATAAAAGTTTTGATTGCTTTTTTTTGCATGCTTCTGTGTTTTCTATTCAAAATTGTACCTATTTTTTATATTTATTGTTTTTTGTAGATTTCTTTTTTTATGATTTTGTACTGTTGCATTCTGAGTTTTTGTTTGCTTGTTTCAGGAATAATTTCAATCTTCCCAGCCAATTTCATCCAGCCCGTTCGATCTACCCAGCCCACCCGATGACGAAGCTCACCCGAACACCCAGCCCACCCAATCAAGCCAGCCCAACCAGAGCACCTCGACCATCAAGACAACCCTGACCACCAAGTCTTCTGTTAAGTTTAAGTATTATGTTTTCTTTTTTTTTGCCTTGTTTTTTTTTGCATGCTATTAAAAGTATTTTTTTTTTTAACGCAGGGAGTGTTTGTAGTGTTGGGCAACAAACGAACACCCATTTTACTAGCGATAGTACGAGATTATACTAGTTACATCGCGTATTATCGCTTGCTGCTTTTTTTTATTTCACTTTGTTGCATGCTTCGGTTTTCTCTAGAAAATAGTACCTATTTTTATACTTTTATTTTGTGTAGATTTTTTTTTTCCATGACACTGTACTGTTGTATTCTTGGCTTTTTGTTTGTTTGTTTCAGAACTGATTTCACTTTTCAGTAGGTCTAATGATTTTTTTGCATACTATTAATTTATGAAGAAATCTGTAAGAGAAGTTACCTACTATGAGACACTTGGTTACTTTTTGTATTTCATATTGCATAACTACAAAGTACAGGCATTCATACAATTTAATGTTCAAGCAAATAAATGCTTACTTTGTGCCTACTTAATCACGTAATCTACTTATTAGATACATTTATATAATTATAAATTGCTTATTAGGTACATACTTAGGCGTACTTAGTTTCATTATACAGTGCAGAGTAATACCTAGTCATAATCGATTTCATTTTTACTACAACACAGAAATTCCTTTAACTTCAACGGTTTAAATCAAATCTATTTCTTGTTCTATTCTCTGGTCTCGGGATCAGTTTCAATCACAAAGCTCCAAAGTTATGACGAGACCTTACATTTACATGAGCTAGGACCTAGCAGGGGCATCTCGACCCGGCCATCTCTCTCCCCACCTTTGCTCTACCTTTATGTAGGTATTTATCCTCTCTCTCATTACACTAATATGTCTGTGGCTACATGTTTTTTTTGTCTGTTTCCATAAGCTTAAACGACTTGAAAATAATGTGGATTTTGCCGTCCAGTCTAGAATATTTATTTTCTTCGTGCTTTTTCTGCAACACTTGTTCTACACCATATCCAAATTCCTCTCTTTTGTCCAGCATTTTACCTAAGTCAGTAACTCAAACAATAATACTTTACTGCGGCTTAAGAGAAACATTGTAAAAAATAAAGAACCGAACAAAAGTAATATAAAATTATTTTCCTTAGAAAATTGAAATTCACCCCGGTTAGATTTTGCAGATACGGCACTGCGAAAATTTTGGCAGAACTTTCTCTACGACGTAACTAATGCAGTGGTGTATCCACACAGCACGCCGGGTGTAAAATTAATAATCACAAGCTGCTGAGTTCAATGAACAGAGGGCTCGATACTTTTTTTTTAACATAATGATATTTGTGAATCGTAATGAATAGAAACCTGATGCATGATTGGTGATTGATTCAACTTAGTATTTCAACTGCATGGTCATTGGTCATATCACGACGGGGGTGCTACCCTCCATTTGCAGGAAACTCACAAACCTGCTACACACATTAACCTCACCCAGCCTGGGTTGGGTCGGAATGCCACCATCACGAAGTCTTCAACTCGCTCGACGTTGTTTGACTGAGGTGATCAACGCTGGCTTTGTAGCAAATTACCTACTCAAATAAAAAGGTGCTTTGTTCTACTTTTGGTATTGCAGAAACGTCAGTTTTTCGCCCTTGCCGGGATTCGAGCCCGCAACCTCCGGATCCAAAACCAATGATCTTAATCACTGAGCCACGGAGTTCGGCTGGTATAATTGGACTATCTGTCTTGCACTGATAAAAAGGACAACTATAAATGGGTAGGAAAAAATAATAATATTTTCAATTCAAAATGCTCTCTTAAATTAGTTCTTAGTAATCTTAATTAATAAATTACCATCCTACATAACAACATGGCTGGGTGAAAGAGCTCACTTTAGTGAGAAACCTGGCATGTAACAAGAAAGCCTAAAAAAATGTATAATAGGTACATGTTCGAAGAAGTAACTTAAAATAATAATTTAGTTTGTCGATAAAATAAAATTCATGCTCCGGCACTGGTCTATGAGGAAAATTTTAAATTTTAGTTTGGGAAAGTTGCAACGACGCAGTTCCCATGAACCTTTTCTTTGTCCAAATTCTACCTGCTAGCTACCTTATCGCATGATTTTGGTCTGACCAGGCACGATAGAGGGAAATTCTCACCGCCTGAAAATATCAGGGGAGGGGGCCTGATAAATTGCGCCGTCACTTTTGCTTCCTTCCTCCTTAAGTTTCCCTGGATTGTTCTATTTGTTTTTGATTTCAAGAAGATTTATCTGTACATAATTATTTACTATCTTGTGAGTACTCGAAGTTGTATAGAATTCAACAAAGACTTTAAATCGGGGAGAAAAACAACTAAAAAACACGATTTTTTGAAGCCATTTTCAATTTGGTGTCCACACTGAATGATTTTAAAACATGGAATAAAAAATAGGTAGGTGTAGGCACAAAATTGAAAATGGATTTTTAATTTTACGTCTCTTTGACTACCCATAGATAGGGTATTGGAAAAAAATTATGTCTCACCCTGTACAACACTTTAGTTTTGTTTTTCGATAAGACCAACCAAATTTGTGTAAAATTAGGCAAAGATTCTTGATCCGCAATTTTTTTATTTTAAAAAACTCGGTTTTAAAAAATATGATGTCATTATTTCACTTATGAACCACCCTGTATAAAAAAAATTGCTGCCAATTGAAGGTGCGTGTTTTCATTACAAAAACACTTTTTATTCTTGTTATCGAAAAAATTAAACGAAATCGAATTATTTGAGACTAGCGGGTTACACCCGCAGGCTTCGCCAGCCCATCAGGCACACCACACACACACACACACACACACTACACACCACACACCACACACCACACACACACACACACCACCACACCACACACACACCACACACCCACCACACCACACACACACCACACACACACACCACACACACACCCACCCACACACACACACACACACACACACACACACACACACACACACACACACACACACACACACACACACACACACCACACACACACACACACACACACACACACACACACACACACACACACAGAGAGAGAAAATTTGTCGAAAAACTTGAAAAAATGTCCTTACCCGGCGTAGCTCAAGAACGGCTCATCAGAATTTTGCGATGGATGTGTCAAATGAAAGCTCAGACCCTTGCCTTAAACTAACTATCTCACTTTGAATTGATAGTACCTACGTCACTTCAATTTTCAAGAAAAAATATCATTTAGATCAAAAAACGTGAATATTTTACCCATCCATTTTTTTACCTTACCTGGCGTAGCTGAAGAACGGCTCATCAGAAATTCACGATCGATATGTCAATTGAAAGCTCAAACCCTTGCCTAAAACTTTCTCGCTTTGAGTTGATAGGTCGTCTCGACAAATTTCGAGAAAAAATGTCATTTAGGTCAAAAAACGTAACAAAAAATTGTGTCGCCCATTCAATTTTTAGGACTCGCCCTTTTCCCCGCGGCTGGCGCCCCAATCGGAATATAATAAAATCCTTTCTTATTGCACATCTACAATATATAATCAACCTATATATTAAATTTCAGCCTCCAGACATTTACCCATACGGAGAAACAGTGATGAAAAGGTGAAAATATGAAAAAGCGCGTTTTTTCGTGTAAATGCGCCCCTTTTCCCCCGCGGCGGGCGCCCCAGTGGGAATATTTCAAAATCCTTTCTTAGTGAACATCTAAGACCTAAAAGTGACCTACATGCCAAATTTCAACCTCCTAAGACATAGGTACCAGTGCTGAGAAATCGAGATGAATGAGTGAGTGAGTGACTGGGTGTTAACTTTCGCATTTATATACAGGGTGTCCCACCAAACTTGGACACCTCAAATTACTCGGCCCCTGAAAGAGTTTTTGAAAAATAAAAAATCCTAGGGTACATGGTCTAATTATGCGGTTTCAGTCATGAAATTTTTTTTATACAGGGTGGTTCAAAAGTCAGAAATTGAGGTGTCAACTTTCGATTTTTAAATGGATCGACCTGAATTTTATTTGATAATTTTACTTCTAAATGGTTCTTGCGTACTTTTTTAAACAAAAATTTTACATACAGGGTGGTTTTTTTTTCGACCAATTTTTTTTCTAAATCTCGAATAACTCAAGTTTGTTTAATTTTTTCGATAACAAGAATAGAGAGTGTTTGTGTAATGAAAACACGCACTTTCAATTGGCATCAAATTTTTTTTATACAGGGTGGTTCACAAGTGAAATAATGACTTGATTTTTTTTAAAACTGAGTTTTTTTAATTTTTTATTTGGGATTAATAATTCTCGCTTAATTTTACACATTTTTTGTTAGTCATATCGAAAAACAAAACTAAAGTGTTGTACAGGGTGAGACATAATTTTTTTGTGACACCCTGTATATGGGCAGTCAAAGAGACGTAAAACTAAATATAAAAACTAAATGTGCAAGAAAATTTTTGATTTTTAATGATATCAAAAAGTTATGGTGTTTTAACTAATATTGTCGCATGGACCACCCTGTAGATATTCTCTTAAACTATCTTGTGGGTACTCGAGGTTGTATAAAATTCAACGAAGACTTCGAATCGTGGGGAAAAACAAGTAATAAACACGAATTTTGAAGCCATTTTCAATTTGGTGTACACACTGAATGATTTTAAAACCAGAAATAAAAAGTAGGTAGGTATAGACACAAAATTGAAAATGGCTTTTTGAATTCATTTTTTTCTTTCAGATTTGGACTCCTCGTTGAATTTTAGACAGTTTCGACTACCCATATGATGTTTTAAGAAAATATCTACAGGGTGGTCCATGCGACAATATTAGTTAAAACACCATAACTTTTTGATATCATTAAAAATCAAAAATTTTCTTGCACATTTAGTTTTTATATTTAATTTTACGTCTCTTTGACTGCCCATATACAGGGTGTCACAAAAAAATTATGTCTCACCCTGTACAACACTTTAGTTTTGTTTTTCGATATGACTAACAAAAAATGTGTAAAATTAAGCGAGAATTATTAATCCCAAATAAAAAATTAAAAAAACTCAGTTTTAAAAAAAATCAAGTCATTATTTCACTTGTGAACCACCCTGTATAAAAAAAATTGATGCCAATTGAAAGTGCGTGTTTTCATTATACAAACACTCTTTATTCTTGTTATCAAAAAAATTAAACAAACTTGAGTTATTCGAGATTTAGAAAAAAAATTGGTCGAAAAAAAACCACCCTGTATGTAAAATTTTTGTTTAAAAAAGTACTCAGGAACCATTTAGAAGTAAAATTATCAAATAAAATTCAGGTCGATCCATTTAAAAATCGAAAGTTGACACCTCAATTTCTGACTTTTGAACCACCCTGTATAAAAAAAATTTCATGACTGAAACCGCATAATTAGACCATGTACCCAAAGATTTTTTATTTTTCAAAAACTCTTTCAGGGGCCGAGTAATTTGAGGTGTCCAAGTTTGGTGGGACACCCTGTATATAGATTTAGAAGAAAAAAAATTTCACCAGCGTCAGTTGAATGCACCAGTTCTCGTAGGAGCACCGAAGTTAAGCAACACCTAGCGAGGTGAAGCCTTCGTGATACTAGCATTCCGGCCCAATCCAGGCTGGGTGAGCTTAATGAGGGTAGCAGGTTTGTAAGTTTCCAGCGAATGGAAGTACTCTTATACAGGGTGAGTTATTTTAACTCTTTGACTGCCAGAGCTAATCTTGACATGTTTCCAAATACGTGTACACTTCCCCTAAGTGTACTGGCACAACTCGAGTTGTGCCATGGCAGTCAAAGAGTTAAGTTATGCAGTGATTTCCTTGGCCTCTGTTAGTATTCCTCAATTTGTATCCAGAGAGCATTTTCATTGCTCATGGTGACATCAAACTGATTAATCCAGAAAATCTCTGAATAAAACTACACTGAGAAAAATAAATGAACTTTTTCCAGTTTGAAGAATTTGTGTGTTTTGGCAAGAATTCTACACTTCCTTTCATCAAAAACTTCACTACTCAAATTTCCAATGACTATAACACAGGCATCGACCGGCGAATTGGTATCAGGACATTCTATTTTCACCAATAAAATTGATAGTATTGTAGAGAAAAAGAAATGAAAAACAGAAAAGTGAAGAAAAAAAATATCACAAAAAGTAAACAAAATAATAATAAAGGTAGAAATCGCGAAGGACAATATGTAAAATATTGATAAACTACACATTATAACAGTTTGAGAAACCCTGGCGGCCATCTTTCTTTTTGATCCAATGGTATTTGCCCCCAAAGATCCTCACTCGATTCTTTGCTCTCTAGCGGCATTAAAAAGAACTGTAAAATATCAATAGTTTTTTCAATGCTGATTGCTGATGCTGATTTTACCGAAAGATAAAAATTTCCATTTTCTTCAGTAGTTTTTTGATCGGCTTGTGTTTGCTTGAAAGTCGTTTTAATTCAGTGAATCGTTTGCTCAGATACCTATTTGAATTTTACTTTATAACCATTTTTCCTCTAGACTTGTGAGTGAACTCTCTGTTTTCCTTCACCGGGCCCAGACAATGCTCGTGTAGAGTTTCATGCAGTTGTCGCCATCTTAGCTATATCCCTAGCCCCGTGTCATTTTCATTACAATTTTGTGATAGAAATCAACCATGGCTGCAAATAACTACTTTGGATTCCCCCACAGTGGAACTCAATACACGTAAGATTCTAATCTATGATTTTTGCCCATTTAGAGCTGTCACTGTTAAACATTCTTGAGATAGGCCTGCCATTCAAGGCTGCCATGCTAATCGATTGCCGGCAGCGCCATTTTGTTATTCTTTTACAATACATGATGAGTAGGTACATAATTGGATAATTAAAATAATTTTATTCAACTCAAGAATTTTGGGGTAAAATTATGTAATTCCTTAACCTTGCTAACCACTACTTTTCTCCCATTCAACTTTTGATAGTAGCAATTTTTACTATGCACAACAATCTCCAATCTCTTATCAGAAGTGTTGGCTGGTTGAGTCATGCCATTTCAATAGTTTGATTCTGCCAAGTAATCAGTAATTCATTGGCAACAAATTAACATCAATAACTGGCAGCTCAAAACAATGGCTTTCCCTTGTTATTCAACAGGAATGCTACATTAATTTTGGGTATTCTATCCAGTGGATTTTCTTTGGAAGAGATTTTTTTTTTTAACTGAAAAAATATGCTGAAATATGTATTTACTGGCCTGCCTATTATGGTAAATATCTACATCAGACAGCACACTCAATAATGCAAAAGATGGCAAACACATTGTCCAACAAGTGGACAAAACCTTACAATAGAATTGTTGGTTGGGTCAAAACAAAAGTACAGGTTGCTTTGATTCGGGCTGTTTCTCTCAGATTGAGAGGTTCAAGATATAAGTTGAGGAGATATGAAGTTGAAGATGGATGTGGTGTGCTTCAAATTTAGATAGAATTTGAATTTCAAATTTGAAGATAGAAATGAATGTAATAATTTTTAAATAAATTATAATTTCCAATCCATTGAAAAAAAAAAAAAATTAAGCCAAGAAGAATTATATATCACCTTCTAATGTTTTACACCTTGGTCTAAAAACATGAAGTTTCAATTTGTACCTATGTCATTTCTTGTTTTCTCAAAACCTTCAATGTCAATTATATTGTGAACCTTAACACATTGTGTGCCAACCAAAAAAATGATGATTATCCCCTGGGGCCACAATATAACGAATTGTCTCTCAATATGAGAGACAAATCATGATAAATGAAAACCAAACACACATGGATTATCTAGAGGGGCCACCCTTCAAACTTTTGGTATAAAATGCATTGTAGTGTCACTCAGTATGAGAGATGTGACCTCTCAGGATACTATGCTGCTCTCATTATGAGTGGCAAGGCACAAAATGTGTTAATAGATATCAAAGAAAAAAAAAAAAAAAAATTGACCCACTTAATCCCTTTAATAACATATTAAAATCTGAGCTAACAAATTTTAAATTTTATAAATAAAAAATACCCTCACATGGTATGGACAGTTTAATGTAAATTTGAAAGTATTACTATCTCACAATACACAAGAAATTTCCACCAATCATGGTGCCCTTTTTAGGAACTCTCACCTTTTCATGAGACTTTCTTCTATTTCTTTGAAATAATTTAACAACATAGTAGAACTTCTGCAAATAATACCTGTAGTTGATTGAATGCTGTAGAGATACCAATGTTCTTTCAATTTTTTATATTCTGGAATTTTTATGAAGATTATTTTTTTCTATGTCATAGAGCCACTCCTGGAGCTGCAGCCGCTGCATACCAAGCCCAGGGAGGCTATGCCGTAGCACCCACAGGTGCCACTACTCCTGCTGCTACCTACACTGCTCAGCGAGCCGCTACTGGCTATGAATATTCTGCTGGGACCACAGCATACGCAGGTATGATGCTAATGACAGATGATAATGGTAGACAATAATTACTAAACTTCTGTGTAACGTCCATGAAATTATAGGAAGACGAAGTAATTATAATTATATAAAGGAAAGAACAAGCATATGAGGAAGAAAAACTAGAAAGGGCCCCCTCTTTCTTGTGGATTGGTTTGAGAAATTTTATGTTTTAATTTTAAGAATCAGCTATGTTCTGTATGAGACAAATGTAATCCAGCTAATTTATCTTTTGAATACTTCAATTTATTACACTTTTCTTTCATTTTCTCAATATTTTATTTCCTTGATTCACAACGTGCCAGTTCCTTCTGCAGATCCTGCGGCAGCTACAGGCACAACTATGATTATGGTGGTTATGCCAGAACAGCAGCGCAAGCCTTGATACCAGTAAGACTTACTACCAGCAACCTGTGGCATCGGCAGCCAGCTACTCCACAGCAGACTATAGTGGCTGGACTCAGGTGAGTTATAATTGATATCATTGAGAGAAGAAAAATATACCCACAAGAAGGACCAGTCTTTAGTTCTGTATATATGAAAAGAGCTAAAACAGAAGGAAAGGGGCAGAGAGCTGATAGAAACTAGACTAATGGGCTTGATACTTAAACTATACCTTACAGAATATAAAATGACACACAAAGGTTCTATACCATAGCTTGTTCTCCCATTTAACTCCATGTATAGTTGTATACCCAGTACACCTTGTGGTTTAAAAGTTGTATAATTTGTGTTATACCTTTAAAAAAATCATGGTTCTACTTATTATTATATTTATTAGTGTCCACACTTTTTCTAATTTGGCACATTAAAAGATTTTTAAGGTCTTTTGCATTTGCTTTTCATGATTTTGATCTCAGAAATAGCTTTTTCTGGCAGAATCAGTCATTTAAAAAATAAATCTATTTATGGGCATTTTAAAATGGTTCATTATCGATGTCAGACTCTGTACTACATTTTAATATGTTTCAACATGATGTAGATATTCTTTCCGTCCCTAGGCCAGCTCAGCTCAGAAGCCATCCCCTGCTGTAAGTGCTGTGTACACATACTCTCAGCCAAGCCAGCAGCGAGTAACACAACAGCCCACTGCGGCACAGAAGCCAGCATCTGCTGTAAGTGGACTAGGAGCTGGGGGAGCTCAGGCAGCTTACTCCACACAGAACTATGGAGCGGGGGCCAACACGGGTACAGCTGGGGGCTATGCAGCCTCCACTACATACAGTGCTGTTCAGAACCAGAACAAAGTAAGTTTTAAGAATTAAAATAGTTTTTTTTTAACTGAAAGTAAGGGTTTAGCTTAGAATGTTCAGTTAGGTATTAATAAAAAATTACTATTTTTTTTCTACCTCTGCTTAACAATTGAGGTTTTTGAAAAATTAATGATTAATATATTTTTTGAGGCCAGCCTAATGGTTGACTAATGCCCATAGTCCAGTGATTTTGAATTTGATTCCCAGTCAGAGCAGAATTTTTTACACAGAAAATTATTTTCTTCTCGAACACCTTGACCCAAGCTGGGTGAGGTTAATGTGGATAGCTGGTACAATTTCCAGCAAATGGAGGTTGAAACCCTCGTCCTAATTAGGACATTAAATCAAATAGAATTGTTGGTGTTAGGAAGGGCATCAAGCTGTAAAACATGTGCCACAACCCACCAAGCTCAACCTTGAACAATACTGACTCCAAGTAGGATTGGGAAAAGGCAAAATGAAAGAAGATGAATGTATTTTTCGAATTACTTATAGATTTTTTTCTCTGCTCAGTTCGGAGGTGCTGGGACTGGTGTATCACAGATCAAGAAGCCAGTAGTCCCCCAGCAGTCATACTCTAGTGGAGGAGCAGCCACTGGCACCCTGTCGTACAATGCACCCTCCAGCTATGTGTCTCAGGCATCCGGAGCAGCAGGCTCGTACAGCTACAGTGGGGGAGGCAACAAAATCATTGGCACCACAGGGGTTGCACAGAGTGTGGCCCAAAAGACAACGCTGGGCACTGGGATTAGTAAGTTCAATAGAGAAAATTTCTAGTTTACACATATATGTATAATTGCATATGTATAGTCTGTCCCAGAAGTCTCTACCAATTTTTAATAACTTATTACCCATGGAGTATACATTTACTTATTGATTGCTGTATAAAGTGTCCATGCCCTCACCCACCTGAGATGATGGTGATAAAGCATACTTAAATTAAAGCAGAAAGTCAGCTGTTTCCCAGCTTTTCGTGTTAACAGTACCCATCAAAATTGTCATGCAGAAGGAAAAGAGGACCTTGTCAAACATATCCTCCTTGTAAAGAATTTGAAAAAAAATGATAGATGTCTTAACTGTTTGGCTCCCCTCATCATTCTATGGAATTTATAACGATTATTCAAGCTTATAAACGAAAATTAATTTCAGGAACAAATGTAGGTGGAAGCACTCCTGCAGCATCTAACTACTCTTCCAGCTACGATCAGGCCCTGTACAACGCTGCCCTGTACAACGTGAACCAAAGCACCACCCCCGCCTCCACAGGTCTCCAAGGCAACAAGCCTGCCTGGAAGAACTACAACAAGGGCGGGGGGACCGGCACGGGAGGCGCCACTGGTGGAACATTCAACAAGTTCACCCGGCCCAAGCTGCCACCCAAGCCTCAGCAGATCCACTACTGTGAAGTGTGCAAGATCAGCTGTGCTGGACCTCTGGTAAGTTCTTAAGTGTGTCATGCTATTTTACTATGTTGAATGTTCAATGATGTCATTCAGTAAACAGGATTTGAGAGAGAAAGTTACTAAGGATTTTTTTAGTAGCTGGGTGTTTTGAAGTTTAGATGAAATATATTAGTGTTCCCACAAGTAGATCTTTAATGTAGTTGACTATTCAAGCAACAAGCACACGTTCCTTTACACAAAAATAAACCATTGCCTTGTTCTCATTTTCAGACATACAAGGAGCATTTGGAAGGCTCGCGTCACAAGAAGAAGGAGCAAGCTCAGAAGGCAGCGGCAACGGAGACCAGTGGTGGAGCTGCAAGCGGCAAGGGGGGACCATTGCACACCCCCCGGGGGACTGTGTTCAAGTGTGACCTCTGTTCTGTCACGTGCACGGGCACTGATGCCTACTCCGCCCATCTGCGAGGCGTGAAGCATCAGAAGGTGAGAGAGGAGAGCTTGCGTTTCATGGTTTTGGGTTAAAAGGCACTGAATATGAGGGATATGTAACAATTGTAACACCGTGAGAATGATTTTCAAGTCAAGTTTACTTCTACAATATAAGGGAATATAACTTCTTCATAAGAAAAATTTCTTTGTAAAAGAAAAAAATTCCGGTCCCTTGAGTGATCCAGGTTCGACTATTATTTAATTCAATTGTTCAACTTTATTACCTACACATTTGTATTTTTGCGACTCTTACTGATATGACAGACAGATAAAGGTATATTTATTTTTCATATGCCTAAGTGCATAGTGGCTATTGAACAGATTTTATCAATCAACTTTATACACAAGTAAGCATATATAATATAATAATAATATAATACAATATTATCCATGTAAACGGGCTTGTATTAACGGAAAGAATCCTGTTTACAAATTACAGCAGTAAAAACATTTACGTGAAAAATATAGTTATGGCCATGCTTATCAGACTTTTAGGGCGGAATTAATGGACGTTTTTGTAATACCTCTGTGGCGCTAAGTCACGGATTGCGTACTGTGTAAGATAGGGAAAACCGACACTTACCAACGACTTAAGTTTTTTTTTTAAATACAACATCAACACTTGCCAGCTTTTTAGGGCTAGACAAGCAATTACAGATGCGAATATATTTATTGTGTGTTTATGTACATGTACAATCATATAATATATAGGTATACAATACATACTGATTGATAGCTTAAAATTAAGGTGAATATAATAAAACATAACATAGAAGAAATAAACAAGGTCTAATATTAATCTGGGTACTATCTAGTTGATTCTATTATGATTGCTGAATGATAATTAAGTTATTGATGTTGTCTTTTAATTCCGCCCTTAGTTTCTATACAACCCATACTTATTGTTTTATTTTCCGTGTGGTGGTAGGTGGTGAAGCTGCACCAGAAGCTAGGCAAGCCCATCCCAGAGCCGGACCCCAAGGCCACCGCCATCTTGAGAGCCAAGGCCGAGGCGGCCGAAGCTGCCAAGGCTGCGGCCGCGGCCGCTGCGGCCGGGGGAGACGCGGCCAAGGTGAGTTGATAGTGTTTGATTATTTTTATATATATAAATTGTTTAACCCAGCGGTTCCCAACCGGTGGGCCGCGGGCAGCTCGCTATTGACTCAAGAAATAATATTAAAATAGTGCAAAATATTTTAAAATGGGCCGCAAATTTGTTTTAAAAATATAACTGGGCCCCCAAGCTAAAAGGTTGGGAACCGCTGGGTTAAGGATTAATTTCGTTTCGTTTTATATTAAATATATTTTTTGTTGTTGTAATAAATGTTTTTGTATTTCTTTGTAAAAATTGAAGCCTTGCTGCTTGAAAAGAAAAATTAAAACACTATCTTTTATCACATGTATCCAATAATGAATATTTAGAGGGACACTGATAGAGTCTTCAAATCTAGAATCTTCTTTTCTTGGAACTACCTACATATAGTATTAATAATGATAATAATAACGATACTTTAGTGGAAGTTAACCACCAGGCAAGGTTAATGCTCAAAGCATTTTTAACCACCCAACCCTCAGAGTCTTATTATTATGTGATTGTATACTCAAATAAATGACAAATAAATCACGTACTGTGTGGGATTCAAACCAACGGATCCCTACGCTTCCTAGATTACACCTTAACCACTTGACTACCACTTCATTTATTATTATTTCCCATTACTTTATTCTATTTCTTTTACTATGTACATATGTGCTGATGGTATTCGCGCAACTAATCTTTATCGCTACATAATATTAACGAGCTTGATTGTGCCCTAATCGATTACATAATTTTAAATGTTATGTATATTTTGACAAAATTGAAAAAAAAATTGTTATAAAAAATGAAAACGAATACCTAAATGTGTAAGAGTGATTTAATTTGATTCAATGAGAAGTCATTGTCTACTTCAAAACACAAGTAACAAGAGTACTGCGTCTTATGGCAAGCATCAATAGTGATGTCAGTTGTTTGTGAATAAATTTTACTTTCTTTCTCTCTCATGAAATATTATTTTACTGTATGATTCGTAAAAAGTTCAACAGTACTTATAAAGGTATTTATAAGAAACAATATTAATATGTATTTATAATAAAATAGAGCCCGGATTTTATGCAGCAAAAAAAGGCGAAAATATGCAATTGCATATGCAAGCGAAAAGCCCAATATATGCAAAAATGTAAACAAAAAGCCCAATATATGCAAAAATTAAACAAAAATGTAAACCCATTAACTCACTGAGCCAGGACTTAATTTTACTTTTGTCAACTGGCATTGTAAAATTAGTATCTACCTAAGTCAAAACTGCAAAATTTTGACTTAGGTAGATACTAACTTTACATCCTTTATCATGTAACTCCTTTAACTAGAGAAATGCATACACATTTCTCGAGTAAAAATCAGTAGAAAAGTTAATCGTTTACAAACACAATAAATTCACTGCAAGTAGAAAACAGCCGAAAACTAATAGAGAGGAAAGAGAACAGAGAAAGAAATACAATACATGTAGGTACCTACCCCTCTCCCTGCCTATCCTACCCCGCTGATACGTGAAGTGCAGATGAGAGTGTTGCAGACGTGTTACGACACATTTGATCTTGTTTCAGTAGGCTAGCTGCTTGTCACTACTCAGTAGGTACCCACATGACTTCACAATGAAGGTATAAGTATAAGTATAAGTATAAGTAGTGCTTTATTTAGACTGTCAGCGCAAGACAGGTAGGTAGGTAGGTACACTCACAAAATGTGATTTTACTTACAATTTACGTCCTAAGATTTGAATGGACTTCGGCAGCTCTGAGTAGGTAGATAGTGTAGATACCTTACTTACCGAATTTTTCCCCCTAATAAGCCCGAAATATGCAAATTTTGGCCAATATTGTTGAAATATGCAGGATTTTGCTCAAATATGCAAACTCCGAAAAAACCGCCAAAATATGCAATTGCATATGCAAATATGCAATATGCAAAAATCCGGGCTCTAATAATAAACATTATTAATATGTATTTATAGTTAACATTATTAATATGTATTTATAATAAACATTATTATTATATATGTTGTATTTATTCTCTCTCTCAGGTGTCGGCGGCGCCCAAGATCAACTTCGTGTCGTCCGGGTCTCTGAGCAGCGGGGCGGGGAGCAAGGCAGGGGTGGGGGCGGGGACAGACACGCCCGCCACGCCCTCCGAGAAGAGCAGCGAGGACGTGGACATGATTGTGGACGACAACATTCTGCCCGTGGGACAGGAGTTTGTCGAGGAGATCAAGACCGATGATGGTAAACTTTAGTGATACACAAATCTTACAGTAAAATAAATACTAATTTTCCTTTTTTTTTAATAAGTATTTTTATTTATTTTGAGTACATTTAAATTCCTATATTTACATCTCCATGAAGTGGTAGAATTTTTTTTTTGTACATTGATTAATTTTAAAATCACAAGAGATACACTTGATCCATCCCACTTGCATGAGGCAATGTACCTAACATGCAGGGAGCATTACCTGCATGTTTATACTAATTAGATTTTTTATTTATTTATTGAATAGGTATAATTTATAATACCTATTCAATATTGTTTTACCTTTGAAATATATTTTTATTTTATTTTTTGTTTTAAATATGATAAAATAATTAAAATTAAAAACTTATAATACAATAAATAATATACGGAAGATCCCGATTTCGAATACCGGACCCGACGAAAAAATTGTATTCAAAATTTGGTGTAGAGTTGTTTGTAAGGGATACCTTCCGGTGCCGCTCATGTTGACTTCCTTCCTCTTTGAATATTTACTTTTGGAAAATTGACTTATTTTTCAATTAAAGATGACCTATTCCTAGATATTTTTTTTTATTTATATTTCTTGAATATCAGAGGGCATTTGAGAGGTGTGAATGCCCCATTGATTGAAATTTCCATTCCAGGTAAGCTGCAGACTTTCCACTGTAAGCTGTGTGACTGCAAGTTCAATGACCCCAATGCCAAGGACATGCACATGAAGGGAAAAAGACACAGACTCGCCTACAAGAAGAAGGTTGACCCCAGTCTAGTGGTTGAGATCAAGCCCAACTATTTCCAGGTAACAACACTTATATCTAGCACTTAAGTGATAAATAGATCTATACCTACTTATTGTTTTCATATTTTTTATAAATATATTCACTACAGACTGACATCACTGTTATGCTTGCCGTGAGACACAGTACTGACAAACTTTTAACATTTTTAAACATTTTTTTTTCTTTTTTTGTTTCTTGGGATGAATCAAGGTTTGTATAGATGGTTGTGAATGATTCGACTTGAACCTCGAATGGCTGCTATTGTGATGTCTTTCACCATCGATTTGGGAAGGTTGAAATTCTTTCTAAAACTTTCAAAGAAGACTGGAATTGTATTATTATTATTATTATTATATAATTCTTTATTAGATGCAAAGGACATTATGTACATATAAATAATAATTTTAACAGTGAAAAAATGAAAAAAAACAATATATACGAGGTCTGTCCCGAAAGTTCGTATAAAAATGAAATAAAAATTTTATATTACAATTAATCGGGTAATTCAATTTTGTCTCCTTCAAAGTACTCTCCCTGGGACACAATGCACTTCTGCCAACGCCGTTTCCACTGTTTGAAGGCTCCTTGAAAGTCCTCAGTTTGAAGTCTCTTCAGCTGACTCGTCGTTGCTGCTTTAATGGCCTCAACGTCCCCCAAATGCCGCCCCCGAAGCACCAATTTTGTTTTTGGGAATAAAAAGAAGTCACAGGGTGCCAAATCCGGTGAATAAGGGGGGTGTTCAGTCGCTATGATCGAATTGGCAGCCAGAAACTCACGCACAACGAGAGAGGTGTGAGCGGGGGCATTGTCGTGGTGGAGGATCCACCGCCCCTCTCGCGCCAAATAGTTGTTTTGCTCAAAGAAAGCTCTTCAGACACCTGTCTGACGGTTAAACGACGGTCCTGCAGGACACAGGATCGAATTCTTTCCACATTGTTAGAAGTGCTGGAAGTGGAAGGACGTCCTGACCGAGGGTCATCTTCGAGACTTTCTCGGCCCTCACGAAATCTTTTTACCCACTTGTGGACTGTTGGTTCCTAGAAAACATCATCTCCATAAACTTGGTTGAGATCATTAAAAATTTCGTGCCCATTCTTGCCGAGTTTTACGAGAAATTTGATGATGGCGCGCTGTTCTTGAATGACTGAGAGTTCCATGCCGACGAGTGATAGAGAGAGGGGTCACTTCACAGGTACCGGGACGATCCAGTTTTTATCGTAAGGCGATCGAACGCACACTGAGAATTGTTTGGATGTTGTAGAAGGGGAAATAGCCCAAATTGCCTCCCCACTTTGCCTTCCAGCGTTGCCAGAACACTTTTATACGAACTTTCGGGACAGACCTCGTACAATAAAAATGAAAAAGAATAGATAATATTTGAAAACACATGTCCTAACTAAAGGGCGGGGTTATTGCCTATGGCAATCTCTTCCACCCAACCCTTGCTTGGGTTTATTTACCTCTTGTAAATAAATTGTACCTCTTGCACCCAATAGAACACTTAAACTGTATTGTATGCACTTACAATAAATATACATTGAATTGAGAATTATTATTGATTTCTGTTCAGAAGAAGCAGAAGGAGCAGCGGGAGAGAAGGTCGGTATTATACATTGAATTGAATTATTATTGATTTTCGTTCAGAAGAAACAGAAGGAGCAGCGGGAGAGAAGGTCGGTATTATACATTGAATTGAATTATTATTGATTTCTGTTCAGAAGAAACAGAAGGAGCAGCGGGAGAGAAGGTCGGTATTATACATTGAATTGAATTATTATTGATTTCTGTTCAGAAGAAACAGAAGGAGCAGCGGGAGAGAAGGTCGGTATTATACATTGAATTGTATTATTATTGATTCTTGTTCAGAAGAAACAGAAGGAGCAGCGGGAGAGAAGGTCGGTATTATACATTGAATTGAATTATTATTGATTTCTGTTCAGAAGAAACAGAAGGAGCAGCGGGAGAGAAGGTCGGTATTATACATTGAATTGAATTATTATTGATTTCTGTTCAGAAGGAGCAGCGGGAGAGAAGGTCGGTATTATACATTGAATTGAATTATTATTGATTTCTGTTCAGAAGAAGCAGAAGGAGCAGCGGGAGAGAAGGTCGGTATTATACATTGAATTGAATTATCATTGATTTCTGTTCAGAAGGAGCAGCGGGAGAGAAGGTCGGTATTATACATTGAATTGAATTATTATTGATTTCTGTTCAGAAGAAGCAGAAGGAGCAGCGGGAGAGAAGGTCGGTATTATACATTGAATTGAATTATCATTGATTTCTGTTCAGAAGAAACAGAAGGAGCAGCGGGAGCGCATGCGTCTGGACTTTGCGCGCCGTCGCGAGGAGGAGCGGGTCAACTTCTGGACGGACAAGCTGCTGGAGCACGAGGAGAGACGCTACTGGGAGGAGATCCGCCGCTACGAGGAGGAGATGGAGTACTACGAGTGGGGCGTCGCCGCACTGCACCACCAGCAGCGGCGGCCTCCCCCCCACGCGCTGCCCCCGCACCCGCCCGGCCACCCCCCGCACCCGCACCCCATCCCCCACCCCCCCGGCCCCCGCGGGGTGAGTAGCTCACACGATGAGAATTATGTCAAAAAGAATGAATAATAATAATAATAATAATATCGCCTTATTTATACTGCCCGATAAGGACTATTAAAGTCCCATTATTCCAGCAGTAAGCCCAAGACATATTATTATGTGGTAAAAATCCCAAATGGGAGGATAACTTGTCATGTCCCGGCTGGGTTTCGAAACCACGAACTCTGGAATCATTGGATTCGCAGAGTGCCGCCTTTACCACTGAGCTACCGGACATAATGCTTTCAATGTCCGACCTGTCAGGAAAAAAAAAAGAAAAAAATGGTTAGAAAAGGGAATAAAATAAATTTATCATGAGGTTTTTATTATTATCTGAGCTGGTTGCAGGGTTTTTTTAGTGAAACCCTTACAACGAACACTGCGACCTAATTAAATGTCTTGTGCCCAGTTGATTCTATTTGGTTTTAACGTCCTGATTGAGATAGATAGTATGGACGGGGGTTTTACCCTCCATTCGCTGGGAATCATCATACCAGATAAAGAATAATGAAATTTCTGTCAGTGCCATGTACTTATTCACCAACTGCCCCCCCCCCCCAGATGCTCCCCCCACCCCCTGGTCTACTCCGGGGAGGGCCGCCCCGCATGGAAACATATGACGACCGCCACGTGATAGCCAAGCATGCGTCCATCCTGCCTCCCCCCGCACAGCTGTCCGATCTCTCCGACTGTGTCGACAGCGTCGAGAAGGTAACTCTTGGTGAAAACTACATGTATAAGGGTTGGGTGGAAGAGATTGCCATAGGCAATAATAACCCTGCCCTTTAGTTAGGACATTTATTTAGATTTTATTTTTCTTTTCTTGTTTATACAGTGCCAGTGTTTTAGGCACCCACCCTACCAACAATTTCATGAAACATTTTAATAGTAAAATAAATAAATTAAAAGTATAATTTGGAAAAAGTTTTAGACATGTCCAATGTCCATCCCACTCTACAAGAGTAATTTACCATCTCTTTGGCTTGATGTTTTCAATTTCATTTATGGTATTCCTCCTCAGGCATTGAAGAATGTGAGTGACATCCTGGTGGATGCTATCATCAAGGCGGAAAGTGAAGCCTCTGGCACCAAAGCTGTCAAGACAGAAGAGAAATCACCTGCTGGTGAAGACAAGAAGAAGGATAATCTGTAAGTTTTCTCTCATATTAGCTATTAGGTATATATTTTTAAGTAGCTACCTTGAAATATTGTATAATTATTTTTCAAATTGAGTAGTCACCGTGGCAGAGTGAGTTAGCGCGCTAGGCATTGCACGCACGGTGACCTGGGTTCGATTCCCGGCGGGGCAGGAATTTTTCTGCTCTGTACTTGGATGTTCGGGGTCCACTCATAGCTCGTGAGGAAAAATGAGTAGTTACTTGTATGAGTAACGACCAGTGGCGGCTTTACCAGAGTAAAAAGAAATGAATGTAATAGAATAGTTCGAAAAGTAAAGGAGGCTCTTAGTAATGCTGAGCTACCCACAAAAATTGTGAAGAGACCTTGAGCTTCACCACAAAAAAAAAAATGAAATGGAAATGAAATGTGAATTTGTGTTGCAGGAAGTCCCTGAAGGAGAAGGAGGAGAAGCGAGTGCTGAAGGGTGTGAACAGAGTGTCCGCCCTGGCCAAGAACATCCTGGTGAAGGGGGAGATGAGCGCGGAGCTGGTGGTGCTGTGCGCGGAGAAGCCTACGGTCACCCTGCTCAAGCAGGTGATCCAGGCCCTGCCCGAGCAGCTCAAACTGGTGAGTCACCACTTTTGTCACCAGTTTCTCACCCCGGTAGCTCAGTGGTAAAGGCGACACTGTGAATCCAGAGATTCCAGAAGTCGCGGGTTCGAAACCCAGCCGGGACATGACAAGTTATCCTCCCATTTGGGATTTTTACCACATAATAATAAGTCTTGGGCTTACTGCTGGAATAATGGGACTTGATAGTTCTAATCAGGCAGTATAAATAAGGCGATATTATTATTATTTAGCAACTCTAAACTGGTGAGTAACCACTTTAGCAGCTCAAACTGGTGAGTAACCACTTTAGCAGCTCAAACTGGTGAGTAACCAGAGTTGGGTGGAAGAGATTGCCAAAGGCAATAACCCCGCCCTTTAGTTAGGACATACATATATTATGTATATTGTATATATTTATTTATTTTTTCTTTATTTTTTTTTCTTCTATTATATTGTATTTTAATTTGTAATTGTTTATGTTGTATAATATAATATGTCCTATTAATAAAGTGTAAATAAATAAATAGTAACCACTTTAGCAGCTCAAACTTGTGAGTAACCAGGGTTGACTGGAAGAGATTGCCAAAGGCAATAACCCCGCCTTTTAGTTAGGACATATTATATTATGTATATATTTATTTATTTTTTCTTTATTTTTTTCTTCTATTATATATTGTATTTTAATTTGTAATTATTTGTGTTGTATAATATAATATGTCCTATTAATAAAGTGTAAATAAATAGTAACCACTTTAGCAGCTCAAGATGGTGAGTAACCACTTGAGCAGCTCACACTGGTGAGTAAGCACTTTAGTCAGATTCGCAAGGTAACGCCCTAGTCTGGTGATCAATTTAAAAGGTGCTTACAACAATGTAATAATCGAATTTTTAGTGAATTGAAGTGAAAGGAGCAATCATTATAGGTGATTAAAGTTTGGTTCTGAAAAAATCAATTATGTGGATTTTACAAAGGAATTCCGGTTACTTTTGGGTACCCCCTCGTATAACCATGTATAACCAAGTTTTGAATACAATTTTTTTTTAGGTATGGCAATTATGTATCTTACCAATGAGCTGAGAATTTTTTTGTTAGCTGAGTATATCTTACCACCAAGCTGAGTATTAATATTCACATTAAAAACGAATTAATTTACCACTTGTGTATACATTATTTATTAATGAAATGCCTTGTTTTAAGTTGACAAAAGAAATCTTTGTTTTTGGAGAAATATTCAAAATATTATAGCTAGTCTGTGTGATATTGTCATTTTATAATTCTCTCCCACTCAGGTGGCTCCCAACGATACATTCGACGTGCTGATCAAGGCAGAAGATGCCGGATTCCTGGTCACCCGTCAGAAGAAGGCCAAGCCCGCCGTAGCTGAACAGGCCGCAGCCGGTGCTGACGCTGAGACCGGGGACGGGGCTGCTAGCGCCAGCAGTGATTTGAGTGAGTGGAGCTTTCTGTTTATTATTCTGTCTGTCCCGATAGCTCAGTGGTAAAGGCGGCACTCTGTGAATCCAAAGATTCCAGAGCTCGTGGGTTCGAAACCCAACCGGGACATGACAAGATATCCTCCCATTTGGGATTTTTACCACATAATAATATGTCTTGGGCTTACTGCTGGAATAATGGGACTTTAATATGTAGTCTTAATCGGGCAGTATAAATAAGGCGATATTATTATTATTATTCGTTTTATTTCTCATATTTATACATAATATGGTAATAAATATTTTTCTATGGGCTAGCAGTAGCAAACATAGAAGTATTCAATTGTTGATAAGGAGACGTTGATATTATGATGAGTGGGACAGGAATCTTCGGAGCAGGCGACAATTTTCGAGCAGGACAGCTTTTTGCATTTCATGTACAAGTGATAGAGGCAGGTTGATTTTCTTAGTGTGGGTGTAGAAACTGCGATGAATTACTCCGTTTGTGGATATGATGACGGGGATGGTTTCTACATTTTCTATGTTCCACATGTTGGAGATTTCCACAGCCAGATCTTGGTATTTGTGGATCTTGAGAGCTGTTGAATTTAATATATTATGATCGGCTGGGATGGCAATATCAATTAGTTTGACGGAATTGTTGATTTTGTCCACCAGTATAATATCGTGTCTGTTGGCTTCAATTCTTCGATCTGTAACAACCGTCGAATCCCAATACAGCTTTGCTATCGAGTTTTCTAGTATTGGTTCTGGGTGGTATTTATAGAATATTATTTTTTTCTCGGATAGTTTGAAAGTTAGTGCAAGATATTGGTGCACTAATTTAGCTGCCGAGTTATGACGATGTAGATAATCAGAGTTAGCCAGGATTGAACAGCTAGATGTGATGTGTTGGATGGTTTCAGGCATGCTTTGACATAATCTACATCTATCATCTATGTTTTGCTTCAGAATATGTTTCTTATAATTTTTTGTTGCTATTACTTGATCTTGGATCGCGAGTACAAAACCTTCTGTCTCTCCATAGAGTGAACTCTTCCTCAGCCATGCATTAGAGGATTCATGGTTACTATGCAGAGTTTCTTTGAATCGTCCGTGCAAGGATTTCTGTTGCCACTGGTTGATCAGTGTTGCAGTCTGGATTTGTTGGGGCATTTCATCTGTTCCAAGATCAAGTGCTGATAAGTTGTTGTCAGCTTCGATGACTGCGGCATGAAGTGGAGATGTTTCTTTTTTGTTGAAAAAATAAGTTTTCAAGTTTTTCTTTTCCTTCTGTGCAAGTTGTTCGAGACATATCATTCCTCTACCGCCTGATGATCTGGGTAGGTATAACCGTTCAGTACAAGCACGGGGATGGTGCATACGGTATTGAGTCATTAGGACTCGAGTTCTTCTATCCATAGCTTGAAGATCAGTTGTCGTCCATGGTATTATTCCAAATGAATAGGATATGAATGGGACGCACCAGCTATTATATGCTTTTATTTTATTTTTCCCGTCAAGATTTGTCGATAATATTTTCTTTATCCTTGTTACGAAACCATCAATTAACTTTTCTTTTACATCAGTCTTGTTGAACACAAGATCTTGAAATATTCCTAGGTATTTGTAATAGGAATCTATGGATGGAAGAGAACAAGTTGTGAGTGCTAGATTGACATTTCATGGTGCAATATTTTTCCTCTTTTGACTTCTAAAGTAGCACATTTTTCCAATCCAAATTTCATATTGATATCCGATGAGAAGATGGAAGTGGTCTCAAGGAGTGACTGTAGTTCTACTTTATTCTTTGCATAGATTTTCAAATCATCAACATAGAGCAAATGGGATATGTTGAAGTCTGACGAGCTGTTGAGTTTGTATCCTTTGTGAGTGTTGTTGAGGATGTTGCTAAGCGGGTTCAACGCAAGACAGAACCATTGCGGACTCCAGCCGTCACCCTGAAATATTCCTTTCTTGATCGGGATGAAATCTGATTCAAAATTTACAGGTACGGTGTTATTTCTGCTCTCTGCCGACACAACCAAGGATAATTTGGTACACCATGCATGCATACTATGTTTCAGGAACTGAATAAGCACGGGGTCGATTTTGTAGATTTTTAGTATTTCTAACAACCAACTGTGTGGTACAGAATCGTACGCCTTGGAGTAGTCCACCCAGGCTACTGAAATATTCTTGTTTCTTTTTTTCGCTTGAGCACATATTATATTATCGATGATCAGCTGTTCTTTGCAGCCGCGTGAGTTTTTGCGACATCCTTTCTGATTTTCACACATAATATTGTTTTCAGTGACAAATTTATCGATCTTGAATTGAATGATGCTAGTAATTATCTTATACATTGTATTGAGACAAGTGATTGGGCGATAATTCTTTGGATTTCTTAGATCACTGGATTTAGGTTTTAAGTAGGTGATGCCTTGATTGAGGAATGCTGGTAATATGGTGGGATTTTGAAAGACATTATTAACATGTGTTACAAGGTGGACATGTACACTTGTGAAATATTTCCACCAATAATTTTGAACTTTTTTCTTATTATGTGTTGCATCACTTGACCATTGATCTTTCCAAAAGTTCACAACTTCTTCTTTCTGAGGTAACAGATCATTTGCTTGTTGGGAATTATTGTTGTTTTTAGTCTCTAAGTTTTGATAAAACCGTTTTTCATTAGAAATAAAAAGTTTATTCTCGTAAGTTCTTCGGTAGGATTTGTTATAGCGACGTAACCGTTGACTAAAGGCTGCTATTTTTTGTTTCAAATTATCCGTGATGTAAAGGAATTTTCGGTCAAAGTATTGATGCCTTGGGTCCATACCATATTTATTTAGAAGAGGCAAATATTTCCTGGCTTTATTATTTTTCCAATTGTACAACTTTGTGAGGTCGGATCTAAGCGTTGCTATGCGTCTCTCGAGTCTTATGTGCCAGTTGGGTTTTGTATGTTCTTTTCGTCTGGTTGGTTGTGAGCTTTCTGGTATACTGATGTTTAACAAAGAACATACTGTGAGAGCTGCAACATATATAACTAAGTTGATGTGTTGTAATGAGGTATACACAGGCATTTCTGACAGGAGGAATTTATCAACTTGTTTCACTTGGTTTTCGGTGGAACGATCATATGGTACTCTTGGAATGAATGGTCTTTTTTGAGGTTCAATATCTTTATATTTTTCAAAAAGGTCTTTAAATTCGGCCTGAATGAGATGCATTGACTCGTAGGGAATTTGGGAATGAGCTGGTTCATCTGGCGTGAAAGAACTTCTCATGCTCAACTCGGCTTCAGGTGACACGTTCGGTTGAGTGTTGTTAATTGGTGGTCTAATATCAGGATCTTGAGCCACTGGAACAAGGTTTTCAGTAGTATCTTCTTGGTCATAGTTGGGCAGTGATATTTGCAATTCTTCAGAGATCTGCTGCTTGATACGTTCAATTTGGGTTGTGTCCAGAAATTTGTTTTTGGTCATTATTTGGAACCTTTGGTCGCATACTCTTTGCTGGGTAGCTGTCGAATCTGGATAAATCTTCTTCCATTCGTTGTGGAACTTCTCTCGATAACGTAGAGTGTCTGTCTCGCATTTTGTCGCTCGAAAATATGACCGGATAATATCAACGTTCTCCTCATACGACCAACGCTTTCGGGAAAGGACAGCAGAAACCGTGGGCTGCCGCCTTGGTCCCATTGATAACAAAACGAGGTTTTAAATCACATTGATAATTTGAATTGAAAATTTTCAAAAATTTCGAGAAAATTACGCGGAGCAAAGTTTCGCGAGACGGTGTCCAGTCAGTTAGCTGGCTAACTGACTGGACACCGTCTTATTAATAAGAATAAGAATAACTTATTATTCTTATTATTATTATCTATTCGATTAGACCCTTCTGATAACATTCTGGACTTAGTAATTTCTAACTTTTCTGACGAGATTTCTATTGCTCGTGAACAAGAACTGGTTTTTAGTTTTTTCTCCATATTTTTTAAAGTATTTTTTGTGTCCCGTTCCTCTCTTTCTCTCTATCTTTCTTTTTTCTTTTTCTCTGTATTTCTTTTTCTTTGTGTCCAGAAATTTGTTTTTGGTCATTATTTGGAACCTTTGGTCGCATACTCTTTGCTGGGTAGCTGTCGAATCTGGATAAATCTTCTTCCATTCGTTGTGGAACTTCTCTCGATAACGTAGAGTGTCTGTCTCGCATTTTGTCGCTCGAAAATATGACCGGATAATATCAACGTTCTCCTCATACGACCAACGCTTTCGCGAAAGGACAGCAGAAACCGTGGGCTGCCGCCTTGGTCCCATTGATAACAAAACGAGGTTTTAAATCACATTGATAATTTGAATTGAAAATTTTCAAAAATTTCGAGAAAATTACGCGGAGCAAAGTTTCGCGAGACGGTGTCCAGTCAGTTAGCTGGCTAACTGACGGGACACCGTCTTATTAATAAGAATAAGAATAACTTATTATTCTTATTATTATTATCTATTCGATTAGACCCTTCTGATAACATTCTGGACTTAGTAATTTCTAACTTTTCTGACGAGATTTCTATTGCTCGTGAACAAGAACTGGTGCCACTGGACAGGAGACACCCTAGCCTGCTCATTACCTTATCTCTAGTTGTTTATAACCACTCACCTGTTCCGTTAGTGAAAAAGAATTTTTCTCAGGGAAACTACTTGGGATTATATCGATTTTTAGATCAGTATGAGTATTCAAAATCCTCTGATCCTGATATTCTTACCAACGATCTTAATCATGCTGTATCTAGGGCAGTTCAGACTTTTATTCCCGATAAGGTAATTCGGCATGCAAAATACCCACACTGGTTTTCGCCAACATTGAGAAATTTACTAAAGTCAAAGGAAAAATTTCACAAAAACTGAAAAAACAACCTCTTAATACAAATTACATGGAATCTTTTAGGAAATATAGGAAACTTAGCAAGAAGAGACTGGTACTAGATGAAAAGAGGTATAGGAATAAAGTTGAGTTTGACTTAATCAATGATCCAAAATTCTTTTGGCAGTTCATAAAAACGCAATATAAGAATCCGCATGAGATAACAATTTTACAAAATAATCAAGTTGTACCTGAAAACCAAGTTCCTACAGTATTTGCTGAATATTTCAGTTCTGTATACAATACAAATAATATATCCCTTGATAATCATGTGCACAGTGTCAATGCACCAGTATTGGAACCCCCTGTGATATCAGTGGCAGATATTGTAAAAGCGGCCAAATCTTTAAAGTCTTCACCAGTCGCGGGATCAGACAATTTTCCTGCATTTATTATGAAGGGTTGTATTAATGTATTGGCGCCCATCCTCTGTAACATTTTCAATAAATGTCTTTCCACTGGTAAATTCCCATCTGCATGGAAAACTTCAATAGTTGTTCCAGTTCCTAAAAACTCTAATGTTACTCATGTTAAAAACTATAGACCAGTATCACTTCTCTGTAATTTCTCTAAAGTTTTTGAAAAATGTTTGGTAAATCAAATCATATTACTTTTCATATGAAAAGTTTTATTAGTTCGAACCAACATGGGTTTATGAGGGGTCGTTCGACCACTACAAATTTGGTTTCTTTTTTCCAGTTTGTTGCCCCTTCAGTCCTTAATCAGGGACAAATAGATACCGTATATTTTGACTTAAGTAGGGCTTTTGACGTCGTCCCTCACACCCTGTTGATTCAGAAGCTGCAAAACTATGGTTTTTCACCTGTCTTTACAAATTTTTTCAAAAGCTATTTATTTAAGGTGGCGTGTTTTTCGAGTAAAGATAGGAAATTTTTTTTCTGATGACTATTGTATCCCTTCAGGGGTACCCCAAGGGTCAAATTTGGGGCCGCTCCTGTTCATTTTATTTTTTGATGACATAAATAAAGTCATTACAAGTCATGTCGAAATTTATGCAGATGATCTTAAAATTAGTAGAATTATATGTGACCCTGAAGATGCTCAATGTTTACAAAATGATATAGACTCTATTATAGATTGGTGCTCTTCTAATAGTATGAAATGTAATGTCGAGAAGACAGTTGTTGTATCTTTTACCCGTAAAAGAAATACATACTTCCATAGTTATAAAATTGAAGGACTACCCATTACAAGGAAACATGAACATAGGGACCTTGGGGTAATTGTTGACTCAAAAC
Organism: Bactericera cockerelli; assembly: GCA_024516035.1. Classification (NCBI taxonomy): domain Eukaryota; kingdom Metazoa; phylum Arthropoda; class Insecta; order Hemiptera; family Triozidae; genus Bactericera; species Bactericera cockerelli. The sequence continues at coordinate 11,836,789 of CM044962.1, read as the reverse complement.
TTCTTTTCAACACTCATATTCATAAAATTCTTGCATCTTGTAAAAAAAGTTCAGGCCTTGTATATTGGGTATCTAAAAAATTTCAAAATCCTCTCACCATTATGGTACTGTTTAGTTCTCTGGTGCGTTCTAAATTAGAATACTGCTCGGAAGTTTGGGCAGGAGTTGGAGAAACAGATAGAAATAAAATTGAACAGATTCAGAAGTCATTTTTGAGAAGAATTACCTATCGGTCGTTTGGAACCTCAAGTCCATACCAGGTATCTTTGGAAACTTATGGACTAATTTCAATAAAATCTCGTAGGACATACAAAGACATTTGCTTCATTTATAAGCTCATTAATGGCATACTTGATTGCAGTCCTTTGTTGAGCAAGTTAAACTTTCAAGTACCTAGGCTAGGTGCTAGGCATTTCCGGACATTTCATTGTCAACCATCAAAATTGGTCCCGATGGACAGGCTGATGTCACTTTGCAATCAATACGCAAATCTCGAATTTTCACAGTCTCTATCATGTTTTACATCAGAATTACAAAATTTTCTCTTCCATTCAGATGGCCATTAGCCTATAATACGAATCTAGTTATTAGGGTTTTAAAATTATTACATACATATTCTTTCTTATATACCGTTTCTCTTGTCACTCTTTTTCTCTAAAAATTATTCACCTCCAATAATATTGTTTTTATAATTATAATTTATTGTTAATTTAGTTCATAGTGTGATATAATGTAATAGATTGATTTATTTAACTGTATTGTATTACACTCAAATAAAACAAATTCAATTCAATTCAATTATTATTATTATTATTATTATTATTACTAAATGGAGTAATGTACAACAGTGATAATGAAATTAATAACAGGAGCATAGCTTGTAGAATGGGGCTTTCCCACATTTTTTACAAACCAATTATTCTTATGGTTTAGAACACACTGATTCTATTGGTGACATCCATTTTCAATTTAAGAATCGCAATCATTGAGAAAATTTCATTTGAAAATTGGAAAATTTGAAACACCCTAATTTTCGCGGGCAGCCATTTTTGTTTTGATGACGTCAAAAGTATGTAAACAAAAAATTTGGAGTTTTGAAATACTACAGTTTCCATAGGTTTCTCATAGGTATCACTTCAATGAAATTGATTTTTTAAGCCTTCAGTGAATAAAAAACAGTATTTAATTTGTTATAAGTACTATCCTTCATACTATAGCTGACTATTACAAGAATTGATTGTGGAACACGTTGTGAAAACAATATGGAACACGTCGATTGATTACGCGGTATTCTCTCTAGACTCCTCAAGTCTAGCTTGCCGATACTACAGCCGCGACCTTGGTAATGTCTATTTTCTGTTTTCGTTCTGTGAGAATTCGTGATTCGCGAAGGGTTGAAGAGTCCAGCATACTGTTGCTACGATCGAGTTAAGATGCTGGGCCTTTGAACACTTTGCACATTCACGTTTCACTTTCACAGAAGACTGATGCTGTTGTTACTTATTGTTAACACTCCCAATCTCAAAATAGCCACGTGTATACACTGCGAATCAATCACAAAGAAGCATTGTGTCCGTAATTGTTTTAAAACGAAAAAATGCAATACCCAATACGAAGAAGATTTACATTAGCGTCTGCGTCATATTCGATAGTCGGACGTAAAAAATCAATATAGAGATTCGTTTGATAAAATCTCTAGCCTATACGTATATAAATGGCACAGAACTTCTCATTTTTACATAACACAATAACTTTGTATATAGTTAGTTCGCAATCCAATAATTTTCAACATACACAAAATTACACACTAAAGTTATCCTTCTCAGATTAACTTACCAGTAAATCGTGGGACTTGTAATTACTAATGATGAATTTTAAAATAAACCAAAGCGTTCACCGATCTTGTCCTAACCACGCTGGACGTTTCTTAACCAAAGCGAGCGATTGGACGACTGGCTGCACTTGAATTTGGTTTGCTAAGTACGTCTGCAGCACGCGTGAAATACAGGCGTAAATTGAAGAAATTGGCCATTGTAAAAGTCCTTACTGCAGGTAAATTTCCACTGACAGCCTTTGCAATACCGTCATCTACTGATATTTTAGACATTGTTAGTTAACATTAAAGTTTAAAATACTGTATTAGAGTTAAAATTCACAAATTTATTACAGTTTTAAATCGACTCTTCACATTCAACTCTAATGTAATTCTACACACAAAATTCGAAGTAGCGTTTCAAAATTGTTTGTTTACATACTTTTGACGTCACAGCGTAGGCGACCAATCAGATTGCGTTATTTCAAGGAAGACCTTTGGAGAGCCTTTTCATCCCTAAGGAATGACTTTTTTAATTTTTGGACATCAAAATCGTGTTCCTCGGGTCTTTTTACATTAGAATCAATCATCTGCTCGAAAAAAATAGTCATTTGGGAAAGCCCCATTAAGAAGTGTGGAAACGAACCCCAGTTGCATGGAAATGCCACATAGCGCGACACCATCGCCAAGGAGTAGAATATTTCTCGCGGTCTATTTATGTTTTTGTTTACATTTGATAGGGTGAAGGAATTTTGTGAGGGGCGAGGAGAGGAGACTCCTTTGCGATACTAGCGCTGAGGACGCCACGATGCAGGCCGGCGGGGGTGGTTTCCACACTTCTTAATTCTACACGCTATCGGTGACCCGCGGGCTAGTTCTAATATTTCAATCAAGCGACATAAACTATTTTTCTTGTAAAAAAAAAGATGTCAAGGGTTGGGTGGAAGAGATTGCTATAGGCAATAACCCCGCCCTTTAATTAGGACATCTGTATATATTTCATCTATGTTGTTTTTCTTTTCTTGTCTTGTTTTTATTGTTCTAATTTTTATAATTACTTGTTTGTACTGTACATATTATGTTCATTTATATCTATTAAATTGTTTAATAATAAAAAAGAGTTATTATTATTATTACTATTGTTAAATTTACACCTACGCCAGTGCAGCGACAGCATTATAATTGCCTCATTATCTCGTCTCAGTGGTCACCGTGGTAGAGTGAGTTAGCGCACCAGGCATTGCACGCACGGTGACCTGGGTTCGATCCCCAGCGGGGCAGGATTTTTTATGCTCTGTACTTGGGTGTTCGGGGTCCACTCATAGCTCGTGAGGAAAAATGAGTAGCTGCTTTAATGTTAGCAGCGACCAGTGGCGGAATTATAGGCAAAAATAAGATATTGGGATATTAAAGATATGGAAAAGTCCTATAATTCTGCGCTACCCATTAAAATTGTGATATAATAACACAAAGAAACACATTTATTTATTTATTTATTATCTCGTCTCCTCCACCTGTGTCAGGCATCAACGTGGTGCTCACCTCCCCCGTGATCCGCGAGGAGCTGCTGGAGGCCCAGGTAGCCAAGGCCAAGGCTGAGGCAGACGCCAAGGCCGCCGCCGCCGCAGCAGTGGAAGGTGGCGCCGCCGCCAAGCCTGTCGCCGCCACATCTGCGCAGGTCAAGCAAGGTAAGAGAGAATTTGTGTGCACCCGTGTCTTCTAGTATCGTTGTGAAGCAGCGACCAGTGGCAGAATCATAGGCAAAAATAATAATACAAGATATTGTAAATTAGAGTGGTAAAGTCCTATGATTCTGCTCTACCCACTAAAATTGTGACATAATAACACAAATAAAAAGCATTATTATTATTATTAGCGTTGTATAGACAGACAATGCACGATACAGCTCGTGCACTGTCTAGCTATCATTGATATTGATGATTTAGACTTATAAGTAATTTAATATGTATGTGTTTGTAAATATAAATCATGAGATGATTCATATTTACAGCAACAAGAAATACTTTGAAATGTGGAGTTTAGAAAAAAGTGTTTTTGAGTTTACTGTTTTAAATTTAACCAGGGTTCACATTTCGTCGAGACAAACGGGATTGGTTTTTCCCATGTCTCATAAATAATAAGTTGATGTATGAACTAGCTTTTTTTATTACTCGGTGTCATAAAATTATTCTTCTCCCTCATGTTTTATTTTAATAATTCGCTGATTGTTCTCTTGATAAACTTTTTTTACCAAACGAGACTCGTTTCCCCGCGCAAGTTACTTATACTTCCAAATAGTCGGAACAACGCGAAATAATTTTTATCTACTCACTCAGTAATTTTCCATTAAAAAATCGAGTGTTGTAGGAACGATTCGTGTATGTTTTTTATATAATTTCTACCAAAGTGCTCAAATCGTTTGACCGCGCTGAGAATCTTCGCCTCACGTCCATAATTACTTTGCACTCGTGTAAATTTTACTTTCCGCTGAAAAAAATCCGAAGTACCAGAATTTTTACCATCAAAATTATTTATTTATATTTTATAATATGTACGTAAATTTTGTAGTAATTCCTCATATTATGTCTATTCGATTATACCTAAAACATTTTTTTTTTTAATTTTTACTTTGAAAAGACAACAAGATGAAAATTATTGGAATTGACTTGATTGGTTCTGAATATTAAGATTCATACAGAATTAATGCCATTACATCGTGAACTTACTGTTATTGTGTGACCCACATTATTGAGAAATTTAAAGAAGTCCGTAGAAAATGGCTTCGTGAATAACTCCTCTGCTATAGTAAACAAGAACATATTGATAAAGTCACACACATGTCTCACTTGAAGAGATGCAAGTGGTGGTTCCATGTTTCTTTCCCCTCTATTTTCTGTTACCTTTAGCATTCTGTTACATTTAGATCGTGGAAATCCTCTGTCGTTTCATTCGCCATTCTCAGGCCTTCTTATGCTTGCCAAAGAATTAGTTTTGTTTAATTTTTTCAATCTTTAAACTGATGGGTTTATTAATTTTTCCAATGTTTATGTTGCTTCATTTGTGATTTCTCTGTGAACATTTCTAGTCCCATCATGATTTAAAAAAAAGAAAAATAACTATCAATCGAAACATATCTTTAATTCTTCTGTTAAAATTTAACTAATATTTAAAAAAAAAAAATTATTACCACTTAAATTTTGGACTAATCTTGATTTTTTTTTTACGCTAGAAAATTAATGATAACAGTAAAACACATTCAAGTTAATAGGCGCATTAAAATTAATACTTAGAAAAAAACTCCTGTTAAACAGGTGAAAAAATATAACCATGTTCCTGGTTTTATTTTTTCTCCTTTAAAAAAAAAATCACATCACCAGAAAAAGTTTCACTTTTTAACAGATATTAGGAGCAAAATGGACCAAGTGCTCATTTAACTTGGAATAGTCTAATTTTAAAATTGGAAATTATAGAAACTTTATGATTAGTAGAAAAGTGAAGTCAAATTTCATTTGAAAGTGAAACCTGGCTTCATTTTTGAAAATTCAAAAAGATACAAGAGAAGTCAACTTTTACCAAATCACCTTGATTGAGTGTAAAACTTGGTTTCTCTTGTGTATTGGTAGAAAAATATCGTCACATTATTAAAAATATAAAGAATTATTCAAAAGAAGGGCGTATGTATGTACTTCAAATAAACTATTTTTTAATAGATATGAAAATATGTAATAGAGACACTTCCCCATAATAGATGAAAATCTGAAAAAGAAAAAAACTCATAATATGCAATGATGAACATACACCCTTTTCATATTCTTTCCCAAAATGTACTGCTTGTCTTGGTTTAGCTTGGACTGAGGGTATTTTAATTAATTTGTTTCCTTTTTCTTTTCTTTTTGTATTCTTATCAACCTTGCAGTATCGAGAGTGTAAAATTTGTCAACAAGTTGTGATACATTTTTCACTCAGTTCTCTTTTAACTAGAATTTACTATCACTGCAGTGGTTTGGGTACTAAACTTGGGTAATGTAATCATTGATAGTTACTCCAGTTTGGTCCAAACCTGAAGCATCAAAATTGTGTTTGTGTCAGAAGATATCACCAAGTTACCTTGTTGATTGTAGATTAGGCAGAAAATTGACAACTTTCGATATCCTACATCTATTAAACTTCCAATAAATTTTGCTTTTATAATATTTTTTAATGTAAAATTATTCTTCTGGAATACAATCAATTAAGTTTTATTATATCGAAGGTTTTGAATAAACAAATCCAAGGATGTTCTCAAAGAGGTCCTACCCATTTGTCCACATGCATATACTCGTATGTCAAAATTCCTAGTGCCTATTTGTGCAGAAAGTCTGAAGAAATTAAAAAAGAGTGAGACTAAGTTACTATTTAAAAAGAACACACTTTATTGTTCCCTAACCCTTTGCATTACATGTATTTTTACAATTCTACACACAAGGCATTGCCTTACATGTATTTTCCTAACCCTAAATTTTCTAATGGGTATGTTTGTTTTTTGATTTTTCCGTCATGTGCGCAATCGTCCTGCTGCTCAAAGTTTGTGTGATTTTTTGTATTTTTAAAAAGAAAAAAAAAGATAAAGTAAAAAAGTTTATTTTTACTTAATACAGATCACAAGCACATTCTCTAAAAATAATGTGGTTGCATTTTTTAACTTATATTTTTTAAAAAAAATCTACACTATTTTTTAAACTTATATTTAAAAAAAAAAGTTCAAATTTGTCTTGTATACTCATATTTCATCACTCCGTAACAGAAAAATAATTTTAATCTATAGATAAAGAAATAAAAGTACTCCACTTAACTCTAAATTTAAGTGTCAAGTGGGGAGACCTTTCTTCTTCGTCTACATATATATTTTTTATAAATAACTAGCCGCGTTGCGCACAGGCCTGCAACGCGTGATATCGAGGCATGGTCGACTAGTAATTAATTCTTCAGTTCATACTCTCACACATCGTATCACAAATGAAATGTATCTCTCTTCATTTCCAAACCTGATTTTGTTGCTACCCTCTATTAAAACTAATGAAGATGAGTAAGTGTGAACAATGTAGAGGTAGTGAAACTTTTAGTGCATTGAATGTGAGAACGAGAAATAAACAAGTCCCGCCATCTCGAGGTCACAGAAACATTCATCTCTCTAATCATCATTTGGATTGGGTTTTAAAGTTATATTTTATTTCTGTTACGATGAAAATTTAAATCGTCCGCCTTTTCGTTGGAAAATGACATTTGTCGTCATGTGGAAAAGGCGGAGATTCAAATGTTCATCATGTTTCTCTCATCTCTTTATCCTTCTCCTCCTCTGTAACTAAGAAAGATGGGACAACCTCTATCTCGTGTAAGACATTCACACCAAGTGAACATATTTTCATCACATGTTGAGAAGTGAAAGTAAGATGAGTTGTGCCATGTTTATTAGGAAAACCAAAAGAATAGTACAACAAAAAACAATACAAAAATAACAAATCAATTAGGAAGTTTTCTAAGAACTAAGTAAGGTGTGTGCTCTCTCACTTGGGAAATGTTTCAATGTGGTAAGTTACACATGAAAATGTTTTTGAATATGAGGGAGCCCTTGTGAACGTCTCAACACTAAATGTGTCTACGATATCAAGTCAGAATTAAACATCACAAAATACCCATGTAGTTCTAAAAATTGTTGTAGTTCAACGAAGTGTTAGTGGTGTTGAGAATGGTAAAAAAGAAACTTAATGAAAAATTATTTTCATTATTGAAAAACAAATTATTAAAATTTGTCATGTGATCTGCCAAATCTTTTAAAACAATGTGACCGTTTCCCTGTGAAATAAGTGAAGTTGGAATATGTATCGGATATCGTTCTGTTGATAGTTATGAAAAACAATGTCTTCACTCGATGTAAAGCTCAAGCAAAGTCTTTGTTTTCCATAAGTATTACCGTACGTCTTCTACTCATTGCCGGTTTTACCGTACGTTTTACCGCACGTTTTACCGCGATGTGTTTCCGTGTTGATGGAGTATCGCGCGCCCGTTGTACCGTGTGTTCTCGAGATTATCGTACGCCAATGTGACCTCAAATCGTGCAGGCCCACGAGCTGTCGGACGTGTTTTTTTTTTTAACTTCGCAAACGCTATTTTATGTTGAATACTTCGATAATGTATTGAAACTTCGACCGTTTATCCCCTATCGGACCAAGACTTGAAACCCTCAGGGACCCACTGTTCACATTGTTTTATAATTTGTATTGTTTTTGTCTCTCTCCCTCCCTCCCTCCTTTATTTCCTCTCTAATCGTCGTGACAACAAACTCGTCTCGTCGAATCTCTCTTAACATCGAACCCGGAACCTCCAGAACCCAAGGAGAACCCGAGACCGGAGCCCCAAGATCTGCTCAGCACTCAGAAATGCTTGGAAGCTCTTGCTTCTCTCCGTCACGCCAAGTGGTTCCAGGTTTGAACATGCTTCTATTTTATTTGTTTGTGTAAAGTAGGGACTTATACCAGTGGTATGCGCCCCTACTTGATACTGTGTTTTCTTTCTTCTCTCTTAAGACGTCATCCTAGTGACGGGATTTTGGTGTGGAAGACGATGTGATCAGCTGAGAGTCTGACCTCAACCAGTCTTGAATTGAATGAGAATGAGATCTTAATACACGCAAGTAACAGGGTGCACCAAAATAAGCCACTTGAAATATTTAGAAAATGAAAAAAAAAAAAAAAAAATAGAAATCCAGTAGAAATTGTTTTCCCCTTGATATAATGGTACACGTTTTTTTACTATTTTTCAAAATTTAAATCCATGGTCTAGATATTTCGAGTGGCTCTTTCTTGGTGGACCCTGTATGTATTTCACAAATGTGTACTGCGTTCCTGCAGGTCCTGCCGACGTAATTGAAAAATATTAAGTTTCTTCTCCACCAAACTTCCGTCACCAGGAAAACGTACCTTTGAAGTTCTCTGTTTTGATGGGAGGTGACTAAACACCGGATGAGTCATGGTCACTCGCCCGCCGAGTAGCAAACAAGCTATATGTGGAACCTACTTTAGTGCATTGACGGAATCATTTGGTTTTGATTGTACACTTTTTTTTCCATGGATCAAAATCAAAATGTACAGGGGGTTAAACATTGTCTAGGTGTCAATGAAAAGTTTACCTTAAGCAAAGATTTTGATGAATCGAATTTTACTTGATATTTTATCAGAAGAAGTCCACAATGTTTTCCTCAAGTTTTGTTTTTTTGAACACCAGATTAAAGTTAAAGATGTACATTATTTCAGTCTAATAGTCATTTTCATCAGAATCTCCTATTTCACCAGCAGTTTTCTAATGCTTATACCGTATGAGTAATTCCGTCAAATGCAAGTTAACCTTAATCATAACAGCTAATAAGAATAAACATGAAGACATCTTGATAAAGCTCCAAATTTTAGCTTAAAAACTTCAAACTTGAGTTATAGACAGATTTTGACTCCAACTTGATGAATGATTATAATATTTTTATTATTTTTTAAATATTATTCTTCAAAGGGATAAGTACATAAATATGTTAATGACATGTGTTGTAATGTAACCAAGTTGACTGTAAAAGTTAAAACATGAGATTTTACCCTTATCTAATGTAATATGTAAATTGAATTTTTATTTTATCTGTCTAGAAATTTAGGTTTGTTGGTGAATATTTAAGAATTTATTAATAAATTGATTCTAACAGAGAAGAGCTTTTAAGTTGTAGGTGTAAGGTGGACTCCTTGTGTTAGCTGAAACTCTAATGCTGTGTTACACCAAAAAATTAACTGGTAATTCAATGAAGAATCAAAGCTCAAAAATGAGGTTATTTTTATAGGAAGTATAATAATTATTCTCAGTGCTTTTTAAACTTTGAATGAAGAGAATGCCGCAGGCATTAGCACCGCCCTTGATCAAGTTTTCTTTAATAATTTCAACTTTGTTTTTATAAAATGTATATACTTATTTGTAGATAAAACTTGATCTGTTTAATAATAATATGTACAGGGTGGCGCAGTGCGCATGACCACATTTGAAATTGTTACCATGCGATTAATAATTGAGTTAAGATATTGAAATAAAAAGTAATTTGTAGAAAAAATGTGGAAGTTTAATTTACATGAGTCAGTTTTTCACTTATGAAAGATGATGCCCGACAAAAGATGTCCTTGTCGAGTTACACATTCTTCGAGACGCTCGCTAGAGCATCACGTTCACCAACATCTCCTCAGGAATCCGAGCGATTTCACGGCGGATAGAGTCCTTCAGGTGAGCAAGGGTACGAGGTTTGTCGACATGAACTTTGGCCTTCAGATATCCCCATAAAAAAATCACAAGGAGTGAGTTCGGGTGAGCGTGAGCGTGGCGGCCACAGTACGTCCCCATTCCGGGAAATCACACGACCGGAAAAATTTGACGCGGAGATGTTGGACGTGAAAAATTGACTCATGTAAAAAAAAACTTCCACATTTTTTCTATAAAATACTTTTTATTTCAATATCATAACTCAAATATTAAACGCATGGTAACAATTTCAAATGTGGTCATGCGCAATGCGCCACCCTGTATATTCAAAAATGCTCGTAATTGTTTTTGGTAATGAGTAATGAAAGAATAAAAATTGAGCTTTGAAAAATCTCATGTTAATCGTCAGTTAATTTTTTTTGTGAGACTCACATAAACAAATATAAATTTCTTTTTGAACAATCTATTTTCATATAGATTCTTTTATCGTAATACACTTTAAAAAAATCCATTTAAGAATGAAAGAGATGTTGAGATGTTTATCTTGTTCATTCTTAAATGTATTTTTAAAGTTGTTATTTATTTTTTAATTGTTTTTTTTTCGTGCTCTAGGCCAAGGCAGAACCTTTGCAGAGCTGTGTGATGGTCATTCGGGTGCTCAGACACTTGGGACAAACTTGGAACCTACTCAACCCTTGGGTAAGTTCTTCACCGACGTGTCCACTAGTCAGTCCAGTGTCCATATCCGAAAATGGCTTGCTAGTAGCCTTGCATGAAAAAGCACTATTTCCATAGATATACAAGATAGATATCTAACTCCGGGTCCAAGGTTGAGGCAGGCCTTCAACTTCGCGGCCATTTTTCGTGAAGAATTTTTCACGTGAAATTTCGAAAAAACATGGATGAAAAAAAAAACTTATGGAAGATTTACTAATTGTAAATTTACTCTATCTCTGAAGTTAGAAAGTCTTTTTAAGTTGTTTTTTTTTGGAATTTACTGTAAAGAATATGGTTGTTTCATTTTTTGCATTCGGGTGCACAAGACGATTCGAAGACTTAGGAATTCATTTCTTTTCGTCAGTATTTTGTATGGAAATCTTGATAGGCATAAACAGGAAATAACTAAACTAGATGTCGAACCGAAAAGAGGTTGTAGGACAGGTATAGGACTACAAAAAGTTCCACTAAACTTATATTCTATCTCGAAGAATTAAGGAGATAACCGCCATTTTGTTGTTTTTTTTTAGACCAAAATGACCCTCTCTCACAAGTTTGGTCAGAACTCCTAAATTATGATAGACACAATAAAATTGAAAATATCTCCAATTAGCTAACAAAATATCCAAACTCGTGGTGTTAATTGTGTTTCAATAATGATTTGTTTATTACATTTTAGAAGAGCTGGAAGTTTGAAAAACAGCTCAATCGCAAAACGGGGTCCCACTGCTACACCCTGTAACATAGTAAATAATTATCTTAGACGGCGACAAACTTACAAAAAAACTTACCAATATTGTTTCGTGTTCTGGTGCAGGCGCTGGAGCTACTGGTGGAGAAGGTGGTGGTGAGCGCGGGACTCCCCCTGTCCCCGGGGGACGCGCTCCGCCGAGTCCTGGAGGCGGTGAGCTGTGGCCTGGTGCTGGAGGGGGCGGGGCCCGGCCTCCTGGACCCCTGCGAGAAGGACCCGCTAGACGCGCTGGCTAGCATGCCGGCCCAGGACCGCGAGGACCTCACTGTGGCCGCCCAGATCGGCCTGCGACAGATGGCTTTCCACCAGGTGAGAGGAGTTCCTGTCTGTCCCGGTAGCTCAGTGGTAAAGGCGGCACTGTGTGAATCCAGAGATTCCAGAGGTCGCGGGTTCGAAACCCAGCCGGGACAAGACAAGTTATCCTCCCATTTGGGATTTTTACCATATAATAATACGTCTTGGGCTTACTGCTGGAATAATGGGACTTAATAGTGCTAATCGGGCAGTATAAATTAATAAGGCGATATTATTATTATTCCTCTACAGTAGAATCTTGACTCGAAAACCAATAGTTCGAAAATCCTGTTAACACGAAAGAATTCTCCGGCCCTTGTTGAACTTCGCCTTTATCTGATATCCCGGTGGCCGATCCCCAAGTTTAAATGGCCCTTTACAGTGAAAGTTGACTCTCCCAAAATAGAGTTGACTTGTGACCCACGTATGAAAGGTTAATGTTTATTTATTTTATATTATATCTAGGCACATTTATTTTATAGGTATAAACAAGATTTTCCGCCACGAAGGCTGGCTACAGCTCTGTTACGCCAAAGAGCTAGTATACAGCTACAAAGTCCGGATTAGATATGACCTCTGCAATTGTAGTTGAGCTAAAAGATAAGCGATAGTGTCCACTAAGATTAACTAATTCCGCCCTAAATGTCCTTGATGATTCAATACTTAAAACATATTTTTTTATTTTATATTATATTTATATTTTTTTTTAATTTTTTGTATATTTTATAAATACTGTTCTATTTTTTTGTCGTGTCGTTGTGAACATACTTTATGTATCAAATGCACAATAAAACTATCTTACTTAGTTACTAATCCTTCTGCATCTCCTCACAGGTGTACAAGTTCCTTAACATGGAGCAGCTGAAGCCAAGGAAAGGTGGCTTTGGTGGAAGGAAGAGAAGGAGAGACACGTCGAGTGGAGAGAAAGAAGATGGTAAATAACTTCTCATTAGTAGTATGTTCTATGATTTTTTTTGTAGTGTCACTCTAACCTTATAGGTATTATAGTAGTTACCCTTATACTTATAAATATATATGTACAATTGTACATATATACTCGTATATATAAAAAAAAATTGTAGTGTCACTCTTACATAATAGATATGATAGCTTTCTTATACTTGAAGAGCCCAGTAGTAAGCTAGCAGTGACTTCTTGCACTTTCAAATGTAAATGAACATTTAGGTTCGTCCATAGTTTCTTTCTTCTTAGGGATGAAGAGAATAATTTTCTACTTTATATAATAAGGGCAAAGCACAAAGCTATTAAGCCCACTTCTCAGTGTGCTGAGTCGAAATGAAAGGATGCGATTTTGAAATTAGCGCCAGGCTATAATAATAATTATTCCGTGTCCGTGATACAGGCACAGCTACCTAAATCACGGTGGTGAGAGGATTATATGGACGCTCAGATCCAATGTCTAGGCTCCTTTCATGTCCATTGATTCTGTATGGTTTGAACGTCTCGATTTAAGATAGTCAGCACAGGGCTTTTACATTCCATTTGCTGGGAATCGTACCAGCTACCTACATTAACCCCAACCACCCTGGGCAGGGTGGGAAATGGCAGCCTCAGGTGTTCGGATTAAACAGAATTTTCTGTGTGTAAAGTCTGCTTCGACCGGGAATCAATCTCAGGATCTCTAGACTACGGGCAGTAGTCACAACCGGTACGCCAGATTTAAACCAACGATCTTCCGCTTTGACATCTCTGTTTCTCCCTCCTCAGGAATCAAGAAGGATAAGAAGGAAGGAGAGGAGGAGGTGGCGGTGAAACAGGAGACGATGGAGACCAAGTAGTGAGGAGGAGGCTGCAATACATTATATTATCCTACATGACACGCTACTCCTAGCTAGAGGTGAGTACCAAGTAGTGAGGAGGAGGCTGCAATACATTATATTATCCTACATGACACGCTACTCCTAGCTAGAGGTGAGTACCAAGTAGTGAGGAGGAGGCTGCAATACATTATATTATCCTACATGACACGCTACTCCTAGCTAGAGGTGAGTACAAGTAGTGAGGAGGAGGCTGCAATACATTATATTATCCTACATGACACGCTACTCCTAGCTAGAGGTGAGTACAAGTAGTGAGGAGGAGGCTGCAATACATTATATTATCCTACATGACACGCTACTCCTAGCTAGAGGTGAGTACCAAGTAGTGAGGAGGAGGCTGCAATACATTATATTATCCTACATGACACGCTACTCTTTGCTAGAGGTGAGTACCAAGTAGTGAGGAGGAGGCTGCAATACATTATATTATCCTACATGACACGCTACTCCTAGCTAGAGGTGAGTACCAAGTAGTGAGGAGGAGGCTGCAATACATTATATTATCCTACATGACACGCTACTCCTAGCTAGAGGTGAGTACCAAGTAGTGAGGAGGAGGCTGCAATACATTATATTATCCTACATGACACGCTACTCCTAGCTAGAGGTGAGTACCAAGTAGTGAGGAGGAGGCTGCAATACATTATATTATCCTACATGACACGCTACTCCTAGCTAGAGGTGAGTACCAAGTAGTGAGGAGGAGGCTGCAATACATTATATTATCCTACATGACACGCTACTCCTAGCTAGAGGTGAGTACCAAGTAGTGAGGAGGAGGCTGCAATACATTATATTATCCTACATGACACGCTACTCCTAGCTAGAGGTGAGTACCAAGTAGTGAGGAGGAGGCTGCAATACATTATATTATCCTACATGACACGCTACTCTTAGCTAGAGGTGAGTACCAAGTAGTGAGGAGGAGGCTGCAATACATTATATTATCCTACATGACACGCTACTCTTAGCTAGAGGTGAGTACCAAGTAGTGAGGAGGAGGCTGCAATACATTATATTATCCTACATGACACGCTACTCCTAGCTAGAGGTGAGTACCAAGTAGTGAGGAGGAGGCTGCAATACATTATATTATCCTACATGACACGCTACTCCTAGCTAGAGGTGAGTACCAAGTAGTGAGGAGGAGGCTGCAATACATTATATTATCCTACATGACACGCTACTCTTAGCTAGAGGTGAGTACCAAGTAGTGAGGAGGAGGCTGCAATACATTATATTATCCTACATGACACGCTACTCCTAGCTAGAGGTGAGTACAAAGTAGTGAGGAGGAGGAGGCTGCAATACATTATATTATCCTACATGACACGCTACTCCTAGCTAGAGGTGAGTACCAAGTAGTGAGGAGGAGGCTGCAATACATTATATTATCCTACATGACACGCTACTCCTAGCTAGAGGTGAGTACCAAGTAGTGAGGAGGAGGCTGCAATACATTATATTATCCTACATGACACGCTACTCCTAGCTAGAGGTGAGTACCAAGTAGTGAGGAGGAGGCTGCAATACATTATATTATCCTACATGACACGCTACTCCTAGCTAGAGGTGAGTACCAAGTAGTGAGGAGGAGGAGGCTGCAATACATTATATTATCCTACATGACACGCTACTCCTAGCTAGAGGTGAGTACCATGTAGTGAGGAGGAGGCTGCAATACATTATATTATCCTACATGACACGCTACTCCTAGCTAGAGGTGAGTACCAAGTAGTGAGGAGGAGGCTGCAATACATTATATTATCCTACATGACACGCTACTCCTAGCTAGAGGTGGGTACCAAGTAGTGAGGAGGAGCTGCAATACATTAATTATCCTACATGACACGCTACTCCTAGCTAGAGGTGAGTACCAAGTAGTGAGGAGGAGGCTGCAATACATTATATTATCCTACATGACACGCTACTCCTAGCTAAAGGTGAGTACCAATTAGTGAGGAGGAGTCTACTTTTTTCTATGAGCTTTTTTCCAATTTCTTTGACCCAACGTTTTCCTTCTTCACAAAATATTCCCATGGTTTCTACTTGTTTCTCTAATTTTTTATTTATCTCTTTTGATTGCAGGTAGAACTAACTGCACGTACATTTTTCTCATCGTACTCAAGTGCCCAGGAGGATCTCCTATCCCAACAACTTGCTATCTTCACACACTACAATAATCATCTCTGTGAAGGTTTGGTAGACAAACACGGTCAAATCCAGTATTGAGTGAGACTCATGTGAACTTTCCTTTTGCAAAAAAAGTACTTTCAGTGGTATTCATAAATATCTTGTGAACACAAACCATCATAGAGTAGTGTTTTATTTAGATTTAGACTATCTTGAGAAGTCCCATACCCTTCATTAAATCCAACGTCTATTGGATGTACAGTTGGATTACTATAAATCCATACCCTCCATTGAATCCAACGTCTATTGGATTACTGGAACCATTTTGTAAACCACTTAAATATTTACTCAATTGGACAATGTGACATTATGTGGTAATGTGGTATACACGCTATCTTTCTAGAAATGACAAAATACTTATTAAACTCTTTATAATTTTAAATCTAATGACTATTATTATTTAAGATCTGATATTAGGACAGTCTTACTTTGTTTTGTTTCATGCTGCACTACTGATTAAAGTCTCTGTTAAATCTAGTGTACCTTTTGACAGTTTACGTCCGAAATGGAAAAAAATGTGTTCAAGGTCACCCACCACACCGGGGAAGAATTGTGTGTAAATGTAAAATCACAAAAAAACTCGTTGCTAGAAGTAACCATTATCCCGTTGAATTAAACTGAAAACGAAAGCTTTGATAAACACCAACAACACTAATCAGCTGATTAGTGATTTATCACACTATTTACTGTAATTCATAAACGCACCCTTACCCTTACTCTAAAATTTGTCCACTCCTGGTCAGCTGATTTTAAATTATTACGACTGATGTCTAGAGTCCTGCAGTCCATACGTTTTATATTCACAATCTTTAGCTTAAGATTAATCCCAATATTTCTTAACTATTTCCCCGGTCTGGGACTCAATCAGTTCCTGCTTCAGAAGCAAGGCGTGAACCCGACGGGAAAATTCATTTATATTTTTAAAGAGAAAACTACCTTTGATTTAGTTTTTAAGATATTAAAATTTATCTTCTAATTTTAGTTATGTCTTCAGAGTTCAGACATAAACTTCTTTTCTCAAAAACATGTTGACAGTCTTAATCTAGTGTTTAAAATATATTTGTCAAAATGTTCAAAAATGCAGCACTGTTGTTTCTTACTGTCCATCACGAAAAATAAAAGTTCCACTGGTGAAAAGAAATCTCAAGATTGTAGAAAAAGTGACAACATTTTATTAGAAAATAAAGTTGTAACAATAATAAAAATTAATGTTAGGAATTTAAACGTGTTAGACAAAAAAGAAAGAAAATTTGTTGCAAAGTAAAAAAAATATTACTTCCGATTTCTAATATTAGAAATTTATCGGAAGTAATAATTGAAAAGCAGTGTTGGTCCTTGGTGAGAAAGGATACAGGTGAGGGGTCTCATGCCGTCACCACAAGTTGTCTACTCAAATAAAACCTGAGCAAAGAAACTTGGATGCGGGTGCCGCAAACTATTCCTCTTTAGAGTGGCTGGAAACTTTTCTCACAGGTTGCAATTCAATAAATCAAAGACAAAATGCATGTTGGCTCCAGTACATTAAAACAAAGGAGTGGATTCAACCAATGATTTATTATCTTGTGACACAAGAATTTATCTTAATGCTTGTAGCTAAAACAGAAAATGCAAGAAAATAAAGTTCAAATACCTAATGTTGATATTTTTTCCAACATCAATAAAATTATTGGGCTATAAAGATGCCGTTATTACTAAGGGATAGACACTATCACCACTCCTTCCTCTTTCACCAAGAGCAACTGAATATACAAGGCACTCCTTATTACTCTCTCAAAACCTCAAGAAATTGCATTCTCATAAAATAATTCTCTCTTCCTCTAAAAGCTGGCCTGGCATTAGTTTCCTGTTTCCCTTTTCTATGGCAACTGATACGTGCGTGCTCTATGAATGATCTCTTTATTTCTTTGGTGGGAGAATATTATTTATTTTTTATTTCGAAAACCACACATCACCAAGATAGGATATGTCGTTCTGAACAAAGAGTTCAAGAAACTTGGTGAAGCAACATATAAATGAATGAATAGAATATTTCTCTAACTCTCGAATCCACCATCTATAAATTATTCTCTATTTTCTTTATCAAAACTAATCCATTCTTTTTGTATTCTCAAATCACTTTTTGTCTCTTTCTCCCATTCATCTATTTAATTTCTCTTTTCATTCAATCAATCTCTAAATACTTCTCTTCAGGCAAAGCTTCCTCTCTCAACGCCTCTATTATCTTATTAACTCCTCGGTAGACATCGCTTCTCCTCTATTCTCTCATCAACTCCTCGGTAGGCATAGCCCCTCCTCTATTCTCTCATCGACTCCTCGGTAGGCATAGCTTCTCCTCTATTCTCTCATCGACTCCTCGGTAGGCATAGCTTCTCCTCTATTCTCTCATCGACTCCTCGGTAGGCATAGCTTCTCCTCTATTCTCTCATCGACTCCTCGGTAGGCATAGCTTCTCCTCTATTCTCTCATCGACTCCTCGGTAGACATCGCTTCTCCTCTATTCTCTCATCAACTCCTCGGTAGGCATAGCCCCTCCTCTATTCTCTCATCGACTCCTCGGTAGGCATAGCTTCTCCTCTATTCTCTCATCGACTCCTCGGTAGGCATAGCTTCTCCTCTATTCTCTCATCGACTCCTCGGTAGACATCGCTTCTCCTCTATTCTCTCATCAACTCCTCGGTAGGCATAGCCCCTCCTCTATTCTCTCATCGACTCCTCGGTAGGCATAGCTTCTTCTCTATTCTCTCATCAACTCATCGGTAGGCATCGCTTCTCTATTCTCTCATCGACTCCTCGGTAGGCATGGCCTGAGACTGGCCCTCCTCCTTCCTCTTCTTGCTCCCAGACACAATGTCGTCAATCCTCAGCAGCAGGATGGCAGTCTCCACTCCTGTCTTGTACACCTGCAGCTTCACACTCAGAGGCTCCCAGATGCCCAGGGTCTTCATGTCCACAATGTCTCCGGTCTCTCCGTTGATACCGAAGGTGGTCTCGCCTGGAATTATGATTCATAAATAAATTGTTGTGTCGATGAAAAATGTGTTTCTTTGTGTTATTATTATACTTATACAAGAGTCACAGATTTGTGGCTCTTAGTGACAGATTTGTGGCTCTTAGTGTAGAATGTAGACTGTCATAAGAACAAAACAAAGAGAAAAAAAGAAAATATCAAGTAAAAAAATCATTTTGGTACCCAGGATGCAACAGCGACTTTACCGCCTGGTCCCTACGTAAAACTTGAAAAAATTGGCTTGGTAACGAACGTGTTAAAAAAACGCTTGCATACGAGTCTGCAACCATTGGGACATTTTCATCTTTACTATTCAAGGTCCAAAACCCAACTGACCAAATTTCGTAGTGTGCGCATGACACATACCTTCTCTCTTCTCTCCCTCTACAATTCAATACTTCGCCATTGTGCGCATGACACACACTTTCCCTCTTCTCTCCCTTTACAATTTAATATTTCGTTACATAATATCGTTACATAATTTCGTCACATAATTTTGGTTATGTGCCAGAGCAAAGACATGAAAATGTCAAAAATTCCAAGTGTTTAATATTGTATCTTTAAATTGTCATGAAATAAATAAATATAACAAATCCATTGGGTAGCGCAGAAGTATAGGACTATTCAGTATCATTAACACTTTGAGCCCATGAATACCATATATGACTCTCAGCTGACATTTCATAAAGGACATGAGTACCATATATGACCCTCACCCGAAATTTGACTGTGGACATGAGTACTCTATATGGTATTCACGACCTTCCTTACTTTGAAGTTAAATCATATAAAAGGTACAGCTGAAAAACGTAAATTTATCGAATTTTCTCGACAAAAACAAAATATTTTACAATAAAAAAAACTTTGGTACGAAGGGTGCAAAACGCATTTTTGCCTTGGTCCCTCGTGGTCACTCGCCGATCCCAGCTCTGGGGCTCAAAGTGTTAATATCCCCAATATCTTATTTTTGCCTATAATTCCGCCACTGGTTGCTGCTCACTTTCACATTAAAACAGCTACTC
This sequence comes from Bactericera cockerelli, assembly GCA_024516035.1. Lineage (NCBI taxonomy): Eukaryota > Metazoa > Arthropoda > Insecta > Hemiptera > Triozidae > Bactericera > Bactericera cockerelli. The sequence goes on along the minus strand of CM044962.1, from coordinate 11,816,889 downwards.
ATTTTTCCTCACGCGGTATGAGTGGACCCCGAACATCCAAGTACATAACAGAAAAAATCCTACCCCATGGGGCCATGAACCTCGGTTACCAAGGGTGCACTGTCTAGCGCGCTAACTCACTCAGCCACGATGACTATTGCTATTGTTGTAGCCAGCTTGGCTACAGCTGGGGGAGTGATGGTCTCCATCCAACTTTAATTGAAAAGTTCGCTCGTGCTGAATCACTTTCTATGTGCGATCAATCATCATGAGAACTTGAGCTTTTTCTTTATAAGCCTACGGGATCTGCAAGCCATTAAACCCTTGGGGATCAAACTACCAAACTCCAGATTACGAGTCCGCCGCCTTATTGATTGAGCTATTGAGGTCACTTATTGATAAATACTAATTATAATACAGTGAATCTTAGCATTAACCTCGCCCGGTGGTTACCTTCCACTAACGAGTGTTGTTATTATTATTTTTTCTTTTATTCATGCTAGGTATAAATGTATGTGTGAATGCATATTTTTTATGGATCTTTAAGAAAAAGCCCAAGATCTCATGGTGGTTGATCACATGATCACACATGGAAATGTGCGGTTCAGGACGAGTCAACTTTTCAAAAGTTTCCAGGAGAACATAACTTCTCCCCAGCTGTAGCATGCTGATTACAACAAAAATAACTGTTTGTCAGGCTAGACTGCTAGATTACAGACCACCCAACCAAAATTCAATGCATGATGGTCATCTCATAGCGCAGGGGTGCCCAACCCTCACAGAAAAAGATCTACTATAAAGTCTCAGATTATCACCGCGATCGGTGTCATTTTGCATGCATTTAGAGATTTAGAGCGTTATCTCAGCTCTCTGGACGTGATCGACCCAAAATCACTTCGGGATCGACTGGTTGGGCAGCCCTGTCATAGCGCAATGTCAGAAGGTTTCCAGTCTCACCTGCAGCGTGCTTGGCTCTGAGTGCAGTAAGCGTGCGAATAGTGGAGGCGCCACAGTTCTGGGCCAGGGTGCGAGGTATGATCTCCAGTGCCGAAGCTACGGCTCTGTACGGCCACTGGGACACTCCCTCCATGCTCTTGCTTTTCTCCATCAATGCCTGAATGAAAAGAAATGAATAATCAATTACATTATATTTTTTTTATTATAATTAAATTATAACTTGGACCAATGAGCTGAATGAAAGGAAATGAATAATTCATTACATTATATTTTTTATATCATAATTAAATTATAACTTGGACCAATGAAAGGGGGCTACACTGCTACACACAACAATTTTTTTTTTGGGTTTAACGTCGCTTTCAACTGCATGGTCATATCACGACGGGGGTGTTACCCTCAATTCGCAGGAAACTCACAAACCTGTTACCCACATTAACCTCACCCAGCCTGGGTTGGGCCGGAATGCCAGCATCACGAAGTCTTCACCTCGCTGGACGTTGCTTAACTTCGGTGATCCAACGAGAACCGATGCATTCAACGCGCCATCGACGCTGGCTAACACACAACAAATAAATACACACTCTCAGGTTGCCGTATAACCAACAAAGGTTTACAGTTCACAACACCACCAATAACAAACAGTCTAGCGCGGGGACTATAAAAAGGGAGCAAACCGGGACAAAGCCCTCACCTGCTTTACTAGGTGGTAGTTCTACAAGGGTACAAAACGCTTTAAATTAAAAGCCTTGAATGTCCGCACGATGGTTAGTCCCGCGGATCATTGGTTGGGTGCAAGAGATTGCCATAGGCAATAACCCCGCCCTTTAGTTAGGACTTATGTTTTTGTTTTATATTTTCTATTCTTTTTCATTTTCATTGTAAGTATATAGTGTTTCCATTTTTTTCATTGTTAAATTAATTATTTCTATGTACATAATGTCCATTTATACCTAATAAAGCGTTGTATAATAATAATAATAATAATAATAATTGGTTTTGTGGGCTAGGACAAGCTGAGAAGGTCTTCTTCGGCGTTAGCTACACTGCTACTACAACAACCAGTAACTCACATGACTAAGGTCTACAGTTCACACCACCACTACAACTCTTTTTTTAATACACGGCCTTTTTTTATTTCGTAGCCATGAAACAGCAGCTGCTGTGTACAGGTACACACTTGTGTGTTGTAGCTTGCCTACCCACTGATAGGCGAGAAGTGGACACAATACTTTCCCTTTAGATGCTGGATCAACACGAGCGCACAGGACGAAATCCCTTTTTGCCGGCTCTGGGGATCGAACCCGGGACGTTCCGCATGGCAAGCGAGTATCTTACCACTGAGCTAATCGTGTGCTATGAAACTCACATGGGACACTGCCATTGGGGATCGAACCCGGGACCTTCCGCATGGCAAGCGAGTATCTTACCACTGAGCTAATCGTGTGCTATGAAACTCACATGGGACACTGCCATTGGGGATCGAACCCGGGACGTTCCGCATGGCAAGCGAGAGTATCTTACCACTGAGCTAATCGTGTGCTATTTTATTTATTTATTTATTTAGAAACTCTTTATTAGCAGAACATATATACAGACAAACAATGGTAAAAATTAAATATAAAATTGACAGTATTAATAATATAAACAAGAAAAATAAATAAAATATATACATATGTCCTAACTAAAGGGCGGGGTTATTGCCTATGGCAATCTCTTCCACCCAACCCAAAGCTATGAAACTCACATGGGACACCGCCATCTCCACCGCCCCCCCGCCCGGCACCAGCTTGGGCTCCAGCATAATGTTGCGGGCCACGTGCAGGGCGTCCTGCAGGTTGCGTTCAGTCTCGTTCAGGAGATCCTTGGAGGCGCCGCGGAGCAGAATGGTGCAGGCCTTGGGCTCCTTGCACTCCGTGATGAAGCAGAAGTACTCGTCACCCAGCTGAGAGAAAGGGAATCGATAAAAAAAAATCTATAATCTACATCTAAAATATATGTTTATTTATATATTTAGAGAATATCTACGGGATCTAACCCATTTTACAATAATTGGCCCAACAAAAAGAAAAAACAACTTAAAGTTACACAAATAAACATAAAATACAAAATAAAACTTAAACTAAGTAAATGTCAATTGAAAAAAAACTTAACAATACTGAGCTTACTTTACAATACTGAGCTAAAATAGGTTGATCTTTTTTTCTTCTTTATATTTGTGTTAATCACCCCCGTGACATCACAACCACTCAAACTCGCTTTACCAAATCTTCTCTTTGAAGCTCTTCAAAGCTTAGGAGAAGTACCTTTGTATAAATGTTTCTTTATAAAGAAAATAAATAAATAAACTATTATTGAACTATTAAAAAAAAAAAAAACGCTGAAACCGGGACTCGAACCACCGACCTTCAGGTCACAAGTCTGCCACCTTATCGATCAAGCTACTGAGGTCGGTAAATAGGTTGATGTATTATATCTATTTATTTATTTGTACACATGAATTGGCTAACATATACAAATATACATACAATAATTTTACTAACCTAAGACATGACAAAATTTTAAACAAGGCATACCAATATCAAATGATTTTCGATTCGGGATAAGACCCTCATAAAGAGGTTATTTTCTCTTATAGAGAGGTAAATTTGACCAAAAAATCGTTCTTACATTCAGGTTCGACTGTATAAAAATTAAACAGTGAAATAAATTGAAATTGAAAAACAAAATTTCACCTTCTTAATCTCGACAGTGAAATAAATTGAAACTTAAAAACAAAATGTCACCTTCTTAATCTCGACAGTGAAATAAATTGAAACTTAAAAACAAAATGGCACCTTCTTAATCTCGACAGTGAAATAAATTCAAATTTAAAAACAAAATGTCACCTTCTTAATCTCGACAGTGAAATAAATTGAAACCTTCTTAATCTCGACAGTGAAATAAATTGAAATATAAAAACAAAATGGTCACCTTCTTAATCTCGACAGTGAAATAAATTGAAATGTAAAAACAAAATGGTCACCTTCTTAATCTCGACAGTGAAATAAATTGAAATTTAAAAACAAAATGGTCTCCTTCTTAATCTCAACAGTGAAACAAATTGAAATTTAAAAACAAAATGTCACCTTCTTAATCTCGACAGTGAAATAAATTGAAATTTAAAAACAAAATGGTCACCTTCTTAATCTCGACAGTGAAACAAATTGAAATTTAAAAACAAAATGGTCACCATCTTAATCTCGACAGTGAAATAAATTGAAATTGAAAAACAAAATGTCACCTTCTTAATCTCGACAGTGAAATAAATTCAAATTTAAAAACAAAATGCTCACCTTCTTAATCTCGACAGTGAAATAAATTCAAATTTAAAAACAAAATGGTCACCTTCTTAATCTCGACAGTGAAATAAATTCAAATTTAAAAACAAAATGGCACCTTCTTAATCTCGACAGTGAAATGAATTGAAATTTAAAAACAAAATGGCACCTTCGTAATCTCGACAGTGAAATAAATTGAAATTTAAAAACAAAATGGCACCTTCTTAATCTCGACAGTGTAATAAATTGAAATTTAAAAACAAAATGGCTACCTTCTTAATCTCGAAGAGCCCGGCTCCAGTGCCCACGTCCTCCTCCCGCAACTCCTCCGTGCGGTTCACAATGGTGGCCCCGCATGCGCGCGCAATGCGGTTGTTGTCACTCTTGCGCACGCGCCGCAGAGCGGTGATGTTAGCCTTGAGCAGGTAGTGCTGGGCCAGGTCCGAGATACCTGGGGATTTCAATCCATCATTTTTTTTTGTATTATTGTAAACAATATTGTAATATCGTAAACAGTAAACGGGTGTAAATGAACAGACTAGACCTTTATACAAATTACTATTATTATCAGAGCTCAGTCATAATTTATTCAATAAAAAATACAAATGTATTTTAAAATGGTAATACGCATATACGAGGTTTGGCTATTAAATTCGTAGACTCTTTCCATAAAACGATGTGTGTTTAACTTACCCAACTTTAGTAGTTATCCCCTTCAATGTACTCCCCTCCTCTATCCCTACAACGTTCTAAGCAAATTTTCCATTGATCGAAACAGTGGTGGAGGTCATTTTGTGTGAGGCCTTTCAAGACTTCTGCCGGTTTTTTCTTAACGTCATTTACGCTGTCAAATCTGGTACCTTTCAGGGTAGATTTGTTTTTTGGAATAAGTAAAAGTCGCACGGGGCCAGGTCGAGTGAGTAAGGAGGGTGTTCCAACACTGGGATGTTGTACTTGGCCAGGAACGTCTTCACGGAGAAGGCACTGTGGACTGGCGCATGGCACCATTTTTGCGCAAACTTTTGTCATGTTGAAATTTTCCTGCAAAATTTGTCTCACACATTATCTATTAATTGTAAGTGTATCAGCCATTAGTCCTAGAGTTAATCTACGGTTAGAACGAATCATAACACCAATTTTTTCAATGTTTTCGTCAGTTTTTGAGGTTTTGGGGCGACCAGGACGTGGATCGTCCTCAACATCTTCCTGACCACCTTGAAACCGTTAAACCACTTATAAAGCGTTGATCTTTTCAAACATGACTCCTGGTACACTGTCTTTAACAAAGAAAAAGTTTTACCAGCAAGTTTTACGTAAAATTCAATAATCACTCGTTGCTCAACTTTTGTATGAATCAAAATTCCGGCAAAATTAAAAAAGGTGTCTTGCGCGTCGGGCTATCACAACAGAACTAATTACAGTACAGGCATGTGACAGCTATCAATCAAAACACAAGACTTGAAGCTTTCTAAATATGTTCATCATATCTTCATATCATGGACAGCTTTTGCGTAGCGGCTCGCGTCTACGAACTTAATAGCCAAACCTCGTACATACAGACATTCATCAAAATCGGGTTAACTGTTCATGAGATAAAAGTGTTTAAGTAAAAAGTTAGAGGGCAGGCGCATGGTTTTTATCTCCAAGACATGCTTATTCAAAGTTAATTAATTTAAAATGGGACCATCTACCAAACGACGCCTATACATATGTGTACAAAGTTTTGTTGAATTCCAGTAGTTTCAGAGATTTGCGCGTTGCAAGGAATGCAAATAATGGACAGACAAATACAAAAAGTGTCTCAAGAGGTAATGAAACATGCAGAATTATAAAAAAATGAAATCAGAGCAGAAAAATATTTATTTTTTACATAAACGAACACAATACTTCTAATTTCTGATATTAGAAATTATTGGAAGTAATATTAGTTATGATCAACAGATGTCAATGTTTTTTCTATGATGTGATCTGCCACACTTTTCCAGTATAAAGTGAGACAATGATCAATCTGTAATTTTACTCTCATTAACCCTGCATAGAATAATTACCCTTAACAACTGTCAACGTTTTTCTGGATTATGCTACAATGATTAGCACATTACCTTTCTCTGTGAACACCAAGTCAGGTTTGAGGGCAATGATATCATTACACACTCGCTCCACATACTCCTCTTCCTGCTGCAGGATCTTGGTGAATTCACTCTCGTTCAGAATCTCCACATTGGTCTGTGACTCCCCCTTCTTGTACTCAAGGGTGCAGTCCAGCAAGAGAATGCGGGGGTTCTCTATGCGACGCCTCATCTTGGGATGTGTCACATCCTTGTTGAGCATCACTCCACGCAGCACACATGAGTCTTCTATGGTACCACCTGGGATCTGAAATGTTGCATTACATCTACTCAATAACTTTCTTTTTTTAACAAAACAATATGATAAAAAAGATTTGCATTTTTTTTTTAAATACTTACTTTACTTTCCATGTCTATAATGGTTATCATTATGGTGCAAGGAAGATTGATTAACCCCCCTGGACGCCCAGAAGCAATTTTTAAGGCTCCTGCCATGTCCTGTGTGTGTAATGTGTAGTGTTGTTTAAAATACTATGAATTTTGTTTGATTGAAAGTCTAAAATGTGTAAAATTTTTAAAACACATTTTTGAAGAGTACTAAAACTATAGAACAAATCCATACTAATGCTAATCCAATAAGAATAAGACATTAGTTTAAAAGTCATCTATTTTAAGTCCTATTCAATCAGCTTCACAAGTAATCTTTATTGATAACAAACATACCTTTTCCACCTTAGCATAACGCTTGATGTCAATCTCCTTGCGTCCATTCTCATCTATCATCACAGTTTGGACAGCATCCAGAGCAATATTGGTTGCCATGTCTGACCACTTGCCAATGAACTTGGTGCCCACGCATGCCTTGATAACTTCTAATAGCTTGGAGCGGTCACTCTTGTCAAGGGGAACACTGGAATAAAATAAAATATAATGAACAAAAGAATCATGAAACAGGTTAGAATTAGAGGAATAAGGGATCCTACAAAACTGAATTTACAGAAGAAAATGTATTACAGAAAAAAATGTAAGATTCCTTAAAAATTGAGGCATTAATTTTTTTTTTTTTTTTAAATACACTATTTATGGGAGGCATATTTTGACTGTTTTACATTCAAATCTTGCTATTCAGGAAATGGTTTTTTAAACCACATATCTATTCATTACATAGTCCAGCTGGTAGACTGTAGACAGGTAGAAACCAAGTCATGCCTTAATCTACTTTGCCATCTGGTGGTTATTTAAGGGGTCCAGAACACCTCCAAGTGACAGACTTATTGTGTCCTTTCATTGGTCCAATTTGTTTTGTGAGCTAAGACAGCATAAATATCATGTTGTATAACAATAAAATACATTTTTCTCTCACCTGACTTTGTTCTCTAGAATATCAACCATATCCTCCAGAGCAGAGCGGTAAGCTTTAATGATCACTGTTGGGTGCATCTGTTCTGACAGAAACTTTTCTGCCACATTGAGCATCTCACCTGCCAGAACTATCACAGATGTAGTACCATCACCCACCTCTTCGTCCTGGGTGCGGGCAATTTCAATCATGGATTTTCCTGGAGATAGTGGAGGCAAGATAAGTGTTATCATGATGATCATTTGAGTTTTCTGATCAAATAACTGTCAATAAATTATTCAGGTGAGATCATGACTTGTTATAATGGAATTTTATAATACCAGAAAAAAACCATACTAAAGATTAATTGGTGAAAATTAGTAGACCAGATCACATTTGTATATATTCCAGAAATTAACTAGTTCTACACCAGAATCACTTTGTTCACTAGCATTCTACCTCAATAAAAATGATGGGTTTTCTGGTTTAGGTATTTTTCTCTAAGAAATATAAATTGTAAAGAAGAGGTCAATCTAATTTGTACAAACTATAAGTATCAAACAATTAATGTAAATGTCTTATAAGTGCTAAATGAAATTATTTATCATTAATAGAATTAACTTTTTAGATTAAACAAAAGAAAGTTGAAACTTTGTATGAAGAAAATTCTTAGCTAGAAGTAGCAAGGTAATTGTTTTTTTTTTTTTTTTTTTTTAATGGCTTTGTTTAACATGGCAGGATTCTCCCAAAGGAGCTCTTCCACCCAACCACCCATGTTTATCAATCTTTCACTAACTCCCACACCACATTTCCTTCTCAATATTATTGTTCACAAAAGCAAAAGATAAAAAAAATTAATACCTGCAGGGTGCTGAACAGTGATCTCTCTTAGGATAGCATTTCCGTCATTGGTCATCACAATACCACCCATAGGATCCATCAACATTTTCAACATGGCTTGAGGTCCCAGACATGTCCGGATGACTTCTGCAATAGCCTGTTAAGATAAGGAAAGGAAAAATATAAGTACAGGTACATTTTCCACAAGAGACCATTCATTTTTAGCCAAAGCAATCACTGATCAATTCTGAACCAAGTAAAGTCAGGGGTTTGAGCAGAGCAAATGTGAAATGCCTAATTAATTTCTCACATTCCAGGCTGTCATGAGTATAATTTTCCACAGAGGTACATAGCATTGATTAAACATCACACTAGCTATTTCTCTGAAGGGAAGAGACTTTTTAATTTATTAAACTTTGTATCACTTCAGTATAAACAAACTAACACTAATCCATGGGTTGTACTCTGGGGTGGGGTGTTGACTCCCTGCCTTGGGTTAACAAGACACTATACTGTTATCAAGCTCTGTGAACCTTTAGCTTCCAACCCAAATATAATTCAGTATCTCTCTCAACAGATATACTAATCAATTACTGATCCCATAAACTTGAAAAGCAGAAAAAGTGAAAAATTTAACCAGAATGTATCCTTACCTTTCCTGCTTGAATGTTCTCCAGCTGAACTTTGCGACCGGAATCTCGCTTGGTGTTTTGACCTGAAACAGAAAAGTAAAGGTGTCAAACGTAGCTCCATGGAAAAAATTAGCAGAATTGATGTGAAAATATACTTACTGAGCACTAATACAGGGGCAGATCCTGGACCGAACATTTTGAATCAAGATATATCACACAGCGAGACCACGAGAAAATATTCAGAAAAGAAAAATGAGATTGGATTTGTTTTGTTTATCGTTTTTTGAAACTGATTGTAATGTGTGAAGATAGCTATTTTTTTTTAAAATAGAAGAAAAATGAAAGGAGTGGATTCCCAAACTGCGTTACGAAAAGTGAGGGGAAAAGGGATTTTTTCTGAAGTTTTTTATCGGTTAACCGTTTACGTTTACCTTACCGAAGTCAGATCAACACAGAAGCAAAACCAACCAGATTTAACAAATTTTCAATATCCTATTAAGCTTTCTGCGAAAGTCCAAAGCTCTATGCTCTATAGTGGAGTTTAGTTTTGTGTTATACGTTGATCAGCTGAAGTTACGTTCCGTATAGGGATTGGACCCATTTATAAAAATACCCTTTAACTACCCAAGTGTGCCAGGTGCGTTTTTTCTGTTAGTGCAAGTACTCCAACTGCAGCTAGCGAGTCACCAACTTCTGTTCATGCAAAGAGGCTATTTCTACTTATGTACGTGAGTAAAGTTTGGACACACACATATGTGCATGTCTGTCAAAAAAGTTGAGCCCACACATGTAAATGCATATCAGTCAAATCTCATGCTGTGCTAGTGTGCTCTAAATAAAGAAGGATTAAGAAAAACGATAGAGAGAAGGAAAGGATTAGAGGAAGAGAGATAGTGAGGAATAAAACTTATGTCTCAGGCCTGTAACAGGCATCTACAGAACTGCCCACACATGGACAGGCAACCAGCATGCATGACATCATGAATTGCATGCTAGTTGATTAATTGAATTTTCAACAGGCTGCATGAACAAGCATATATGCTTGTGATCTTCCTCTGCTACACATGCTTATGCATGCATATCTGTGTACCTAGCTTAAACCATTGTGTACCATGGGTATCATATAATATGATAGACACTGTATGTTTTCTGGGTACCTGTTTATCTGATATGATAGACAACATAACAATATTTGCATGTTTAGCAGATTCCTAATTGGGGTATCAACTGTGATAGACACAGACTCCTATGTAAATAAAAATAGTTAATTTACACAGGAAACCTGTGATCATTGTGATAGACACCTGAAATTGATTGAATTGAGCCAGTCTCCTGAGGTTATCAGGTTAAAAGGGCTTGGTACACAACGAGTTAAGGTTGTATAATTGATGGCTTTAAGGCTCTGACCTCACCAATCACCATTTGCTCAACAAAAGCTCTCAAAAGTCACAACAACTGTCAGAGTAAAATAAAAAACCTTGGTACCATTGAATGATTAATGCCTTGGTCTTTTGTGTTCAAGACCACAGTCAAAATTAACAAATCCAACTATTCAATACATCATTTAACATAGCCAATTTGTTACCATAGTCATTTCTTTGTTGTAGTTAGTACCTACATAGGTAATTGCATATTCCTATATGTAATAAATTGTAAATTCCTTTTCTTTTCTTGCCTTATATTAAGTGTATGTAAAAGAGTTCTTCTACACATTAGTAGGTATCTTGAACAGCTGAGACATGTTTTTCTTTTAAATTAAGCAATTTTAGCAAAGAGGTGTTTGCAAGGCTTGAAATGTAGAGATTGCCATAGGCAATAATCATGCTCTTGTCTTAGCTTTTTCTTTGACAAACACCTTTGAATCCCTAACATATATAGTAGCCAGTTTTACTTATCCAAGGGCAATTTTTATTTTTCAATTGTGGACTACTGAGAATGATTTTAACATATTTTTCTTTTTCAGTGTAAATCTCCATGCACTTGATTTGTTATAAAAAAATCTGTAAAATTATAAATGCAAAAGAGAAGTGTAATTATATGGAAAAACAGCAAGGGGGTGGATAATTCTTCTGGTAAGTGAATATGTTTGTAACTCTTCTAATGATTTTACTTTTTATTTGTTATTGTTTTCAGTTTTAACTCTCCCACACTATGGCAGACCCCAGAATTAAAACTCTCAAGATCAAAACTGGAGTCTTGAAGAGAATTGTAAAGGAGAAAACAACATACATCAAAGAGGTTGGAGTGGAAGAGGCTCGTTACGAAAAGTTCAAGGCTGGAGGTCTGTTGCTATTATATAATTTCCATAGTATTAATTTAAATATAATTGATTAGAGAATATAAACATGTTTTGGTATATTAGTATTTTATAAACTGTACTTAGTACCTACTTAGGTCTATTATTAATCTTGAGAGTTTTTTTTTGTTGTATGTAGCTATTTTCTCTATACCTAGTTGATTTTTTTTATAACCATCACACTTCCTTTGTCTTCCTTAAATAAAACCATGAAAAATACATAAAAATGACCAGTCAAATTAAAAAAGAACAGCATTTAGTGGTAGAGAATGACATGGGCATATACCTACAAAAAAAAATCATATTCAAAACTTATTTATTTATTTATATAAACAGGTTTCATGTATAAAAAAGTATTCTTGGTTTGATTATTTAAATTAAAATAATAATTTTCTTACTCCCCAGGCTCGGATGAGTATGTTTTGAAGAAGCAACTTGAAGTGATTCAAGAGTCCCGTATGATGGTGCCAGAGTGTCAGAGACGAATTGTGCGTGCCTATGAAGATCTGAAGGCTATTCTGGACTCAGAGCAAGATCTCAAAGATACAGAAGACTACAAGATTGCCCTGCAAATAGTTGAAGATGCACAGAAAGAGATTGAACAATAAATACAAATATAACACAAAAAATGTCTCTAATTTATTTTTCACATTAAAAAAATCACTAATAATTTTATAAAAATAATCATATATTTTTTCTTAAAGAAACAACTAGAAACTATTATTCACAAGTAACCAAATAATAGTGTAGGTAATGTTAAATATAACACATTTATGGTTTATATATATACATATTCAGAGAACATTTTAGATATTTTCTTTTTGTGTTTGTCTTTTGTTACAAATTTCTGTATTAACTAAGTTGTTAAGTATGTACCCTAATATAATATTCTAATGTAAAATAACAGTATTTAATATATAAAGTCTCATTTTATGTGCTCATCCTTGAACATTTGCCTTTCATCTTCATTGTATAGTTAATCACTGTAGATTTTATTATGTACTAACTTTTGCCTAACCAATAAATAACTAAAAAATCTCATTTCTGGTACCTACCTATATATTTTGATAAAATTCTTCTTCTTCTTCATAGCCTTTGATAATTTTTATCAAATTTCAAGCTGGTTTAAAAATGGATTGATTTTTTTTTAAACTCTGGTGTGAGATATCTGATTTTCTAGTGAAGAGCAAACTGAAAATTTGAGCGAAGTGCAGGTTAAATAGAAATCTTTAGGTCCAATAAAATTTCTTGCCCTCTGACAACTTAGCATCTCTGGTAAATACTGACAGAAAAATGTCGGAGATCCAGATTCATGAGCTGAGCAGTCTGATGAGACATTCCCACCTGATACTTCACAAGATGAGACAGCTAACAACAGAGCAGCAGCTTACAGTAGAAGACGTGGCATGGTTCAGACAGAACAAGGTAAGCTTGTGTTTAATAATGCTGTTTCAACAAGCCAATAAATTCCAAAGTTAATTGCCTCTTACATGACTAATAATATTTAATGAACATGTCAATATTGTCAATAGCATTTTTTGTCTATTACTGTGAATATAAGGGTGATTTTGATATTTTAAAATGTATATTTAGAGTGAAATTAATAGATATTAAGATCACAAGTTCAAGTCATAAATATTTCCCCGTTTAAACAAATATACAAAAATAAAATGAAATATATTAGGTACAAGAAGACTTGTTATTGAATTAGTTGTGAAAATTCCAAATGTCCACAGGAATTTCTTTCCTCAGTGCTGTCCAGACTACAATCTCTGGGTCCGTGTATTGAGGAGAAAATTCGTAAGCGACAAGCAAAGCGGAGGAGACAGAAGCACATTCGGATCAGGAAGAAGAGAGAGAAAGAGACTGCTGCAGTACGCGAAAGAGAGATGGACGAGTGGATCTGTGAAAAGAGGAAGGAGCAAGTGAGAAAGGAGAAGGTTAGTAAAAATAAATATAAAAAATAACACCGTGAGATCATCATCATAGGGTAGCGTCATCGTGAACGATGGTAGCCAGACAGTGGAGTTCTACCACTCAGCACTTCTACCACTGTCTTTACAAGGAGGCTAATAATTGACAAGGGTCCCCAGAACCAAGCCAATGCTGGTCTACTCCCTGTTTATAGTCCCCCAGCCAGACTGCTGGTCTACTCCCTGTTTACAGTCCCCCAGCCAGACGTGAGATCATGCCAATTAAAAAAAAAAAAAAAAAAAAAAAACTATTTGTAAATTAATATCCTAATTTATAGTCTTTTGATCACCTATATTTCATTTCCATAAAATAAGAGTCACTATAACATACTGATTAAAAAAATAAATAAAAAATATTCAAGTGTTAGTGGACCCAGTGACATTCAATTTTCAAAGCTGAACAAATTGGGACTAGAATTGTGACCGGTGATGACCTTGCGTGTAAGCCTGGATATTGTGAGAAGTGACTTTGATTCCTTGTCTCGAGCCGATAGCCTAATTAAACTCCCATCTGACATCTGACCCATGATCTGTTGAAGAAAAGAGGAAGAAAAAAAAGGGGGGGAAAAAGAGGGTAAAAAAATGTTTGTTTTTTTTCAGAAGTCTCAAAACACTCGGGTTCTCATGGAACAGATATCCTCCATTGAAAAACACCACAGTCTCTTAGCCCTCCTGGAAAAACTTGCCAGATCCCGGGGTTCAAGCATTGAACCTACAACCCCTGGACTGGAGGCCAAGCTGTCTCAACTGCGGAAGAAAATATCAGAGACGAACGATGAACATGAGGGGGAAAAGAGGACGAGGTGGTTTTTGTTCAATGAGGATACCAGCCCTACTTTGCCTTCTCCTGAGGCACTGCTCAAGATCAGGTGAGGTGTTATTATTTCCGAGAAATTTCTAATATTAGATATCGGAAGTATTGTGTTCGTTTTTGTAAAAATAATAATATTTTTTTGCTCCGATTTCAATTTTTTTCATATTTCTGGACGTTTCATAACCTCCTGAGATACTTTGGTTTTGTGTCGGTCTGTCGATCCGTCAAAACGATTCCTTGTAACTCGCAGAATCTCGGAAACTACTCAATGGATTTTGATGAAATTTTGCACACATATAGGAGACGTTCTGTAGATGGTCCCATTTTAAATTCATCAAATTCGTACTAGCGTTCTGGGTGAAAGAAAATAATTAAGAATAAGGGACGATTACAAATAAATAGATATACATACGTATTACGTGCGATCTCTTTCACCAACTCTTGGTTCTAAAGCCATACCGGGGGTGTACCACGAAAGGGGCGAACCAAAATTCCATTCCATAATTTGTTTCTCACCCATCTGATTTCAGAAATGACTGGGATCACTTCGTGAGCAGTGAAGCAACGGCGAGCAGTATTCCAATTGGATGGGTGACGCCGTCGTCTCCTTGTAAACATTGTGAGGTAGTGATGGAAATTCACTGCCAAACCACGGAGGTTTAGACCCGGCCTTCTTGTGATGTAGACCTGCACCGTAGGAGAGTTAGTTGATAGATCAATAGAATGGTAAACATGAATATTCTTAGCTGTAAATGAAAAAAAAAACCTTTGTAATTAATTATAATTGCCTTCGTACTGATCTAAAGTAATCATGAATCCAATATAAAGTGTTAAATAATTAAGGTTACGATTGTCTTATCATAAAGATTTAAACCGTGGCTAGGCCTACATTGTAATAAGTAACAACAAGGAATATGTTACATCGGCCAATCAATCATACATACAAACATTTATTTTTATTTATTAAATTTTTTTTACAAATAAGAGTGATGTTAAAATCTTCTGAAAGTAAGAACTATATTTCAATATCTACGGAATGCCTGATTAAGGCTGTAATTAACACACCTATTACTTCCGAGAAATTCCTAATATTAGAAATCGGAAATATTGTGTTCGTTTTTGTAAAAAAACAAAAAATATTTTTTTGCTCCGATTTTTTTTTACCACGTTGATTGACTACACTGAAAATAGAAATTAATTCAGTATTTTTTATTTGTTCACATTAGAAAATTTGAACGAAGTGACCTGACCATTCCAGAGAAAAGATTTATTCTAACTCTACGTTTTAAATAAATAGTGCATTTTGTTTTTCTTTTCTGCACGCTTTTTTTCCAATATTTTAAGACTGAAATTTCGTATTTTTCAAAAATGTGTGAAAGAAAACATTACACAAACGTGCACCAAACGCGTGTTAATGAACAACGGCGTTTGGTGCACGTTTGTGTAATAATAATACTACTATCGCATTATTTATACTGCCCGATTAGGACTATTAAGTCCCATTATTCCAGCAGTAAGCCCAAGACGTATTATTATGTGGTAAAAATTATGTGGACAAGTTGATAACTTGTCATGTCCCGGCTGGGTTTCGAACCCGCGACCTCTGGTATCTTTGGATTCAGCGAGTGCCGCCTTTACCACTGAGCTACCGGGACAGACGGGACAGTGTAATGTTTTTTTTTTTTTTTTTTTTACTGAAAAGGAAAAAATACTAGGGAGGAATTGTTTTTTTTTTTATGTTAAAACGTTAAATGGTCATGCGGGCTTCACAAACATTCGCTGGGCTAGAGGAGACGAAGACAAGAAGGTGAAATTGTTTTGGGGTTTATAATTTTGGATGTGTTTGAAAATTTTAAAAGCATAAGGCAGATAAAATAATGAGTATTTCGTAGTTTTGTAAATTTTATTTTAGCAATAAAGAAAATCAATTTTGTCACTGTACATTGTAAATAATTTTTGAAACTATTAAAAGAAAACCCTTGTAACCAATGATTTAACTGTTTCTTTTTATTTTCCTTCTGGTGAAGTTGATATATTTGTAGGCCAGTGTTTACCTATTAGCTCAGTTAAATTGGGAGGAAAAAAGGGCTGAGCTTGCAGTAAATCGGAATTTTATTAAAGAATCCACCAAAAATGTGGTTTTCGGCGTTTATACGGTTCAAGTTATAAAAAATGTATGAGAGTTGGTCCCCTGTAAACCATAGATTAAATCTCCAAATACAAGATAATTTTTTCATAAAAGTAATTTGACTGGAGAAAATGCATTAAATTACTAAAAAATCTCTGTATCATCTATCCGATTACTTAGCACATTGCATAATCAAACATATTCCTAGGCGCTCATAGGATTCCTGTTCCTGTGTGCAGTAGAACTTGGGGCAAGCCGAGTAGTAAAGCAAAGCAAAGCGGAAATCTTGTATTAATAATTTTGGATGGAGAAATTTAATTGTGAAAATATACAGGGTGTCCCACCAAAGTTGGACACCTCAAATTACTCGGCCCTTTGAAAGAGTTTTTCAAAAATAAAAAATCCAAGGGTTTCAGTCATGAATTTTTTTTATACAGGGTGGTTCAAAAGTTAGATATTGAAGTAAAATTATCAATTAAAATTCAGGTCGATCCATTTGAAAATCGAAAGTTGACACCTCAATTTCTGACTTTTGAACCACCCTGTGTAAAAAATTCATCACTGAAACCGTATAATTACCATGTACCCTTGGATTTTTTATTTTTCAAAAACTCTTTCAGGGGCCGAGTAAATTGAGCTGTCCAACTTCGGTGGGACACCTTGTACATAGCACCTCCGAAAGGGTTTTACACCAGGAATGGATCTATTTGATCAAGTCTCCTGGTGTTGGTCTGTTCATACTGTGAGTAGGATATTAGTTGGTGGAGTTAATTGTCTACCGTATTCTCTCCCGTGGCCATACAGCTTTGTGGTTCCGTCATTTTTCTGATGGGCAAATACCTCCGTGGCGTGACGGTTGTGAGTACTGCCTGTAGTCCAGAAATCCTGTGTTAGATTTCCGGTTGGGGCAGATTTTCAAACAGAAAATTCTGTTCCCTCCGAGCACGTGAGGCCGCCATTTCCGCCCCTACCCAAGCTGGGTGAGGTTAATGTGTATAAGTGGTACGATTCCCAGCGAATGGAGGGTAAAACCCCGTCTTAAATTTAACAAAGATCTAGGTAAGCATATTCATTATGTTCTAAGACAATTATTTTGTAATTCGGAGCGAAGTTAATGCCTTAGGAATTCTCTGCCACTCAATCCCGGAGAGACATTTGATTGTGTCATCCATCAGTAATCAGTGTGACATTTGAAGATGAGATAGTTTTCAAACCAGAAATAATCATGGAAAGGTTCAATAAAGATCTACAGAACCTCATTACAACACAAATGCTTTACCCTCATCAAAAGATATCCATCATCAACCAATATATTTGGCCATGCCTGATCTATGCTTTGCAAAATGCTCCTCTAATAAAAATAACCCAAGTATTCCTTGATGACTTGGATAAAATGATTAGAACAACAATCAAGTCAATAATAGGACTTCCTCATGATTCCCCCAACTCCATGTTATATGCGCCTAAGATGTTCCGTGGTCTCCAGATATTACGTCCATCATGGGAAACATTTGTGCAACATTTCAACATCTGTACTACTCTCCTAAAATGCAATGATAAGTATATTCCCTACTGCAAAGACATTGAAGCTGAAATGAACAAATGTATCGAAGAATTAGGACTAAACAAACAACAGCTCGAAGAAGAAATGCAAAGAAGAAAGACAAAACCATCAACTATAATGATAGAACATTTAAGAAAAAAAGAATACGAAAATTGGTGTGCTTTGACTCAGAGAGGGGGATGGGAGTTGAAATTTTCAAGGAATGCCCTACATCTAACCATTTCATTGTAAACAAAGATGGTTTAACCAATTCTGAATGGGTTACATCCTTAAAGATGGCGTGTAATGTTGTTCCTGTACGATCCATCCCTGGCAGAAGCTCAAGTACTCCTCAGTGCAGAAGATGCAATACTGAGAGAGAAACACTTGCCCATGTACTTGGCTCCTGCCATGTTGGTGACCTGCTCCGGAACTCAAGACACCACGAAATTAGAAAAATCATTGCAAAGGAACTGCGAAAACAAGGTTGGCAGGTGCAAGAAGAGATTCATTGTGTGGCTGATGATGGTTCCGACCGGAGAGTGGATATCCTGTGCTGGAAAGGAGACAAAGGTTTTATTATTGATCCAACAGAGCGCACAGAAAAATCATGTAACCAAGCCAAAGAAGTGGATGAGGAGAAAAAGTCTATTTATCAACCCTGTGTACCCTATTTTAAAGAAAATTTTAACATAAAAGAAATCAAAGTGATCGGATTGCTGATTGGTGCACGAGGTGCAATGACGAGTTTTTTTGAAGAGTTCAGAAAAAATTTTAACCTTCCGAAATCCATTTTAAAAGAAATAACGACATCAGCAGTTAGAGGTTCTTGCAAGATCATCCATAACCATCTATATAAAAATAACACCTGAACAAAACATCAAAAAAAGAAGAAGAAAAAAAAAAAAAAAAAAAATGAAAAAAAAAAGAAATTCATCCACCATTATTAATGTTAAAAATCACCAAACTATGTACTACTATGTCTATAGGCAAACATCATGAGATGTCAGTTGTTGTTATTATAAATATATTCAACGTTTATTATTATTTGTATGTGCACATTTTTTATTTATTTTTTATACGAGTAGGTATATTAGGCTTTCTTTTTTTATGTCAGGATTCTCGCTGGAGTGAGTGTATAGAAAAGCACCTCGGGGAATACGTTTTTTTTTTGTTTTACGGTTAAAACGTTAAATGCTTTTTTTCAACAAATACTTGAAATATATGTATTTACATATGATCATTTTCCTCTCTTTTAATCACAAAGTTTTATTATGGTACTGAGTGATGCGTTAGCATATGTTTGGAACCTACCGCTAACTCAATGAAACGTTAAAAACCGTTCATGAAAAGACGCAATAATTGTGGAGAACTGCTATTCTCCTAATTAATTTTCCGATGTGGCGTATTGTTTCAATTTTTCATTATACAGATTGCAAAAAAATCATTAATGCCTCGGACTCCAAATTGAATCATAACCTCCTATTGGCAGCTTTATATCTCTTATCAGACAATCTGGTGTTGGCAAAAAAAAACACCTTTCGAGTCATATCAAACCTAATGTTGTTCTTGTATTTCTCATTATATCAGTAGGTGTATTATTCTATATTCCACATAATATTTTATTTTAAGAGATAGGTAGATTTTAACGTATTTGATCTAATATCTGCTTTGATCTTGACTCATTGGCTAATTCGAGCTGAGTGTTGGTTAACCTTTGCCCATTTATGATTCGCCGCATAGGGTGCTCCGGAAATGCGGGAACTTCTCAGATTGGGGAGCTCTAAAAAGAGTACAAAAGATGCTGGTGATAATGTCAATTATTATTACTGACTAATAGTGATTGTCTACCTGCCCATATGTCACCTCTGAAGGGATACGTGAAGCTTGGTTTCAATGGTAAGGTCGAAACACAGTGTTGAAATTACAGTTTTAAAAAAAATCGATATGATATATATTTTTTTTTCGAATATTTTTTTTTTTATATATAGAATTTTGCCAAGTTCACGCTTGTACGCCGCATTCAGAAAAAATAATATTAAATCCTACTCTAAGCGATCGATTTACAATATGGAGCCCAAAACTTTGCATTGAATGTTCAAAAAAAGAAAAAAAAATTGGATCCCCTGAAAGGAATCATTATACCACCCTGGGGAACACCACCATTATAAAGTACTAGCCGCGTTGCGGCCAGGCCTGCGGCGCGGTGAGTTTATCGAGACATGGCCGACTTGTAATTAATACATTGTATTATTTATTTTTAATCTTCGTCCAATTGGAGCCGCTCAAATGCTATAGAACCAAAGTTAAACTGATTAGATTTAGATTTTATTTATTTGTATTATTATTTTACAATTTTTTTGGAGGTTGGCATAATATTATAGATTATAAGACCAATATAAAAAGTACAAAACATTCACATAATATATATATACACAAAGACATTTTAACTATAAAAAAAGTTAAACTGATGAATAAGGTATTGTAATATTTCTTCCTATAAATTCAACATATGTTAGTCTCGCGATCACATCATGTCCTACCAATCTTTGTTTACCTATTACAATCAATTATTACGCAAGAAAAACAAACAAATAATAAATAATTAAGAGTAGGGTCGAAAAAGAGTAGGGTCATCTCCATGTAAAAAAAAATCGGTCCTAAACGAAAATATTTTAGACCAATAACACTATTATTTTCAGCGGCTTGAGGATGAAAAACGTTCAATTCTCATTACCAAGATCTATTGGGATGACCAGATTTGCGTGTGAAAAAGCTCAAAATTTCAAAAATGGATTTTTTGACATTCTTATTAGCTGTTATACACTGCCATTAGAAACCGTTCTAAATTTCAGCTCAATTGGAATTGTACTTCGCGAGATATGCGCGAGAAATTCCAGTAATTAAATAAGCTCAATAAAAAGCTCAACTTTTAGAAAAAGAACTTTTTCGATAGCGCATGACGGTTCTGAGCCCGTCATTGGTAAAAATGCAAAATTTCAGAACAATCCAACTTGCGGTTCTCAAGTTATATGGCGTTTTAAACATACACACGTGTGGGCGTTTAGAAATCGTGTGTGTACACTGTACACGAACGATTCATTTATAATATAAAATGGACGGATCCACGTAAAATTAGTTTTTAGCAATAAAGTGGAACATAGAGTAAGTTGTAAAAGGAAAATATTTTCTAGGCCCAACACGTCATCAACAGTTTGTAAGAACTTTTCACTCGCCCTGTACCCAAGAGATCGATCTCGTTCAATATCTCTATTTTGGCAACAGTTCACGGGACCATGCAACCAGATGTCTATTTATAATAACTGCTATGTTTTCAGTGTATTAAGTTCTTTAAAATGGATCGCAACTAAATTTCATAATGGACTTGTTGGGCCAGCTGCTTGAGGCAGATAGGAGTGCACATATTATTATCTCCTTTTTAGTTTTGCTACAAAAATGTCACTGGCCTCACGCTATTGGGTACCTACTTCATTCTGTTCTATGTCTTGTACTCATGCAAACATTTGCCAAAATAGTTGCTGACGGAATTTGAAGAATTTTTTTATTTATTTATTTCAAAAAACATTACAGTGTATACATAAAATATATCCTATAATGAAAATACATCGAGCAGCATTAGCCTAGCCATTATTGTATTTTTTTAAAGGTTTTTTATGTGAATACTAAATAAATTTTAATAATTTAGAAAATTGAAAAAATTTCAATGTATTTTTCGAATTTTTATCAGAGTCCTTAAGGACTTCTGAGAGATAGATTGGGGTATGACCAAACACTCTTTTTCTCAAGGGTTCTAAAATTAGACAAGAAATGAGAATATGATGAATTGATATCAGATGTCCACATTCACAAACGGGTGGATCTTCTTTCTTCATTAGATGAACATGTGTTAGATTTGAATGACCAATTCTTATTCTTGCTAGTGCTGTCTCGAGTGTTCTTTTTTTATTAAATGATGTTTTCCAAACTTCAATATTTTGTTTTATTTGATATAATTTATTTTCATGATTTTGTTCCCATTCTAGTTTCCATTGAATTTTGATTTGGCGTGATAAGAACATTTCAAGGTCTATTATCTGTAGGAGAGTGAGGTGGGGGGCAGATTGATCAGTAACCGTTTGCTTAGCTAAGAGATCTACCGCCTCGTTACCAGAGATTCCTGTGTGCCCAGGACACCAGAGAAAGTCAACTTGAATATTCATTTCGGATTTTAAAGACAGTAGTATATTCCAAATCAAGGAAATGACTTGATGTTTTATTTTGTTATTAAATGATGCTATCGCTTGTATAGCACTTTTACAGTCTGATAGTATTACAATTTTAGGATTTCTGGTTGAGTTTGATTTATTATATATATATTCTAGGCTTTTATAAATAGCCATTAGTTCACACGAGAAAATAGAGGATATTGGATGCATTCTGTATCCGTTCTTAATGTTGAGTGCTGGAATAATAAAGGCACAAGAGGAGCCTTCGTCAGAAAGAGACCCGTCTGTGTAAATTTTTATATGATCTTCATAATAATGAGACATTATTTCCAAAAATTTCGTTTTAAGTTGGATTGCTGGAGTTTCTTTCTTGATTAATTTTGAAAGAGTATTCACATGATCAATATTTATGGAGAAGTTGACCCAAGGTGGAATGTTATTATTAACGAATTTATCTGGATTCAAATTTTGAAGTTGAAATTCATCTTTTATGTTTTCGTAGACAACAGGAACCGATTTTATGTTTTTATCTTTCATTAAGTCTAAGTATATGGGTCTAGTAAAATTTGAATGGCATGGGTGAGTGATGAAACTTAATGCTTTCATTACATATTTATAAGTAAGAATTTTTCTACGTTTTTCCAAGGCCGGCTCGTTAGCTTCAACATATAATGATTGAACAGGGGAAGTACAGAAGGCACCTGTAGCTATTCTGATTCCTTGGTTATGGATGGGATTTAAGATCTGAAGAGTTTTATCTCGCGCTGAATTATAAACAATGCTTCCATAGTCAAGCTTAGATCTAATTAATGATCTATACAGGGTGATCAAAGTTTTTCTGTCTGCCCCCCAATGTTGTTTTGATACAATTTTTAATATATTTAATTTTTTAATACATCTAGTTTTAAGATCTTTTAAATGTAAATCCCATTTGAGTTTTGAGTCGAATATCATACCCAAATATTTTACATTGTTATAAAACTTTATAACTGAGTTTCTATATTTAAATTCAGGAATCCGACCAACTTTCCTTTTTCTTGTAAATACAACAGCTTTTGTTTTATCAGCTGAGAATTTTTGACCTGTCTTATCAGTAAATAGTTCAAGATTGGTGACTGTTTCTTGCAGCTGATGATGTATATAATCTAGATTTTTATGTCTTAAGTAAATAACGAAGTCGTCAACAAATAATCCACACTGTATATGAGGGTCCACAAAGTTCCTAAGTTGATTTATAGCAGCTATGAATAGTTTATTGCTGATCACCCCACCTTGTGGTATTGAGTTATTTAAGGGTTTAGTTGATGATTTGTAACGTCCATTTAATTTAACATAGAAGTGTCGTTCACTCAGGTAGTTCTGAATGAAATAGGCAAGATTTCCTTTCATGCCCCATTCATGAAATTGTTTTAGGACTCCGTAACGCCATACTCTATCGTACGCGAGTTCTAAGTCAAAAGCAATGCATATGACGTATTCATTTTTGGCAAAGGCTGTGAGAATTTCATTTTGAAGACGAATCAGTTGATCATTGGTTGAGTGATTCTTCCTGCCTCCTGATTGTTCAGGTACAATGCAATGGAAATTATCAAGGAATCAGTTCATTCTTTTAGTTATTATTTTTTCAAATAGTTTACAAAGAGTTGATGTTAGAGATATAGGTCTCAAGTTTTTAGCCTGATCACTTGGTTTCCCAGGTTTAGGAATTGGCACTATTTCAGCGACACGCCACTGCTTGGGAAATATATTGTGTTTCCAAATTTTGTTGAAAATAATCAAAAGGTTTTCCCTAGCTTGTTGAGGTAAGTTCCTTATCATTCTATTATGGATAAGGTCAGGACCAGGTGACGACTTTTCCTTTAGACTTTTAATTTCAGTTTCAAGTTCAGTAAGGGTCAAAGGTTCATTGTAAATTTCTGTATTGAGAGAAGAAAAGTCTAAATTATTATTTTCTTGGTCTGTTTTGTATTGAGAGAAATTAGGAAGTATAGAGGAAGATGAATTTATAGTTTGTTCATAATGATTAGCTATTTCTTCCGAAATCTCAGACAAATTAGTCAATAACCTATCATCATTAGTTTTCAAGCATTTGATTACATTTCGGGGCGAAAGTCCTCCTTGAATTGCTTTGATTTTATCATATACTACAGATGAAGGGGTTGAAGAATTTATTGAGGTGATAAACCTCGCCCAAGAAACAGATTTTGAATTTCTGACAGTTTTCTTTACTAAAGCTCTAGATTTTTTAAATAATATCCAGTTCTCTATTGAAGGGTTAAGTTTGTATTTCCTAAAAGCAAGTTTTCTTTCTTTCAGCGCATCCTTACACGATTTATTCCACCAAGGAACAATAAATACAGGATTTTTTGGTGGATGTGACTCAGGAATCGAAAGTTTGGCTGCAAGTATAATCTCACTATTTATATTTTCGATTATTTGATCAATTGGTGATGTGTCGATTTGTTCAACCGCTGATTGAAATGAAATGTTTGTTGAAAATTTATTCCAATCTGCCTTATGAAAAATCCATTTTGGGTTTAACGTACGTTTTTCTTGTAAACAATTTAATTTCAAGAAAATTGGGTAATGATCACTACCATGAAGTTCCGAGTCAGCTGACCACGATATTTTGTTGGCTAATCTTGAGTCAGCTATAGCTAAATCAATGGTAGATTCTGTTCTCGTAGTAAAGTTAAAATGAGTAGGTATTTCAGGTATGTTAAGTAATATATGGGAATCACTTAATAGGATTTCTTCAAATATTTTGCCATTGTTATTCCTTTGAGACGTTGATTTCCAGAGAGTGTTATGTGCATTCATATCTCCAACTAAGAGGAATGGGCGGGGAAGTTGATCTAATATTTTTAAAATGTCATTTTTAAGCACATGTTGATCAGGTAAATATATATTGCATATTGAAATTGGATAAGGTATGGAAGCACGAACAGCAACAACTTGTAAGTGAGATTGAATATTAAGTGGTTCATAATAGATAGTATCACGCAAATATATTGCGACACCTCCACACGCCGTCACACCTCCATCATGATCAAAGCGAACTTCTTCATAGTTTTTTATATTTATTCTGTCAGTATTTTTAAGACGTGTTTCTTGAACACATAGTATATCTATTTGTTTATTTTTAATTAATAATTTTGCCTCATCAGATCTTTGGAAAAGGCTTTTCACATTCCAATGACAAAGTATTACCATTAATATAAATATTGAGAAGATAGGAAATATAATATTGTGATTGATAAGAATATTCATTTTTTTATTATTTAAATTAGACGTTTTGACCGCTAAGCGGAAGCTTGGAATCATCGTCTGATGTTATCAATAATGATTGAATACTTTTTATTCTGTTCTTCAATTTATGCGAAATTGCATTGGTATTTAAAAGTTCAGTTAAAATAGTTTTAAGTTTTGTTTTGTCAACTTTAAATGCATCAACTATTTTAATTTTGTTTCTGGAGTGTTTGCAATCCTCCAAAATATTGATGACATCACTAGTACTTATATTGAATGGTTCTGGACTGTTTTGAGCTAAATCATGAATGATTGAATTTAATGGAATCGTTATTTCTTTGTAATCATCATACTTCATGGAAGATGGTGTGGATTTTTTCTGATCCACTATGAAGTCTTGTAACTTTAGGGGAGGACGTTTATCTTCACGAGTTATTTCGCTTCTTGTATTTATATCCTTGGACTTCTTCTTCCTTTTTGCTTTTGTCTTTCTGTTCACAACTTCAAAGTTTTCTTCGCCGCTTGTAGAAGATTGTACTTTTCGTTTGGGAACGAGTAATCTTCTAACATTTGGGAATCTTCTTCTTGAATATTTTTTGGAGAATCTTGTAAGTAGGTATTATTCGTATATTCAGGATGGATTGAACTGTTTTTTTCCTCTTTTTCATTACAAGGTTTATTCAAGTTATTTTTCATTACTTGAGGTTCTAGAGGTTTCTCAACAGTGTTAGATTCTTCTGGTAATTTTTCAGTTTGTTTTAGCCTTTCATTAAGATTTGATCCAGATTTTGGACATCTTTTGGACGAGTGGTAATCGTCAGGGCAAATTCTACATCTGTTGCTTTCCACAGTTAGATAAATTTGGTAAGAAAGCTTGTCATAATCAAAGACAATAGACTCTGGAATGTTGACAACTTCAGCGTCATATTTGATAAAAACATAACGTCTGAAGTTAGTCAGGTGAGAGTAGTCTTTGTCTATCAGACCATAGCTCATATGATGAATTGGAGATACAATTTCAACCTGTAGATGTGCTTTTAATATACTTTCCAATATAAAATTGGGAATAGGTGTTGATACATTTGAAATGATAAGTTTCTCAGCAGAATTAGCATACTGACGAACATAAATATTTTGATTATTTACTGTTATTTGCGGGTTATTGTAAACAAAGGAGCTTGCGATCTGCTCAGATTTTAGAAACATGCAAAAACGGCCATTAGAAATTCGTGACGCGGATATAATATTTTTGGGGCCTATTTTGCTGCCAACAGCTTTTATTAATTGAATATTGGGGATTTTCGTACATATATCAGAATTTCCTGAATGTAAAATAATACCCTGTTCCTTTTTTACAATAACCTCAGTGCTCATTTTTCCAGCATATGACCAATTATTTGATTGAGAAGTATTTGGTCTTAAATTTGAACTTTGACATTTTATCTGACTCACATTAGGAACATTTGAATTTTTGTGTTGTTTTAGACTTGGAAAATTATTTTCCGTCATGTCCAAAAAATTATTTGTAGAATTACTAGGTGAAATACTAGACGTAGTTGTTACAGTACAATTGTTATCAGTGACACGATTAGTAAAAGAGCAACTATTGATATTAATTGGTGTTGTTGTGTGGCCACCATTGATAGATAGAGAAGGAATCGCAGGAGGACTGCCACTGATAGTCGTGTAGCCACCACTGACTGCAGAGGAAATAAGACTCTCAGGAGGAACGCCATTGGTAGTCGTGGCGCCGCCACTGATTGGTGGGGGAGACAGGAATCACAGGAGGACCGCCACTGGCAGCCATGTAGCCGCCACTGACTGCCGGGAGAACAGGAATATCAGGAGTACCGCCACTGGTAGTCGTGTGGACGCCACTAACCGCCGGGGAGATAGAAATCACAGGAGGACCGCCACTGGCAGCCATGTAGCCGCCACTGACTGCCGGGAGAACAGGAATATCAGGAGGAACGCCACTGGTAACCGTGTCAACGCCACTGACTGGCGGGGAGATAGGAATGACAGGAGGGCCGCCACTGGTAGCCGTGCAGCCGTCACTGACTGGCCCGGGAATAGGAACATAAGGATGGTCACCACTGGTAGTTGTGTACCCGCCACTGATTGGCGGGGAGTTAGGAATTACAGAATGATTGCCATTGGGAGCTGTGTAGCCGCCATTGATAGGCGGAAGAGGTAGCAGAGGAGGACCGTCATTAGTTGCCGAAGGATATAGCATAGTTTGACCGCCACTAGTAGCCATGAAGCCACCACTGCTAGGAGGAGGATATACATAGGAACCTCCATTAGTACTGATTGATGATGGAGGTGCCTGGTTATTAATATGATCATTGAGATGGGAATAATTAGGATTGTAATAATTATTGTATGACATTTGAGGTGGTACATTATGGTTAACCGGCCGATGTGGCATGTAATGATAAGTAGTATTATGAGCAGCAGGTTGGTAGAAAGATTGAGCACCATATACAGGTGGGTGATTTGGTTGATAGGGGGTTACAGAATAGTTACTGATTCCACTGGACATAATAGGGGTACTACCATTTTTTTGAGGATAAGAGCTCTGATTTCTTACATTTTCTCCAGAAGATATCGATTCAGTTGGTGTTGATCCAACATTATTATCTTCATGGGAGTTTTGAGTGTTATTGGAAAAAATATCACTTTGCGAATAAAAGTGAGAAGTTTTAATATCACCATTTGGATGAATACCGCCAGCAGCATTTGAATTCGATACTTGCTCTGCACTCTCACGGGTGTGAGCAGAACTTTCATCTTCCTTCTGATCATTTTCCATGGTGAAGAAAAGATATATAAATACCTATGTGATATTTATATATCTATCTGAAATAAACTCACGAACGATTTACATCAGAAAATTCGGAAAAAGTAACTGGCTAGAAAGGAAAATTGAGCGAAATAGGGATTGTGTATCTATGTATTACTAAATTATTGTCTATATTAGTATATACACACACCACAAAAAACGATAATATCACACTAATTACACATGTTTTCACAGTTTTAACTTCACATACTTGTAGTCCATGAAAAATAATATGTCTATGCAAAAAATTACATTATAATTCGACCAAAAACCGACAAAATTTTATAAATAGAACAGAGCAAAGAAACACACGACTGACACGAATGAAGCCTAGATTGGGAATCGAATTTGAAGAATGTCGATCTAATTATCGGATTTTTTCATAGGGATATATTTAATTATTCTTTAATGACTTCGAAGTTTGTGCGTTTAGAAAAATGTTTTTTTTTTCTTCTAAAACAAGTAGTTCCTACCTAAAATTACTATTAGTTTGTGTATGAATAACCGCTTTGGTTTCATGGGCATTCATTTTCATTGAGTAGGAGCTGTAACAGGTCGATTTCTCAAAAGCATCAATATCAAAAGGAAAATTTCTCCAGCCCGTGATAATGGTATTCCAGGGGACCTCAGGATAATGAAAAACTTTTATATAAAACTAGGATTCTTTAAATTATATAAAATATTATATATAAAATACTAAATAAAAATATTAAATATAACAATAGGTACATACTTAAATTTCTAATATGAACCCTATAACAAATAATAATGAAAAACTTCGACATTTAGGGCGGAATTAATAGACAACATCAATAACTTAAGTCGTTGGTAAGTGTCGGTTTTCCCTATCTTACACAGTACGCAATCCGTGACTTAGCGCCACAGAGGTATTACAAAAACGTCTATTAATTCCGCCCTTAGGGTGGAATTAATAGACGTTTTTGTAATACTTCTGTGGCGCTAAGTCACGGATTGCGTACTGTGTAAGATAGGGAAAACCAACACTAAGCAATGACTTGTGGTATAGAATTTGTCTTTTAGGGCGGAATTAATAGACAACATCAATAACTTAAGTCGTTGTTAAGTGTCGGTTTTCCCTATCTTACACAGTACGCAATCCGTGACTTAGCGCCACAGAGGTATTACAAAAACGTCTATTAATTCCGCCCTTAATTTCGCCCTTACTTTTGTACAACTGACCCATCTGTTCGGTAATTAATTGAAGGAGAGAGAAGTAAAAAAAACAGATCAGTCTAAAATGAATACTGTGGTCATTTCAAACATGTTATTAAAATCATTTTCCAACTTAAATTACGTCCCATTCAATCGATCAATATTAGTGAGGAGTGTCCAAATTGAGTTCTGCATTCCTCTCGCATTACATACAGGGCAGTATCGGTGTAAGCGGTACCTAGCTGTAGGAGGGAGTGCAAAAACAAACACAATACTTCCGATTTGTAACATTAGAAAATTTACCTTTTAATAATCTATCTTTAAAAAAAATTGGAACCCTCTACTGGTGACTATTCCCCGCCCCACTCAGGCTGGGTGAGGTTAATTTCAGTAGCTAGTTTTTAGAGTTTCCAATGAATAGAGGGTAAAACCCTCGTCGTGATATGACCATGTAGTTGAAAGCGATGTTAAACCCAAATAAACAAGCAAACTTTGCGCAAATTTATTTCTGCCAGTCTCGTACCCACGGGGTTGCGTGTTACCTCAGATTAAGTTTGTCAGTCTAGTCACCTGTAGATAAAGAGATATTGTATAATATTGACGTATTCAATTTGTTGGTCACCGTGGCCCAGTGAGTTAGTGCGCGAGGCATTGCACGCATGGTGACCTGGGTTCGATCCCGAGCAAGGCGGGAATTTTTCTGCTCTGTACTTAGATGTTCGGGGTTCACTCATACCTAGTGATGAAAAATGAGTAGCTGCTTTGATGTGAAGCAGCCACCAGTGGCAGAATCATAAGCAAAAGATAATAAAATAATACAAGATATTGTATATTACAGTGGTAAAGTATCCTATGATTCTGTCATTCTGCTCTACCCACTAAAATTGCGTCATAATAACACGAAGAAATTCAATACCGCGGCACCGGTGCCGTTCTGATCCCAATTTGTAGGTATCGTGTCACGCATTCGAATCGCAGTGAGGCCGAAATTTTTGACAAAACCAAGATCTTATATCCCAACGTAAACATCCTGACACCAGTTATGCCGTATGCGCTTTCAGGATCAGTCAATCTTTTAAAATTAAGAAAGATAGGTAACTTCTTAATGAATCTTCAGTGTTCATAAAGTTGTAGTCACAGCGAGGGAGTGGGTAGCACACTCGGCCTGTATTCAGGTGATCGGAGTTTGAAATTTCGAAACCAAGCGGGTCAAAAATTTTCGGTTCTGTTATTCTAATTTTGAGAATTCCCTTCATAGATACCTCGTGAGGAAACCCCCTTTACTGTGTGAGATACTTTATAATGAAGTCTGGCTGGGGGACTATAAACAGGGAGTAGACCAACAGGCTGGCTTGAGGACTACAAACAGGGAGTAGACCAGCATTGGCTTGGTTCTAGAGGCCCTTGTCAATTATTATTAGCCTCCTTGTAAAGACAGTGGTAGAAGTTCTGAGTCATTCCTCCAGTGTCTGCCTACCATCGTTCACGATGACGCCACCCTATGATGATAATGAAAACACTACATTTTAAAATTAATCCAATAGTTTTAGCTAGTTAAACTAGTACCAGCCTTTGTGGCGTAACGCTTGTGACTACTGCCCGTAGTCCAGAGATCCTGAGTTCGATCCGTGGTTGGAGCAGACTTTTCGCACAGAAAATTCTGTTCCATCCGAACATGTGAGGCTGGCAATTCCGGCCCTACCCAGGCTGGGTGAGGTTAATGTGGGTAGCTGGTACGATTCCCAGCGAATGGAGGACGTTTAAACCCAATATAATCAATGGACATGAAAGGAGCCTAGACATTGGATCTGGGCGTCCATATAATCCTCTCACCACCGTGATATAGGTATCAATACCCATCTCACGGACACGGAATTATTATTAGCTAGTTAAATTTGCTTTTCTCGTCGTGATATGACCACATTGACCATGCAGTTGAAAGCGACGTTAAACCCGAGGTAAAAAAATAAAAATTGCTTTTACTAGAGTTGCTTTACTTGATGCGATCTCATTCACAGTCATCAGTTTATTATGATAACTATTTCATTGCTAAAGCTTCATGCATAATCTTCATCCGAGCTTTGCCTTGCAAACTAGACCTTTACTGGACTCAACACCTGTGGGTTACGATCCGACAGAACACAAAGGTAGGCGTAAGTAGAATGAATGACGAAATCTGTTTTGGATCAATTCAAAAGTTGCTCGACATGAATGGTTCTGCTTTATTATATCCCCTGATATACCTATGCAGTTATGTCTGGATTAATAAACGTTACACATATCACTGGATTATTATTACAAGCTGCGTTGAATTTTATCGAACTCATGAAACATAATCGTTATTCTAATCGGCGTGGAACCGGTTGAATCCAATGTTTTTCTATTTGTTTAACATGTTTCATATCTCCCCGGCCCGGCGTGAAGGTGTTGTGGACTTGAGGAATAGCCCGGACTAGTGAAAGGGGTTTACTCCACAGCCCCGGGCACGGATCATTTGAATAATTATGACCAAATAATAATACATCGTGTGAGGGGCGAACGTTTGTCGGGCTGGGTCGACTCGCTCAGGCAGTGTGATTGTTTGTTCTTCGACTGACGGACACGGTCTGTCACCGTCGGTGGCATCCTACATCATGCGCATGCGCCACAAGGGCCTATAACTCTAGTGTACAACTACAACCCACCTTCTGAAACCTACATTTTTTTTATTTTTACTTATTTTTTTTAAATAACAAGATAACATATACAAAGGTATTTTTCCTAAGCTAAAGCTTCTAAGAAACATAATAATCAACTACAAACCCATGCGCGGATATAGACCTCATGTACTGGGGGGGCACAATCGCACAATATAGGTACCTAACTAGTGGGTTGCACCCGCCGCTTCGCAAGCCTATCACACACGCACACACACACACACACACACACACACACACACCACACAAATGTCAATATTTTTCGTGTCACTCATCCATTTCTTGTCCTTACTGGGAGCTCAAGAATGGCTCATCAGAATTTCGCGATCAATATGTCAAATGAAGACTACAACCCTTGCAAAAACTTTCTCGCTTTGAGTTGATAACTATCAACGACACATTTCGAGAAAAAATGTCATTCAGGTCAAAAAACGTAAATACTTTTTGTTTACCCATCCATTTTATGTCCTTACTCAACGTAGCTCAAGAACGGCTCATCAGAATTTCGTGGTTGATATCTCAAATAAAAACTTGAACCCTAGCTTAAAACTTTCTCTTTTTGAGTTGATACGCCGCCGCCGTGGCGCCGTCACGACAAATTTTTAGAAAAAAAATGTCATTTCGGTCGAAAAATGTGATTTTTTGTGTCACCCATCCATTTTTTGTCCTTACCCTGTTAACTGAACCCTAGAGCCTAGAGATCTCTGATCCAAATGGACCTATAGGTAAAATTTCAGGTTTCGCGGACAATCTGTGAGGATTTGACAGCTTTACTATTTAGTTATTTCTTATTGGTCTTAGAATTGTGAATTATTTTGGTTCCCGTGCACCCCTAACTTATTGAGATCTTTTCTTTATTACGGGATTAGTCTTAGATTTGGGAATTATTTTAGGGCCCGTGCCCCCCTAACTTATTGAGATCTTTTTTTTTTACGGGATTAGTCTTAGAATTGGGAATTATTTCGGGGCCTGTGCCCCCTAACTTATTGAGATCTTTTTTTTTTACGGGATTAGTCTTAGAATTGGGAATTTTTTTGGGGCCAGTGCACGCTTCACTTGTTCAGATCTTTTTTTTTACGGGATTAGTCTTAGATTGGGAATTATTTTCCAGATCGTGCCCCCCTAACTCATTGAGATTTTTTTTACGGGATTAGTCTTAGAATTGGGAATTATTTTGGGGCCCGTGCCCCCCTAACTTAATGAGATCTTTTTTTTTAACGGGATTAGTCTTAGAATTGGGAATTATTTTGGGGCCCGCGCCCCCCAACTTATTGAGATATTTTTTTTTTTACGGGATTAGTCTTAGAATTGGGAATTATTTTGGGGCCCGTGCCCCCTTAACTCATTGAGATCTTTTTTTTTACGGCATTAGGTATAATGAAATTTGAGCAAAATCGCTTACCGAAAAAATCTGGGGGGGCACGTGCCCCCCGTGCCCCCCCCTATATCCGCGCATGTACAAACCTACAAAGAGATCCACTGGTAATTCAGTTCCTAATAATAATAATAGAAAATCTTATAAGGGCAAAGTTTTATAAGAAAGCTATTAAGCCCAGAACAGAAAGCTATTAATCTTCTTCTTTCACTTTGATTTTCCCAAACCTGCTTGGGTTCGGCATTGTTCAATCTTAATAAAGGCTGGGTGGAAGAGATTGCCGCAGACAGTAACCCCGCCCTTCAGTTGGGACATCATTATTTTCTTCTTTATTATTTATTAATTTTCAAACAATTTTATCATTTATTAACTATAAAAATATTTTATATTGTAAATATTGTATGGTATACTTTGTCCTTTTAATAATGCTTGATATAATAATAATCTCTGTCTCACAGTTGAAGTTAGTTGGTTCTGGTACTCCCACTTCCATATTTTACGGCTGGATGCCTTTCCTGAGGCCAACCCTGTTAAAGATTTCTGTCTTTTTTTTGTTGGTCTGACAAAACTGGTAGGTAACGAATCTGTTTAAACGTCCCTTTTAGTACAGCACATACTAAAGATAAGTACTAATAAATTATGGTACTCTTTCATTAAGAAGAAAAGCCTTTAATGTGTACCAACCTTCTGAAACCTAGAGCAGTTGAGGACTAAAGAAGTAACACAACATAACATCTGAGGCATGTTCAGAAAAATTTCGACTATTCTAAGCTTTCCTGAGTACATATTTGCTTGTCTTTCACCTCCCATCGACTAATGGTCACCGAAATCGACAGTTGTTAACAAATATTATGATAAGCGAAGTTTAGTAACTAAAATTGGTTACTTTTAGTTGTTGTTGTTGTTTTACTCTAGCTGATCTCAGTTTGGCATTGATCATTGAATATTTTTCTCAATAAAAAATAAGAGTGAAAAAACTAGATCAAATTCATATATGTAATAATAATGATACCAATAATAAATAATGATAAAAACACAACGTTCGATCGCTTTATCTCCTCTTTAGGCCAAGACCGTTTAGCATTGCATTGTGTTGACATTGGAATGTGTGTAGAGGCCTTAGGCTGCCAGCTTGATCAACTTCTGTTGGTTGTCTAATGTCTGTCCACCCACTTTTTCGTACGTGCAAGGTTCTAGAGGTTTTTGTTTGCTATTACGTCTGATTTGTATTCATGCGCGGATATAGGGGGGGGCACGGGGGGCACGTGCCCCCCCAGATTTTTTCGGTAAGCGGTGTTTCTCAAATTTCATTATTCCTAATCCCGTAAAAAAAAAAGATCTCAATGAGTTAGGGGGCACGGGCCCCAAAATAATTCCTAATTATAATACTGATCCCGAAAAAAAAATGATCTCAATGAGTTAGGGGGGCACGGGCCCAAAAAAAAAATTCCCAATTCTAAGACTAATCCCGTAAAATAATTATCTCAATGAGTTAGGGGGGCACGGGCCCCAAAATAATTCCCAATTCTAATGCTGATCCCTTAGAAAAAATGATCTCAATGAGTTAGGGGGGCACGGGCCCCAAAATAATTCCTAATTATAATACTGATCCCGAAAAAAAAATGATCTCAATGAGTTAGGGGGGCACGGGTCCAAAAAAAAATTCCCAATTCTAAGACTAATCCCGTAAAAATAATTATCTCAATGAGTTAGGGGGCACAGGCCCCAAAATAATTCCCAATTCTAAGACCAATAAGAAATAACTAAATAATAAAGTTGTCAAATCCACACAGATTGTCCGCGAAACCTGAAATTTTACCTATAGGTCCATTTGGATCAGAGATCTCTAGGCTCTAGGGTTCAGTTAACAGGGTAAGGACAAAAAATGGATGGGTGACACAAAAAATCACATTTTTCGACCGAAATGACATTTTTTTCTAAAAATTTGTCGTGACGGCGCCACGGCGGCGGCGTATCAACTCAAAAAGAGAAAGTTTTAAGCAAGGGTTCAAGTTTTCATTTGAGATATCAATCACGAAATTCTGATGAGCCGTTCTTGAGTTACTTTGAGTAAGGACATAAAATGGATGGGTAAACAAAAAGTTTTAACGTTTTTTGACCTGAATGACGTTTTTTTTCGAAATATGTCGTGACGAACTATCAACTCAAAGCGAGAGTGTTTTTGCAAGGGTTGGAGTCTTCATTTGACATATTGATTGCGAAATTCTGATGAGCCATTCTTGAGCTCCAGTAAGGATAAGAAATGGATGTGTGACACGAAAAATATTGACATTTGTGTGTGTGTGTGTGGGGGTGGGGGTGGGGGTTTGTGTGTGTGTGTGATAGGCTTGCGAAGCGGCGGGTGCAACCCGCTAGTTAGGTATATTGTGCGGTTGTGCCCCCCCAGTACAAGAGGGCTATATCCGCGCATGTTTGTATTGAGGAATGAATTATTTCTCCACGCTGAAGCTGAGAGGAAAACAATTCATTACCTTTCAGGTAGCTATTAACGTCTGATTTGTATAACGAATGAATTATTTCTCCATGCTGAAGCAAAACAATTCATTATCTATGAGGCAGTTATTAAAGTCTGATTTGTATAACGAATGACGGAATGAATTATTTCTCCATGGTGAAGCAACAATTCATTATCTATGAGGCAGTTATTAAAGTCTGATTTGTATAACGAATAATGGAATGAATTATTTCTCCATGGTCAAGCTGTGAGAAAAACAATTCATTTTCTATGAGGTAGCTACTAAAGTCTGATTTGTATGACGAATGAATTATTTCTCCATGGTGAAGCAAAACAATTCATTTTCTATGAGGTAGCTTTTACGTCTGATTTGTATAACGAATGAATTATTTCTCAATGGTGGAGTAAAACAATTCATTATCTATGAGGCAGTTATTAAAGTCTGATTTGTATAACGAAATGAATTATTTCTCCATGGTCAAGCTGCGAAAAAAACAATTAATTTTCTACGAGGCAGTTATTAAAGTCTGATTTGTATTGAGAAATGAATTATTTCTCCATGATGAAGCAAAACAATTATTCATTTTCTACGAGGCAGTTATTAAAGTCTGATTTGTATATTGAGGAATGAATTATTTCTCAATGATGAAGCAAAACAATTCATTATCTATGAAGCCGTTATTAAAGTCTGATTTGTATATTGAGGAATGAATTATTTCTCCATGGTGAAGCAAAATAATTAATTTTCTACGAGGCAGTTATTAAAGTCTGATTTGTATATTGAGAAATGAATTATTTCTCCATGATGAAGCAAAACAATTATTCATCATCTATGAGGCAGTTATTAAAGTCTAATTTGTATTGAGGAATGAATTATTTCTCCATTTATTTCTGAAGCAAAACAATTCATTTTTTACGAGGCAGCTATTAAAGTCTGATTTGTATATGGAGAAATTTCTACTCGGCAGTTATTACTATAGACTGGTTGGAGTTCCACAAGAGTAGCACCTATTATCACACCGACCTCTATTTAGATCTATTGTGACCAGTTGATTCTATTTGGTTTTAACGTCCTGAGTGAAGGTAGTCAGGTCAAGGGTTTTACCCTCCATTCGCAGGGAATCGTACTAGCTACCCAAATTAACCTCACCCAGCCTGGGTAGGGCCGGAAATGCCAGTCTGACGTGTTTGGAGTTTTTCTGACAGAAAATTTTCTGTTTAAACTTCAGACTCAGTGGATGACATCTCAAATTTAAACTCAAACCCTGGTAATTCTGGCTATTCCCTGCCCACGCCGACCTCAGTAGTTTAAGTTAAAGTTATCATATTTTTGTGTTGATCACTTTAGTGATACATATTACAACAACTAAAGATAGTTTGAGCTTTACTAAATCTACACTGAAACCGGGACTCGAACCACCGACCTCCAGGTTACAAGTCCGCCGCCTTATCGATCAAGCTACTGAGGTCGGTGTGGGCAGGGAATAGCCAGAATTACCAGGGTTTGAATTTAAATTTGAGAGGTGATCCACTGAGTCTTGACCTCGCTGAACGTTTTTTAGAGCTGAGTAAGCCATGGACGCTGGCTTGCTGGCTGTTCTAAACATTCATTAGCAAATAAAAAACTCATTGTGGAGCAAGCTCAGTAAAAACTGTTACCGTCTGAGTCGCCGGATACTTGAGATTAAGCAGGCTGGGTGAGGTTAATGTGGGTAGCTGGTAGGATTCCCAGCGAATGGAGTGTAAAACCCCCGTCCTAATCCATTACGTTAAATCAAATAGAATCGTTGGCAATAGGAAGGCCATCCAGCCGTAAAAAAATGTGCCAAAACCAACCAACCTCAACCATGAGGTTGAACAACGTCGATCCTGCTCAAGAGGGATAAGACAGAGTAAAAGTGAACAAGATATCTCGAGAACGGTAAAAGCTAGAGACTTGAAATTTGGTATGAAAGTAGATCTTATATTCCACACAAACCACGAAAGAAGAAGAAGAAGAAGAAAAAGACTGAAGGCACATGAAAAAGTCTGCACTGGTCTTTGGGAATGAGAAGGAAAACCAGTCAGTATTGAAACGATTACTGATTGATATAGCATTGTAAACCACTCGCTATAATAGCTTAATGAGTTAATTACCAAGGATTTTGTTCGGACATGCTTTTTATATAGATGTGTGTATGATGGAAAATTAATTAGAATTAACTGATATAAACTCTATACAGGGTGGACCAAAAAAACGTTTACACCCGTTAATGGTAGATTACTGACGACATTTCTGCAATCCGTTTTTTCGGATTCGCCTTTATAACTGCACAAAGTGATTTTTTGCAACTTTCTGAAAAAGTCCGACTTTGGCTTATTCTTCAGGTCAGAACTTTTTTCCTGTTAAAGATGAGTTGGTTCTGAACAATTCTGCAGAAAGCCAATAAAATTTCGATGTTTTTAGTTACACTACTTTGTTTTTTACGGTTTGGTTTGTCATATTTTTTTACACTTGAACAGAAAAAAAACACACGAAAAAACTTTTTTACTACATAAAACACTCGACATTTGTCCGAACAAATTTTGGGACAGACACGGGCAAGTTTGATAAAAGTTGGCGGCAGCCCCGAGGATGCTAAAAAATAATTTTACGATTTTTTATCACGTGATCTTCTGGGAAAAACTATTAGATGTTTGCCAAAAACTCATCAAAAATCCTAAGAGTTTTCTAGCTGTAGACTGTGTAAGGGCGTCTTGTATTGTTTACCAAAATTGTTTACATTGCTTTTTTTTGAATACCGCGGTCTCACATGCCTTCATCAGCCAGTTTAGGAAAATTCAAATAATAATTTTCGTGCTTTTCAGATTGTCAGTGGTGTTAGCTAAATGTGCTAGTGCTAAGAGTATTAATCGCATGACCGAGGTTCAATTCTCGGCGGTCAATATTATTTTAACTTTTAAAAAAATATGATGGAATATTTTATTCATACCTGTATCTGACCTGTTGTAACACCAACAACTTATGGTTTTTTTGGGGGTAATACCATCTGTAAATTGAGTTATATGAGATACTATTGTTATCACAATACACATTATTACTTATTATTCATGTAAGCCCCTGAGAGACTGCCTTGATAATGTAAGGACGGATTTTCCTAACGAAAATAGAGTTTATGAAATGAAGCCAGGTAAATATGTAGGTAGGTTCTTCTATCATAAACAATACTAAATAAATAACAAATCGATTGCCAACTCTTCATAGAAATCTTGAAGAAGAAAAACAAAATAATATTTTGTAAAATTAATAAACTTTTGCAGTCTTTATTATGTTTTTTACTATTTTGATATAAACATAAAGGTATTAAAAAAAAAAAAAAAAAAAAAAACATTTTGTGTTAGTATGTTCAATGAGAAACGATTAGACTTGCCATGCTTAAGATCCCAACCCCGGTTCGAACGCCAGAGCCAGCAAGAAATTCATGACTACAAAATAAAAATAAATAAATGTGTTTCTTTGTGTTATTATATCATAATTTTTAGTGGGCAGCGCAGAATTATAGGACTTTACCATATCTTTTAATATCCTAATATCTTATTTTTGCCTATAATTCCGCCACTGGTCGCTGCTCACATTAAAGTAGCTACTCATTTTTCCTCACGAGGAATGAGTGGACCCCGAACACCCAAGAACAGAGCAGAAAAAATCCTGTCCCGCTGGGGATCGAACCCAGGGCACCGTGCGTGCAATGGCTAGCGCGCTAACTCACTCGACCACGGTGACTTCTGACTACAAAATGAAAAAGACTGTTGCCATTTTTTATTTAGCCATAGTACACACTTTGGATTCTCCTCACACAAATTTTTGAAACCAATGGTGACTTTAGTACCTTAGTTCTAACTCAGAACTGTCCCTCTACCTGCCTCTCTCTCTTTCGCTCTCTCTCTCTCTCTCTCTCTATCTCTCTCTCTCTCTCCCCCTTCTCAATTCCCTCAGAGGAACTGTTGGAAGTGGCGTCCACCTTCCTGGATGCAAAGGTTGAACCTCTTCATCATGTTCCCTCGAATGTTGCGGAAGATTCCAGGTTTTTCTGTCAGGTCATCTAATGCCAACAGGATTCTTGCTACCAGACTCTGCTACAGCCAGCGTCGATGGCATGTTGAATACACCGGTTCCCTTCAGAACACCGAAGTTAAGCGACATCCAGCGAGGTTAAGACTTGGATGGGTGACCATTCAAATTCTAATTCTCGTGACGCTGGCTTTTCCCGGCCCCACTCAGGCTGGGTGAGGTCAATGTGAGTAGCAGGTTTGTGAGTTTCCTGCGAATGGAGGGTAAAACCCCCGTCGTGATATGACCATGGCAGTTGAAAGCGACGTTAAACCCCACTTAAAAAAAAAAGACTCTGCTACTCTTGCGTCGCCACTGGTATTTCGTAAACTATGTTTTTCACGTGATCCAAAATGTTCCTGTTGGCAGCTCCATATGCTAAATGCATATCTGCCATTTCAGCATCCGAATAATAATAATTATGTAACTTGTACTTAAAAAAAACTCAAGAAGTTTAAAGATAATATTTCATAGAATGCAGAAAACTATGCTTGAAAACTATCATCGAGAAACAAACACTCATTCATTTGACTGGCCTTTAATTAATTCCAAGGAAAATAATTATCAGACATAAATTAGCTAATTACTCTTTGAGTACAAGACGACCCTACACGGTCAACACTTTTAAGATTTTGAACATCATTTTTTGAGACTTACGTGGTTCGTTTTCCCAGAAGATCACGTAATAAAAAATCGTAAAATTATTTTTTAGCATCCTTGGGTTGGCCGCCAACTTTTATCAAACTTGCCCGGGTCTGTGCCAAAATTTGCTCGGGCAAATCTTGAGTGTTTCAAAGTGTAAAAAACTTACATGAGAATTTTTTTTCTATTCAGGTGTCAAAATAGATGCGAAACCAAATCGTAAAAAACAAAGTAGTGTAGCTAGAAACATCGAAATTTTGTTGGCTTTCTGCAGAATTGTTCAGAATCAACTCATCTTTAACAGGAAAAAAGTTCTGACCTGAAGAATAAGCTAAAGTCGGACTTTTTCAGAAAGTTGCAAAAAATCACTTTGTGCAGTTATAAAGGCGAATCCGAAAAAACGGATTGCAGATCCGGGCTGGAAATGTCGTCAGTAATCTACCATTAACGGGTGTAAACGTTTTTTTGGTCCACCCTGTATAATACCTATGTAATTTTAAATTAATATAAATGTGTGAAGGTATTATAAATAGAGGATCTCATGAAAAATTCAAATTATTGAGGAAGATAGTATAGTAGTGCTTTATTTAGACTGTCGGCTCGAGACAGGAAGTCGCTAACAGTTTAATATAGCACCTCTTTATTTATTGAAATAGATAAAATAATATACATGTATTACAATAAAATTAATAAAGTATAAAGATAGGATAGATAATATTAGAAGCCAAATAAAAATGGCTTAGGATAGGTCCTCTGTATGCAAAAAAAAATATGAAAAATAAAATAAATGATTTTTATTATCTTAATAATATATAAATGTCAAAGTCACTGACTGACCACTGACTGATCATCGCTCTACAGCCCAAACCGTAAGTCCTAGGAAGCTGAAATTTGGTAGGTAGCTTTGTCTTATAGTCTAGATGTGCAATAAGACGGGATTTTTCGAAATTCCCACTACAACACCTGCCATTGGCGAAAAAGGATTTTTTGCTTTCACGGCCATGCCTCGGCCCGCAAAGCGAGCGACAGCCCGCTTGTTATTTATATATCTCACAATTGCAATTAATTAAGATAGTGCTCTCTGATTGTTAAAGAAAAATTCCCACCGCCCTATCTGTCCGTCGCGTCGCACGTCGGTAAGATAAGATCAGAGGAAATGATTGTAACTCTAATCCGTACATAATATGTACGGATACCTATATTATAGGTATATATCTATCCATTTTCACAGTTTATCTACTACTTCCTAGAATATTTTTAATAGGGTGAATCGGCCCTTAAACATTTTTTCTTAGGACCGAATTAATAGACGTTTTTGTAATACCTCTGTGGAGGTAGGTAAGTCTAGACTTTGGGATTTGACTTAGATAGAAGTACTAATGCTAATTCATAACTTGAGATCTCGATTTTTCTATCAATTTCGCCCATACTTGTAAATATTGTTTGCCATAAAACGCTATTATGGCGCTTACAACGTATACTTTTTGTCGGGGCATGCCTCTCCTATGTAATTTCACGGACGCGCTATTAGTAAATTATGTAACCACCTATGTACTTATTTAGTTAATAATTAGGTACATCATACTTTCCATAGTTATTAAAAAAAAAAAACATGTTTTAAAATGTACTCATACATTCAAAGGTATTAACGAGCATATTGAAGTGATCTTCTTAGGTATGTTATTTATTATGGGTAGGTACTTATACAAATAATTCAGTAGATATAGCTAATTTCTTAGGTTGATGAATATTCACATATGCCTTGCACTCAAATTCCAGGGCCTGGCTTCAAATCCCAGTTTGTATGATGTCATGATAATCTCAAGAATTATGTCACAATTATAACTCAAAACGCAAACTTAATATCTACCATTCCCGATATTTGGACATCGAACCATCGACTTCCGGTTGTATGTCCGCTGCCTCATCGATTGTGTCATTGAGATCGGTCCATGTGGCCAGTAGAATCCTTGTATTCGAGTAATGAGAGGAATTAAAATTAAAAAAAAAAAAAATAAAAAGCCCAACACCACATTATGCTGAAGGGGCTATAATAACTTTCATATTTTTCATTTCATTTCATATGTATATATTTATGTATGTATTAATATATTGTTACCTCAAATTGTATTTTGAATTAATAAAGAAAGAAAGTACTTTTATATAAAAAAAAATATAAGGAATTGCTTTAAGGCTTTAAGATTTCCTACGCAAATGAGTAATATTGAGGCGGATCGTAATTTGTAGACAGTTTTTTATATATAGTAAACTACTTAGCTGCGTTGCGGTCAGGCCTGCGGCGCGTGTGAGTTTATCGAGGCATGGCCGAAATGTAATTCACATATAACATGTATTTTTGAGAAAATCAAACATATTTTTGAGAAAATCAAATCAATTTCTTTTGCGGCGTAGGATTCCTGCAAAAAAATTGCACTTTCTAAAAATTTGATATTAGCTGTTCCACCAGTGGCGGATTTTGATTTTTTTACTTTTCTTATCCTATAGAAAGGAAAGTAATGGAATCACCCAATATTTTTGATAGTCAGTTTTCAGTGCCAAATCACGTTTTTTTTAGGGAAAAGGAAAGTTGTGTAGTGTCACACCAGTTCATTTTGTAATGCCTTGAAACATGATTTGTGTAACTTCTGTTACTTATACTAAACTTTATCAGATGAGAGGGCGAAGTAATATTCACATTTCCCATGTGAAGAGTCATAGTCGGAAAGGTTTTAGTTGGTAAGAGTCCAACATTGTCTGGCGAGCTTTGGTGATGGGTTTGCAGGGTTGAGTTTTTCATCTC
Organism: Bactericera cockerelli; assembly: GCA_024516035.1. NCBI lineage: Eukaryota > Metazoa > Arthropoda > Insecta > Hemiptera > Triozidae > Bactericera > Bactericera cockerelli. The sequence goes on along the minus strand of CM044962.1, from coordinate 11,773,427 downwards.
TGTACATCTGTCGCAGAAATTGCCATGTATCCATGAGGATTTCCTTCGCCGTCATATGACATTTACATGCCCCCCCCCCCAAATAAAAAAAAGATGAGAGGGCGAGAAATTATGGGCGTAGCCAGGATTTTGGCTAGGGGTGGGGCAGCTGTCCCCCCCCTTCTGGCTGCGCCCATGCGAGGAATGTTAACGTAACACTCTGAATTTTCCGTTGATCATGAAACAAGTGCATGTGAGAGGTCCTGAGAGTCGACAGAAGAATTACCTACATCGGCCTGTACTCCTGGTACCAGCCCTACCACTTCTGATGGTCTCATGGGCCCTGGCTCTGAATGCACTTCGGATTTTAATTAAAACATTGCATGATTCTCAAGCTACATATTTTCTCGATAGTGGAAAAAAAAATCAGGGTGGAGAAATAGTGTTCTGGATGACCTAATAGGGTACAGGTTTAATATAGGTACCTACGTGAAAACTGTGCAAAATCTAGATATTTTACTTCCGAGAAATTTCTAATATTAGAAATCGGAAGTATTGTGTTTTGTTGTTATTTTTCAAATTAAAATAAATTGTTACAAATAATTTTTTATACCTTTTGAAATCCAGAGTTCTTGTTTTGGTTCTCCATGTGGAACAAAATTTTGGAGGTAAGACTGTTGCCCGAGCCCGCGTCAGTCAGCATTAAACTTATGGGTCAAAAGGATTGAAACCTCCGCCTTTTTTAATTTTCAATATTTTGTATGCCCTTTTTGCATAAGAAAAAATCGGACGGGGGGAGTGATATGTTTACAAAATATGGGGCGGAGCGAGACTAATGTTGACACTAAGGACCGAATTATAAAACAGGATTAAATTTAATGAGGGTAATAGTGACTACCAAATTCTACTTTTCGATTGTCAAATTCGACTATCAATGGTGACTATCAAATGGCGATTCTACTTTTTTATATACGACAAAATCACTTGTATCTTCAAATACGAGTGTTATCAACCGATTTTGTTCAAATCTTAATATATAAACGTCAAAGTCACTGACTGACCACTGACTGATCATCGCTCCACAGCCCAAACCGTAAGTCCTAGGAAGCTGAAATTTGGTAGATAGCTTTGTCTTATAGTCTAGATGTGCAATAAGACGGGATTTTTCGAAATTCCCACTACAACACCTGCCATTGGCGAAAAAGGATTTTTTGCTTTCACGGCCATGCCTCGGCCCGCAAAGCGGCGAGTGTTTCACAGCCTTTTTCATTTCGTAGCCATGAAACAGCACCTACTGTAGACGCTTGTGGTCTGCGTTTTAGCTTCCCCATCACGTAGTATGGGGTGACACAATACTTCTCATTTAGGTGCTGGGTCAACACGAGCGCAACGGAAGGTATCCCTTACAAACAACTGTAACCAAATTTAGAATACAAATTTACTGTCGGCTCGGGGGATCGAACCCGGGACCTTCCGCAGGGCAAGCGAATGCTTAATTAACCTCTGTGTTAAGAGTTTAAATTTGCGCGTGGTCAGGTGGTTACGAGATGTCGCGAAATATATTTTTTTATTATTAATTGGAGCAACTTTTTTGTTTATGCAAAACCAAAAACAAATACAATACATCTCCCGTTAGATTAGAACAGGGGTGCCCAACCTTCACAGAAGAAGATCTACTATAAAGTATCAGATACGCGATCGACCCCCCCCCCCCCCCCCCCCCCCCCCCCTACAGATTCAATGTTCATTCTGGGCTTGAATGGGTTAATTAAGAATTCAACCAAATTTTCAAGTTTCAAGAAGTTACGAAACCTCCTTTTAATTCTCATGAGTAAAGGAAATAGATCTCAGATTTTCACTTGTGTGAGATGCCAGAAAACCTCGTTCACAATCATTTTGTGCTTTTGAGATCTAGACTTTTAAAACGTCATCTCACCTTTCTGGACGTGATCGACCCAAAATCACTCCGTGATCGACTGGTTGGGCAGCCCTGTTCTATGAAATAATTCTATTTCCAATGGCATTAACCCTTGTGTGTTCCAGAGTCCAGCCCTGGGCCTCAGTATCCTGGCCATCCTGTGTCTCTACTTCGTGTGGACGCGGCGAAAGTTGTACGGCCTCGCCTGGAGGCTGCCTGGGCCGCTAGCTCTGCCCCTCGTAGGGAACATGGGACTCGTTCTGGAGGCCGGCGGAGTGTTCAACATCATCGGCCATCTCACTTCTCTTCTGACCAAGTATAGGTATACAGGGTGGCTCTGAACTTTTGTGCACCACAAATACTATCGTGCCTCGTCCACTCATACCTCGTGAGGAAAAATGAGTAGTTACTTGTGTGAGTAACGACCAGTGACGGCATTACCAGAGTAAAAAGAAATGAATATAATAGAATAATTCGAAATGTGAAGGAGGCTCTTAGTAATACTGCGCTACCCACAAAAATCGTGAAGAGGCCTTGTGCTTCACCACAAATAATATCATACATATTATCGTGCCTGTTTGATTTTTTTTTAATTTTACGGCGCTTTTTTTAATTTTACGACCGACAAGAGCCTGTCAGTCCCGCCGGTTGAAAAAAAAAAAACACTTGTTACTTAGAAAAGAGAAAAAACTTTATTATTGATATTTTTTTTTTTTACAGTGTAGTCCACAAGCTGGTTATTTCTATCTCAACTTTTCAACCAAAAGTATTAGTTTGACTTATCGAATCGTATGTTTTTTCTATACTGAATAACGAGGTATAAATGGTTTTAGAATAAGTTATCATATTTGTGTTAATCACTTTCGTGATATCAAAACTACTCAAACTCGCTTTACTAAATCTACGCTGAAACCGGGACTTGAACCACCGACCTCCAGATAACAAGTCCGCTGCCTTATCGACCAAGCTACTGAGGTCGGTGTTTTTGAATATATACTTTCAAATCAACAAGTATTGTGAAATCACCATCTCGCAAAATGTGTTAAATAAGTTGAACATGTGATTAATGTGATTTACTTATACATTCAATGGATTTACCCAGCATGGAAAAACAACGCAATTTGACATCTCATACTCATATTATCAGATTTTTTTTCTCTCCATTCTGTCAATCAGCCCAAAGTCAATGAATGATCTGGTGAAAGTCTAACCTCCCTGGAAAACATTTTTGCCTTTTGTTGTTGAATTTGCTTTGAAAATACTTTCTGTTTTACTGTCTCTACAAATTTAATGTGCCAAATTGTACAATTGAACATATTGTATGTACAACTTGAACATAATTATGTACAATTGAACATATTGTACATACACCAATTATTTCTCTGGAAATGTGTTCGTTGCTTGGATTATGCCAGGATATGTATGGTACGAACTAAGTCCAAGAGTTTCCCATGATGAGTATTCCATGGACTTTTTTTGTTCCCATGTGTCAAGGGGAATCATAATCGAGCTCAAATATCACAGTCACATTGAATATATTAATGAATTAGATTGAGTTGGTTTCGTTGGCTATGAATGAATAATTGCATATAAACTAGTTGAACAGCTGCACTTCAGAAGTTGCTCTAAAAATTAAATTTTGAACAATTGGAAAGCAATTATTTTTTACTTTCCTTATCCTATAATAAGGAAAGTATTGTATTCGTCGAAAATTTGATCTACCCAGTTTTTCACATTTCCGGACGAATCATAGCCCCAGGATACCAAAAAAGTGTACAAAAATAATTAGAGAACAACATTTTCTTAGATTTAAAAAATAATAGGGGTCTAATCCGATCATTTTTTTAATAATTTGAATTTTTTGGACCTCGGCCCCAATTTACCGGTATTTTGGGGGGCACCCGCTTTGACTAACTTTTTTTATTTTTCATCCTAGATGGGGGTTATGACATATCAAATCCAATGATTTTGCGGTGCTGAATACCAATTTTTAGTCATCTGTTACCGTTGAGTCACCAGTGGTGGAATTCGACTTCTTTTTGGGGGATAAGGAAAGTCGTATGATGTTTACACCATATTTTTTTTAATTATCGTGATAAAATTTAATTTTTTTTTAGATGGAAGTTTTTGATGCTGAAGATTTCTTCCAAGAGACCTGCATAACAGCCTTTTACTTCCGAGAAATTTCTAATATTAGAAATCGGAAGTATTGTTTTCGTTTTTGTATTTTAATATAAATCTGAAGTGATAATCTCTTTCACAGGGCACCCTGTCGAATGGTCCGCCTGTGGGTTGGTCCAGCCCTGTATATTCTGCTGGGAGATGCAGGGGTGGCTCACCAGATCAACAAGATACCCCATAAGCCCGATTTCTACAACTATCTGGGAGGGCTCTATCTAAAGAATGGTAAGTCAACTTGAAAAAATCCTTTGCTCCCATGTATTTTTATCTTTATATTTTGAGAATTTTAGATAATTAAAAAAATAATATATTTTCTTTAAAAATCTCTTCCAATGATCTTCTACTCGGCAGAGTAACCATTGATTCCCTCGTTGAATAGCGAGGGAAATATGTTCAGGTACATTTGTGTCTTGTCGCATTTATGTTTATGTTTAATATCGATTTCAGTTACCAATGCCTATGATTATTTGAAGAGGGAAGAGGAGGGTGCCATACTCCATTTTCTGGATAGTATGCACAAATTCTCACATAACTGATCATAAATTTCCAACAATGGCTTCGAACTCACGACCGGCTCTGAGGCATTTACCACCTATGTTCCATGTCACCAAACATACAAAAGGGACCGAATTATACAACAGGATTCAAGTTAAAATAAGCCAAACTACCCTCAAGTCGGATTTAGTGTGCCGTCAGTGGTTGAAACTACAATTTGAAGGAGGACCTGGCTTATCTTAACTTTAAAACTGTTTTACAGTTCGATCCTTAGTATTTACTGCCTGGCTTATCTTAACTTTAAAACTGTTTTATAGTTCGATCCTCAGTATTTAATGCCTGGCTTATCTTAACTTTAAAACTGTTTTACAGTTCGATCCTTAGTATTTACTGCCTGGCTTATCTTAACTTTAAAACTGTCTTAACTTTATAGTTCGATCCTTAGTATTTACTCCATGTCCCTGTAAATTGCATGTCCCTGTAAATTCCCCAGGTCTGGTGCAAGTGACAGACGTGACGCAGTGGCGGTGGGCAAGGCGAGTCTGTCGTCCCGTCTTCACTCTGGACCGACTCAAGTTTTTCATCCGCGCTTTCCACAGCGACTGCTGCCTGACGGCTCAGGACATGGAAAAGTACGCCATCTCTGGCGAGAGCTTCTTCCCGTCGAAGCACACGGTTCGATACTCTGTACGGACGAGTTTTTCCAACCTGTTTGATTGTAAAATAGATCAAGTGACAGAGCCAGACGAGTTGACCGACCTGGAGGGATTTTTCCACCACATGTTTGAGGTAAATAATAATAATAATACTCTTTAGTGGAAGGTAACCACCAGGCGAGGTTAATGCTCAAAGCATTTGCTACCACCGAACCCTCAGAGTCTTATTATTATGTGGTCACAAACTCAAATTAATGAGGAAAAATTCGTGCACTGGGTGGGATTCGAACCAACGGATCTCTACGCTACCTGGATTACCAGACTAGCGCGTTAACTTGACAGCTTTTCATATCCCATTAGAATTTTTTTAACTCTGCATTAAGGTATTTTTTTTACTCTGTATAGTCTGGCTGGGGGACTATAAACAGTAGACCAGCATTGGCTTGGTTCTGGGGGCCCTTGTCAATTATTAGGCTCCTTGTGAAGACAGTGGTAGAAGTGCTGAGTCATTCCTCCACTTTCTGGCTACCATTGTTCACGATGACGCCACCCTATGATGATTAAGGTAAACAGATAAAACATGTTTTACCTCAATGATCTGATGTGACTAAAGGCGGAATTGATGGAAGTTCCGTAAGTGCGCTCATAAGTTATGAAGTTGTTTTGAAGTTATTCATACTACTGTGGGTAAATTTTTTGACTAAAATTTTTTTTTTTTACTACTGTGGGTAAATTTTTTGATTATCTAATTTTGTCTATCAATGACGCTCCAAGTTGTATTTTCGTAGGAGATGAACCTAAGAAACAGAAAACCACAGGTCATGGCCAAAACACGTTTCCGGTGAAAAAACGGAGAGATTAAGCTGATTTTTTGTTGTTGTAATCTTGTTGATAGATAATAAGTAGATAGGTACGTACATATATGAACACTATACATATGTTTCTGGATTCTTATGTTGGGTTGGGTGGAAGAGATTGCCACAGGCAATAACCCCGCCTTTTAGGTAGGATATTAGCTTCTTCATCTTTTTTGTTCTTGTTTTATTGCTCAATCTATTTAATTATTCTTTATAATTTCATTGTATTTTACTGTATATATTTTTGTTCTACCTAATAAAGCATATTATAATAATAATGTTCCAGGATTGGCAGAAGAGAATTGTTGTGCCCCCCCTGAAGAACCCATGGATCTATTGGCTTCTTGGTCTGCGACAGAGAGAGGTCAAGGTCATGGAGACCCTGCTAACATTTATGGACAAAGTCATTTCTACTTTCAAACTGAAATATCAAGCAGAAACAGACACTCGATCAGGTGAGCAAAGGGTTGAGCTATCAAGGAGTGCTTTCAGTAATTTTTAAGTCTTTAGATATCAAAGATTTGCAGGAAAGTTATGGGAGCTTACCTATCTATATCAATTTTTTTTTTTTTTTTTTTCCGTGTCCATGATGGTTGTATCATGGTGGTGGAAGGATGGATGGGGGTGTTAACCCCTGTGGACGCTCAGAAGCAATTTTGTCCCGAAAACCCGCCCCCTGGCTATGCCACTGATTACACGCCTCTTCAATCTGACCGAAACTATTTTATTATTTTGAGATTATCTTTTTTCCCCGTATCACAATAACGGGTACTCATCATATAGCATTGGGCATTGAATTATTAATTTATTCTCAAAAATTCATTTATTTTCACCTCAAATTTAGACATATTTTCTTCTTCTCTGTCAGGATTCACGTTCATGCACAAGATGATGCAGAGCCCTGAAGTCTCGGATGAGGAAGTACTGACGCAAGGCGCAACCTTGCTCGGAGCCGCTATTGACACAACAAAGGTTCAAAACCACGTCCTGCTCTTGATGCTAGCTTTGCATCCTGCCATTCAGGACAAAGTGAGTTAGATAATAACAGACGAACACCAATCCGGTTAAGCACCTGGGTAGTTAACCGGTACTGGATTGTAATCTATAAATGACCCAGCTGTAAAAGATCCCTGAAGTGACTTGGTATACCAAGTTACCGTTCGAGTCTCCGGACATAATATTTGTCTCTCCTTCTTCTATCTTTCCGTGTCCATGAGTGATGTCATGGTGTTGGGAGGATTGATATGGGTGAACCACTGAGATCATATAACATAGAGGGAACCCGATGTATCAAGATTTGCGTCCAGTAGGGACCATCACCTGGCCTGGGTTGGAACGGGAATACGAGTAGATAGCACGAGGGTTCGTAATGGAATGGTCACCCATCCAAGTCCTAACCTCGCTGAACATGGCTTAACTTGAGAGAACGAGAACTGGTGCATTCGTCGTTCCTTTGAGGCTGTCTGAATAAAAAAAAAAGCTGTTATTGTTAGCATTAGCGAGTCGATACACTACCATGAGTCCGTTATGCCATGGCGGTAAGGTCTGGTAAACCCAATTCAACCTTATTTAAATACCTCTTCCTTATTGCTTTGGTTTGACTTATAGATCAGGATGAAATATAAGATAAACCAGTCGCTCCTTCAAGTCAAAATTTCTTGAGTTACACTCTGGCTATCTTAAGTTTAAGAGTTCTACCTAAAAATGTAAAACTAAAAGGAAGAGAATGCCGTTGGCATTAGCACCGCCCTTGATCAAGTTTTGTTTTATCAATTTCAATTTCTATGTAAATATTCTATGTAAGTACTTTATGGTAAATAAAACTTGATCAAACATGTTTAATAATAATATTATATTTCCCTAAGATTCAGCATTATAATTCCATCCCTTATTTCAGCTCTACAAAGAAATAATCGCAGCGCTGGGCGATGACCCGAGCCAGCCCCCCTCGTATGAGCAGCTCATGGAGTTGGACTACTTGGACAGAGTCATCAAGGAAGCTCAGAGGAGGTACAATGCTGTGCCTCTTATTGGGAAAGAAGCCCAGGAGGACATGACGGTCTCCGCGGATGATGGAGACTATACCATTCCCAAGGGTGAGTGTTTTTGTTGGTTCTTTACAAGGTCATCTGGGCGACTCAATGAGCTGGTTCTTTACAAGTTGAGTTAAATATGAGCTGGTTCTTATCAAAGAAGCCCAGGAGGACATGACGGTACCGCAGATGATGGAGACTATACCATTCCCAAGGGTGAGTGTTTTAGTTGGTTCTTTACAAGGTCATATGGGCGACTCAATGAGCTGGTTCTTTACAAGTTGAGTTAACTATGAGCTACTCAATGAGCTGGTTCTTATCAAAGAAGCCCAGGAGGACATGACGGTCACCGCGGATGATGGAGACTATACCATTCCCAAGGGTGAGTGTTTGTTGTCTTTACAAGGTCGGGCGACTCAATAGCTGTCTTACAGTGAGTACTACATCAAGCTGGTTCTTATCAAAGAGCCCAGGGACATGACGTCACGCGATGAGGGAACATCCATCAGTGGTGTTTTAGTGGTCTACAAGGTCATATGGGATCAATACTGTCTTTACAAGTTGAGTTAACTATGAGCTACTCAATGAGCTGGTTCTTATCAAAGAAGCCCAGGAGGACATGACGGTCACCGCGGATGATGGAGACTATACCATTCCCAAGGGTGAGTGTTTTTGTTGGTTCTTTACAAGGTCATATGGGCGACTCAATGAGCTGGTTCTTTACAAGTTGAGTTAACTATGAGCTACTCAATGAGCTGGTTCTTATCAAAGAAGCCCAGGAGGACATGACGGTCACCGCGGATGATGGAGACTATACCATTCCCAAGGGTTAGTGTTTTTGTTGGTTCTTTACAAGGTGATATGGGCGACTCAATGAGCTGGTTCTTTACAAGTTGAGTTAAATATGAGCTACTCAATGAGCTGGTTCTTATCAAAGAAGCCCAGGAGGACATGACGGTCACCGCGGATGATGGAGACTATACCATTCCCAAGGGTTAGTGTTTTTGTTGGTTCTTTACAATACATTGGGCGACTCATGAGCTGGTTCTTACAGTGATTAATATGGCTACAATGAGCTGGTTCTTTACAAGTTGAGTTAAATATGAGCTACTCAATGAGCTTGGTTCTTATCAAAGAAGCCAAGGAGGACATGACGGTCACCGCGGATGATGGAGACTATACCATTCCCAAGGGTTAGGTGTTTTTGGTTGGTTCTTTACAAGGTTCAATATGGCGACTCAATGAGCTGGTTCTTTACAAGTTGAGTTAACTATGAGCTACTCAATGAGCTGGTTCTTATCAAAGAAGCCCAGGAGGACATGACGGTCACCGCGGATGATGGAGACTATACCATTCCCAAGGGTGAGTGTTTTGGTTGGTTCTTTACAAGGTCATATGGGCGACTCAATGAGCTGGTTCTTTACAAGTTGAGTTAACTATGAGCTACTCAATGAGCTGGTTCTTATCAAAGAAGACAAGGAGAACATGACGGTCACCGCGGATGATGGAGACTATACCATTCCCAAGGGTGAGTGTTTTTGTTGGTTCTTTACAAGGTTATATGGGCGACTCAATGAGCTGGTTCTTTACAAGTTGAGTTAAATAGTAAGTATAAGTAGTGCTTTATTTAGACTGTCAGCGCAAGACAGGTAGTCCCATTATGCCAACAGTTTAACAAAGCACCTCTTTATTTATATGAGTATAATGAGCTACTCAATGAGCTGGTTCTTTTCAAAATAAGTCAAATAATATGAACGACTCAATGAGGTCGCTTTAAAATGAGTCATATAAAATATCGCCTCTTGGCTGCTTCACTTTCCATCGTGCATAAAAAATTCAAATCTCTATATATAAATGTCAAAGACACTCACTGACCACTGACCACTGACACTGATGATCATCGCTCTACAGCCCAAACCGTAAGTCCTAGGAAGCTGAAATTTGGTAGGTAGCTTTGTCTTATAGTCTAGATGTGCAATAAGACGGGATTTTTCGAAACTCCCACTACAACACCTGCCATTGACGAAAAAGGATTTTTTGCTTTCACGGCCATGCCTCGGCCCGCAAAGCGGGCGACAGCCCGCAAGTCGTGTATAAAATCTCAAGAAGAGATAGGTGCCATAGTTTATTTTTGACGCGGGATGAAAGTATCCCATTAAATATCAGTACACTAGCTAGAAAAAAAACCGTACACTTTCCAGGAACCATGATAATTATCGCGATCGCCAGCATTCACAACAATCCGGACTACTATGAGGAGCCGGACAGGTTTGATCCGGACAGGTGGCTACCGGAGCGGGCGGCCAGGCGGCACCCTCACTGCTTCCTGCCCTTCAGCACCGGACCCAGGAACTGCCTGGGCATGCAGTACGCACTGCTGCAGATGAAAACCTTCCTCGCCACCCTGCTGCGGACCTACGAGGTGTTGCCAAGTGCCCGTTGCTGCACCATGGCGGAGGTGCGCGCGCAGATGGCCGGGACACTGATGCTGGAACCCAACTGCGAGATCAGGCTGAGACGGAGAAGACTATAAACAGAATAGAATAGAATAGAAATTACCTTGTTTATACTGCCGAGGTGAGACTGAAAAATCCCTTTAGTCCAGCAGTCTAAACAAGGTCTCTTGTTTATTTTCAAATTTGAATAGACATTTTGTACATACAAATAATATTCTTAATAAACAGAGAACAGACTAGTCAACCCTTACAAGCCAGGGTAGTCTAGCTAGAGGACTATAAACAGAGAACAGACTGGCCAGCCCTTACAAGCCAGGGTAGTCTAGCTAGAGGACTATAAACAGAGAACAGACTAGCCAACCGTTACAAGCCAGGGTAGTCTAGCTAGAGGACTATAAACAGAGAACAGACTAGCCCACCCTTACAAGCCAGGGTAGTCTAGCTAGAGGACTATAAACAGAGAACAGACTAGCCAACCGTTACAAGCCAGGGTAGTCTAGCTAGAGGACTATAAACAGAGAACAAACTAGCCAACCCTTACAAGGGAGGGTAGTCTAGCTAGAGGACTATAAACAGAGAACAGACTGGCCAACCCTTACAAGCCAGGGAGGGTAGTCTAGCTAGAGGACTATAAACAGAGAACAGACTAGCCAACCCTTACGAGCCAGGGTAGTCTAGCTAGAGGACTATACCTAAACAGAGAACAGACTAGCTAATCCTTACAAGCCAGGCTAGCTTGCAGTTTCCTAAGGGTTTAATAATAATAATATCGTCTTATTTATACTGCCCGATTAGGACTATTAAAGTCGCATTATTCCAGCAGTAAGCCCAAGACATATTATTATGTGGTAAACCGAATAGGATGATAACTTGTCATGTCCCGGCTGGGTTTCGAACCCGCGATCTCTGGAATCGCTAGATTCACAGAGTGCCGCCTTTACCATTGAGCTACCGGGACAGACTCTGTTTATCCTGCAATAATGAAACTACAAAGTCCCTTCACTTTCACGGTCTAAACAAAGTCAAAGTTTATTAGAATTACACTGAGCCTACCTTATCTTTTCTAACCTACGATTATCTAACCTACTCTTTTAACTTCGGTCACTAATAATATAAATGGATTCATGGACAAAAAAATCCGATTATTTTAATGAAATACGCTATTTTTATTTACCTATTTTAACGCAATACTACAAGGCAATTTAAGAATTTAAAACTGAAATAATATTGTGCCGATGTGCCGATTTTCTAATGAATTCACTCCTCTCACATTTAAAAGATTTTATTAACGTTGTTTTTAAGTGGTTTCTGCATTTCGTAGTGGTATTAGCTCATACTTACAAGTGATTCTCCTTGTTCTAGGTTCCTCATCTGGAGAGCTATTTGAACTTGTTATCCCCAATTTGAGCCCACTATCGTAAAATCTATAATAAGACCACACCTCTAAGCAGTATCCAAAAAAACTGAAAATAAATAATAATCATTTCACAAAATCCAAAACCGCGCAGAAACTAGATCCAGTTCGAATTCTCTGAGGTCACATTCACTCAATTCCTACACGATTAGCCCGCCGGCGGTGGACTTTTTTGTGCACTTCATCATATTTTATAATTATGGTGTTCTTATAATAATAATAATGATCCGTCAGCAGCAGCAGTAGCAGCAGCGTTATGGTCAAAAAGACTTGCTCTCTGGAGAATGTAACCTTGATGCCTCCATACATAACATACTCTGTAGGTCCTGTTCGGGTGGAGGATTGACTGTCCTGAATCAAAAGTGCACAAAGAGTTGCGACGCGTAACATAATATCCTTTAGGCTATTTTGCGAACTGCACTGTTCTGCGAAATTCCTCTAAATCCAATGCCCGTTTTTGCAAGAATCTATTGTTTCAAGATATACTTGTGTAGCTTGTGCTACTATTCCAGCCCCGCTCAGGCAGGGTTGAAGTAAACGTGCGTAGATCCGACAGCGATAGGTAAAACTCACGTCGTGATTGTATAGCGGAATAGCGAATAGTAACTGTGAAAGCCAAGGAAAACCCAGCGAAAGCAAGAGTCGTACTTCAGTTTCCGATCCTGTCGAGATTCGAACCCAGTACCTCAGCCACGGAGGCTCACGTTTGCAGGGTGAAACAGTGGTTTCATGAACAGAGGCTGACCTACTGTTATCGGGCAATGGTCCATGGTATGCAGATTGAAGGATTGCGAGACTTGTTCTGTGAGACCAGTTCTGTGAGTGGTACTATTATTACATGTATTATGTATCACTGGATTTTAAGTCACAATGTGTGGATATCATACAACTGACCATTCATCACTAGATAAATTATTATTATACAGCTAGGTAGGGTCGTTCGTCTCGCCAAGTTCAGGCTTGGGTAAATTTATTATTTACTTTCTTCTCGATATACCTACATTACCTAGGTACAAGTACATAGGTATTAAAATTTATTTAGTGTTCCTAAAATTCTGAAAAAAAAAAAAAAAAAACGTCCGGATGGCATGACGATGATAGCTTGGTCCAAAGGTATGAAGCTCGTGTGGGATGTTACATGTGTTGACACGATGGCCTTTTCTTATCTAGAACACACATCCAGACAAGTTGGCGCAGCAGCTGAAATTGCATGCAGAAAGAAACATAATAAATACAGCGAAATATCATCGGAGTTCATATTCTTAGGGCTTGCCTTAGAAACATATGGCCCCTTCTGCAAAGAAATGAAGGAGTTTGTTGACCATCTTGGCAACAAACTGATTGAAACATCTGGAGATAGCAGGGCCAAAAATTATTTATACCAAAGAATTTCGATGGCTGTACAGAGGGGCAACGCTGATGCATGTGTGGAAGGAACCATGCCCCCGTTGATGCATTCAACGAAATATTTATTTTATAAAAACATGTATTGAATAAATAAATGAAATAGATTAACTTAAAACGTATAAAATAAAATTTGATTACCCCTGTCTAAAATTTAGAATAATTTCTGAATTTTATTTCGACAGATTGCATGAAAACTTTGTAATATACCTACAGTTTTTTTCTTCATTTTGTTTAAGACGAGATAAGAGGTCTAACTAAATATTGGTGAGTATCATCATTGAAATTTTTGACCATCAAACAGAGGTCAAAGTAGTGGTGAATATTTGACCCATATTATAACACGAAACAGAATATAATTATGTATTTTGATTTATTGTTTTCACCGATTTCCCGCTAACTTTTAGAAATTTTTATTTCATATTACAATAATAAAACAAGTATACTCCTTATAATAATATCGCCTTATTTATACTGCCCGATTAGGGCTATTAAAGTTCCATTATTTCAGCAGTAAGCCCAAGACGTATTATTATGTGGTAAAAATCCCAAATGGGAGGGTAACATGTCATGTCCCGGCTGGGTTTCGAACCCACGACCTCTGGAATCTTTGGATTCACAGAGTGCCGCCTTTACCACTGAGCTACCTTACTGCATTTCAAAAACGAAGAGAGAGTAATTTAACAAGAACTTGGCGTCTTCACTCGACATGAACGTGTTTTCAGAGTTCCTCTTACTCCAGTTTAATATGCATATTTTTCCTCGATAGTATGGTTTTGAAACTAAAACAAGTCTACAACCTTTGACAAGATTAGGTGTATGGTGGCGGACTATGTATATCATACTGGTTCTCAGCATTGGTAAGACAATACACGTGGAATATTTCTCTCATGGTGGAGGAGTATTTTAATTATTTATGTACCAGCTAAAAGGAGTGGAATATTGTGGAACCCACTGCATTTGAGTGGGTAAAGACCAGTAAAAGAAAAAGAAAGGAGTGATTTAAGTGAAGCAGTATCTTTAAAAGAGTAATAATAAAAGTATCGCCTTTTATTTTATACTGCCCGACAAGGATTAATACATCCCATTATTCCAGCAGTTAGCCTAAGACATATTATTATGTGGTCAGAATCCCGAATGGTAAAATGTCATGTCCCGACTGGGTTTTGATGTTTTGAACCAGTGACCCTCGGCATACCGGAACGACGCCTTGACCGGGATAATCACCGGGCAACCGGGGTAATCAAATACCAAAAGAAGGTATTTAGTTTTTTAGTTTGTGTATGGGTATGATGAGTATGAGTTCAACAATTTGGCTTCAATTCTCCTTATCATCGAATATGATCCGGGAATTTTCATGCCGTCAATTTTCTGGAAACTCAGAAAAGATACTGCTTCACTCATTCCAAAAAGCACTCTCACTTTCAAAATCTCCAAATCTCGAATTCAAACGTCAAAGTTAGTTCAAATAAGCCAATCCGCAGGGTAGTTAACCCGAATAACCCAATCAGAGTGCATTTCATAGGATTATTTGGGGATTATGAGAGTTAAATTCCTGGATCGAGATTCAGCTGTCATCCACGATGCATTCCTTAACTCGTCCGATCTTATGAGAACTGGTGTTTTCAACATGCCATCGACCTTATGAGAACTGGTGTTTTCAACATGCCATCGATCTTATGAGAACTGGTGTTTTCAACATGCCATCGGTCTTATGAGAACTGGTGTTTTCAACATGCCATCGATTTTATGAGAACTGGTGTTTTCAACATGCCATCGATCTTATGAGAACTGGTGTTTTCAACATGACATCGGTCCTATGAGAACTGGTGTTTTCAACATGCCATCGGTCTTATGAGAACTGGTGTTTTCAACATGCCATCGGTCTTAGAGAACTGGTGTTTTCAACATGCCATCGACGATGGGGGTGAAAACTTTCAGACAGAATATGTCAGAACCAACCAACCTCAACCATGAGGAAGAGATTGAGTAATGCCGACCCCAAGAAAGTTTTGCAAAAGGCAAAGTGGGTGGAAGAGATTGCCACAGGCAATAACCCCGCCCTTCAGGTAGGACATTAACTTCATTCTCTTTATTCTTCTTGTATATTTGTTTAATCTTTTTGTTTTTCTTTATATTTCATTGTATTCTACTGTATATATTTTTTGTTCTACCTAATAAAGCTTTCTATAATAATAATAAGAATAAGATCTAGTGGTTACCTATTTGTGTTATTAACCGAACTCAGTAGCTCGATGGATAAAGCGGCAGACTTGTAACCTGGAGGTCGGTGATTCAAGTCCCGGTTTCAGCGTAGATTTAGCGAGTTTGAGTAGTTGTAATATCACGAAAGTGATTAACACAAATTTAATATGATAACTTATTAGTGTTATTACACCAACATTACAAATCTTAGGTGTTACAAATGTGAGACCTTGTTTCAAAAATACTGCTTCACTTAAATCATTTCTTTCTTTTACTTGGTCTTTTTTCTTGAGTGAGAAAAGGCAAGACCCTAAGTAAGTTTGAGAAAGGTAAAGTGAAAGAAGAAGAAGAAGATCTAGTGGTTACCTATTAGTGTTATTACACCAACACTGCAAATCTTGTTGCAAATATAAGACCTTGTTTTAAAAAAATACTGCTTCACTTCTTTCTTTTACTCGGTCTTTTTTTGTGAGTGGGTAAAGACAAGATAGACCCCAATATGTTTGAGAAAAGCAAGTGAAAGAAGATGCTCTAGTGGTTAGTACTGCAAAACTACACTGGAAATCAAAACTTGTTGCAATTGCGAGTGGGATCAACTATTTTTATTGGACAATTATTTTATGATTTTTTTAAAAACTAATGTCAAGGTGAAAGAAGATGCTCTAGTGGTTAGTACTGCAAAACTACACTGGAAATCAAAACTTGTTGCAATTGCGAGTGGGATCAACTATTTTTATTGGACAATTATTTTATGATTTTTTTAAAAACTAATGTCAAAAAGTGACTCTCTTTATTCCCAAAATGCCGACCGTGTATGAATAAAGTATTTGTAATAGTAAAAAAGTGATATTTCCCGCTGGGAACGACAGTTCTCACAAAAATTTAGCACAAATACAATTACCTCTTCATACACTAGTTTGTGCCGCTATACGGATAAACCGATACGTTCACCGTTTTAAATCAAAGTACTAAATGTTCTAGTACTAACTATTAGTTACTCTGTCTCTATGATCTAAATCCCCGAAGTTTGTAAATAGACTTAGCATTTAACACCACCATATATGGGACGAAAAGCCAAAAGCCCTATCACTACTTTAAAATAATACAAAAACAATCGCAAAAAAAATCTGCTTGCGAGCAGTTTGCACCCTCTCTCCAATATTTCCAGAGTTGTCCTGAAGCATTTCGCTCAAAGTTTTGAACTTGAGTATAAAAGGGGTTGTTATCATTGATGTGGTTATCAGTTCTTTCTTGTCTCTTGTTGAATTCACAGTCACGAAATCTACCACATCTCTCACCATGTTCACCAAGGTACGATTAAAATTTTCATCTAATACGAGTTAAAAGTGCTAATTCACTAACATCGAAATTTTTAAAGTGTTTTTAAATGTTTCGTATATTTGTGACTCATTCATCTCCAGTTTTATAAAATAACACTTCAATTAGTTACTCTAATTTTTAATAAGTTATCATATTTGTGTTAATCACTTTCGTGATGTCACAACTACTCAAACTCGCTTTACTAAATCTACGCTGGAACCAGGACTTGAACCACCGACCTCCAGGTTACAAGTCTGCCGCTTTATCGATCAAGCTACTGAGGTCGGTCCCTAATTTTAATATAAAATATACTGACCTCAGTAGCTCGATTGATAAGGTGGCGGACTCGTATTCGGAAGTCGGTGGTTCGAGTCCCAAGTTCAGTAAAGATTTAGTAAAGCCGAGTTTGAGTAATTGTGATATCACATCGTGATTAACACAAATACCTATGATAACTTTAAAACTAATTACAAAATATATTACTATATTTTGTAATTAGTTACTTGTTTTTTATTATAATTATCATTTTTTCTCATTTATGTTGATATAGTAATTTTATTATATTTGAGTAAAAACTGACCTCAGTAGCTTGATCGATAAGGCGGCGGACTTGTAACCTGGAGGTCGGTGGTTCAAGTCCGGCGTTCAGCGAAGATATAGTAAAGCGATTTTGAGTAGTTGTGACATCACGAAAGTGATTAACACAAAAAATAAGCTAATTATATTTTAGGATAATAAACCTACTAATCGGACTTGAATCTCTAGGGAAATATAATACTCACGTCTCTGATCTCCTAGATTAAAGTCTACTTTGCTCCCAGGGTAAATAAATATTTTTGAAAAAAAAAAGAAATATTCTATTATTTTCAGTGTTCTATTTTAGGTTGGTTTTTTAACTGTAAAAAAACTGGTCATTTTGTCTGACCAACCTCAGTACCTAGCTCAACTGTTGAGGCGATCAACTCGTAATGTAGAGGTCTATGGTTCGAGTCCCAAGCTCACGTAAATTTACTTATTTATTACACTTGAACGGCCGGACCCTGTACTAACTCATACATTTTTTTCCTAACTAAAGACATGACAAAAAAATAAACATACTAATTTCAAAAAGTTGTCAAAAGAAAACGAGAAGTGGGAAGTTTTTACAAAGAAAAAATTGAGAAGGGATTAGCTATCAGGTTGAAACTATTGTTGATATAGAAGTACGATTTTAGTTGTGGCACAGATGTAAAAAATAACTGTATTCTAACTGTAATAACTGTATAACACAAACCTTTTTTACTTTCTACTTCTATTATCTGAAAGGTATAGAAAGTATAGGTATGAGTCACTTTTTTTATATCAAATTCATGTATGCACCACATCTATAGATTGATAGGGCCGGAATTGCCAGCCTCCCTCCCGTATACGGAGGGAACAGAATTTTCTGTGTGAAAAGTCTGCTTCGATGTTCTTCTTGTGAAAGTGCTAAATAATAAGCAAAAAACACACCACAAAAAGGGTTTTTACAGTACGAGTCGATATTTTACAATGGGTGTAGTGATCGCTTACCAATCTCACAGATGAACTTAAGGGTTGGTCATGAGATCGAGTTCTTGATTTATTTTCTTTAGTATTTTACTACCTAGGTAGCAGGTAGGTACTTCTGAAGGATTCAATAAAAATCAGCTGGTAGAAAGTATAAAATCGGAGAAGTGTTTTTTTTTTTAATTTGGGTTCAACCGCATGGTCATATCACGAAGGGGGTTTTACCCTCCATTCGCAGGAAATTCACAAACATGCCACATTAACCTCACCCAGCCTGGGTTGGGTCGGAATGCCAGCATCACGAAGTCTGCACCTCGCTGGACGTTGCTTAACTTCGGCGATCTTACGAGAATCGGTGGATTCAACGCGCCATTGACGCTGGCTTTTACTTTTTTCAAGGAATCCTTAAATCGGTTGTCAAGTTGGTTGAAATTGTGTTTTGTAAGAACGTACTACCTAGTAACTTCTGTTTACTGATCACTAAAATAATAAAGTGAAACTACCCGGTTGGTTTTTTCGATGGAAAAAACGAAGATGAAGAAAAAGGATGTACTGAACCTAATAATACCAAATTATCATTCATATTAAATTTGTATTCAGTGCTTTATATTCAGATTCGAATTCATGTTCAACTGAAATAATATGGAAAACGCTGCTACAATAATAGGAAAATTGACGAAAAAAGAAAATGGATCAAGTAGTAAACACGGTAGAGATTTAATTACAATATAAGGTTTTATCCCACAGAAATACCCTTTGTGTTCAATAGACGCCAAGAAAATTATAACTCTTATAATTGCCTAAAAAAGAACTGATTTCAACAGTAAATGAAATTGTAATGAACTTACCAAAAAAAATTTGTTTACTGTTTTTAAATTATCAAAATTTACTATTTAAACTTTCTGTGTTGTTAATAATATGATAAAAATGAGAAATGTCCAGTCCGAACCTCAGCTGTATTTTTGTGTTTGAGACTCTTTTGCGAGCGAATAATTTCTGGTTTACAAAAACTTGGCATTAAAAAGAACTTGATATTATTTTTTAGCCAATTATAAATTATAGAAAAGAGTTGTAATTTTCTTTTTCACACGAAGTGTATTTTTTTGTGATATCAGTATTTCTGGTCGATTAGAGATTTTACATTTAAAAGATTTCGCTGCTCTCTTATGTCGAAAAAAAAGTAAAATGAACTGAAAAAAATTCTGAAAAAAAAAGTTAACTGACAAAAATTCCAAAACAGTTGTCTGTACATAAATAACTAATCTTTGTGTTTAAGGTTGCCGTCGTTCTGGCCGTAGTTGCCGCCGCTGCCGCTCAATACCACGCCCCATCTTACGCCCCCGCCCCCGCCTACAAGCCATCTTACGCCCCCGCTGAGGTCTACCCAGACGCCCACCCCAAGTACGAATTCAACTACGACGTGTCTGACTCCTACACCGGAGACTACAAGAGCCAACAGGAATCCAGAGACGGTGACTACGTCAAGGGATACTACACCCTGGCTGAGGCTGACGGCACCAAGAGAATCGTCGAATACGTCGACAACGGATACGGTTTCGAAGCCGTCGTCAAGAAGGAGGGTACTCCATCTTACGCCGCCCCAGCTTACTCTGCCCCCAAATACGCCGCCCCAGCTTACAAGCCCGCTTACGCCCCAGCCCCAGCTTACGCCCCAGCTCCAGCTTACAAGCCAGCTTACGCCCCAGCCCCAGCTTACCCAAAATACTAAATAGCTTCATAAGCCTTTAATACTCTCATGTCATCTAAGTCAGTTAGCTGAGTGTTCAGCTGGGCATGATTACACTTTTGGAACGTTCTTGTGGTTTCTTCTCTTTGAAATCACATTTGAGTCTCCACTCACACTCAAGCGTTCCATCTTGTAAATAGTTCCTTCCTCACTGCCATCTTACCTTCTTGTTGTGAAATGTCTTGTTATTTATTTATTTATTGTGTACAAATTGTGATGTGAATTATTCAAGTTGATCTTCGTGAGAACAGATTTTTAAACACCAAATTATTTTCAAAATACAACCTGTATTGAAGATTTGTTTGACGCCTTTTGAAGAAGTGAAATATATTAATTCGTCTCTTTGATTGGCGAAAGACAACAACCATAATGTTTATTCTTTTCATTTTTGCAACTTGTATTTTTTCATATTCTTTAGATAACTACCATTTGATTTATAAATATGATAATATGATGTGATACAATCACCGTCACAAATGACTTTAAAACGGTCGCTCTAAGACATACATACTGAAGTCACTCTGTAAAAAATATGTTTTTTGGATACATAATCTGAGAATACTCGTATATGTATGATGCATTTCTACAGTAAATTATTCCACTCTTGCACTTCTCGAGCTGGGAGCTAGATTAGATTATCCTTGGATCTTGGGCGTGTAGAAAATCAAATAAATATTTTGTATCAGCTGATAGTGAAACACCGTTTTTCTTCCATAGATATACCAATTATTTGGATCTAATAACATTATGTATTTGGTCTATTAATGCTATAAATGCACATAATGTATATCAAAGGACATTAATATCAATGTACATTATGTATATCTATGTCCATTATAATAATAATATCGTCTAGTTTATACTGCCCGATTAGGACTATTAAAGTCCCATTATTCCAGCAGATTTTATGTGGTAAAAATCCCAAATGAGAGGATAACATGTCATGTCCCGGCCGGGATTCGAACCCACGACCTCTAGAATCTTTGGATTCACAGAGTGCCGCCTTTACCACTGAGCTACCGGGACAGACATTATGGGGTCTGTTCCTATTTTCTTTGGTAAGGGAAGACAAACTCTTGCGACTCCTCCGAGCACAATCATTAAAGCGTAATCACAAGTCCATCTGAATAAAATTTAAGAGGCAGTATCAATTTTTTATTGAAATCATCAATCTAACCAATTAAAATAATCTAAACTATGCATGGTTGTTTAATTTGGTGGACAATAAGAGAATAAGCTCCAACGGCCTGTATAAGTGTTGTATATCTCTAGTGAAATGAAAAGCACACCGACTACAGTGATCGAGAGATCGACACCTTCTTAAACTTGGCTCCTCTAGCATTATTATCTTTTTTTGACAAAACAATGGTCTTAACATATAATTATGAATCACCCGTCATAAAAAATAATTAAAGAAACGTTTAGAAATTTAATATTAAGGGGGGGAAAAATGAGTTTATGATTATTCGAATTTGCTAGGGGATAACCTGGATGGGGGCATATATATGCCCCCATCCTTGGGTTTCCACTGATAATTTAGTGCAGCAGGACAGAGAAAAGGCCCAAAGAAGGATTGACTTCTGCGGCACTCCAGAATCACAGCACTGATCACAGAACCTGTCCTATACAGGGTGTCTACTTCCTAGCTGTTGTTCCATAGGATTTTTGATACTTGGGTTATGCTCCCAGTACATAACCTACTCCCAGTAGGATAATATGCCACTGTTTATCAGACCGAGTTTAAAAGCGAAATGAATAAACCAAATTGAGATCTTAAGTGTTAGATAACCCCATGTAACACAATACACAAAATCTAAACTTAGCTCCACAGAGGTATTACAATTTATGTTTTGCTGTAAATGAGCGAGCTGACCAGTTGGCTCAACGAAATCCCTTCATAGTTCCTAAGCAAGTGATGGAAATTCTCAAACAAACGAGGAATTCATTTATTTATCGTATGACATTATTACACATCTCAAATTGTATGGCATTATTACACATATCGTATGACATTATTACACATCTGAGAAGACATAAATATGTAATAACTTGATCAGGAAATCTGATGGCAGTGATTGTCTGATCGCCAAAATTGTCAGTACTTTAGCCGCATGTCAATGCGTTGCCCAGGGTGAACTACGAGGAGGCGTACTAACATTTCAAACGAGGAAAAAATACATGTTTGGTCGAGATCTGAACGCACATTGTACTATCAGGAACCTGATCACTTGGTAGTGCTATTATTAGACCACATGATGCTTTAGCTCTGAGGTTGGTCGAATACACACCAACATCAGTAGATAGATCTTCGAGACAGCGCGGCAGCGTTACACTCTGATGGTTCAGTGATTTGCATACTTATAATGTACATATATGACAAACTTTGATTATTTTAGGTGTGTGAAAGTTTGCTCCGACCGGGAATCCAACTCAGAATCTCTGGACTATGGGCAGTAGTCACAACTGTTACGCAATGGAGGCTGGCGTAACGGTTGTAAGAAGGTGACTATTCTAAAAATAATTATCACGCTTGCCTATCCAAGTGTGGTAGGCATACTTAAGTGCAACAATATTGATAAGTCCCCTACTACCTACATATCAAACATTCATGGTATTAATTTTTTTACTTGGGCATAAAGGCACATCCACTAAAGCAGAATGAACCCTGATAATATTTGAGTATGCAATGCGCATAACTTGGTTAAACAATTTTCTTAGGCTCGTCATCTTCATTAGGACATAGGTATATAGGAGGTCCGCTCACTGATTGAGTCACTCATTCATTCACTCACTGATATCTGTATCTCCATAATGCCAATTCCTAAGAAGCTGGAAGCCATAATAATGTCTTTAAGTGTCTAGATGTGTGTCAAAAGACTCAAAAGAAAATGTTTTTTTCTGATGACTCCTAAATAAGACGTGAATAAGGTTCGAGACGACAAAGTGCCGTCTTGGGATAGTTATTTAGATTCTACATTTGTATGTGTACTTGTGAAACTCAAAGCCCAAGCGATGGACTCACTGATTCATAGTCAACTTATGTAATAGGTGCATAGCTCAAACAGGCTAAAAAGCAGAAACATGAGATTCAGTACATGTATTTCTCTCAATATGTACAATTGTGTGTGAAAAAATCTGGTGTAAACATCTTTCCTTATACTATTAGAAACGGAAACGGGATCAAAAGTCACTGGTGACTCAAAGGTAACAGTTATCTAAAAGTAAATGTCATATTCGTAATCAGCACCTCAAAATCATTGGATTTGATATGTCACAACCCCCGTCTACCATAAATAATAAAAAAAGTTTGTACAGTGGGTACCTTCGGAACTACCGGTAAATTGGAGCCGGGTTCCAAAAAGTTCAAGATATCAACAAAAAAAAAATCTAAGTAAACCCCTAGTATTTTTTTCTAAGAAAATGTTGTTATCTAACTTTTTTGTTACTTTAACTAATTCAAAGAATGGCTGAAAATAGCTTTTTCGGTAACTTTCTGAGGCTATGATTCGTCCAGCAATGTGAAAAACTGGAGAGGTCAAATTTTGGACGAATGCAATACTTCCCTTATTATAGGATAAGGAAAGTAAAAAGAAAGGAACAAATTCAGGTCCCGACAGGATTTACGACAGTACCTGGCTCGCATAGCGGGCGGGCTGAAAGTACGATTAGCTCAGTGGTATGATACTTTGCTTACCATACGGAAGGTCCCGGGTTCGAAACCCAGAGCCGACCATTTTTACTTTCCTTATCCTATATTTTTTTTTTGTTGTATAAATTCTATATTTTCATAAATTGGTTACAGTTGTTTGTAAGGCAAACCTGCCGGTGGGCTCGTATTGACACAGCACCTAACTTGAGACTTATTGCGTCAGACAGTAGGCATGATGGGTAACAAGGGTATAAAGCTTTTGTTCCATGGCTACACTCATCTATTAATACTTTTGTTGGCACTTGAGATTAGTTACACTGAAAGTTTCAAAATGTATAAAGGTATGAAATGAAAATTATTCCAGTCTTATTGTCACATCTTTGTACGGCAAAGATCTGACAGTTGGGCTGGAATCTGATGTAATTCCGTTTCATAATTTAATGAAATTTTATCACCATATATCTGTAATAATAATAGATATTAGTAGTCACTGTGGCAGAGTGAGTTAGTGCGCAAGGCATTGCACACATGGTGACCTGGGTTCGACCCCCAGCGGTGTAGGATTTTTTCTGCTCTGTACTTGGATGTTCGTGGTCCACTCATACCTCGTGAGGAAAAATGAGTAGCTACTTTGATGTGAAGCAGCGACCAGAGGCTGAATCATAGGCAAAAAATACAGGATATTGTAAATTAAAGTGGTAAAGTCCTATGATTCTGCGCTACCCACTAAAATTGTGACATAATAACACAAAGAAAAAGCATTATTATTATTAATAATAGATATTCTATAGAGATCTTGTATGTCCAATACTTACCTATTACTAAATTATTTTCATACTATGTTCTATAACATCTTACTTAGAATTCAATTTTTCAGGCGCTTGTGCGTATTGTAGTAACACCCCTTCATAACCGGCCATGCTTTGGCGAACCTTGTAAAATAGTTTTTTTCTTCAATATCATGTTCACTAATTTTAGAGAATGTTGCCAAAAGTTTTGAACTTGAGTATAAAAGGGGTTGTTATCATTGATGTGGTTATCAGTTCTCTCTTGTCTCTTGTTAGATTCACAATCACGAAATCTACCACATCTCTCACCATGTTCACCAAGGTACCATTTTTAAATTTACGTGATTATAATAATGAAATAATTTTAAATACATTAAGTTCTTTACGTGATAAAAAAGTGATATTTCCGTTTTTGTTTCCTTTATGGCTATTAGTGTTTATTATTATTATTATTTTAATTTGGGACGTCGCTTTCAATTGCATGTTTTAGTTACAATACAGTTTTACAGCATTTTCAATACGTTTTCACTCCAGCAGCCAAGTATAATTTATGTATCGTGCAAGAATTGCATATAATGCTTTGTGGTGTCGATTTTTCGTAATGGTAAAAATTGTGCAGTGTATAATAATTTGAGTATACTACCATTGTGACAGACATCTGACAAAAAAAGGGACCCATAAATACATTAATCTAGAAAAAAAAATTCTCAAAAAAAAAAAAAAATCTTTTAAAAAGAAATCGTAAAATATAAATAAAATGACCTTATAATATTAAATGATATTAAGTAATACTTCATTTTTACTTAATAACAAAACCTAATATTTTGTCACAACAGAAGTAGGTTTTTTAAAGTGTTAAATTATAGTTAACTATTTTAGACAAAGCTACTGAACAGTTACAATATTGGAATATTCATATGAAAATTTAAGTGTATATAAAATAGTGTGTTGATGCACAATAATTAAATTAAACTATATTTATATTTATTTTTTTACTGTCATTTATTTATTTTAAAAATAATGAATTTTGTAATTTTCGTTTTAACCTTATGATATAAAATTTACAAAATAAAAACAACGATAGTATTTTCTGTTTCACTTACTTTTAGTCATAAATGTTACTATTCTACTTCTACCACCAAGGTATTATTTTATTTGCATTATATCTTAGATTAAAATACCTGATTTTTTCACTATCCTCTCTAAAGCAAACAGTCCTTTTTCCTGATCAACAAAATGTTGTCTCTAAAACAAATCCTCGTGTTTCAGGTTGCCGTCGTTCTGGCCGTCGTTGCCGTCGCTGCCGCTCAATACCACGCCCCATCCTACGCCCCCGCCCCCGCCTACAAGCCATCTTACGCCCAGGCTGAGGTCTACCCAGACGCCCACCCCAAGTACCAATTCAACTACGACGTGTCTGACTCCTACACCGGAGACTACAAGAGCCAACAGGAATCCAGAGACGGTGACTACGTCCAGGGATACTACACCCTGGTTGAGGCTGACGGCACCAAGAGAATCGTCGAGTACTCCGACAACGGATACGGTTTCGAAGCCGTCGTCAAGAAGGAAGGTTCTCCATCCTACGCCGCCCCAGCTTACTCTGCCCCCAAATACGCCGCCCCAGCTTACTCTGCCCCAGCTTACTCCGCCCCAGCTTACTCTGCCCCCAAATACTCCGCCCAGCTCCAGCTTACAAGCCAGCTTACGCCCCAGCCCCAGCTTACCCAAAATACTAAGCACCTTGTCAAGCCTTTACTCTCATGTCATCTAAGTCAATTTGCTGAGTGTTCAGCTCAGCATGATTACATTTCTGGAACGTTACTGTGGTTTCTCATCTTTGGAATCACATTTGAGTCTCCACTCACACTCAAGCGTTCCATCTTGTAAATAGTTCCTTCCTCACTGCCATCTTACCTTCTTGTTGTGAAATGTCTTGTTATTTATTTATTGTGTACAAATTGTGATGTGAATTCAAGTTGATCTTCGTGAGAACAGATTATGAACACCAATAAAACCAACATATTTTGTTCACGGTTTTAAAAAGCGATTGTTATCTTTTATTTACTTAGACGAAAACAAAAATAGAAATACAAAATGTACATGTTTGTTATTTATATGTATATTTATTTTAATATAACTGTGACAATAACAAAAAAATATTAGTAGACATTATGACACCAGTGAGAAAAAATAAAAATTCATTATTAAGTGATGACCAAACTATACCCAACCTACGTGGTGCAACTGTTATCTCTTCAACAGAAAAAATATGCATTGGTAATCAATTGGTTAACTATCTAGTCTGGTAATCCAGGTAGCCTAGGGATCCGTTGCTTCGAATCCCACCCAGTGCATGAATTTTTCCTCATTAAATTGAGTTTGTGACCACATAATAATAAGACTCTGAGGGTTAGGTGGTAAAAAATGCTTTGACCATTAACCTCGCCTGGTGGTTACATTCCACTAAACAGTTATATTATTATTATAACTCCGTGATATAATGGACACGGGATTATTATTATTATTATGAAATCATGAAGTCTATGAAGAAGAAAATAATGATCTTTGTCAAGTTTTCACTTGAAATACAAGTTTTGTAAATGTGATTCTGAAAAATCTCTGTCAATCACTTCGCCAGGAATGTTCAAAGAAAAAAGTTCCAACAGGTGTAAGTTTCTTTTTAAAATATTTATTTTATTTGGTTCACTAAATTTCATAGGACTTTGTGTATGTTACAACAAAAAGTTTGTGCTCTATAGAGTCTATATTCTATACAAATCGAATAATCTTACAAATGACAGATTTTAAGCCTGGTTAAAGAGATAAAAAAATATGATTAATAGCCAGCTTTGAAGTCATATGGAATAGGTACACCAGTTCTCGTTCTGTCATTGATATTAAGCAACGTCCAGCGAGGTTAAGACTTGGATGGATAACTATTCAAATTCAAACCCGCGTGATGTTGGCTATTCCCAGCCCAAACCAGGCTGGGAATAAGAATAAGAATCATTTTTATTGTTAATAAAGCCCGAGGGCATCTTACAAAGTCAATGCTTAAAATTAATCTAATACTAAGGGAATAAAACAAAAAGTAAAATTACAATGTTATGACATTGAAAATAAAGACCGTTGACTAAGCTTAAATCAAATAATACTATACAATGTCAGGAA
This sequence comes from Bactericera cockerelli, assembly GCA_024516035.1. Taxonomy (NCBI): domain Eukaryota; kingdom Metazoa; phylum Arthropoda; class Insecta; order Hemiptera; family Triozidae; genus Bactericera; species Bactericera cockerelli. The sequence continues at coordinate 11,745,624 of CM044962.1, read as the reverse complement.
ATGAAACAAAAAAGTAGTAGGTACGTAAATAAATAAGACACATAACAATAAATAAAATAAAACCATACCTAATACAATAGAGTTATTGTTAGCTTAGTAGGTCATTTAAAAATTCGTCAATCGAAAAATATGCCTTTTCTAATAATAATTCTTTAACATGGCTTTTAAAAAATTGATATGGCATTTCTATTACATTAGCTGGTAATTTGTTAATGAATTTATAGCAGTAAAAATTGGGACTATTTTGAGTACCTAAGTCGTATAAACTCAGCTCTAAATTCATTCCGATGTCAAGTATCATGGGGATGGATTTGACTGTGTCTCACATATAGTGATGTACCGTGGGGTAAATACCCGCGGGAAGGTAAATAAAAATCGGGTATTTACCCCAGGGGTCGGGTAAATTCCCCAAGTCTTTAAAACTGCGTTTTCAAATATTCCCGCTCAAATAAAAGTCTTCTGTTTCTGAACGTGGTTCTTTACATTTCCTGTGATAAGTTTATTTGTTTGAGTAATTTTACGTAGGTATAACTACAACCAGGGCAACTGGAGGCTGCAATTTAAAATCCCTACTTGAGCAGGATAAGGCATGGAAGAACAAGTATGAGTAATATATGACTAATTACCTAAAAATATATTTTTTATAATATTAGTTCTGTAAATCCTAACCTTCATGATCAACATTTTAATGTTTATATTACAGAGGGAGGGGTAAGGAATAGGAGAAGATGTTTTATGTGTATTTTGGCAAGGAAATGTGCTAAAATGGGTAAATACCCCAACTTGGGGTAAATACCCGGGTATTTATCCCAAAAATAAATACCCGGGTATTTGTACATCACTGCTCACATAATTAGAAATATTACTTTTGGCATGTAACAAGCAGATTATAATGTAAATACAAGGAAAGGTAAGAATACGTAAGGTTTTGAAAGCATCCTGGCAAGGAGCTCCATAGGGTAGTTTTGCAACTATTCTCACAGCTTTTCTTTGTAACCTGAATGCACGTATTCTCTCTGCTGAGTGACCCCAAGCCAATAGGGAATAACTCAATTGTGATTCAACCAGACCAAAATATACAACTCTGAGAACCTATTGAGAGACGCACGAGGAGAGATTTCTCAGAAGGTAAATATTTTTACCACGTTTTTTAGCAATGTGGTCCATATGGGTTGGGTGGAAGAGATTGCCACCGGTAATAACCCCGCCCTTTAGGTAGGACTTTAGCTTCTTTCTCTTTTTTGTTCTTGTTTCTTTGCTTAATCAATTTAACTTTTCTTTATAATCTCATTGTATTTTACTGTATATATTTTTGTTTTACCTAATAAAACATACTATAATAATAATAATATGAGTCTCCCAGCATAAATTTGGCTGAAGTTGAGTACCCAATAAAGTAACCGAGTCAGGATTTTCAAAACCTTCTGCATTTCTCAAAACCTTGGGTAAGGTTAATATGAGTATTGGTTTGTAATTTACCTATGAATGGAGGGTGAGGCCCTTGCTTTGAATGATCTAAACGTTAATTTTGATTTTCAGATGGCTATTTTGCTAGTTATGGCATTGTCAGTTGAGTGTCAGGGTGAAATAGATAGTAATACAAATTATATTACAGGACCATCCTGTATATTTCATGGATAATAAAGAAATTATAGAGTAAAGATACCTGCAGAGGATACCCAGAAAAGTTTTAAGTATATTCTGAGAAGTATAGATGTCAAAGGGCGCCAACAATATTTTTCATATTACTTCCGAGAAATTTCTAATATTAGAAATCGGAAGTAGGTAGGTATTGTGTTATTTTTTGTAAAAAAAAAATATTTTTTAAAAAATTGATACCTAAACGACACTTTGAAAAAAATGTGATACATCAAAACGGACCGCAATTTTGTCTTTGTCCTCTGAAATTCACATAAAGTAACAATCTATTATTCACTATGTTATGGTCTGAAAACATAGGCAAAGTCGGACTTTTTCAAAAAGGCACTAAATTTCACTTTGTACAATAACGGAGCCGAATAAGAAAAAACGGATTGGAGACCTGGGCTGGAAATATCTTCAGTAATCTACCATTAACGGGTGACAGGGTTTTTTTTATTCACCCTGTACATATACAACTAGTTTAGACTCTAATCTAAAGTGAGTTTATGGATAAGAAAATAATTAAGTCTTTTGATTTTCAATAGTGTTTTTCGCCAATCAGAAAAATGAAAATAATTCTCATATTTTCTAACCGCGATAGTATTGTTTTTTATATTTACACATAACTTTTTTGGTGTTTATGATCAGTTCTGAAGAAGATCTACTTCAATTAATTAACAAAACAACTTCATATAAGGATTTATGGCAGTGAGAAGGAACTATTTACAACATGGAACGCTTGAGTGTGAGTGGAAACTCAAATGTGATTCCAAAGATGAGAAACCACAGTAACGTTCCAGAAATGTAATCATGCTGAGCTGAACACTCAGCAAATTGACTTAGATGACATGAGGGTAAAGGGTTGACAAGGCGCTTAGTATTTTGGGTAAGCTGGAGCTGGGGCGTAAGCTGGCTTGTAAGCTGGAGCTGGGGCGGAGTATTTGGGGGCAGAGTAAGCTGGGGCGGAGTAAGCTGGGGCGGAGTAAGCTGGGGCGGCGTAAGAGGGAGAACCTTCCTTCTTGACGACAGCTTCGAAACCGTATCCGTTGTCGGAGTACTCGACGATTCTCTTGGTGCCGTCAGCCTCAACCAGGGTGTAGTATCCCTGGACGTAGTCACCGTCTCTGGATTCCTGTTGGCTCTTGTAGTCTCCGGTGTAGGAGTCAGATACGTCGTAGTTGAATTGGTACTTGGGGTGGGCGTCTGGGTAGACCTCAGCCTGGGCGTAAGATGGCTTGTAGGCGGGGGCGGGGGCGTAGGATGGGGCGTTGTATTGAGCGGCAGCGACGGCAACGACGGCCAGAACGACGGCAACCTGAAACACGAGGATTTGTTTTAGAGACATCATTTTGTTTATTAGAAAAAAGGACTGTTTGCTCTAAAGAGGATAGTGAAAGTATGAGGTATTTTAATCTAATTTAAAATACAAAATGCAAATAAAATAATACTTTGGTGGTAGAAGTAGAGTAGTAACATTTATGACTAAAAGTAATTGAAACAAAAAATACTATCGCTTAAACCAAAAATTAGTGAGGAAAAATGAGTAGCTGCTTTGATGTGAAGCAGCGACCAGTGGCAGAATCATAGGCAAAAATATAATACAAGATATTGTAAATTAAAGTGGTAAAGTCCTATGATTCTGCGCTACCCACTAAAATTGTGACATAATAGCACAAAGAAAAAGCATTATTATTATTATTATTGTGTATATTTGACCGAGATTAGACTAAAAAGTCCATCTATTCCAGATATATCAAATTTATGTAATGGCTATTTTTTTGGTGAATCGACAAAATACAGCAGCGAAAATAAAATTTATTGTTGTTGTTGTATAAAATGTGAATCAGAAATATAAATGCAAAATTCTTTACTACTTTGGCATAGTCGCAGCTCTGAAGTTAATTGACGTAGCAGCGTAGGTCAGAAGGTGACCAGCAAATAAGATCTAAAATAATGTTAAACCTTTCCCTGTTGTTGTGGACAGGTGTTTCACTAAATGAAAAAGAAATTAAGTAAAACCAATATGAATATTAATCAAATGATAGTTAAAAATATAAAATTAATAAAATTTAATATTAATGCACTGAATTGTACATGTAGGTACATCTATGGTACAATGGTACATAGTTAATAGTCCAAGCTTTCCAAGTAACTCAGTCTAGAACTCTAGCAAGAGAAAAGGATGTAATTTTATTAATACAACACTATTACTTCCGAAATTGTGTTTTTGTGTGTAAAAAAAAAAAAATCTCTCCGATTTAAATAAGATTCATAGTTATGGACGTTTTATAACACCCTGAGAAACTCTGGTTTTGTGTCTGTCTTGTCTGTTAATCGGTCTGTTATTTGAATTTCTTGCAACGCAGCGGGCAAATCTCGGAAAGTCGGAAACTATACAAATCGGATTTCAACTAAAATTTGTACACCATATAGTTATGTAGGAGACGAGTTGTGTATGGTCCCATTTTAAATTTATAAACTTCGAACTAGCGGATCTTGGAGATGCAGACCTGTAACTTCTACTTAAACGCTTATATCTCCTGAACTGTATTGTGTACAATCGATTTCAATAAAATTATGTATTAATCACATTAACGTTTTACAAATTTTGGAATTTTTATTGAAAAAATAATGGTTCAGCTCTGATTTTTAGAAAATTTAAAATTTGGACATAAGTGCAAAACTAAGGTTTTTGCAATGGATTTTTTTGTAGAATTAAGAATGTAGGAAAACAGTATGTTTTACCATTTAATACGAGTTTGAAGAGAATTGGTTAAAATATTTGGAGATATAATTGATTTAGTAAAAAATCACAGAATAAAGTGAAAATGGAAGTCGATAATATTTTATTTCCAAGTGTAGGTATGTGAACGAGCAATTATTGTGTCCATAATTGCAAATGTATTTTTTATCGTCACAAAAAGCCACTATTGTAAAAATTATTAATAATCACTGGTAAAAATAAAAATGGAAATTTTAATCGTACCTTGGTGAACATGGTGAGAGATGTGGTAGATTTCGTGATTGTGAATCCAACAAGAGACAAGAGAGAACTGATAACCACATCAATGATAACAACCCCTTTTATACTCAAGTTCAAAACTTTGAGAGACATTCTCTATTTTAGGTGAACTTGATATATTTTTTTTTTCAATTACCTACCTACATATTTTTGACCATTATGGACCGGTATTATTTTTGATCATTAAACAATTTTGGGTACGAGATTTTGTTGTTTTGTCACTTAAGTAATTTAGCAACGTCCAGCGAGGATAGAACTTGGATTAGTGACCATTTAAATCCAAACCCTCGTGATGCTCGCTATTCCCGGCCCACCCCAGGTTGAGTGAGGTTAATGTGGGGAGCTGGGTTTGTGAGTCTCCAGCAAATGTAGGATAAAACCCTTTTCCCAGATGTAATAGATACGTCAAGCAAAAAAACATACATTCCTTTGCAAATTCAAGACTCCCAAAAAGTTTTCTGGTGCATTGGAAAAAGTTGTGTTATTCTGTACGTAAGGATTTTGCACAAATGTAAAATTGAAATATCACAATATCACATGCAATATGCCTCGACTCGTACCTATATCGATGTAGTAAAGGACATCTTTTCTTAGTCGTCTATCACAAGAGTCTCAAGTCCTAACATTGATCTCAGTTTGGCTGAGGGCAGGAAGGATGAAAGTGATCTTAAATTTTCCTTGAATTATGCACTCGTATTATTATTTTTGAAGGAGGTTTTATCGTCGCTTTCAACTGCTTGGTCAATTGGTCATATCGCGACGAGGGTTTACCCTCCAATATTCACAACTCAGCAATTCAAATTAACCTCACCCAGTTTGAGTGGGGCCGGGAAAAGCCAGCATTAATACGATGCGCGATGGTTCGAATTTGAATGGTCATCCATCCAAGTCCGAACCAAGTTAGTTTATAAGATGTATTGTTAATTAATTATGATAATCATTAAGAATACCTATTGTAATTTGTAAAAATATATGAACAAATAATTTGTAAAAGTAAAATTCGTAAGATTTCTTGATCCATAAAATAAATATCTATTTTCACGAAAATTAACTTAAAATTATATCACAAACTATACAAAAGTTTAACACTTTGTGTGCCAAGCCCAAAATCGTGATTTTCCCCTGGGGCCACGATACAAAGGATTGTCTCTCAATATGCTTCAAAACTAGATAGGTGAAAACCAAGCACACTCTGATCATCCTCAGGAGACCACGCTTCAAATTCTCAATACAAAATACACAGTAGTGTGGCCCATACTGAGACACAATGCTTCAAAGAGAGGTCTAGTGTCTCTCAAAATGAGAGACGTGGCCCTAGCGGGAAGTCGCTGTCGCTCATATTGAGCGACGTGGCGCACAAAGTGTTAAAAATAGTACAAATAATAATAAATACATTTGAATAAAAAGAGGTAAGATGGGGCAGTGAGGAAGGAACTATTTACAAGATGGAACGCTTGAGTGTGAGTAGAGAATCAAATGTGATTCCAGAGATGAGAAACCACAGTAACGTTGCAGAAATGTAATCATGTCAGAGCTGAACACTCAGCAAATTGACTTAGATGACATGAGAGTAAAGGCTTGACAAGGCGCTTAGTATTTTGGGTGCCCAGCTGTATTTTGCCGAGTGCCCAGCTGAAAAATCAGATAGTTGATTTAGAGAAGATGAGGGACGAGGGTGAAGCTTTGAGAAGTCGTTTAGTATTTTGGGTTAGCTGAGGCAGGAGCTGGGGCGTAAGCTAGGGCTGGATCGGAAGCTGGAGCTGGGGCGTAAGCTCGGGTTGATGCATAAGATGGGACAGGTGCGTAATAGTGGCCCGGGGCGTAAGCTGGGGCTTGGGCGGAAGATGGTGCTAAAGCTGAGGCTCGGTCGGAACCTGGAGCTGGGGAGTAATCTAGGGCTTGGCCGGAAGCTAGGGAGTAAGCTTCAGTTGGGGCGGAAGCTGGAGCAGGTGCGGGAGCTGCAGCAGGGGCGTAAGCTGGAGCAGGGGCGTAAGCTAAGGCTTGAGCTGGGGTGTGACATGGGGCTGCGGCGGCACCTAGGACGTCAGTTAAAGCTGGGGCGGAAGCTGAGGCATAAGCTGGAGCTTGGGCGTAAAATGAAGGTGTCGCGTCAGCTGGAGCTGGGGCAGAAGCTGGGGCGTAAGCTGGAACTTGGGAAGCTGGGGCGTAAGCTGGAGCTTGAGCGTAAAATGAAGGTGACGCGTCAGCTGGAGCTGGGGCAGAAGCTGGGGCGTAAGCTGGAGCTTGGGCATAAAATGAAGGTGACGCGTCAGCTGGAGCTGGGGCAGAAGCTGGGGCGTAAGCTGGAGCTTGGGCGTAAAATGAAGGTGACGCGTCAGCTGGAGCTGGGGCAGAAGCTGGGGCGTAAGCTGGAGCTTGGGCGTAAAATGAAGTTGGGGAGTTAGCTAGAGCTGGGGCAGCTGGGGCGTAAGCTGGAGCTGGGACAGCTGGGGCGTAAGCTGGAGCTTGGCCGTAAAATGAAGCTGGGACGTCAGCTGGAGCTGGGGCTGGAACAGAAGCTGGGGCTAAGACGTAAGCTGGGACGGAGTATTTGGGGGCAGAGTAAGCTGGGGCGGTGTAAGAGGGAGAACCTTCCTTCTTGACGACGGCTTCGAAACCGTATCCGTTGTCGGAGTACTCGACGATTCTCTTGGTGCCGTCAGCCTCAACCAGGGTGTAGTATCCCTGGACGTAGTCACCGTCTCTGGATTCCTGTTGGCTCTTGTAGTCTCCGGTGTAGGAGTCAGACACGTCGTAGTTGAATTGGTACTTGGGGTGGGCGTCTGGGTAGACCTCAGCCTGGGCGTAAGATGGCTTGTAGGCTGGGGCGGGGGCGTAGGATGGGGCGTTGTAATGAGCGGCAGCGCTGGCAACGATTGCCAGAACGACGGCAACCTGATGAGAAACATAATAAAGCTGTTACTATTTAAGGCTAACTTCTGATTGAATCAGTTAGTTATCACGACGGGGGTTTTACCCGTTTTACAATCCAGTCGCTGGAAACTCACAAACCAGCTATTCGAATTAACCTTACCCAGTCTGAGCGGAAAAAGCCAGCAACAAGTCGATAGTTCAAATTTGAATGATCACCCTTCTTGTCTAGCTGGACGTTGCTGAACTTGAGTGACAGAAAGAGAATTTTTGTATACATCTACACTGCTCGCTAGCTCAAGTCGCTAGGTATTAAAATTATGAACTGTTGAAAATTCAAGCGAACTTTATTGTAGGTACCTTGGTAAACATGATGAGGGATGTGGTAGATTTCGTGACTGTGAATCCAACAAGAGACAAGAGAGAACTGATAACCACATTCATGATAACAAACCCTTATATAATCAAGTTAAAAACTTTTGGCGACATTTTTTAAAGTTAGTTGAAAAAAAATTGTACTCATTTTTTAAGTTGTTGGTGTTTTTTTTATTTTATTATTTAAGCAACCATATACTCGTTTATGAGTAAGTTCCAAAAATTGCAATTTTTGGAGAGAAAAAAAAATTGACCTACAAAAGCTATCTACTTATTACTTAAATACTATCTTCATCACCCTTGAGAGGCAAGTGTCTTGAAAACCAATTCAAAAGAGCACTTCCATTTTTTTACTTTCTCTTACCTATAAGGTATAAAAAGTATTTTACATAAAAAATTCTGTTCTCTCCGAGCATGTGAGGCTGGCATTTCCGGCCCTACCCAGGCTAGGTAAGTTTAATGTGGGTTTCTTATATAATTTCCAGCGAATGGAGGGTAAAACCCCCGTCCTGACAATTTCAAATCAGGACGTTTTAACCAAATAGAATCAATGGACATGAAAGGAGCCTAGACATTGGATCAGGACGTTCATATAATCCACCACCGTGATATATGCAGGTTGCAGGTATCTGTGCTTATCTCACGGAAACGGAATTATTATAATAAATTATTATTACAACCTAATCAGTGAGAGGTACCAGCGCCAGAGCAGCGTTCGCATCCCCATCTCTTGCTAGAGGATTCCAGATATTTACAACGCTGATTCAGGAATAAAGATGACTCTCCCCGGAGGTCGCCTCAGCTTCCTCGAGTCTCTTCGGCTTGTCCTGGTGAGGCCTGCGCCATGAACTAGTGAAGGCACACAAACGGGGGCCACGAACACGAGGGCGGTTCCACATCTTCCGGGGGCACCAAATTCTTTCGTCCGCAACGGTTGCAATTCTCAGTGAAGAGGTTGAAAACAAAAATCACTGCCTATACCTATAGCACAAACTGTTGGCATAATGGGACTACCTGTCTTGCGCTGACAGTCTAAATAAAGCACTACTTATACTTATACTTATACTTATAGCATCGCTGTTTGACGAGGACTTTTCCGGTGCCCTCTGCCGTCGATATAGTAGGTCGTGCATCATAATACTCTTTGGAAGAGAATGCCGTTGGCATTATCACCGCCCTTGATCAAGTTTTGTTTTGTTAATTTTAATTTCTATGTATGTATATATTCTATGTTATTTGTAAATAAAACTTGATCCAACATGTTTAATAATAATAACCATCGGGCGAGGTTAATGCCTAAAGTATTTTACACCAGCTAACCCTCAGAGTCTTATTATCATATGGTCAATTGGTCATATGCTCAAATGAATGAGGAAAAATTCATGCATTGGGTGGGATTCGAACCGACGGATCCCTAAGTTACCTGGATTACATAATAGGTAGCTGAATATAAAATAAATGTGTAATAAGTACATAATTTTGGTCTGGGTAGTAGATTTCATATCCTTTCCTTTCGGTGTCCATGTTTAATATCATGGTGGTGGAAGGATTGATATGGATATTGAACTCTCAGAACCATTGTTGAGGGCTCCTTCTGTGTCCAGTGTATATGTAATTGTGTAGTGTGTTTAATTGTACACTTCAAATTGATAGGTAATAGTAAAAATATTTCTTAAATTTAGGTACTTAAAAATTCAGGGAACTTTCAATTTCGATGTTGTCTTCTCAGATGTCATATTTCATATATTATCTTGTTTCATGCGAGAGCGGATAGTAAATGGTAGGTACTGAGGTACTGCAACATCCCCAGAGAAAAGCAGAGACAGAGAGAAATATTTTAATCCTCACTACATTTTTCGAAACTCAATGTTGTAGTCTTGTTAGATAGATAAAAGGTTCGTGCCTTTTCTTTCAACATAAAGACACGTGAAAAAACAAAAAAACTTGCATGGTAAAAGTTCTTAGGTCTTATGGAACAACATCCCCAGTTCCAATAAACTCAAATCCATTGAACCTCTTGTATCTCACTGGAACTAAAGTGACCGGCAGACTAGATTTGAGGAGGTAGTACTGTGTCGCATGGCCAGCTTCCGTGGCGTAATGGTTGTGACTACTGCCCGTAGTCCAGAGATCCTGAGTTCGATCCCTGGTTGGAAGAGACTTTTCACGCAGAAAATTCTGTTCCCTCCGTATATGTGAGGCTGGCATTTCTGGCCCTATACAGGCTTGGTGAGGTTAATGTGGGTAGCTGGTACAATTTCCCAGCGAATGCAGGGTATCACCCCCCTCCTAATCCAGGACGTTAAATCAAATAAAGTCGTTATGTGGGAATTCTTTCTGTATAGCACATACTAACTTGTGATCTCCACACACTAATTACAAAGATATAAACTTCCATAAACTGTACCTGCAGCTGCGTAAGACTACTGACAGAGTTAATTAAAGCGCTGAAGGAAAAAAAAGTTCTTAGACAACAGAAATGTTCAGTTTGCTGAAAATATGAGATAGTAAAAAAATGAACAATTAAGCAAATAAAGTTTTGTAATCCGTATTATTTCTCGCCAACCAGAAGATTGAAAAAAATTTCTCATCTTCTGACCGCGAAAATAAAATAAGTTTATTGTTGTATTGACGATAAGTTCATTCTCATGAAGATCAACTAAAATTGATATCACAAAATCATACAAAGGTTTAAAATATAACAATAAATACATTTGAAAACAAGAAAGTAAGATGGCAGTGAGGAAGGAACTATTTACAAGATGGAACGCTTGAGTGTGAGTGGAGACTCAAATGTGATTCCAGAGATGAGAAACCACAGTAACGTTCCAGAAATGTCAGCAAACTGACTTAGATGACATGATAGTAAAGGCTTGACAAGGTGCTTAGTATTTTGGGTAAGCTGGAGCTGGGGCGTAAGCTGGCTTGTAAGCTGGAGCTGGGGCGGCGTATTTGGGGGCAGAGTAAGCTGGGGCGGAGTAAGCTGGGGCAGAGTAAGCTGGGGCGGCGTAGGATGGAGAACCTTCCTTCTTGACGACAGCTTCGAAACCGTATCCGTTGTCGGAGTACTCGACGATTCTCTTGGTGCCGTCAGCCTCAACCAGGGTGTAGTATCCCTGGACGTAGTCACCGTCTCTGGATTCCTGTTGGCTCTTGTAGTCTCCGGTGTAGGAGTCAGACACGTCGTAGTTGAATTGGTACTTGGGGTGAGCGTCTGGGTAGACCTCAGCCTGGGCGTAAGATGGCTTGTAGGCGGGGGCGGGGGCGTAGGATGGGGCGTTGTATTGAGCGGCAGCGACGGCAACGACGGCCAGAACGACGGCAACCTGATGAGAAATGTAAGAAAGCTGTTATGATTTTTTTGTGATTAAGTAAAAGAAAAATATTGTTGTCTTGCGTAATCTCTCTTACAGGATCATAAAGAATGATCTGATAAAAAAAAAAAAAAAAAAAAAAAAAAAAAAAAAAAAAAAAAAACACAAGTCCCGGTATTTTTATGGTATAAATACATATTTATTATTATTTTAAACTGTGAAATATTGCCTATACCCACATGGGAATTTTTGTTGGCTCTGGTATTTGAAACTGGGACCTTCGGTATCGTGAGCTAATATTGCTCTCAGTGGTAGAATAATAATAAATTATACCCCACTTAATGTGTTAAAAAAATTAATATTACAAATTAATATAAATTTTGCCACTTCTAGGGCTCAATGTTATCCCAAAAATTATGCAAGTAAATTTGAAAACTCCAAAAAACACGATTAAATGAATTTCACCAAAATTATAGCAACCCTTCAAATTTATTGCGTTACAAACAGACAGGCAACCTAAGTAGTTTGGTGCAAAATCGATTAGTCAGAAAACTTGGACTTTAATTCGTTTGGTCAAAAATGAAATTTAATTTGGTAAAATAACTGATTTTTTTAAAAAACTTAGAAGTTAGACACAACTTTAAATGAGCTTCTATTTGCTTTAGGTACTAATGAGTATGTATTGATTAGAAACAAGTTATCCACTGTAAAAAATCAAGTCACTTTAAAATTATGAACAGTTGAAAATTAAATTCAAGCGAACTTTATTGTACCTTGGTGAACATGGTGAGAGATGTGGTAGATTTCGTGATTGTGAATCTAACAAGAGACAAGAGAGAACTGATAACCACATCAATGATAACAACCCCTTTTATACTCAAGTTCAAAACTGAGCGTGACTCAAGTTCAAAACTCAAATGTAAAGTTGGTATAATAATAATTCAGTGTCGGCGAGATAATTATGTACTCGTGGGCACAGATAGTTTTTACCTTCTCATAAAGGGCAGATGGCAAGGGAAAAAATTCATCCATTACCCATGAAAACCGGAGTAAAATCATTCATGAACTTTTTTCTCTGCGAAGTAAACTCGACATCATAAACTGAGACCAAAGAAAATATTACAGGAGTAAACTGGGTTAGGGTTTTGACTTCTGTCCGTAGTCCAGAGATCCTGAGCTCAATTCCCGGTTGTAGTAGACTTTTCACACGGAAAATTCTGTTCAATCCGGAAATGTGAAGCTGGCATTCCCAGCCCTACCCAAGCTGGGTGAGGTTAATGTTGATAGCTGATACGATTCCCAGCGAATGGAGTCTAAAACTCCCGTCCTAATCAGGACGTTAAATTAAATATAATTGTTGTTGTTGGGAAGGGTATCGAGCCGTAATAATAATTAATAATTCCGTGTCCGTGAGATAGGTATTGATACCTAAATCACGGTGGTGAGAGGATTATGGACGCCCAGATCTAATGTCTAGGCTCCTTTCATGTCCATTAATTCTATTTGGTTTTAACGTCCTGACTTGAGGTAGACAGGACGGGGGTTTTACTCTCCATTCGCTGGGAATCGTACCAGCTACCCACATGAACCTGGGTAGGGCCGGAATTGCCAGCCTCACATGTTCGGAGGGAACAGAATTTTCTGTGCGAAAATTCTGCTCCAACCGGGAATCGAACTCAGGATATCTGAGGCTGGCTATCGAGTCGTAAATAGTGCCACAATTAACCAAACTCAATCATTGAACAATGCCGACTCCAAGCAGTAGGTTTGGGAAAAGGCAAAGTGAAAGAAGAAGAATAAGATGTGGGGGTAAATTCCGTGGGCCCTCAGCCGGTCGGCCGCGTTTTCAAAGTTGATGTAGATAACAAGATAGTTCTCTCCTAATACTATCTCGTGTTTTCGTTCAATTTGTAACAGCGTCTCAGCCTGGCGGTGCAGAGGGGGAATGCAGCAAGTATGCTTTTGGCTCTTCCCTCTGCTGAGTTTGTAGAAGTCTACGATCTATAATTTTATTATTGTTTTATTTACATTTAAATAAAGTTTATTTAATATTTGCATTCATTATTTGTACAACAGCGAAAAAAAACATCATTACCTACAAGTTGCAGCTACATACCTACTTTGATATCAAAATACCTGGATTGCCGTTTCGAGCTTATTGGCTCTCTTCAATAGCTCAGTGCTACTGAATAGAGCCATTAAGTTATTAAGTTCTAACCGGGTAGCTCAGTGGCCATGACGTCGATCTGGTAAACCTGAGGTTGCTGATTCGAAACCCAGACATTCGAAACATTAACACTTACCTTAAGCCCATTTCATCCCAAGCTCAGTGGTCAAGGCGTCGGTCTGGTAATTCATAGGTCCAGGGTTCGAAACCCAGACAAGACATGACAAATTATTCCTCCATTTTGGATTTTGGATTGACCACATGATAATACGTCTTGAACTTACTGCCTGGATTAATGGGACTCATTGGTCCTCATGAGGCAGTAAAAATAAGGTTATACTATTATTATATCTGACGTTTACTTTTCCTAACTCTGACATATTCCCTGAGCTGTATTCCTGTGCGCTTCTAAAGATTTTTTCGTCATAAGCGCAATCGTAGCTGTCCCGGTAGCTCAGTGGTAAAGGCGGCACTCTGTGGATCCAGAGTTTCCAGAGGTCGTGGGTTCGAAACCCAACCGGGACATGACAAGTTATCCTCCCATTTGGGATTTTTACCACATATATTAATATGTCTTGGGCTTACTGCTGGAATAATGGGACTGTAGTAGTCCTAATCGGGCAGTAAAAATAAGGCGATATTATTATTATCATTTTAATAATATTATTATTATATATTATATCTGACATTTACTTTTCTGAACTTTGACATATTCCCAGAACTGTTTTCCTGTGCACTTCTAAAGATTTTTTCGTCAGAAGCGCAATTGTACTACCCTGATTTAGAGACCATCGTACATAAAAATATCATTTAGCTAATCAAGCTAGACAAAAGTTCAATTTTATTAGAATATAAACACCCGTTTACCGGGCTTATTTTTATTATTATTATAATATTTCATCAAGTGAGGCGTGTTGTAGGTGTTGGAGTGGCAAGGGGAGCAAGGTCTTGGCTCCCGGGACAAGGTGATCCGCTCTCGTGAGCGGCTCATTCAAATTCGACTGAACTTGCTCCAGTGCGAATCAAAAATTACATAACACGTGTCTCGGTTTACAAGGTTCATGCACTCACTATCTTTACCTGTAGAGCAAAAAATGTACAGGTCAAACTTCAGCATGTTCCGGTAATCACAATAAGGGTTGGGTGGAGAGACTGCCACAGGCAATAACCCCGCCCTTTAGGTAGGTCATTAGTGTTATTTCTTTTTACTTATTTATTTTGTCATTTGTTTGTTTTTCCTTAATTTTATACTATTAACATTGTACTCTGTCCTCCTAATAAAGCATAAAAATCTAGTGGAACAAAGGGAAAAATTGATTTGAATTAACCTTCCCGTCCAGCCAGAATGAGAATCGGTCAATTACCCATGGCCACCTATTCAAAAAGGAACCCCCTCCCCTTTGGCAATGTGGTGTTGTCCTTACGGTTGCACACCTCCTTGAAGGCTCTATCTTTGCTCCTGCCCGTACCAATTTGTCCGCTATACCATCGTTACGTGACGATATCATATCAATATCGTTACGTGACGATATCTCTTCCACCCAACCCAATAAGGCTTGGTTCCCAAATTGCGGCTTTCGTTAATGTCCTCGGTGATCGACTATCAGAAAAATGGAATAGACAGACCCACAGGAACTATTTTAGGATAGACCCGGGCTATCATGAAGGCATGTGTATGAACCGGAACTTGAACCACCGACCTCCAGGTTACAAGTCCGCCGCCTTATCGATCGAGCTACTGAGGTCGGTGTGTATTCAAACTATTCAATGTGTTATTTCCGCCGGCTCTTAGTTGATAAATGAACACGAACACAAGGACCATTGGCTGAAACTTTGAAAGACAAATGGAACTACCTATATAAGTGTTTTGGCACCGAAAACTGGACATCAAAAAATTTCAGTCTATAACATTACCATCTACTTTCTTTATGATAAGGAAATAAAAATTTGCTGTATGGTCGGGTCGTAGCCAATACTGCACAGATCTTGCGGTCTGTTGTTGAGATTTCAACAGAACTCAGTAGCTTGCCATTTCGCCAGCACCACCACCCTTAATCGATAAGCCGGCGGTAACTTGGAGGTCGGTGGTTCAAGTCTCAAAGTTAAGCAAAAAAATTAATACTGAAGCGAGTTTGTGTAATTGTGATAAACACGATTGCGATTAACACAAATATGATAACTTTTATCCATCTTGATTCAACATGACATGTGTATAAAGTAATAAAACAAAAATCATCATTACAAAAGAACAGCCATCATTGGTTTAATTTGAAAGATAATACAATTTTTACAAGTTAATAATATAATTCACACAATGCACATTACAACTACATTTTTACCTTAAAAAGGGTGATACTATTATAGGTGTTTTTCACGGTCTAGTATATGCAGAATTCATTGTTTATTAACATAAAGGGGGAAAATAACGAGAGGAGTGTTAACAATTAACATAACACTCTTCTCCTAATGTTAACAGAGTTGTCTGGCTTGGAGACGTTAAACAGGGAGAGGACCAGTGTCTCGCTAGAGGACTATAAACAGAGAACAGACTAGCCAACCCTTTCAAGTCAGGCTAGCTTGCAGTTTTCTAAGCGTTTAATGGCTTATAGAGAAAAGTCCAAGTCCTCACGATGGTTGATCGCACATAGAAATATGTGGTTCAAGACGAGCCATATTTGAAATAAAGTTGGCTGGAGACCAACAACATTCCCCACTCCAGCAAGCTGGCTACAACAACAACAACAACTCTGTTGACATTTGTTAACACATGTCTCCTAAGGGATAGTAAGAGAGTACACATCATATATAACTGGTTCAGAGGTCTATTATTCCAAACATAAATTCCTCAACACGAACTCGTCTTAAGGTAACATTCTCGGATCTCGGTGACCGCAACCTAGTCTTCTCTGTTTTCTCCACAAAATTATTTACTTCAACACTAGAAACAACTAAGTTAAAATATTCCTACCTAAAAAACTAACAAAAATTTAGTTAAATACAAAATGCACTCGCATTGGTCGGTAACGCATGTTACAATGTTACATGTACTAGGTATACAAACTGATCAGTACACAGTCACAAACAAGAAATAAATGTTGCTTAAAAGATAATCACCGGAGCAATAAGTATAAGCACACTTTCTCTCAGACTCCCCACTAGCCAGAAGAGCCACTCTCACAGACTCCCCACTAGTCAGAAGAACCACTCTCACAGAATCCCCACTAGTCAGAAGAACCACTCTCACAGACTCCCCACTATTCAGAAGAACCACTCTCACAGACTCCCCACTAGTCAGAAGAACCACTCTGACAGACTCCCCACTAGTCAGAAGAACCACTCTCACAGACTCCCCACTAGTCAGAAGAACCACTCTCACAGACTCCCCACTAGTCAGAAGAACCACTCTCACAGACTCCCCACTAGTCAGAAGAACCACTCTCACAGACTCCCCACTAGCCAGAAGAGCCACTCTCACAGACTCCCCACTAGTCAGAAGAACCACTCTCACAGACTCCCCACTAGTCAGAAGAACCACTCTCACAGACTCCCCACTAGTCAGAAGAACCACTCTCACAGACTCTCCACTAGTCAGAAGAACCACTCTAACTTACTCCCCACTAGTCAGAAGAACCACTCTCACAGACTCCCCACTAGTCAGAAGAACCACTCTCACAGACTCCCCACTAGTCAGAAGAACCACTCTCACAGACAAGTCAGAAGAACCACTCTCACAGACTAGTGAGAAAAACCACTCTCACAGACTGGTCAGAAGAACCACTCTCACAGACTGGTCAGAAGAACCACTCTCTCAGACTAGTCAGAAAAACCACTCTCACAGACTAGTCAGAAGAACCACTCTCTCAGACTAGTCAGAAGAACCACTCTCACAGACTAGTCAGAAGAACCACTCTCACAGACTAGTCAGAAGAACCACTCTCTCAGACTAGTCAGAAGAACCACTCTCACAGACTAGTCAGAAGAACCACTCTCACAGACTGGTCAGAAGAACCACTCTCTCAGACTAGTCAGAAGAACCACTCTCACAGACTAGTCAGAAGAACCACTCTCTCAGACTAGTCAGAAGAACCACTCTCACAGACTAGTCAGAAGAACCACTCTCTCAGACTTGTCAGAAGAACCACTCTCTCAGACTAGTCAGAAGAACCACTCTCACAGACTAGTCAGAAGAACCACTCTCTCAGACTAGTCAGAAGAACCACTCTCTCCGACTAGTCAGAAGAACCACTCTCTCAGACTAGTCAGAAGAACCACTCTCACAGACTAGTCAGAAGAACCACTCTCTCAGACTAGAGTCAGAAGAACCACTCTCTCAGACTAGTCAGAAGAACCACTCTCACAGACTAGTCAGAAGAACCACTCTCTCAGACTAGTCAGAAGAACCACTCTCTCAGACTAGTCAGAAGAACCACTCTCTCAGACTAGTCAGAAGAACCACTCTCACAGACTAGTCAGAAGAACCACTCTCTCAGACTAGTCAGAAGAACCACTCTCTCAGACTAGTCAGAAGAACCAGTCTCTCAGACTAGTCAGAAGAACCACTCTCACAGACTAGTCAGAAGAACCACTCTCTCAGACTAGTCAGAAGAACCACTCTCACAGACTAGTCAGAAGAACCACTCTCTCAGACTAGTCAGAAGAACCACTCTCACAGACTAGTCAGAAGAACCACTCTCTCAGACTAGTCAGAAGAACCACTCTCACAGACTAGTCAGAAGAACCACTCTCTCAGACTAGTCAGAAGAACCACTCTCACAGACTAGTCAGAAGAACCACTCTCACAGACTAGTCAGAAGAACCACTCTCTCAGACTAGTCAGAAGAACCACTCTCACAGACTAGTCAGAAGAACCACTCTCTCAGACTAGTCAGAAGAACCACTCTCACAGACTAGTCAGAAGAACCACTCTCTCAGACTAGTCAGAAGAACCACTCTCGTCTGAACTGTGCGCAGATTTCCGCCTCTTGGATTTCGTCTTGGCGGAGGAATGACTCCTCCTGGGGCTGGACGATCGACTGTGACTCCTGCGTCGCTTATGACTTTTCGACTTATGGTGAGATTTCGACTTCTTACTCGCCGCCGGCGGGGGGAAGCGTCATCCTCTCGCTTTTTCTTCTTCTTTTTCGCCGCTTTTTTTGTCGCGATGCGATCGCTTCGGGGGGCTCAGCGCGGCGTCTTCACGCCTCGATGCTTTTTTTCGACTGCTTTTCGAGCGTTTCGATGACGAGCGGTCGGAATCCTCACTGCTGGATTGGGACCGACTCCGGCTGGCCCTCTTGCGCTTGCTGTGCTTGTGTCGCGAGGACTTGAGCTTCCGGATCTTGGGAGGGGGAGGGGCGGGAGCGGGGGGAGACTTGCTGTGGGTGCGAAGCGCTGGAACAGAGACCAATGAGATGCCTGAGTCAAGTGGTTCACGCGCTAGTCTGGTAATCCAGGTAGCGTAGGGATCCGTTGCGTTGGTTCGAATCCCACCCAGTGCATGAATTTTTCCTCATTAATTTGAGTTTGTGACCACATAATAATAAGACTCTGAGGGTTAGGTGGCAGAAAATGCTTTGAGCAATAACCTCGCCTGGTGGTTACCTTCCACTAAAGAGTATTATTAATACTATGAGTGTACTTTTTAAAAAAAAAGGTAGTTGTGCCCTGGAACCGCTTTCGCATTACTTCAGGGCTTGCCTGAGTGTACCACAGCAGGTGTTCGTGTCACAATTTATCAAATTAAATAATAAATATAGAAAAAGTCCTTGCTCTTCTGGCGATCCAAACTGATTCAAGGAATTATTGGTTGAAGGGAAAAAAATTCTACTGAGCCTTGTGATTTTATACCTAGAACTCCGTTTTTTTCCTAATATTTAAAATTCATTAATAATAAAGAGCTAAGATGTGCCATGAAAAATTATGGATTTTAGAGAACCATTTTAACAGAAATTAAATACGGATATACAATGTTAATAAATCATTTGGTAAGTGACCGACCTCAGTAGCTTGATCGATAGAGCAGCGGACTTGTAACCTGGATGTCGGTGGTTCAAGTCCCGGTTTCAGCGTAGATTTAGTAAATAATAATAACCAGGCGAGGTTAATGCTTAAAGCATTTTCTACCATCTTACCCTCATTTTCTACCACCTTACCCTCGAGTTTGAGGGTAAGGTAACGACTCAGATCGAGTTTGAGTCGTTGTGATATCACGAAAGTGATTAACACAAATATGATAACTTTTCATTTGGTAAGTGATTGAGTGAATCTCACATTTAAAAGGCATTCTATGAATATTGTATAGAGAGTGGTCTGTACCTTTATTATTACTACTTAACTACCATTATTACTGCTATTGTTATATTATCTTCCGCTATTATTTCCTATCTTGTTCTCTATAATCCTTAATTTCTAATTGTTATTTAATTTACATTGTATTTATACTCAAATAAATAAAGAGGTGCTTTATTAAACTGTTGGGATAATGGGACTACCTGTCTTGCGCTGACAGTCTAAATAAAGCACTACTTATACTTGTACCTCTGAGTTTAGCCTTGAGGTCTAGAGGAGGACGGGTGGCAGATTCACTCTCGTCAGAGTCCGGAATGTTGATGACTGCGATGTTGTTCTGGGAGCCATTGGAGTTCTTGTGGACCGTGGCCACATGTTCCACTTCATCCGTGGGCAGTGAGGAAGTGGGTTGTGCTGAATACGAGAAAAAAAATCTTCAATTGGTTGCTGACCCGGAGGTTGCGGGTTCGAATCCCGGTCGGAGCGGAAAATTCTAACCGAGTTTTTCCGTTTCTGGAATGGCATGGATGTAAAGGTAAAGCGCCCTGAAGTAATGCGAAAGCGGTTCCAGGGCATAACTACCCTAAAAAAAATTGATCTTCCAGGAGGACGTTAGAGCTATAGTGATGAGTAATGAGTGAGTTGTGCCAAAAATGGCAACCTCATGTGTTCATTACTTGAGAGTAAAATAATGATAATATTGCCTTATTTATAGATTTTTTTCTTTCAATATACATCTACACTTAATTAGGTACATAGTATGTAATCTAATAAGCAAATAATGATGTGAAGGCATAAAAATAAACATATATGTGAAGGCTTAAAAATAAAGACAATATACATTGTTTATACTTCCGAGATAAGACTGAAAAGCCCTTACAGTCACTTACAAAATCGCATATTTTAAATTAACTTTCTCCGAAAGATTTTGTATTGACTATTGAGATTTTCAGTGTGTTTTTAATGATACTAAGAGAACTTATGGGCCAAATTTCATACCTTCATGGTCAACGGAACCAAAGATATATGAAAAACCGTGTGAATCGGTTCGTGTAAAGATATACTGACGTGCTTGCTGGAACTTGGCCTGGCGCACTACCGTGCGCACAGATTTATAAGAAAAAAAAAGCTGCTGTCCTGTTAGGACTCATAAATATCCTGGCTGACTAAATAAAGCACTACTTATACCTGGCTGACTAAGGGCGATAACTTCAAATCTTTGCGTAGTATCGGTTTTCCTTTTATTAATAGACGTTTCTGTAATACCTCTAAGTCACGGATTGCCTACTGTGTAAGATAGGGAAAACCGATGCTTAACAATGACTTGAGAATTAGATTTTTTTTTAATTTCGCCCTAAGACAGCACGCAATCCGAGACCTAGCGCCACAGAGGTATTACAAAAAAGTTTATTAATTTCGCTCTACATAAAGCACTACTTATATATATTTTTTTTTTTTGACCCAGAATGGGCTTCAGGACTGTGGACAGGAAGGAGGAAAAATCTCTTTCATAGAGATACCAGGCCCAGGACGGCAGCATACATATGCATACTGCCGCCATGCCGGAAGCCTGGTTATGTGAAAATGGAAGGCCATTCCATGAGAACCGGGTCTGTCCCCTGTAAGAGAGGAGAGCCCCGGATCCCATGGTTCCCTAGCCTTCCCTATAACCGACCACAAAACACTAAAACCTCCCACCCCTCCACAGACCCAATAGACTAACCCCTTATGATTGTACCTGGCTGACTGCTGGTCCGCAGCATCTTGAGGAACACCTCCGCCCGCCGCTTCCTCTCCGCCTTCTTCTCATCCGTCTCACCTCCACCTCCACTTCCACTTCCACCTCCACTCGTCCTGCTCTTCTCCTCCACCTCCACGCTCAGCCGGCCCGTCCTGGACTGAGCCAGATCACTGCCTGCAACTCACAATAAGGGCAGAATTAATAGATGTACTGTGTAAGATAGGGAAAACCGACGCTTAGCAGTAACTTGTGATAAATAATTTGTCTATTATTTCCGCCCTAAATGAACAAGTGAAGGATTGCCATAGCCATAGGAAAATGCCATCAGAATAGAGAAAAGTTGAGAAGATTGCTCTCTTCTTTCTTCTATTATTTTTTTTAGTGATTATCATGTATCGCTTTATTCACAATAAATAAACCGTTATCATATTTGTGTTAATCACCTTCGTGATATCACAACTTCTCAAACTCGCTTTACTAAATCTACGCTGAAACCGGGACTTGAACCAACTACCTCCCGGTTACAAGTCCGCTACTTTATCGATCAAGCTACTGAGGTCGGTCACAATAAATAAACAAGTGCAGGATTGCCATAGATCCATAGAACATGCCATCAGAATAGAGAAAAGTTGAGAAGATTGTTCTCTTCTTCCTTCGATTATTTTTTTTTTTTTTTTTAGTGATTATCATGTATCGCTTTATTTTTTTTTCATTTTAGGCTCTTTAACTCTGCTGGAGCAGGTTGTTCGCGCCGATTTATAACATTATTATTTTTTTAAATTCATCTTTGTAATTAAATTCAAGTTTGTATGCAATCTCTTCGTAAAATGTATTCTAACCAGAAGAAGGCTTTTCTATCAACTATTTTAAATAAACAATGGGATTTTTTGTCTGCCGAGGTTATTTTTGTAACAATGAAATTATTGAAGGTATCGAGAAGATACCAAAGTCTTGCTAACACAAATGCAAATCTAAATAATTTGAAGATAAATCACTTGGCTTCAATAAAGTAAAGCCAAGTGTTAAATACTTACTTACTTACTTATTTCCACTTATTTTTAAGTTTTAATTTTACTTTTAGTTTTAAGTGACTTTGTATACATGCCATATGGTGTAAAATGTACAATAAAATGAACTTTTTATTATTATTAAATTTGAGTTAATTAAGTAAAACAAAAAGCCAGTGTGTTTTATCTTCAATTTTTTTTAAAAAGTTTATTTTGTAAGTACATAAATGGTTCTCCACTCACCACTCATGGTAGGCGGGGGAGGGGCCGCCTCCTTATCACTCGCCGCCGCAGACACGGAGGCGGCGCCACTGCTGATGACAGGGGGAGGAGGGATGATGAGGGGGGGAGGCGGGGGGCTAGGGGGGCCCCCCTCCCCTTCCTTGTTGTCCTCGTCGCTGGAATCTTCCAGCGCGCACTTCACCTTGGTGTCCGGGGCGGGGATGGCTTTCTCCGCGCGCGGTTTCTTGATGGAGAAGCGAAGCAGAGCTAAGAAACAAGGAGGAAAGAGAGATTGAGTCCACAACAGTTGATAATAATGTCTAGTAGGTGCGGCCGGCCGGCGGGAGAAAAAAATGGGGGTGCTGCATATCAAATCCACCTTACAATGTTGATATTTTCAATGACAGAATGTCCATCATAAAAATTCAACTTTCGGAAATATTTAGCCTGCACTAATCACCAACCAGTCGTTTTTTATATTAACTTTGTACTATCTTGTGTTTTTTATTTTGTTCAAGTGATTTTTTTATGTAGGGGACTTTGTAAAAATGGGTAGTTCCCGTAGAAACATTAAATAAATAAATAGCCAATGAAATGCTTACATTGTTTCTGTGAGCTGTCTGCCTCACCATTGCTACTGGTAACTTGTTGTGTAGGAGCTGAGTCAGTAGGCAACAAGGCCTTCAGTTCTTTCTCGTAGTAAGCATTGTGTTTGTCTCCTGGCTCTAGGAAAGAGAAGCGGGGATCACCTGAAAAACAAGAAATAAATGAGAATCTTCTACCCTTTCATAATCACGGAATAATAATAATATCGCCTTATTTATACTGCCCGATTAGGACTATTGAGTCCCATTATTCCAGCAGTCAGCCCAAGACGTATTATTATAATGGAAGGATAACTTGTCATGTCCGGGCTGGGATTCGAACCCCCAACCTCTGGATTCACAGAGTGCCGTCTTTAATACTGAGTTACCGGGACAGTTCTTGTTGTTGTTGTAGCCAGCTTGGCTACAGCTGGAGGGTTGATTGATGGTCTCCAGCCAACTTTATTTCAAAGTTGGCTCGTCCTGAACCACATATTTCTATGTGCGATCAACCATCATGAGGACTTGGACTTTTCTTTATAAGCCATTAAACCCTTAGGAAACTGCAAGCTAGCCTGGCTTGTAAGGGTTGGCTAGTCTGTTCTCTGTTTATAGTCCTCTAGCGAGACACTGTTCTTCTCCCTGTTTAACGTCCCCAAGCCAGACCGGGACAGACGAATGATTATTATAACACATAAAAAACAGACATATTATTTTAATTATTATACTTCTTAAAACTCCGTCATAACTGGAGATAATAATAGTAATAATTATCGCCTTATTTATACTGCCCGATAAGGACTATTAAAGTCCCATTATTCCAGCAGTAAGCCCAAGACATATTATTATGTGGTAAAAATCCCAAATGGGAGGATAACTTGTCATGTCCCGGCTGGGTTTCGAACCCACGACCTCTGGAACCTCTGGATTCACAGAGTGCCGCCTTTATCACTGAGCTGCCGGTAAAAACGCAGTCCAGTCACTTACATTTCCGCTTGACGACGATTTCAAAGTCCCGCCCATTCTTGGCCACATACAGGACGAGTTTGTCTATGATGAGTTTCAGGGCCGGATCAGGGATGAGGAGAGGGGGCGCTGAGATATCGGGAGGGGGAGGCGCAACAGGCATGGAACTCTCGGGCGGGATGTTTCTCTCATTGGCTGCGGGAACTAATTCATCTTCCGTCTGAAATGTGACAATGAAGAATATTATTTACTTATTTAGGTATTCACTTCTTTGGACCTACATGAAATTCTTCATGTACATCCAAAAAAGAAAGGCGTCCTACAAAAGAGGTGGGACGCCGACTGATTGAATTAAAGGGTTGGGTGGAAGAGATTGCCAAAGGCAATAACCCCGCCCTTTAGTTAGGACATATATTATGTATATATTTATTTATTTTTTCTTTATTTTTTTTCTATTATATTGTATTTTAATTTGTAATTATTTGTGTTGTATATAATTAGTCCTATTAATAAAGTGTAAATAAATAAATAAAATAAATTGAAGTAACAGGCGATTTTAATCTAACAGGCGATTTTATTTAAAATCGCCTGTTATATAATTATATAAAAAAAAATATAAAAAAAAATCAGCATTTTATTTAAAACTGAGACTGGCTAAGGCCATCCAAACAGGCAATGCGGCGGCCATACTTGGCACATTGCCTGTCAACCGAGGGCTCGATGAGGCTTCTGTACTGTGATTTAAAGAAAATATTTTGTAATACTCTAGAGAAATCCAATAACAGATTGAGCATTTACGGTTCACTGTAACGTGAAACATTCACTTACATCTGAGCATCCATCTTCTGGATTGTAATACTCTGGGGCCCCGGATATCACAGCAGACTTGGAGATCATTACAGATTCAGCAACAGCCACCTTGGTGAGAACTTGACTGGGTGAGGGAACATCAGTTTCGACCGGCACAGGACTGTTGCTGCGGGAACTTGTACAGGTGGAAGGAGGCGATCTAAGAGAGAAAAATAAATAAATATAATTATATGCTATTATACGCCGATTAAATATAAAGTCACATTATCGCATAGCAGAATATATATGTGGTAAAAATCCATGGGATATTGTCATGTCCGGCTCGTTCGAACCGACTTGAATCTGATTCACAGTGCCCCTTACCACGAGTCGAGAGAATGTATTGTAATTGTTTAAACTTATTGTATAATTAACTATGTTTATTTAAATGTAAATTAAATTAATAAATAAGGTCGTAGACTTCTACAAACTCAGCTGAGGGAAGAGCCGACTATTAATGATTTTCGACAACGGAGATTTATGTGAGTATATCAAGTTGGGAACTTTAAAGGTTGGGTGAAAGACATTGCCAAAGGCAATAACGCCACCCTTTAGTTAGGACATATGTGTATAATGTGTATATATTTATCTATTTTCCCCTTACATTTTGTGGCCGCTTACATTCAAAAGCATGGTTAGATTATTTTACGGGTCGCTAGTTCTACCCCAGGGTCCAGGGTATAGGCCTCCGTTGTGTTCGCGCACTAATTCAGATGTACGTCCTGATTTGAAGTAGTCAGAACGGGTGTTTCACCCTCCATTCGCTAGGAATCGTACCAGCTAGCCTCATAAATCTCACCCAGCCTTCCAACCAGCTTATAATAATAATAATATCGCCTTATTTATACTGCCCGATAGAGACTATTAAAGTCACATTATTCCAGCAGTAAGCCCAAGACATATTATAATGTGGTAAAAATCCCAAGTGGGCGGATAACTTGTCATGTCCCGGCTGCGTTTCGAACCCGCGACCTCTGGAATCTCTGGATTCACAGAGTGCCGCCTTTACCACTGAGCTACCGGGACAGAGAATAGTAGATTGTAATTTGTTGTTAAACTTATTGTATTAATTAACTTCTAGTTTATTAAAATGTAAATAAAACAATAATAAAATTTTAGATCGTAGACTTCTACAAACAAGGCTGAGGGAAGAGCCGACCAATAATGATTTTCGACAACGGAGATTTATGGAAGTATATTATCAAGCGGTACAAACAGGGAATGTGGCATCAATAATGAGCACACTGAAGAAAGAAGACTCGTTGAATGAAATATATTATATCGTTTGAAAAAAAAAAAAACTAAAAAAGTTGGGAATTTTAAAGGTTGGATGGAAAGCAATGCCAAAGGCAATCCCCGCTCTTAGTTAGGACATAATTATGTGTGTATAACTGTATATATTTATCTATTTTCCCCTTACATTTTGTGGCCACTTACATTCAAAAGCATGGTTAGATTATTTTAAGGGTCGCTAGTTCTACCCCAGGGTCCAGGGTATAAGCCTCCGTTGTGTCGGCGCACTAATTCTGATGTACGTCCTGATTTGAAGTAGTCAGGACGGGTCTTTTACGCTCCATTGGCTAGGAATCGTACGAGCTGGCCACATAAATCTCACCCAGCCTTCCAACTAGCTTAATAATAATAATATCGCCTTATTAATATTGCCCGATTAGGACTATTAAAGTCCCATTATTCCAGCAATAAGCCCAAGACATATTATTACGTGGTAAAAATCCCCATTGGGAGGATAACATGTCATGTCCCAGCTGGGTTTCGAACCCACGACCTCTGGAGTCTTTGGATTCACAGAGTGCCGCCTTTACCACTGAGCTACCGGGACAGCTTACCGCGATGTATCTGAGGAAGCTTTCGAATCGAGTCCCAGCAGAGGCAGAATGGTTTGCTTCTCCCGGATCTTGTTGATGAGCATGGAGTAGGCACAGTTCTCGGACGGCTTGTACGCTATGCTGGGAACTGACGGGGCCTGGAGGAGAAGAAGAGAACGGGAACCCGCGGAACAGAGGTTCGAGTTAGAACGTTGGGCGGAAAAACCATCGAAATCAGGCAGGTGTTGATTGGGGAAGAAATTTGAAGAAATTTTGTAAAGAATAAAATTTAATTGAGTTCAGAAAATTATCTGGGAGGAGGCAGAAGAACAGAAGGATAGTGTTCAGCAAAAAAAAGAAGAAGAAAAAAAAAAAAAAAAAAAAAAAAAACATTTGGAAGGAAGAAATTTTGTAAAGAATAAAATTTAATTGAGTACAGAAAATTATCTGGGAGGAGGTAGAACAAAAGGATAGTGTTCCGCAAAAAAAAAAAAAAAACATTTGGAAGGAAGAAATTTTGTAAAGAATAAAATTTAATTGAGTTCAGAAAATTATCTGGGAGGAGGCAGAAGAACAGAAGGATAGTGTTCAGCAAAAAAAAAAAAAAAACATTTGGAAGGAAGAAATTTTGTAAAGAATAAAATTTAATTGAGTTCAGAAAATTATCGGGGAGGAGGCAGAACAAAAGGATAGTGTTCAGAAAAAAAAAAAACATTTGGAAGGAAGAACATGGGTAAAGAGCTAGCTTATCCACAGTGGCGAAGCTAGACCTACATTTCGGGGGGAGGGGGTTTTGAGGGGATTTCGGCTAACGTAATCTCAGAAATTTCGCCTAACGTATATTCCATCTTTGCCGGGGTTTCTTGGAAATTTGGGGGGGGGAGGGGGGTTTGTCCCTAAACCCCCCCCCCCCTAGCTACGCCACTGCTTATCCAAGTAGTGTGAACATCACACGAGTCATTTTCCTTATCTTGTTATGTTTAGAAATACAGTACAAGCTCCACCTTTTTTTTTTCTTTCGAAAATTTCTTTAGAAGATATATGGTAACCATGGTTACATGTTTAATAGTGTGATGATCAACAGGTCAAGGATAATAAAGTAGGTTCAAGGATTTCAGGGAAAAGGCAACAACAAAAAATTCAATACTTACCAACAAACCTATTTACTTACACGGGATTTTTCTTCGAAAAAATACTTGCATCATGCCTTGTGCATTCCAGGCTGTGTTCACCAAACTCGGAACGAATATTTCATTCAAATCACATGATTCTCAGATTTAAAAAATCCAACAATGTTAAGCAACGTTGTGTTTGGACACTATATTAATGAACTACTGGTGCTTGACACATGATTCTAAATTTCTTAATTTTTCTAACAGAACTTCGAGAATCGATGTTCATTCAAATTTGACCCTATATAGAGTATTGAATTCACAGTCATTAATTACCTACTTGTCATATATCAGCACGAATTACATCAAGTTTTTCCCTCACAACTATAGATTTGAATATTGCAAACTTACTATCTCCTATATATTACTTCCGATAAATTGCTAATATTAGAAATCGGAAGTATTGCGTTCGTTTTTTTAGAAAATATTTTTTTGCTCCGATTTCAATTTTTTTCATATTTTTTTACTTTCTATTAAGGTATAGAAAGGTTTGCTTTTTATTTATTTATTGTTGTCTCGAACTTTCATTGGATGAATCGGATTAGCTACAGAAGCAAGCCCCAGCTTGTCATGGCCTAAACTGCCTAAAGACACCAGCAGGACTAAACATACAGCTTTTCAGTTTGAGCATTTTGAACCAATTATAAATGCCATTGAGCTTGGCTGGTTGAAGTTTCGCTAAATAAATTTCTCTTGTTCTTTGTAATTTTTAATCTTACATGAAAATATCATTAGCTATTTTTGTTCGTCCTATAAATTTCTTTAAGTTCACATGATCCCAAGGAGTAATTGAACGATTGTAAGATTTTGAACCCTAAAAATAGTAAATATTGTGGGCAAGGATATGCATTAGTATTGAAGTGCCTCCAGCCTACAGCTATGTCTCAATTCATTTTTTCCAACCTGAGCTTATACTAGCACTGTTAACATTTTACTTCGGAGAATGTCTAATAATAGATCGAAAGTAGATACAGTGTTTGTTTTTGAAAGTTTTTTTTCCCACATAATTCTGGAAATGTCGTTATCTTTAAATTTTGTACACATTTGGGAGACATGTTGTAAATGGTCCCATTTGAATTTTATCAACTTTAAACTATCGGATCCTGAAGATAAAGACTTGGCGCGTACCTCCTAACTTTTCACTTATATGACAGTGTATTTTTTTTGTTGCTTGTAATGAATATTTGTTTTTGCATTACTTTTTTGTTTTTTAAATGCTCAGTAGCATTTTATGGTGCAAGTATAGTCATGTTCTTCTTGTATTTTGATTGGAACTTCCCACGCCTGAAAGAGAAAACAGAAATAGAAATCAGACAAGGCACATAAGCACAATGAAGAGGGATGATTACAAAATAGAAGGATCTGTTACAACTTTGGTAAAGGTTAAGTGAATCTAGATGTAGTACATGGGGAACCACCAAATGTGTCTGGAGTCTTACAATTCTACAATAGTTTACAATCCTCTAATTGAATGTTTGGAATAAATCCAAATGATTACTACTATTTAAGAGATAGTGTTACAATGTTCTCGGTTCAAGTTGAATTTGAAAGAAAACATTTTCCTGTATCGACGCGTTGTTGTGTGAAGAAAATCAGGATTTGAAACAACGACCCTCACTTACAAAATTGGAGATGTTAAAAAAAAGAACATTTTATTTTTCAAATAGGAATAATTAAAATGAAAGCTCTCCATTTGTTGCTTTGGAAGAAGATGTTGGTGGCAGATCTCTGGAAAACAGTGGAAGACATGGGGAGTGACCAAGTCTGGAAAATGAAATCATGATCAGAAGATATGAGGAAATAAAATGTTCTCTACAGCACACCGACTTTTATCTTATTTGAGCTAATAAATATAAATCATAATATGAATTATTGGTGAATTATTAGCCTTGTCAATTACTAGCCTCCTTGTAAAGACAGTGGTAGAAGTGCTGAGTCATTCCTCCACTGTCTGGCTATCATCGTTCACGATGACGCCACCCTATGATGAATATGAATTTCTATTAAGTTATGAAGTTCGCCAAAAAAGTCTTTGTTGATAAAATAATTTTATTCTAATAATTCAATAAAAAATATTTCACCGAAAAATTCACATTAGAATTACTTTGGATCTAATGTTAATAAAAGCTGATGTGTTCTAGCAATAGAAATCTTCTAAAAGCTTTTAAATTTTAAACAAGTAGAAAAAAGAGAGCGGAAGTGAGAAATAAATATCACTCACCAGTAATGCTCTGGTCTCCTTGGCAATACAGGACAGCAGTGAGATCAAATCTGTTGAGTCCTTAAAGTACAGCCCACGGAAACTTCTTCAGGAAACTCCCAGAGAATAGAAATAGCTGTTTTCCTTCATAAGACTGGCTGCTTTCTTCAATAAGACTTCTCTTGTAGAATGGGCTAGCTAGATCAGACACCTACAGCCTAACTTCATGGGGTGTTCAAACTTTGTACTAAAAGATCAAAGTGTATTGATTTGTAATCATAATTTTCAATATATGATTGAAATGAGTGTCATTTCAAATCCTGCTTTCTTGACACAGACCAATTTGTTAATCCAGGTAATGAATCATCCGTACAATTAGTAAAACTGATATGATTAAAGTTATTGAAAATTCTTTTGTTTAAAATACATTTATTCTTTGTATTTACTTGATACATAGACTGTAATTTAAAATCAAAATGGGTTTTTAATACTTATTTACTAAAGACATTTTAAAATTGATGGCAGAGTTTGATGGGTTTGATGGCAGAGATTGCCTCAGGCAATAATCACGCCCTATGTCAATATTATTCTTGTCAATAAAGAGTTATTATTATTATAAAATTTATAGGTATTTTACTATTATAAAAAGTGAATTTGACATTTAATTTTATGTACCCAGAAAATGTCACACAAAATTTGATTTGATTAATACAACTTCTTGGCGCATGACTACTCGTGAGACCAATTCCAAGAATGGAGGACAATCTAGGATGATTCACCACTATTTGGACATGGATCTAATTGGGACAAAATTTCATTAAAATTGATCTGATGTTTTTTTTTCATTCCTCATTGTTACAAAGAAAGTAAACAACAATAAGTACACGAGTTTGAGTGGGGGTGGGGTCTAAAAGATATTAGTGTAAGTGGTAGGGATGGTACTGACAGGGATACTTACAGACTCGGGCTGGGCAGATATGGTGGGGTGGAGAGAGGGATGCAGGTAGTCTTCCTGTTCGGAGGAGGTGTTGTGCTCGGCAGATGCTGTGAATAAAAGAGAAATCATTGGTTAGGCTGAACAAAATCACATGACTAATCAAAACTCTTATTGCGAACGAAGAGTCTACCTTTAACTCGGGCGACACTTGTCCCTATCTATCTGTCCCGGTAGCTCAGTGGTAAAGGCGGCACTCTGTGAATCCAGAGATTTCAGAGGTCGTGGGTTCGAAACCCATCCAGGACATGACAAGGTATCCTTCCATTTGGGATTTTTACCACATAATAATATGTCTTGGGCTTACTGCTGACTGCTGGAATAATGGGACTTTAATAAGTCTCAATTGGGCAGTATAAATAAGGCAATATTATTATTATTGGTATGTGAAATCAATATAAGTATATACTTGATATTTTTTGACTTCAACACTTGGCTACTGCAGTTGGTTATAAATTATAAAAAGTAAAGACCTACTCACTTGTTTGTTCATAGGTTCCTGGCAGATACCGACCACTCTGAATAGCACTGAGGACATGCCTGTAGAACGGATAGAGTGCATTGTCAAATGAGAGGAACCCAAAGTGAGGATTGGCAGCCTGCTTCATTTTCAGCAAGATCTCCATTTGGGCACCCTGCGAGTGAATGAATGCAGCAGTCTTCTCGATTATCGCAAAGTGTTTTTTGCTTGTGGGCTGAGGAAAATGTACAATTTTGTTGTATAAATAACACTTCATTAATTTATGTCACAGTAGTCAGCGCGGACAAGTTTTGTAGCGCACTAGGCTTCCATGCATGGTGACCTGGGTTTGAATCCCAGCAGATATGGATTTTATTGGCTTTGTACTTTGGATGTTACAGGGTCCACCCATACCACATGACGAAAAACGAGTAGGTAGCTGCTTTGATGTGAGCAGCAAATAGTGAAGGAATTATGGGCAAAATAAGATATCAGTATATTAAAATTACAATATAATAACACAAAGAAATATCCACTACAATTTTATTGTGATGTAATAACACAAAGAAACATGTGTTTTTTATTTACTGTCACAGTAATAAAGGGTTTTATTTTATTTTTCCCCACAAGTCCAGAAAAATTCCACAATAGTATTAAAACTTAAAATTGTGAAAATAAAACTTAAAGGTGATTAAGAAGTTTCCATTTTGATTTTGACTGTTATTTCCACAATGTGCTCCACTCACTAGAACAGTGTTGACAGGCATATCAAGCTGAGGTATTAACACAAACACGTCATCTATATCTGCCTCTTCCCCTTCTCCTGACTCTTTCTTCTCCTCAGTGTCATTGCTGTCCTCATTGTAGGTGAACCCTACTTGCCCATACATCTTGTCCTTGCTAGCTGCTTGGAGTCTTTTCAATTCTTCCTCTGAAAAAATCAAAATGTTTCAATTTAATTTCAAAAGGTTAATGTTGCTTAACATGATGTGCTTCAAAAACAATACAGCAAATTTCAAGTATGAATGGATCATACCCAGATAGTTTCAGCTCAATTGGACAAAAATTATGACTTTTATTGTGTTAACATACAATAATAGATAAACATAGACAAATGAAGCTTGTGTGAAAGGTAGACTCACTTTGTTCTCTTTGTTCACAATTATGTTGACTTGATTTTTTGTTGACATAAATTAATTATTATTTATTTTTTCTTTAACTAACAATGCCACTTATCTTTTTGTTGGGTTCAACCAGAAGTTATCAGTTTCTTTTATTGACAACAAGTAAATATCAAATTTCCAGCCCAACCCAGGCTGGGTGAGGTTAATGTGGGTAGCTAATACCATTTCCAGCAAATGTATGTTAAATCAAATGGGATTTTATGTTGACATAAATGAATTATTATTTATTTTTTCTTTAACTAACAATGCCACTTATCTTTTTGTTGGGTTCAACCGGAAATTATCAGTTTCTTTTATTGACAACAAGTAAATATCAAATTTCCAGCCCTACCCAGGCTGGGTGAGGTTAATGTTGGTAGCTATGTTAAATCAAATAGGGTTGTTGGCTTTAGGAAGTACATTCAGCTGTTAAAATGTACCAAAACCAACCAACCTCAACCATGAGTTTAAACAAAGGAAAGGGCAAAGAGAAAGAAGATTTCAAACCAATACAAGACATTCTATTTCTAAAGAACTGTTTGCTGAATACTCACCTTGGTACAAAAGGTCCACATCTTCATTCTTATTCAGTGCATAGTACCGTTCTTCATCACACATCTGTTCTATTCTGCGTTCTTCATTTGTCAATGACATCATGGAATCAAAACCACCTGGCAGGGGTTCATATTGTTTCAAATCATACAAGGCTCCTCTTCCATCATACCTAGAATAAATTGGTAAGAAATGAACAAAGCTTTATTTGGAAGATTAGATTTCAATAAGGCTCCTTGGATCATCAAAAGAGATATCAAAGCCAAAATTAATGAATGACACATAAGTTATTATTTTGTTGTTTTTACGATGGTAACAGCCAGTCACATAACTGAAACCAGATACTCTAGTAATGTCTCCACCACAGCAGAGACTGATGATATACTGTTGTTATTACTGTGGTAACAGCCAACCACATAACTGAAATCAGATACAATAGTAATGTCTCTACCACAGCATTGCTCATTAATTCAGGCCTAAAATACAGATTTAATTTTTGATTCAGTTACCCAGCATCAATGGCTTATTGTTACCATCAGATCAAATACTATGCAGCATGGTTGAGACATGGTTTACGAACTCTCAAATTAGAAAATTTTCAGTGCTGGCTAGTTAGCAGCTAAACTAGGCTGGTTGAGGTTATTGCAAAGATTTAATTTGTAAGTTTCCTGTCCATCTATTGAAGTAGAGCACCCCCTCATTTCAAGTGTGCTTTGATGTTACTAAACATTTCAAGAAGAAAAATGTAAATATATCTACCTGTCAATTTTCACAGTTTCATCTCCCATCCAAGGTATCAGGTGTTTGCCCTTATCAATGTACAAGGCTTTCTCATCATCCCGGAACAACTTGCATGAGTACCCGAACATGAGCAGCTCACCAATGTTCTTCATCTCTCCTCTTCTAGGTTTGATTGGTGGAGCCATTGTTACAAGAGACTGGATTTGGCTGGTAATTAACAATAACAATACTTGGGATGGTTGATTATTATGTAGCAATACTTAACATTCGGTGCAGAGGTTGTAGACTATGGGTTTATTAACAGAGGTACTTTTAAGTGCATTAACAGAGGTACTTTTAATTGATTTAAAAGTAGGTGTCAAAAGTCCATCTCATTGCCATGCAACCTGAGGTCAGAAGAAAATCAGGGTCTTGTAAACATCACCACCATCCATCATCAAAATTAAGGCCCGAATTAATAGACATACCGAAAAAATGACTTGGGAACTAGTCACACAGGCTTCACAAGTCATGACTTCAAAAAAGTTCGTATTAATAAACAAAACAAATTCACCGATTACCCTCACTTAAGTTTTTTGACTTTCCTAGTGCACAGAGGTAATGATTTGGCCAATGAAATCTTTGAACAACTTGTTAACGATTCCTATTGGTCGATTTCAAATTTTTGTTGATGTCTTGAAAATTATTTTCTAATTTTTTTTTAGTTTTCTTACGCCAGGCCGTGGAGAAGCACGTCATTTTTTTCTCATAATTTTTTATATGAAATTTTGTTTCTCAATCAATTGAAATTATGACTTTCATATATTCTATAGGCATATTAGACATGCCTAGTGGCAGAAATCAAGTAAAAAGAAGGAAAGTTACTGAGAAAATCTAATTTGTAGTTAAATGTACTCCACCAACCAATAATAAAATATTTTTTCTCAAGAAAAGAACCTGGAAATCCTGGAATAAATTGACAGAGAAATTCAATGCTCAGTCCCTGAATATGAAAGTAAGTTGAACTTGTAGACCTGTCTATGCTTATTTGTAAGGTCACATTCTTACTTTGTTGGATTTCTGGCTGGGGACATTAAACGGGGAGAAGACCATTGTTAAAGTAGAGGACTTTAAACAGGAAACAGACTAGCCTACCCTAACAAGCCAGGACAGCCTGCAGTTTTCCTAGGGGTTAATGGCTTATAAATAAATAGCCCAAATTCTCATGATAGTCTAGTGGTTCAGAATGAGTCTAGTTTCATGTATCCAAAACTAGTGTTGATGGCACATTCTTACTGTCTCCGAAGTTAAGCAAGCTCCAGCGAGGTTAGGACTTGGATGAGTGGCTAATTTTGAACCCTTGTGTTGCTGGCTATTCATGTCACTTAGGTTGGGTGAGGTCAATCTCAAATGTCTGACAGTAAACTTAAATGTTGCATGAAGGTTTTCTTTTGTGTCTGTATGTTGATATTACAGAAATATTAAATTTGAAAGACCAGTTTATGTGCATGAGTACTGAGTAGCTCAATGGTAGAATCCTTGATAACCATGCAGGAGATCTGGGGTTTGAATCCCTGTAAATTAGTAAATTTGCAGAACCTAGTTGTAAAACTGAAAATACTGAGGATATCTAAAATCTTATGTCAATAAAAAAATATTAACATTAGATTTAAATAACATTCATTTAAATAATTTAATCAAATTTCTTGAAACTTCATAAATTCTTTATCATGCTAAATCTAAATCTAGACATGAAAATAAAAAATCATGATTTTAATATTTTATTTATTTATTTATTATACAGTACACAGAGCACAAAAATCCTTTTTTTTTACAAATTCAATTGAATTCCTAGCTAAAAACTTTTTTTTTTAAACAATAGATAAATTTGTATGATGAAAATAATTATAATAGTAAAATTATGTAATTCCACTTTTCCAAGCTCAAGATTCATTCTCAATAACAATGTTTTAGTAAGGAAGAGAATACACTGAGCTAGGTAACAATCTTATTAATTTTTACTGTTGAAACTTTCAGAATGCAGTATCCCAGAGAAATATTGGACAAATGTGAAAGCAAACACAAAAGGGATCACTGTGAGTGTGGAGAAGTATCTGAGGAAGAAAGCTCTTGTTTCCAACTGCTCACCAATTTTGCTCAAAACAATCAACAATAAGGCTGCTGGTAATAAGACGGCAAAGACGGACATGTACTTTAGTAATTCTATGGTTCAATGCTTGCATAACCTATAACTTACAAACCTTATTATGAAATTTGAAGCATTAATTGTGATAATATTACAATCACATCATTTTGTTGTTGCATTTTCCCATCTGTAGATTAGTGTAAAAACAGAGAAATCATAAATTTGTAAAAAAATCTTTTTTGTCAAATTGTGATCTAAATCACTAGACAAATATTTGTTCTCTTTTTCAACATATTCATAGAATATTTATTTGGTTTAAAACTTGTATCAAATTCACTATTTCCAACAATAATTCTAAAATCATTGTAAAAAAATAAAGTTTTCATTATATTGTAAATTTTGATTTGTTTCTTGTTTCTTAGGGCCACATTATAAAACAGGATTAGATTTATTTTAAGTGGACACTATCCCTTAACTTGGGTTATAGTGTGCTGTGATTGGTTGAAAACTCTGACTAGCAGGTGTGTTATCTTAACTTTAGTCCTGTTTATTCTCTAACATCTTATAGGTATGACAAGGCTGCCCTAACAAATATTTAGGAATTCAAATGCCAAATTAATTAGTAAGTGGGCCACCAGGTAAATGATACTGCAGTATACCTCAAGTCTTTAAATATTTCAAAGGTACCTTGCAATGCAATGCCCTGGTACCACTTGGTGCCAAGGCATTGCATGTGGTTGGGTCACCTTGTACAGGCCAGCCTTACTAACTAATGTGGGAAAGGTGATTATACTAGTGAAAGAATATTTTGCATCAGAGGTCTCACTAACTAGTTACCAAACTTACTGATCATTGGGTTAAACCATAATATATGATTAATCTAATTTATTGTATTTTTTAATGAGTGGTTCACAGCTTTTCTTATTTTGTAGCAGCTACTATAGACACTTGTGGTCTGCTTTGTACCTTGTCCATCCCATAGTATGCCTACCTTCTGATGGGGAAGGAGTGATAAAATACTTCCCATTTAGGTGCTAGGTCAGCACAAGTGCACCGGAAGGTATCCCTTGTAAGCAACTGTGAATAATTTCCTTGCTTTCTCTGGGATTTGAACCCGGGACCTTCTTCATGCCAAGGTCTTACAAAAACATTCAGAAAATAATCTTTTTTTAGGTAAGAGTACTCACATTAACCTGAACCAGTGTGTCATTAAATTAATTCATGTGTTCTCACATATTTAATAGGTCATGTCTTATCTATGCTTGATATTCTTTATTTTAAATTTATTGTTATTTTGGAAATAAAATTAATAAACTTTTGGAAATTAAACTCACACTAGAGGTATGCATTTATTTATTATTATTTTAAGAAAAAATAGGAAATACAAGAAAAATGATGAACATGCAAAGTCGTCAGAATATCTCATACATACAGTATTGTCTGACTAGGGGACAATAAACAGTGAGAAGACCAGTATCCCACTAGGCACTAGGGTACTATAAACAGAAAACGGACTAGTCAACCCTAACAAGGTGGGGTAGCTTGTAGTTTCCAAAGAGTTTTTTTAAATAAAGAAAAAGCCCAAGTTTTATGCTGGTTGATGTCTCATACAAATATGTGGTTCAGAGCAAGCCAAATTTTCCAGTTAAGTTTGCTGGAGACCTAGGCTGAAGTTTTTTTTTTAATATGGGACTAACATAACTTTCAACTGTATGGTCACTTCACAATGGGGGTATTACACTTGATTCTCAGGAAAATCACAAACATGCTACTCACATTAACCTCACCCAGCCTGGGTTGCACTGGAATGCCAGCACCACAAAGTCTTCACCTCAATGGACAATGCTTAACTATGGTGATACTATAAGAAATGTTGTATTCAACATTTCTTGTATTTGTTATAAACTGATTGAAGTCCCACCAGAGAAGCTCCAACTGTCACACTAACCTGTATTAGATCAGAATAATTTACATAATAAAATACCTTCTTTAATCTGATGTATGTATGAATTAAGACATTTTTTAGATTGATTCTGTCTTGTCTT
The DNA here is from genome assembly GCA_024516035.1 of Bactericera cockerelli. Classification (NCBI taxonomy): domain Eukaryota; kingdom Metazoa; phylum Arthropoda; class Insecta; order Hemiptera; family Triozidae; genus Bactericera; species Bactericera cockerelli. The sequence goes on along the minus strand of CM044962.1, from coordinate 11,707,299 downwards.
CTCAAATAATTAATTTAATTTAATAGGTATGATTGAAATAATTTGTTTCTAGAGAATGGTACCTACAAACCTACATTTACAAAAAGGTACAAGAAAGGCTTTCAATACGTGTCATAATTTATGCACATGGCACATTCACACCAGCTTTTGCTTGTCTGAAAATTAATATCCTGACCTGTAAACAGATATCAAGGTATCTAAACTCAGCTGCTTTAGGACATGTTTTTTATACATGGGTCAACATAAGCATTTCTCAAAGTTCTTTAAAAGATGGTACTGCATCATGAAGTCCAAATATGAGAGAACTTCCAGAGAGGGTCTGTGCTGCTGGGTCTCAGGGTCTGTGCTGCTGGGCTGGGTCTCCTTTGTCCTGCAGAACTCTCTTTTTATTACTACAGGATCTTGCACATCATTATCAAAAGATGGTCCAAAAAATCAGCCAACTCATAAAAATCTTCCATGGTAAAAAATAAATAACTGAAGAAGATAAGAAATAATAATGGCAATTTCAAAATTATAAAGTAAAATTCAATAACTTATCACAGTTATAAATAAGGTACATAAAAATATTCACAAGCCAAACTCAAATAAATAATGCAAAATAATGGTGAAATCAGATGAAAAAGAAAACAAAAGTTTCACAAATCCTATCTTAGCGCAGGATTTCGGGCACTTAAAAATTTATGAAAGCACTTGTGAAAATGAAAACTTTCGGCGACCAAAAAACGTTTATTAATACCATTTTAAGCTGCACAGAGGTATTTTCACAAGTGTTCACAGATTCTTAAGCAGACACTTGTGAAGTTAACGAAAAGTGCGTCTATTAATACGAAAATTCAAAATTTGTGAAACACAGGACACTTGTGAAGTTGTAAATTTGTCTATTAATTCCGCCCTAAATGTTACCTGCAGTTCTTCGTTTGTTTGCTACTAGTCACTGTTTCGTTCCTCGGATAGTCGGATAGACCTTTCTTTATTCACAACTATCACTCAATAAATTTTCATTACCACATAAACTGCTTTTCTTTTTCTAAAATTACCTTTTTAAAAAAATTACCTATACCTTAGGATTAGTTTTTGTTCATTTTTTGACTTTCGGACTTTCCTCATCTCAGGGTTGCCAGATGTAGTCATAATTACAATAATAACTCACAAAAATTCCCCAACTCCTCAATTTTTCATTGTCATGGACATTAAAACAGAAAATTAAAACATTAAAGATAATTTGTGTTCGTTTTGACATTTTCATGTCTTTGCTCTGGCACATAACCAAAATTATGTGACGAAATTATGTAACGAAATTATGTAACGATATTATGTAACGATATTATGTAACGATATTATGTAACGATATTATGTAACGAAATATTGAATTGTAAAGGGAGAGAAGAGGGAAAGTGTGTGTCATGCGCACAATGGCGAAGTATTGAATTGTAGAGGGAGAGAAGAGAGAAGGTATGTGTCATGCGCACAATACGAAATTTGGTCAGTTGGGTGTCCCAATGGTTGCAGACTCGTATGCAAGCGTTTTTTAAGATTTTTCTCGTAGGTATTTAATTGTTCGAAATTTAATTTATTTTTGACATTTTCATGTCTTTGCTCTGGCACATAACCAAAATTATGTAACGAAATTATGTAACGAAATTATGTAACGAAATTATGTGACGAAATTATGTAACGAAATTGTGTAACGAAATATTAAATTATAAAAAGAGAGAAGAGAAAAAGTATGTGTCATGCGCACAATACGAAATTTGGTCAGTTAAGTTTTAGACCTTGAATAGTAAAGATGAAAATGTCCCAATGGTTGCAGACTCGTATGCAAGCGTTTTTTGTTTAAAATTTCCTCTCCACTACCTCGTTTAAGTTGACGCGACACTTCCGAGTTCATTGTATGAATACACCAATAGTAGGGATACAACTAAATCTCTGATTTGAAATGTTATCACAATGTCTTACTTCAGTAAAATGTGGTTAACATTTTACTGAAGTTATTTCTTTTTTTGCTGATAGGGGGTTCATCAAAAAAACCCCAAATTCCCGTTCTAAAAGAAATTAGAGGGATTTTTTTAGCATGGTGGGACTTTTTCCACACTGAACTGAATATTTGTCGTTTGTAACAGCTGACAACTCTGTACTAAACAAAACAGGCTTTTAAAAAAAAATATTTGAATGGATTAGTTGAGAGTTGAATGAAAAGCTTTGGAAGGCCTTTTTTCCTGTTTATTATTTAATATCTCTATTCTTATTCCTTTTTTTCCAGTTTCAAACTACTTGTTTAACTATTTTAGTTTCACCTGTCATCATCATGTAATAAGAAGGACCAACTCTTCTACAAACCATACACAACTCCTGAAACAAGTGCACTTCAAAGTGTTCTCTTATCAGTATGAGTGATGATACCAACTTGGGAGACACAGAAGATCTCAATCAGATCTTCAAAGGTCTAAAGTTTTTTCTGAGTGGAAAGCTCAGCGATGGGGTATGTATCTTTGTTTGCCATTTGTAGAGCTACTGGAATTTTTTTTAGTTCATAGTTTATTTATTTTCTTTATAAAGAAACATTTATCCAAAGGTACTTCTCCTAAGCTTTGAAGGGCTTCAAATGATTTACAAATTTAAATCTTATGGTAGTAGTAAGAGAACTTGTGGCTTTTTCTCTCTCCAACCTTTGTAATTCCTCAGAAGTCTGTTCGGATTAAAGCAGGAGTACATACAGTCTTGAAAATTTAATAGGTAGGTACTTATGGATTATTTTTTGTAAAGTTAATTAAACTGTATCAGAAAAGAGCTTCATGTATTAATTCAAAGGGCAAAATTAACAGACAAAATTGATAACACAAGTCATTGCTTAGCATTGGTTTTGCTAATCCAAGACTTAGCACCTCAGAGATATTATAAAAACATTTTGTTAATTTCTCCCTTAACACTTTCACCGCCAACTGTATTTTTGACTATTTTCATTCATAGGCCAGGCGTGATTTTGATGTGGTGATACTTCAAACTATCAGTGGCCTGGGGAAGAGATTTCATGTCTCTCAAGAAGTATTCATCTCACAGAAAAATTTGACATGATCTTGGATACTGCTAGGCCTGAGCAACACTTTCCACATGTTAAACATATAGAAAGTTTTACTCACAAGTATCACCATGTTCATACTAGCGCATAATAGCGCAGAGCCAGGTGATACTCCCATGTATCACCTGGCGCTGAAAGTGTTAATCTTGTATGCTATTAAGACATTTTCTACAGCCCAAGTTCTTAACTGTATTAACAAAGATAATCATATTTATATAAAAGAGAAACTAATATGGACGTGTTTGTATCTTTGTGTGTCCAAATTGTGTAGATGAAATGCTAAGAGATAGCAAAAAATTGATGAGAGATGAGCCCAAATTGCCATGCAATTTCAGGAAAGTCTGTGAAAGGTGATGTACAGGTGGGGTGTGTGGTGTTTGTGTAGTGTGTTAGTGATCTAGGTTCATGTGTGAGTGTGAGTGTGTATGTGTGATGGCTTGGCAAATCAGGTGTAGCCACTAGTAATGAAAAAAATCTTAACAACAAATAAAAAATGTTAAATTTGAGAAATTTATATACTCCCCCTACACATACATTCTATCCCAAACCCCATTTCATGTAGTGATTTGTGTTAATCTGAAATGTTGTAATATCACAAATACTCAAACTCAGTTGACTAAATATTTGCTTAGCCTGGGACTTGAACCATCAACCTGAGATTACAAGTCTGCCACCTTATTGATCAAGCTACTATAAGGTCAGTTGACATATAACAAACTTTAAATTAATTATTCTTTTTATTTTAATTGGAAATAAACACCCATTTTAACTTTCAGATTGAAGATTTATTGGTAAAGAATGGAGGAGAAAAGATTGAGTACTTCTCAGATTATGTTAAAATTTGCATTGTGGGAGAGGACCCATTAGAAACAGACCTGACAGATGCTAAGGAAATTTATGAAGTTCCTGCTGTCACTGAAGACTGGGTGAAATTTTCCTTGCACCATAAAAAACAGCTTGAGTATCCTTTAATATGTACATTTACAAACACTTTATTTTGAACAAAGAGTAACAAAGTGATTCTTCTTTTAATTCAAGAGACATTTTCCCTATGTATGTAACACATTGAAAGTAATAATTTTTGCCCAGAAATTTTCAGGGTATGTTCCACACATACTTGAAATTTTCTGTATAGATTTTGGACCACATCATGCTAAGCAATGCCAAGCAAGCTAGGCTATGAAATAGGTCAAATTTATTAAAGGCTCAGAATTTATTATTAAGCTAGGCTATGAAATGTGTTAATATGTTTCTGTCCAATCAAGCTAAATTTTTCAGGATATGATCCATATAATTTTTGAATGACAATTAAACAACAATGAGCTAGGATAATAAATGGGACAAAATTTATGTTCAATGGCCCAGTTTTGGCCATTTTGTTATTTAAAATCTGAAGAAAGAGATGTTCCCTTATGTGAACTATGAAGTGAGCTCTAGTCACTTTCATGAACTAGTTTATACTGACTGACCTCAATCTTGTACCTATGAATAATATAGCTTCAATAAACTTGTTGCTAAGAGTTGGTTCAGTAAGAACTTTTCTTTTGATACCATACTATGATAGGTATTTATCAACCTCTAGAACAGCATTGAAAGATACCTAATTTCTTCATTTTGTTATTTTGAAGTATTTTCCTTAACTCAGTTTCCATCTCGTGCTCAGACCCAAAGCTTTTGAAATTGACAATGTTCTTTTCAAAAATACAGTCCTCCATTGTACTCAACTCAGTGAAGATGACACTTTTGCTGTCCTCTCTCTATTGTTCTTCCATGGTGGAACATTTGAGAAAAATATCGAGAGTAGAAAGATTACCCACATGCTGTGCAGTGCTGCTTCTGGGGTGAGTTGAGAGATCATATTCTTCCTTGTCCTTGATGCTTGTACACAAAGATTATTATGTAAGTGACCTCAATGGAGTTCCGTTAATCATCAAGCTGTAAGTACCAGGTGTAAATAGCCAGCCTTTGTGATGTAATGGTTGTGACTACTGCCCGTAGTCCAGAGATCCCGAGTTTGATCCCCGGTTGGAGCAGACTTTTCAAAGAAAATTTTGTTCCCTCCGAACACGTGAGGCTAGCATTTCCGGCCCTACCCAGGCTGGGTGAGGTTAATGTGGATAGCTGGTACGATTCCCAGCAAATGGAGGGTAAAACCCCCGTCCTGACTATCTATCTCAATCAGGACGTTAAAGCTAAATAGAATCAACTGGTCACAATAGATCTAATTAGGTCGCAGTGTTAATTGTTAGGGTTTCACTGAAAACCCTGCAACCAGATCAGATAATAATAAGTACCAAGTTCTTGGGTTTAGAGTGCAGGGCTCCGTTGTGGCTGTGCACTCCATTATAGGATTTCTAAACCAAATTTGACCACTTTAATCAGAAAGTAAGGTGTCCTAAATACATGATAAATAATTGGTTTTTTAATCACGCAGATAAGACCTAATTTTTGTAAAATCACTGTGAAATAAAATATGAGTTATTATTATTATTACCAACAATTCCTATTAATAAAGACACTCATAGAATACAATTATTGATAGCAAAAAATAAACAAAATTGGAAATAATATAAATAAGAAAAAGAAAACATTTTTTTATATTATTTTTTTTTTTTCATCCTATTCCCAGCCCAAGTACGAGTATGTCATTCGGTTCCGCCCCAACATCAAGCTGGTGACTCCCGACTGGTTCATGCTAAGTGTACAACAGAAGCAGCTACTTGATGTCACTGAGTATCACCCCCGTCTTCTCATTGTACCTAAACCCCCACCCTCACCAAAACCCCAGCAAGGTAATATTATATTTGCAACAAATTATTTATGGTTAATTTCACCGAACCTTTTTATATTAATATAGTAGGATACTTCATTAATGAGTATTTATAATCAAAACAAAATATTTTTTGTTGTTGATAATTTGACACTGTTGACACTGGTTACATTTTTTTTTCTTCATTATCATCAGGCGAGAATCAATTATGTTGATTAAATTCACAGCTATCACTTAAGTTCATAGAAAATAAAACAATAATTAAATTATAGATCGTAGACCTCTACAAACTCAGCTGAGGGAAGAGCTGAAAGCATACTTAGCTGATTTCCCCTCTGCACTGCCAGGCTGAGAAGCTGTTTTATAGTACTAAGTTCATAGTAGTTTGTCAACAGTTAGAGAATAAATATGCCAAGAAGTATTCATATTCCACACCATTTTTCTGTACCCTCGCATTTCAGACCTAGGGGACCTCTCGTCTATCACAGGTTTTGATGATGTTGACCTGCCTCCATCAGGGGAGGCAGAAGCTCCCCTCACCTCCGGCCCTGAACATCCCAACTTGCAGCAACTCAAGCAGCGCTTCCCCTGGATGTCCCCGAACTCTAGCGCCGCCCCTGGTCCTGCCAAACTCAGTCAGGTGAAGAGATCGTATATTATTATCATAACTTCTAACTTCTGTTTTTACTTATTTCTGTTTATTACACGAGATACGTCACAAATTATTCTATCTTAGAGTCTGTCCCGGTAGCTCAGTGGTAAAGGCGGCACTCTGTGAATCCAGAGATACCTGAGCTCGCGGGTTCGAAACCCAGCCTCAACAAGACAAGTTATCCTCCCAGTTGGGATTTTTACCACATAATAATACGTCTTGGGCTTACTGCTGGAATAATGGGACTTAATAGTCTTAATCGGGTAGTATAAATAAGGCGATATTATTATTATTATCTTGCTAAAATTTGGACTCAAACTACAAACCTCCAGGTTACAAGTTTGCTAACCTAAATAACCTATTGTAGTGGTTTCATCCCTAACATTAAAGGTCCATTTTTAATATACATATCTATATCTGAACACCTTTAAAAAGATACTGTAATTTTGGTGACTTCCGTATTTGTCAGCTAGCCTCAGTTAGAGTATATCTGGTGTTGATGTGGATTTATTTAGATTTTTTTTTTTTAATCATCAATTTAATAAAATATTATTTGATAGCATTGAATGTCTGCTTCATAGCAGTCTTAATTTTCCAAATATAATGTTGTGTTTTTTTCTTTCTTTTTTTTGTGTCTCTTGAAAACTTTCTCGCTTCAATATCTTCAACTTATTGCCTAATTGTATTTTAGTCTCCCCATGTGTCTGGTGCCACGTCAGGTTTTTTTAGTGTCTCTTAAAAACTTTCTCGCTTCAATATCTTCAACTTGTTGCCTAATTGTATTTCAGTCTCCCCATGTGTCTGGTGCCACGTCAGGGCCCATGTCCTCCATTATGTCCCAGCTTCGTCCCCCTCCACCAGGCCCCACCTCCACCTCCCATCACCAGATCATCATGACTCAGTCTGCGCCTCCAGGAGGAGGGGGCTTGCCGAGTCAGCTCAAGATTAACGGTAAGTCAGTCATTGACAGGTCATCTGGGGCACTTTCCGTCAATCTAAAACACTGAAAGGGGCAAGGACTTCGATTGTTATAGACCTCTCTTTAAATAAATGTTCATAAAAAAACACTGAAATTGGTGGTAGGGTTGATGTGAAACTAAACGGAAAAATACTGATGCCCCAATGCTACCCCTGTTTGAGAAAATTTGGTGTACATGTGGAAACACAATGGGAAACTCAGAAAAAGGAATTAATTAAAGACACACAAATAAAATATCTGTGTTGACCTAGCACCTACATGGGAAGTATTGTGTCACTTCTCGCCCATCAAAGGAGAGGCATACTACGGGATGGGCAAGCTACAACACAGACCACAAGCGTCTACAGTAGCTCCTGTTTCATGGCTACGAAATAAAAAAGGCTGAGAAATACTCATCTTAAAAATAAAAAAAATGTCTACATGTGTGTGTCTCTTTTTCTTTGTATAGGGCGTTCTTCACACCTCGGCCCAATTTTTTGATAAAGATTAATATGACAGAGTGTAGATAGAAAACAAAATATTCTAAAAGTTTTTGGATAGACACTTTTTTTTAATTGTAATTTCAACACTGTGTTTCGACCTTAAATGGTTCGAAACACAGCAATAACTGAAATGTTTTTACTAAATTTAAGAAACTTATAATTAGGTACATTATTCCTAACATTATATTAAAATATGTCAGGTTTAGGGTTTAATTTATTATAATGGTGCATTATATGGTTAATGGGAGATTTTAAATGATGGTTATTTTTTGATATTGGAATACTAACAAAAAATTCTGGATTCTACGTAATGTTCCAGTCCCGAGTGCTGTGAGCAGTGGTGGACTCAGCCACCTGACGGACCCCATGCAGCAGCGGATTTATGTGCAGCAGCATCTGAGTCAGCAGCAGAAGCAACTGCTCATGCAGCAACACCAGAAGCAGCAGCTATTGCAGCAACAGCAGCAGCAGGGTCTGCAGCTGAATGTACAATGGAGTAGAAGTCATGCGGTAAGTTGATTTGGAGTTGATTCGGTCAAATGTCAATGTAGCTGCCGAAGCTCGTACTAAAAAAAAAAAAGTTATTATATTTGTGTTAATCACTTTTGTGATATCACAACTACTCCAACTCGCTTTACTAAATCTACGCTAAAACCGGGACTTGAACCACCGACCTCCAGGTTACAAGTCTGCCGCCTTATCGATCAAGCTACTGAGGTGCCGAAGCTTGTACTATTGCTCGTAAAGAAATATTGTTTTATTTTATTTATTTATTTACACTTTATTTTTTATACAAAACAATCAACAGTAAATTATGAACAGTATTAACAAAATAAAATATAGAGAAAATTTTTTTAAATATAAATTTACAATTGTCTTGTAATCCGGGGTCAAGTTAATGCCTTAGTCATTCTCTGCCACTTAACCCCGAATATTTGTCTTTGAATAATTATAAAACCTTGCTTTAAGTGTAAGATAAAGGCAAAGAGTTGAACATACCTAATACAATTTGGCATTTGTACTAAAACATTTTTACTGACTCTGAATCCAATGTAAGTTTATTTTAACATAAAAAAAATGTTGGCAGGACGGTGTGATTCAACAACAGCAGAGGCAAGTCCTGCAACCAGGCCAACAACAGGTGCTACAACAAGGACAAATCATACAAAGAGGCCAACAAATCATACAACAAACAAGCCAGGGTCAACAAATCATACAACAGACGAGTCAAAGTCAACAAATCATACAACAGACGAGTCAAAGTCAACAAATCATACAACAAGGCCAACAAATAATACAAGGCGGTCAGCAAATCATCCAGAGTCAACAAATGATCCAGCAAGGACAGCAGATTATTCAACAACAGAGTGGAGGTCAACAGCAGATCATTTCACAACAACAGCAGCAGCAACAAGGAGGTCAGAGTCAACAAATCATACAACAGACGCAGCAGATCATTCAACAAGGCCCTGTCGGTCAACAACAACAAATTGTACAGGGAGGACGCATCATAGCAGAGCATGTTATACAACAGGTAATTACACAAGGTTTTTAGTCTGACTGGGGGACGTTAAACAGGGAGAAGACCAGTGTCCCGCTAGAGGACTATAAACAGAGGACATACTAGCCAACCCTTACAAGCCAGGCTAGCTTGCAGTTTCCCAAAGGTTTAATGGCTTATAAAGAAAAGTCCAAGTCCTCATGATGGTTGATCGCACATAAGAAATATGTGGTTCAGGACGAGCCAACTTTGAAATAAAGTTGGCTGCTCAAGAGAAGAACATGTGAGACTGGCGTTTACATATCCCAGACTGGGTGATGTGAAAGTGGGTAGTTGGTACGGTTCCCAGCGAGTGGAGGGTAAAACCCCCGTCCTGACTCAAATTAGGATCTTAAAACCAAGTAGAAGCAACTGGTCACAATAGATCTACTTAGTTTGCAGTGTTAAGTGTAAGAGTTCCAATGAAAGCCTGCAACCAGGTCAGAAAATAATAAAAGGTGCTAGTATTGTTTGCAACTGTATATTCATATTAATTATACTTCCTGATTAGGTTTAATGAGTCCAATTATTACAGCAGTAAGCCCAAGATGTATATTTATGTTTAAAAAAAAATCAAATGGGAGAATAACGTGTCTTGTTCCGGTTGGATTTCGAACCCGCGACCTCTGTCTTGCCAGAGCTGGCCACTGAGTTACCTGGAGTGTACATAGTGACCCCATAGTAAGAAGAGTAATACTTTTTATTTCAAAAACGTAGGACTATACAACTATACATACATATGTGTTGATCACAAGTGTGATGCCACAGTTACTCAAACGATGCTTGGGACTCGGTACACCAACCTCCAACTAGTTACTAGCCTACTGCCTTGACAATCGTGCTACTTAGGTCAGTGTTCACGTAAGTCTCCTAGTATTGATTATCTTGCCTATTTTTTTCATTTGCGGCATTAATAAACCCAATTCATATATGACCTTTTTCCTTGTGGGACCCAATACACTTATAAAATAGAATTTGGGACCCAATCCACCTTTTCCCAAATAAAACAGCCTTCATTGAAGAGCTTGATATATAGGAAGATTTTTATTTTTTTTTGTATACAAAAATGCGGTATTAATAAGGTGTATTATTATTGTTTCCAGGGACGTGTAATTCAGGAGCAGGTGATTCAGCAGGGCCGGGTTCAATTGCCTCCTGATCAGATTCTAGCCCAGGGTCGGGTTATACAACAACCAGTAGCGGTAAGCATGGTTTTTCACCTGTGGCTGGTGTTCTCTTTGAATTTTTGACTATAGTTCTTATTGTAAATCGATACACCAAGAGAAACTTTAGTGCAACTGTTGAGCTTTCTATGTGCTGTCTCTCTCTTTAGAGATACTATGAGCCAATCAGTTGTCAGATTTCGCTTCTATATTTATTTTTTCTCGAGATGAATATTTCACAGCCTTTTTCATTTCATAGTTATGAAACAGGAGCTACTGTAGACACTTTTGGTCAATGTTGTAGCTTGCCCATTAGACTGGTTTTATCTCATAGAGGTAAGAAAAAAATGTCAGAATTTTTACAACGCTCAGGCAGAAATGAGTTCGGCTTTTGCAGAAATTGAGATAGACAAAATTTCAAGGCAATCAGAGTACGTTAACAGGACCCGCTCTGGCCTCAAAGTTTGGAAATTTGTCAAATTTTCGAGGTTGAGCTGACATTTTCGGCCATAACTCGAGAACGAAAACTCATACGAGCTTTAAAGATATATCAAATGAAAGACCATTTTGTTGGCTTTACTTTGTTGTATAATACTAGTTCCCGAAATTTTAATGGTTACTGACTAAATTAAGAATATGTAGTCGAAAACGGGCCAGGTACCCAAAGTAGAGCATCTAAGGCATGCTAGGATAATGGGTGAAAATACTTATGATTTATAAAACTTATACATATAAATGTTATAAGATTAGTTTTGAATGATTTTTTGACACAATATGAAGCTATAAATACCCGTTTTTACCTACTTGATTGTTCCTGACAGGTTAAGGCATGGCCAGAAAAACAAAATAATAATACAAACATATTACGTCAAAGTTATTCTCATTTTTTTTTTTGTAGAACTACAAATATCTAAAAATGAAAATACAAATAGGTATTATTTCGTCAAAAAAATACAAATTAAGCAGTAAAACTTAACTTAGTTAGTTGGGAGAGGGGTAGAGAGGGAACTTTTTGAAGAATCAGGATAGAGTCTCCTACATTTACTCACAACTTGTGAGACAAACTGTTTCTGAAATTCCTCTCTAGTTAGTAAGTCGCTGAAGTCACTCCTCAACTTAACACCTCTCTTGGCTGTGTCGTTTACAACTTTAAGGGATTGTACAATTTTAAGTCCTTTCTGATACTGAGGCTCACCATGCCAGATTTAGGGGTCTACCCTCAAAAAGTCAGTTTTTATGACAAATCGACTGAAGAAAAGAAATGTTTCGTGAGTAATGAACTCTTTAAGGCCCCCTCTTACATAAGCTGGTATGTCTTTTATTCGTACTGTAATGTTGACATTTTTTGTCCCCTCTGTATCATCAGAAGAACTGAAAAGCTTTGCAGCCATTCCAGACTTTTCATTATGTGACAAAGTTGGATCGAAAAATCCCAAGCCAACAGTTTCGGCATTTAAGTACCACAGGTGATAGACAACTTTATGTAGTGCTTTCTCTGAACTATGTGTTTTGATACGACAGCATCAAACACAGGTGTAGAGTAAAAGGACCCTGCACATTATTAGAAAAAAATGTTAGAGCGGCACAACATTCTAGAAGTTGTCTTGAGAAGCGTCTTTGATTGTAAAATGGGTAGTAGAACTGAACCTCATCCAGATAATTTATATGAGAACGCGATTAGCTCAGTGGTTAAGCACCGCTTGCCATGCGGAAGGTCCTGGGTTCGATCCTCCGTGCCGACAAAAAATTGTATTCTTAATTTGGTTACAATTGTTTGTAAGGGATACCTTCCGGTGCGCTCGTGTTGACCCAGCACCTAAATGGGAAGTATTGTGTCACTTCTCGCCCATCAGAGGGGAGGCATACGCCGGGATGGGCAGGTTACAACACAGACCACAAGCGTCTACAGTAGCTCCTGTTTCTTGGCTATAACCTGTGGTACTTGAATGCCGAAACTGTTGGCTTATTTCCCATTTAGGTGCTGGGTCAACACGAGCGCACCGGAAGGTATCCCTTATAAACAATTTTATTGAAATTAAGAATACAATTTTTTGTCGGCACGGAGGATCGAACCCAGGACCTTCCGCATGGCAATCGGTGCTTAACCACTGAGCTAATTGTGTTCTCATATAAATTATCTGGATGAGGTTCAGTTCTACTACCCATTTTACAGTCAAAGGGTAGACTTTTTGAGGGTAGATCCCTAAATCTGGCATGGTGAGCCTCAGTATCAGAAAGGACTTAAAATTGTACAATCCCTTAAAGTTGTAAACGACACAGACAAGAGAGGTGTTAAGTTGATGAGTGACTTCAGCGACTTACTAACTAGAGAGGAATGTCAGAAACAGTTTGTCCCACAAGTTGTGAGTAAATGTAGGAGACTCTATCCTGATTCTTCAAAAAGTTCCCTCTCTACCCCTCTCCCAACTAACTAAGTTAAGTTTTACTGCTTAATTTGTATTTTTTTGACGAAATAATACCTATTTGTATTTTTAATTTTAGATATTTGTAGTTCTACAATAAAAAAAATGAGAATAACTTTGACGTAATATGTTTGTATTATTATTTTGTTTTTCTGGCCATGCCTTAACCTGTCAGGAACAATCAAGTAGGTAAAAACGGGTATTTATAGCTTCATAATATGTCAAAAAATCATTCAAAACTAATCTTATAACATTTATATGTATAAGTTTTATAAATCATAAGTATTTTCACCCATTATCCTATCATGCCTTAGATGCTCTACTTTGGGTACCTGGCCCGTTTTCGACTACATATTCTTAATTTAGTCAGTAACCATTAAGATTTTGGGAACTAGTATTATACAACAAAGTAAAGCCAACAAAATGGTCTTTCATTTGATATATCTTTAAAGCTCGTATGAGTTTTCGTTCTCGAGTTATGGCCGAAAATGTCAGCTCAACCTCGAAAATTTGGCAAATTTCCAAACTTTGAGGCCAGAGCGGGTCCTGTTAACGTACTCTGATTGCCTTGAAATTTTGTCTATCTCAATTTCTGCAAAAGCCGAACTCATTTCTGCCTGAGCGTTGTAAAAATTCGGATATTGATTTTTTAAAACCAGTCTATTGCCCATCCTGTAGTATACCTCCGTTTTGATGGGCGAGAAATGACAATACTTGCCATTCAGGTGCCTGGTCAACATCTACACAAGGATACCGGAAAGTTTCCCTTACAAACCAATAAAAACAAATTATGGTTACAAATTTTTGTTGGCTCTAAGGTTCAAACCCGGGACGTCCTGCATGGTAAGCGAGTACCACAGAGCTAATCGTGCGCTAAGCTTTGAACACAATAAATTGTTCACCATTGTTCCTTTAGAATTTAATGTTTTTATGACATGTACAAGTATATAATTTGTATAAAGTTATTGTACCGTTAATAAATGTGTACCCGTTTACCGGGCATTATTATTGTTTAGTATTATTTATTATTTAAAAATAATAGGTAATGATAAATAAAAATAATGTTAATATCACTTTATTTATTTAAAAAAAAAAAACACGTAACACATCTGTTCCCCAGGATTCGCAAGGTTCTAGTCAGCAGAGCGGTGGTCAGTCAGGCGGTCCACTGCAGATGCAGCAGATAATATTCCGTGGCCGCGACGGACAGCAGCATATCTTGCAGCAGCATTATCCGCCGGGATCGAATCAGCAAGGTGGGGTCAGTCAGCAGGGGGGTCAGCAGCAGCAGTGGCATTTCACGCAAGTCCGACAGTCAGGACCCCCTCCCCCGCCCGGTCAGCAGCAGATTGTCATTCAGCAACAGGTAAAAAACATATTTGATCAAGTTTTATTTACATGGAATATATACATAGATTGGTATTGGTATAAGTAATTATGTAGGGCTGTCGGCTACGAAAGCTCTTTGTCACTGCGACCTTAAATAGATCTTTTGTGACATATATACAAATATGCATAGATAGAAACACAAAACTTCATCAAGGGCGGTGCTAATGCCAACGGCATTCTCTTCCTATAACCTGAGTTAGCAGTTGAGGAATAGACCGTCCTGTGTTCTTATTCACTCAATTCTTTCATTTTCTATTTCACAAATATTCACCAATCTTCCTAGGGAAAATGGAGATTGGTCATTTCCTATTTGTTGTTTTCTTGGCTATTTTCTTTTGAACATACATTAGAGCAATGGTATTAAATTAAACCCTCTCTCATTGTACATCTCCGCTCAAAATTTCAATTTCGAAGAACAAATCGTGCATCGCACAAGACAAACTAATACTGAAAATGTCCTCTCATAGAATCAACAACACGTCCTACAACAGCAACAGCAGCAAAGTCAACAACACCAACAGCAGAACCAGCAGCAGCAGCAGCAACAACAACAAATCCTGCTTCAGCAACAGTTTGGCCAACAAGGCCAGCCGGGTCAGGGTCAGCAGATTTTCATTCAGCAGCCTGGCAATCAGCAGAGAACCACCAACTGGACTCTGGTAAAACTCTTCTTCTTCTTCTTTTAGTTTGCCTTTTCCCAAACCTACTTGGGGTCAGCATTTATTCAATGACCCTCCATATCTTTCTATTAAGAACGTCCTGTTTTCTCCAGTTTTTCTCTCAGGTCTTCCGGTACGAACTAATTTATTTAAAGAGGATAGTGCCTATGGTTCTTAATATTTATGATACAGATTTAAAGGAATAATGAGTAATAATAATAATACTCTTTAGTGGAATGTAACCACCAGGCGAGGTTAATGCTCAAAGCATTTTCTACCACCTAACCCTCAGAGTCTTATTATTATGTGGTTACAAACTCAAATTAATGAGGAAAAATTCGTGCACTGGGTGGGATTCGAACCAACGGATCCCTACGATACCTGGATTACCAGACTTAACCACATGACTACCAGTAAAAGGTTCAAAAGAAGAACAATAATTTAAACCATAGTATTTAACTTGTGTTTCAATTTGGCGTCCTCCCTTCATATCATTTTTACTAATTCCATCTATGCATTCATTGGTAGAAAAAAATATCAATAAAAAGTATACAATTAAATTTAAAAGAAAGATGTCATTTATAAATTTTGTATGAATAATAAATACAAAATTAATTAGCAGGCCCGATGCGTATATTTCAAAGGTAAAACATTTCTTCCAATTCACTACCGAGAGGAAGCGTGCCTCTGATGCTCGAGCTATTGCCCCTTTGGATGGTCTGTGATATTTTTTGTGTCACATTAATTAATTAAATTAAATTAATTAAAATTAATTTAATTACCAGGTCCAGCAACATCAGATACCTCCCAGGGGTCAAGTGCTGAAGCTGAATGCCAGAGCCCATCAGCAGCTGCAGAATATGACACCCCAGGAGAAGTCAAACTTCCTTAGTCGACTGCAGCAGCGGCACATTATCATGCAGATGCAGGTGAGTAGATCAGCAGCTGCAGAACATGGGAAAGTAGATGAACATGTTGGGATATTATCATGCAGATGCAGGTGAGTAGATCAGCAGCTGCAGAACATGGGAAAGTAGATGAACATGTTGGGATATTATCATGCAGATGCAGGTGAGTAGATCAGCAGCTGCAGAACATGGGAAAGTAGATGAACAAGAACATGTTGGGATATTATCATGCAGATGCAGGTAAGTAGATCAGCAGCTGCAGAACATGGGAAAGTAGATGAACATGTTGGGATATTATCATGCAGATGCAGGTAAGTAGATCAGCAGCTGGAGAACATGGGAAAGTAGATCAGCATGTTGGGATATTATCATGCAGATGCAGGTGAGTAGATCAGCAGCTGCAGAACATGGGAAAGTAGATGAACATGTTGGGATATTATCATGCAGATGCAGGTGAGTAGATCAGCAGCTGCAGAACATGGGAAAGTAGATGAACATGTTGGGAATGTGGTACATTAGATGAAGAGATATATTGAACATAGAAATATGGATCAGAATATGGGCGAGGAGACCAATACAGAACATGGGTCAGTAATGTTTTTTATTTATTATTATTATATTATTTCGAAAACATTTTTGCCTTTTATTAAAAAAATCAGTTTTTCTCCACTCATTTCCTTATTGAGCTTGTCCTTGAAACGCCTTCTTTGTACGTCACGTCTTCCTAGAATTTTGACTTGAAATTTTGATGCTTAAAATTTTAAAATTCTAGCAGGACTTTATGCTGCCATACCGGCGGCGCGTGCCTGTCTTTTTTTTTAACTCCGTTTTTTTCATTGAAATTTCTCTGATTTCAGGGACAAAGACCAGCGGGTGCCATTATTCGTCCAGGCCAGCAAATAGCAACGGTCATTCGACATCCCACCACGGGGAACTGGGTTCAAGCCCGCCAGGCCAGATCAATCCGCAGCAACAACAACAACAACAGGTGAGCTGTGGTCATACAAATTTCTCAATAATCAGGTGTGAAGGTTTGTCTGTGTTATTATTATGTCACAACTGTAGAGCTTAGCTTAGTTGAGTATTGCGAATTTATTCAACAATTTTGATCAATCTTTATGTACAATTTTTTGTATACAGGTACAGTGAAAAGGTATAAATACTGAAAGGTAAACAAAGTTTGATCAAGGGTGGTGATAATGCCTTTGGCATTCTCTTTTTTTGGCATTCCAATTTTCATCATTCTTTTCTGTCTGCAAGTTGTTACTATTGCTTTAACTACCTGCCAAGGACTTTGGTGTTGACAAAGACTTGACAGGAGCTTTTGTCCTCTAGAAAGCGGACGGATAGCTCAGTGTTAAGGTACTCGCTTCCCATGTGGAAAGTCCCGAGTACGAATCCCACCAAATCTGGCCGTCCCAATAGATCTCTGTAATGGGAATTCTTTGAATTGAAACTTTTTTTTCTTTTTAATATTGCTATGATGACCTTCAAGATAATAAAAATTACCACTCAATAATGAGGATAAAATAATATAATTCCGTGTCCGTGAGATAGGTATTGATACCCACATCACGGTGGTGAGAGGATTATATGGACGCCCAGATCCAATGTCTAGGCACCTTTCATGTCCATTGATTCTATTTGGATTTATCGTCCTGACTTGAGTTAGACAGGACGGGGGTATTACCCTCCATTCGCTGGGAATCGTACCAGCTACCCACATTAACCTCACCCAGCCTGGGTGGGGCCGGAATTGCCAGTCTCACATGTTCGGAGGGAACAGAATTTTCTGTGCGAAAAGTCTGCTCCAACCGGGAATCGAACTCAGGATCTCTGGACTACGGGCAGTAGTCACAACCGTAACGCCACGGAGGCTGGGAATTTCTCAATAATTAGGTGTGAAGGTTTCTCTGTGTTATTATTATGTCACAACTGTAGAGCCTAGCTCAGCTGAGTATTACGAATTTCCAATTTTCATCATTCTTTTCAGTCTACAAGGTGGTACTATTGCTTGAACTACCTGCCAAGGACTTTGGTGTTGACAAAGACTTGACAGGAGCTTTTGTCCTCTAGAAAGCGGACGGATAGCTCAGTGTTAAATTACTCGCTTCCCATGTGGAAAGTCCCGAGTACGAATCCCAGCGAATCTTACCGTCCCAATAGATCTCTGTAATGGAAATTCTTTTAAGTGAAACTTTTTTTTTCTTTTTTTTTCTGGGTAGGGCCAGAAATGCCAGCCTCACATGTTCGGAGGGAACCGAATTTTCTGTGCGAAAAGTCTGCTCCAACCGGGAATCGAACTCAGGATCTCTGGACTACGGGCAGTAGTCACAACCATTACGCCACGGAGGAGCCGTAAAAAAATGTGCCAAAATCAATCAACCTCAACCATGAGGTTGAACAACGTCGACCCTGCTTGAGCGGCATAAGACAGAGTAAAAGAAGACTAATAATAACTGAACTTGTCTTCCCCAGATCATCCTGCAGCAGCAGCAGCAGGGCCCGGGGGCCTCGAGTCCGCAGGTTCGAGTCCCGGGCCCGGTGCAGCACGTGCTGCAGGGCCACAAGCCAGGCCCGGGGCCCACCTTCACCTGGAACCCTGCCTCGGCCGGGGGGGCCCAGGGGGCCCCGGGGCCCGCCCCTCAGGGCGTCGAGTCCGGGCCTGGTGGTGTGCCGCCGCAAGGTGGGGGTAAGTAGTTCCGACCCTGATCTTTTTCATACATTGTTCTTTTATTTATTTCATATCTTTTATGAAGTTTTTATTTCATAAAAATTTCATAAGGTCGTGTGTGCTTTTATTTCATAAGGAGAGAACACAAGTACCTAAAATGAGAACTTTAGGTATTTGTTTGTATTTTGAAGAAAAAATCGAAGATAATCAAAATAATTGATTATCTCTTAACCACGACCTCCGTGACTGAGTGGTTAAGAGCATTGGTTACTGACCCGGAGGTTGCGGGTTCGAATCCCGGCCGGAGCGGAAATTTCTGACCGAAATTTTTCGTTTCCAGAATGGCATGGATGTAAAGATAAAGTCCCTTCAAGTAATGCGAAAGTGGTTCCAGGGAACACTTACCTTTCAAATTAAAAATAAAAAATAAAAATAAACAGTTAACTGAGTGTGTTCTCTAAAATCCTGTGTTTTGCAAGTTTACATTTTCCTCTCCATGAGGTGCAATCATTTTCGCAATTTTATCTTTTATCTAGTGTGTCCCGCTAGCTCAGTGGTAAAGGCGACACTGTGTGAATCCAAAGATTCCAGAGTTCGTGGGTTCGAAACCCAGCCGGGACATGACAAGTTATCCTCTTAATTGGGATTTTTACCACATCATAATATGTCTTGGGCTTACTGCTGGAATAATGAGACTCTAATAGTCTTAATCGGGCAGTATTAATAAGGCGATATTATTATTATTATTAAAAAAAAAAAACAAATATCATCTGAAAATTATCTACACCAGTAGTTGCAACAGTTTGTAGCCACAAGGAAATAGACAATTTTAAAGGGGGAAAACAGCTTGCGATCCTCTAATTGTGCTCTCCAGTGTACCTTGTTTATATTGACAAGTTAAGACTGAAAAGTTTTTTTACTGCAGCAGTTCAATATGTCTTATATCTCTTTCTCTCTCTCTCTCTCTATCTCTGTCTCTCTCTCTCTCTCTCTCTCTCTCTCTTTTTTTCTCTCTCTCTCTCTTTCGCTCTCTCTCTCTTTTGCTCTCTCTCTCTCTCTCTCTCTCTCTCTCTCTCACTCCCACTCTCACTCTCTCTCCTTCTCCCTCTCCCTCCCTCTCTCTCTCTCTCTCTCTCTCTCTTATTTTTATTTTGCTGAATGTGCTCCTCAGTGGTGCAACAAGTGGGTGCTGGAGGAGTCAGCATGGAGCTGATCCAACTCAAGCAGCGGCAGCAGATGGCCAAGTTACTGCAGCAGCAACAACAGCTAGTGCAGCAGCAGCAGCAGGCGAAGCCGTCTACCACTCCTCTGTATAATCAGGTTAGTACGCCAGCCTCCGTGGCGTAACGGTTGTGACTACTGCCCGTAGTCCAGAGATCCCGAGTTCGATTCCCGGTTGGAGCAGACTTTTCGCACAGAAAATTCTGTTCCCTCCGATCATGTGAGGCTGGCAATTCCGGCCCTACCCAGGCTGGGTGAGGTTAATGTGGGTAGCTGGTAAGATTCCCAGCGAATGGAGGGTAAAACCCCCGTCCTGTCTACCTCAAGTCAGGACTTTAAAACCAAATAGAATCAATGGACATGAAAGGAGCCTAGATATTGGATTTGGGCGTCCATGTAATCCTCTCACCACCGTGATTTAGGTATCAATACCTATCTCACGGACACGAAATTATTATTATCAGGTTAGTGCATCAGAGCTCCACTTGTTAAGACAATGCTTCTGACTTTCCTTATCCTATAGAAAGAAAAGTAATAGAATCACCCAAAAAAAAATTGATAGTTAAATACAAATTGTGGATAAAATCTCAAAAAGAGATAGGTGCCATAGTTTATTTTAGACGCGGGATGAAAGTATCCCATTAAATATCAGTACACTAACTAGGAAAAAATAAATAAAATTGATAGTCAGATATCAGTCATCAGTGACAAAATATAATATAAGGTCTCCTCCAGAGAGAGCCTAAGGGCCGAATTATGAAACAGGATTAGATTCAATCTAAGTGGACACTATCAGCTGATTCAGGCGCTGAATAGCAGCAGAATATGTATAGTGGGCTGTGATTGTTAAAGGATAGTGTCCACTTAGATTAAATCTAGTCCTGTTTCATAATTCGGTCCTTTTTCCATAGTTTCAGGCATTGGTCCGTGTGTCTGTCTATAAACAAAATATCTCAAGAACGGTATAAGCTAGAGACTTGAAATTTTGCATGTAGACTTCTATTAGGGAGATAATGAAACTTTTCGTTGATATTGGTGCGTCCAGTGGCGACGTTTCGACCACCCTTCTGTGGCGCTCGGAAAATCTGGCTAAACGGTACGGGATATGATTTTTTTTTAAGAATAAGTTTTTCCTATGAAACTTTTTGGAACCTGTACCAAAATTACCCTTATTTTGTGGGGTCTCACTTGGAATAACTTTTTAGCACGTATCTTCTGATCTCTCGGGTGTTTTCAAGATTATTTCCTTGCCAACCGATTTTGATTTGTTCACAAGGATTGCGCCTCTCGTACAGCTTTGGCTACTCGATGCAAGACATCCTGCAGTGCAGTGAAATAGTGAAGACAAATATGTAATTAATAAAATAGAGCGCGCGATTAGCTCAGTGGTTAAGCACTCGCTTGCCATGCGGGAGGTCCCGTGTTCGATCCACCGTGCCGACAAAAAATTGTATTCTTAATTTGGTTACAATTGTTTGTATGGGATACCTTCCGGTGCGCTCATGTTGACCCAGCACCTAATTGGGAAGTATTGTGTCACTTCTTGCCCATCAGATGGGAGGCATACTATGGGATGGGCAGGCTACAACACAGACCACAAGCGTCTACAGTAGCTCCTGTTTCATGGCTACTGAATTTAAAAAAAAATCATGTCTAGTGTCTTTACCACGTTGAATGCATGAGTTCTTGTCAGATTAGTAGAAGTTGAGTGACGTTTGTGAATAGTACTGGGACGAGTGACTGTCCGGGCAAGATTTTTGGAGCTAAAAAACATTATTTTATTTTTCCAGCTCCATGAGGCTTGAATAAGAATTTTATGTTGTATTACAAAATTTGGTTCTTTCATGTCGTTTTGCCAAAAAAGAGCAAAACATGTCAAAATAGTATGCACTTACGAGATTTTTACGTATGTGACAATTTTTTTTCAAGAGATTTTTTTTTCAATTTTCAAAAAAAATTTCAAGCTAGGATATTTCTTATTATATTAAGATTGTAGTGTTAAGTAGGGAAAACTTGTATGAATGGGTAGTTCCCGTAAGTTTATATGTATAAAAAAATGTATTTAAGAAAAATCAATTAATTTATGGCTTTCTTTGACATTTGCTCCATTTCTTGTTCTAGGTCATGGAACAAACACAAGCTGCAGCTCAATCCCTCACTACTCCCGACCTTGTATCTGCTCACCCTGGCTCTGACCTGAACGTAAGTATTGCGCTCTCTATCTTGCACAACTCTTTCTTCTCTTTTTTGGAAAGGTTATCAATTTTTGTATGACAAAGTTGTTTGGTATAAAGTATTTGTTCAAGGCGTACTTCTTAATTTTATTGCTTCGTATTGTAGAATTTTATATTGTACTCTGTATTTCCTAAGTTGGTTTTGGAGGGAAGGTGATTTGTTTACTAAATGCTAAAGGTGGTATGCAGAGTCCTCACTGTAGGGATGCCTGGGTCATTTGTCCCTTCAGCTGATTTTGTTATTCAGAGACGTCTGTTTAAAGCGCCTGTGCGCATGTGCATTCAGATGTTTCTTTAATAAATCATTGTCAAGGTCGAAGAATTCCCTATAGCAAGCTCGGGACCACCCTACAGTGAACCCTATAGGGATTACAAAATCGTCTCTGCATACCAGCCTAAATAACTAAAGGGGCATCAACGTTGGAAACGAATAGCAAAAAAAATCATATGAGAAAATTCGAATACCTGGTAACGTCAGAAACCAACTAAAGAAATACACACTATTTTCTGAGTATTTATTGCAATTAAAGTATTTATTTGTTGTTGTCTCGTGAATTTGATTTGGTTGGTAAAATTTTGTAAAGTCGGATTAAGTATTACCTATATCGGGTGTTGGGTTTATCTCTTAGAATTTTACATTATCATTTTATTTTAATGTACTTGATTCTTTGATATAATTGACTGTAGGACTCACCGGTGTTATTGAAGATGATTAAAAAACATGACATCGGATTTTGTTCTTTAGAGAGCCTTCTATCTCGGTATGTTCTGATATTCATGAACCATTGAACGTCTATACAGCAAGTTTTTATCTATCACATAAAATAAGTCTGGCAATTCACAGAGGAAATGCGGCGGCAGTTGTGGGCTGTGTGCCCCAGGGAGATGAGTTGGTTGACTTGTTTTATAGATAGTTAAATAAATATCACAGTTTTATTACGAGTACAAAAAAAAAAAAAAATTGAACGTCTAATTGAACTTCTCTCTTTTCTGTTTCAACTGATTGGCTAATTACATAAGAGAAGCAGTAAACAGTGAATTTTAGACTTTTTTGAATAATATCGAGAAAAAAGTTGAGATTCTTGTCCAGCCGATGAACTTGAAACTGCATCATCAAATGTATGATTGTCTGTCCCGGTACCTCGGTGGTAAAGGCGGCACTCTGTGAATCGAGAGATTTCAGAGGTCGTGGGTTCGAAAACCAGCCGGGACAAGACAAGTTATCCTCCCATCTGGTATTTTTACCGCATAATAATACGTCTTGGGCTTACTGCTGGAATAATGGGACTTAATAGTCCTAATCGGGCAGTATAAATAAGGCGATATTATTATTATGATTCCGAATTTCAAATACACTACTGGACATATTTAGAGGGTTGTTTTCCCTTTTCAAGTCATGTATTTTCATACGCCTGAAAAGTGATGGAATTTCTGTTGTAGGCTACATTCAAAGATTTTTAATTTGAATAAAATAAAACAGTATAAGGTTACATTCGATAAAAGGTGTATCCAAGACTAATCATCGCACAGGATTACTCGTATTCAATCTTTTTTCGGGCAAGGACTCTGAATGTTACAGACCTCTCTTTAAATAAATATTCATTGGAAAAAAAAAAAAAAAAAATCATTTTATTAGTAGGTCAAGCATACCTCAGTCGGTATTATGCTTCGCCCGTGTTTTGCCTCTGTCATGTGCGTTTTCTGCTGTTTTGTCACATATCACCATATCTTTTCTCTCTTGATCCTACTATTCTGATTTCGGTCTTCCTCTGGGTCTCTTCCCTTCGGGAATGTTCTCCCATACATTTTTGTGGTACTTATTTAGTGAGAGAAAAAAAATTAAGTTGAACAATTTTCAGCCGCTTGGAGTTAAAAGGAAAAAATCCGTCTTTCGTTCCTAAAATTTGCATGTTACTTCCGACGAATTTCTAATATTAGAAATGGAAAGCATTGTGTTCGTTTTTGAAAAAATAAATAAATTATGTTTTGCTCCGATTTCAATTTCTTTCATATTTTTATATTTTTCTTTCCTGGAGTTACAGCGATTATTCCTGGATTAGCTTTGTATTGAATGTAAATCCTTATACATATTATTTTATACATAATCCTTTATTCAAATCAAAATCTTCTGAAAATGTTATCTGCAACAGAATTTGGCGTTACGTGTTACCTATTTAAAGCTTCATCCTCATAGTTTACCTATCTATTTTCTCTAGAGCTATTAAAATTCATCAAACGTTCATCAAAAATCCTACAGGGTTGTCATGGATTTCGATATAAATTATCTAAATAATAAAATGAATTATTTTATAGTTACTATTAGTAAATAAATAAATTATGTACTATAATGACGAAATACTATCAACTATTAATGTGGTGAACGGAAAACTAATACAAGTGGTGTTGGGATTTTTTGTTAGTGGTTTCAACTGGTTGCTGGACTGAATTCTTGATAGTTCTTACGTAAAATTGATGAAAAATTAATATCAGTTGCTTCATTTTCTTTATCTTGTTTGTTTGTTTTCAACTATTCTATTTTTTATATCACCTTAAATAAAGAATAACGATATTTTTCCCAGCAAACTCAGTTTTCAGGATTGGTGTTTCATAATAGTTTTTATGCCTTTGTGTCGCTCTCTCTATTTTCCCCTCCTTTGGGTTCGACTCTCTCGGTGTATTTTACTTCCTCACTCTCTCCCCCGTTCAACTCAGCAGAGCACTGTACCTTCGTCGTCGACGCCCGTGCACCATCACAACTCTTCCCCAACCGGCGGCGGGGGCGCCCTCGTTAACTCGAAAACGAAAACCGCCCTCGCCAATATGCTGAGCAACCGGCTGCAGGGGTGTCTACCCCCCCAGGGCGCTAGTCGGCCACCCACCCCCACCCCTCCTCCGCCCCTCACAATCCTGTCCCCTGTTCA
This sequence comes from Bactericera cockerelli, assembly GCA_024516035.1. NCBI lineage: Eukaryota > Metazoa > Arthropoda > Insecta > Hemiptera > Triozidae > Bactericera > Bactericera cockerelli. The sequence continues at coordinate 11,682,205 of CM044962.1, read as the reverse complement.
GGTAACACCCCCTCTCCCCTGAGGGAGAGAAGGTGGGGCCATGACGTGTGTTTGCCTCGAAGAGTTAGTGCCCCCCTCTTTTGTGCAGATATAATGATATTTGTGCCCCCTCTTTCTTACTAACAATAATAACTATGTGAAATGTATGTTACACATTTTGTTCGGATTACTTGTAGAAAAGACTTATCAAGCATTATAGTTCGTTCATACGCGGATGACTAATTAGCAGTCATTACTTAATCAATTATTTTTTCTATAATGTCTAGATAAGGTTTACTCTTGAATCAATTGAGTTACTCTGAGGCTTTTATTGATATTATTTAGATCGGTAGACCTCCTCTTGAAAGTTAATCGTTTTACTAACATATAGTGTTAATATCGTGATTTTTCTGAGTGCTTTTAAAATGTTAACTAAGATCCAGTATACATAACGCTCCCTGATATTTTCTTGTATGAGGGAGCACCCTTCCTCCTCCCTTTCTTTCACTACCTAAATCGTTAGGTAAGAACTAAGTGTTTCACAAGATTTGACATAAACGATTTTACGAAAGGTGAACTTTTTTGACTCCCGTTGAACATAATTTTGTGTAGGTGGTTTATTAATGGCTCTCTAACTTTCTCTTGGGTCCTGCTTGCACTTTACCTTTTCCCAAACCTTCCTTTTTTATGTTTTCTTATATTAGGCCTACCTCCTTATCTTAAATCCTTTTTTTTTTCTCTTTCATTTCTATCCGGCTATTCACTTTCATTTATCTCATCATTACCTTTCTGTGTCCATTTATACACATCCTAGGATTTTACCCTCCATTTATGAGTTTTATAAAAGCGCACGAATAGCTCTGTGATTAAGCACTCGCTTGCCATGCGGAAATCCCGGGTTCGATCCCCCGCGCCGACAAAATTTGTATTCAAAATTTGGTTGTTTGTAAGGGATATCTTCCGGTGCACTCGTGTTGACCCAGCACCTAAATGGGAAGTATTGTGTCACTTCTCGCCCATCAGAGGGGAGGCATACTACGGGATGGGCAGGCTACAACACAGACCACAAGCGTCTACAGTAGCTCCTGTTTCATGGCTAAGAAATAAAAAACAGCTGTGAAACACTCATCTTTAAAAAAAAAACTTTCCTCATTTTTATCCTTTGCTATTTTAACCCGCCTTCCTCTTTTACTTTTTTTTTCTCTTTGTATTACCTAATATCATTCTTACCATTTATCATTCGTATTCACCTTATTTATAAGTGCTTCTTTTAATCCTTGAATAATTCTTTATTGTTTTATTTACCTCTTCCTTTTCCTCTCTTATTTTGTTATGAACATTTTCAGGAGATGAAACTTTTTCAGTATTGATCTGGACTGGAGTTATCTAAACCTCGTCTTGTTCGAAATTTACTTTACAAATTAGAAGATGACTAAACTAATTAACTCTATCAATCTATTCAGCATGAAAAATGTAGACTAACTCAAGTTGTTTTTTAAATTAATTTTTTGTTTGTATTGCTATTTTTCTTTGTTTTTTTTTTACTCTATGTTTTTATCTTATCTGGATTATTATGTAACTTTCATACAAATAGTGGTTAGAACGGTCTACTCGAAATCAAGTTGTTTTTGATGGACCGACTTGCAGTCATGTCAAATATCTAACAGTTAATTTTGAGGACCGAAGATTTTGACTTTTTCTTGTTTAGAAATTTATACATGTTATTTTGTATTTCCAGAATAAAAATGTATCTATCGCTCTTTCTCCAACTGTTATTCGAGTTTCTTAACCCCTAGTTTGCATAGTTGCTAATGGATTGATTTAATCAAGAACTTAACGAACAGTTTTATACATAATCAAATGGCCTATGGAAAATCTGTCCATTAGTCACCATGTACATTGCATTTATCTTTTCCTTTGTAATTACTTCTTATGTCTTTACTGATGTCATTTCTTATTTTCTGGTATTATTCGTTAATGTATCTTCTCTCACTCTCACTTTCTCTTTCTGTTACTCTCAGACACAGCCGTGATTATGAACATAATACTCGTACTATGGATTCCATAGACACTAACAGACCGATTAATTCGTGAACGTAATGGGCGATTAGCCATTTGTTTGTGTATAAAATTGTTTGTCTAGTTCATGATTAAACTGTCTAATAGAAATAAAGCTATTTGGCTTTTGTCTCGCTTTATATAAAAATATGCAAAGCCGACATATAGCTTGATCGATAAGGCGGTGGACTGGCTGGTTCGAGTCCCGGTTTAAGCGTAGATCTAATAAAGCGAGTTTGCGTAGTTGTGATATCACGAAAGTGAGTAACACAAATATGATAACTTTTAAAATATGCAAGGCCAAATCTTGATTACGGCGCGAACGACCTGCTCCAGCAGAGTTAAAGCGCCTAAATGAAAAAAAAAAAAAAAATCTTGCTTGAGCAACAATTTCTCTTGAGAAATTGTTACAGAAACGTCTGTAACATTACAGCAACGTCTGTAACAATTTCTCTTATTGCCGATGCCGGTCGGATCGAGATACTTGTGCTGGCTACTAAATCCGTACCGCCATTCATAATATCATGTCTCTCAATTTTCAAACCACCTTCTTCCTGTCTCTGTATCTCTCTGAATGTTACGTAACTCTATGGTAGATAGTTTTGTTTTGCACCGTGCTAAAGTCCCGTATTGAACACATCTAGGATGCAAGCGCCGCTGGTCAGCTGCGTCTCATGACGGCCCATCATCAGGCCCAGCTGCAATCCACCCATCCGGTCTCTTCCACCCAACTCTATCAGGTTAGTCCAGCCAGGCCGCTCGTGTGCGCCTCTCTGTTGGTGTTCTTGAAATCAGCACGAGGGGAATGGTTCTCTCTGTCTTGTGAGTTGACAGACAGAGCAAACCCCCTACCTAGCTAGCTAGTCTGACTGGGGGACGTTAAACAGGGAGAAGACCAGTGTCCCGCTAGAGGACAATAAACAGATAACAGACCAGCCAACCCTTACAAGCCAGGCTAGCTTGCAGTTTCCTAAAGGTTTAATGGCTTATAAAGAAAAGTCCAAGTCCTCATGATGGTTGATCGCACATAGAAATATGTGGTTCAGGACGAGCCAACTTTGAAGTCAAGTTGACTGGAAACCATCACTCACCCCTCCAGCTGTAGCCAAGCTGGCTACAACAACAACAACCTAGCCAGCTGCTTTATTTCTAAAAGTTTAAAAAGGATTGAATTAGATTTAAAAAAGCTAAAGTCCTCATAATCGTTGATCCAACATCAAATCATGCTATTATATCAAATTTGTGCTAACAATTTTTTAATGAGATGATTTTTTTTAACGAGCTTGGTTTAGCACCTCCTACTTCGAACTTGTGATAATAGTAGTAATAATAACATTGTGTTATTTATACTGCCTCACAAGGACTAATAAGTGGTTAAGGTGCTAGTCTGGTAATCTAGATAGCATAGGGATCCGTCGGTTCGAACTCGAATCCCAACCAATGCATGAATTTTTCCTCATTTATTTGAGTATGTGACCACATAATAATGAAACTGTGAGAGTTAGGTGGTAGAAAATCAGATAGTATACTTTTTAATTTAGATAAAAAAATAACTTGACTTGCTCTAATTCAAAGAGTTGGGTGGAAAAGATTGCCATAGGCAATAACCCCACCCCCACCTATTTAGGTCATATGGGTGTATAACTGTATATATTTATGTATTTTTTTTTCTCTCGTTTTATCTTTTATAATTTCAATTGTTCCCATTTTTGTCCATTTCTTTGTCATTATTATGTAATATTGTACTGTACAATTACATAATATGTCTGTCTATATTAATAAATTAACAAATGTCTGTCATTGGTTTGATGGCAGAGATCGCCTCAGGCAATAATCACGCCCTTTGTCAATATTATTCTTGTCAATGAAGAGTTATTATTATAATAAATAATGTAATACTAATTATAATATTTCAGTCAGCACCTCCGAGTGTGCCTCAGCAGACGCCCGTGGTGACCCCCCCTCGCTTGAGTCAGCAGATAGTGACGTCATCCTCCCGCTCCGCCGGGGAGGGGGAGGGCACAGTGCAGCGCAGCGTGTGGCGGCTGTGCTGGCCAAGTCAGCAGCGGGCCAGTCCGTCAGCGCGCAGCATCAGCAACAGATGCAGCACCAGCAGAGGGCGCAGTTCTACGGGCATAACCCGAATATTAAATGTAAGTCGACATGGTGAATAATAATAATAATAATATTGCCTTATTTATAGTGCCCGATGATGGAGCTACTCTTTTTCTTTTGAGAGGCTTAGGAGAAAAATTCTTTAAAAGACACCCGGAAACCATGGGGAGTGGGATTTCCATCCACTAAAAAACCTGGGCCTATCTGAAGAAGATGATGCAACTGGAACCGTTTAATAACATCAAGCAAATTTCAGGACTGGCGTTATTATGTTCACGTTCACAAAGGAGTCACTGTATCTACTAAAGTTGTGATTTTATAACACAAAGGAACACATTTATATATTATTATACCTTGCAGTGCCACTAGAGAAGTGTCTACTGGGTAGAGGAGGTGGCTCAGGTGTACACTAGTACTAGACATAACATGTATAACTTGTGCATTCTACACCTTGGAAATAAATAAATAAAGTTCCTCCACCGTTTGGCTACCAGCGTTCACGATGACGCCACCCTATATTTTTTTTGATAGTTAGGGTAAATTTGTAATTAGATAGTATAGGGTCCGCCCGTATATTGATGGGAATAAATAAAATAAATAAATAAATAAATAAATAAGAGAGAGAGAGAGAGAGAGAGAGAGAGAAATAGATAAAGAGTTTGGTTTTAAGTAGATCAAATATATACTTGATCCCAAATATAGTATACTATAATAAATGAACTTTATTTAGCAGATCACTCAAATAGCCCCCTAAAGGGGAGGCCTCAGATACTGTATCTGATTTTGAATAAGTTTTATTTTATTTTTCCATAATGTATTCATTTATTATTATTTTATTAGTACTCTAATGTTAAGCTTGTCTATGTTTATTTTGATATGTATTAAAAATTTATTCAAATAAAGGCTATAATCATCATCATCATCATAGGGTGGCGTCATCGTGAACGATGGTAGCCAGACAGTGGAGGAATGACTCAGCAGTTCTACCACTGTCTTTACAAGGAGGCTAATAATTGACAAGGGCCCCCAGAACCAAGCCAATGCTGGTCGACTCCCTGTTTATAGTCCCCCAGCCAGATAATAAATAAATAAACCTTGCAGTGCCGCCAGAGAAGTGTCTCCTGGGCTGCGTGTTCCTGGTGGTGGAGTATGACAAGCAGCAGGAGGAGGTGGCTCAGGTGGAGGTGTGGAAGCAGATCATCCTGCAGAACGGAGGCGAGGTGGAGAGCAGCTACGTGTTGCGGCTCACGCATATTCTGTGCCTGTCCCAGAAGCATCCGCTCGTTCATCAGGTAGTTTTTTTTAAATAATAATAATAATAATATCGCCTTATTTTTCTCACTTTTCTGTTTATACTGATTAAAATAGAGAGGTTAGTTGATGACATGGATATTCAGAACTATTACCTGCTGATGAGAGCAAATAAGCTCGAAACAGCTGTCCAGGTATGTTCTGATATTCATGTACATCTAGTACAACTTCTCACTTTTCTGTTTATACTGATACTGATTTATACTGCCCGATTAGGACTATTTATGTTCCATTATTCGAGCAGTAAGCCCAAGACGTATTATTGTGTGGTAAAAATCCCAAATGGGAGGATAACATGTCATGTCCCGGTTGGGTTTCGAACCCACGACCTCTGGAATCTTTGGATTCACAGAGTGCCGCCTTTACCACTGAGCTACCGGGACAGACAATGGCAGAGAATGCCTAAGGCATTAACTTCGCCCCGGATTACAAAACATTTGTAATTAAAAATTAATATTGATCTTTATTTTATTTATTTTTGTACATACTTCTAAGTTTTTTTTAAATTTATTGTTATTAAAAAAAATTGATGATTGTTTTGTAAAAAAAAAAATAAAGTGTTCTGACTGTCGTTCTGCTGTATTTAGTTAAATAAATGGCACAACTTGAAAATAAAATTAATTGGTAAAGTTTAACACAAAGAATTTCTCAGTATCTCAAGCGTGATGTCATTTATTTTTTTACACTTTATTTAATTTACAAAACAGTCAACAACAACAAATTTGAATAATAAAAAAAACTTAGAAATATGTACAAAAAAATAAAGAACAACATTAATTTTTAATTACAATTGTTTTGCAATTAGGGGCGAAGTTAATGTCTTAGGCATTCTATGCCACTTAACCCCGGATTTACTTAAACTCATTACATAAACCCCCGGATGTCACATTACTTAAACTCGTATGAATAACATGTCACTCGAACTACCGACCTCGATATTACGAGTCCAGATTTAATTATTAACATCGATCAACTTTCGCTCCTTACGACAGGCAAAGACGGAATACCTTTTGAGTATTCCGGAAAGCCTTTTCCTCAATTATCAACAATTTTATCAAATTAAAAAAAAAAAATCAACCATCTTTATCAGCATATTTTTTTGATAGTTTTATTAATGAATGTAATAATAATTTAATCGATCAACGTTGCTTTCAATTGTATGATCATATTATGACGGGGATTTTAATTCTACACTACCTACTAAAATTTTGACGTTATTACACAAAGGAAAAAAATTATTATTATTATTATTATTATATTACTACACTGACACATATTTCAAGACGATTTCAACGCAACATATCACTAACCACAATTATGCTTATTGTAGCATACTTCAGAAGAGGTGCTGCAGGCATCATTTGTTGTATGTCACAATTGGAACAGTGTTGCCTCGATGAACGTCGCGTCGCCGTCAGTTGAGTCGAATCACAGTGTTGTTTGTTGCTTCCTCAGGGCCTGCGGGATGGGAAGCGCTGCATCACTGCCCACTGGCTCAACGATGTGGTTACCCGACAGCATGTCTTGCCCCCTCACCTGGCCATTCACTTCCCCACACCCTTCAGGTAAGCGCCGCGCCGTCTCCATGACAACGATGTTATTCCTTACCAACCAATAGTAAACAAACTACGTTTTCATTTCCTCATCTTAGAATAAAAAGAGATTTGTATCCGTCGAAAATTTGACCTACTAAGTTTTTTTACATTTTTTCCAAGCGAATCATAGCCTAAAAATACCTAAAAATATGTTTTCGGCCATTGGTCCGTCTGTGAACACACGACGGGGGTTTTACCCTCCCCTCGCTGGGAATAGTACCAGTTACGCACACTAACCTCACCCCTTCTTAAACATAAAACATAGATGTATAGTTGTGTACAGACAATTTAGTGGCATTCATACTAGTATAGCCTTTCAATAGTTTCATTATATTAAATTCAATCCATTCTCAATTTCAATGTGTTTAATTTTCACAGTGATGAGAAGCCATGCCGTAGCCATTACATTTGTGCCACAGGCTTCGAGAAGGAGGAACGAGACAGAGTTCGCTGGATGATAGAAGCCATAGGGGCCAAGTACTGCAGTTACTACAACTCCAGGATAGACTTCTTGGTAGCTCGGAAGTAAGTTTTTATCATCGAACTTTATCTTAGTGCAAACGATGGAATTTTAGACTTAAATTGATTTTTTTTTTTACTGACTTGTTCAATCCCAATTGAAGCATATATTCTACAAGCGGGCTGTCGCCCGCTTTGCGGGCCGAGGCATGGCCGTGAAAGCAAAAAATCCTTTTTCGCCAATGGCAGGTGTTGTAGTGGGAGTTTCGAAAAATCCCGTCTTATTGCACATCTAGAACTTACGGTTTGGGCTGTAGAGCGATGATCAGTCAGTGGTCAGTCAGTCAGTGACTTTGACATTTATATATTAAGATCTATCTATCTGTCTTTTATTAGATTATAGTGGTGCATGTCAACAACTATGGTCATACACACCATGAAGCATATATTAATTATTTCTGAAATTTGTTCTTCTTCCATCCTACCCCAGACTAGAGGGAGACAAGGTGAAGAGAGCCAAGGAGTTGCAGAGGCCCATAGTAAACGTCCAGTGGCTGAATGAGGTCATGTTTGGGCACTACGCCTGCATACAACAACACGACAGTCAGAAGTACCAGCAGTACAATCTAAGTCACCCCTTCCGAATCGATTACTCTCTAGTCTTACATTTGATGGGTGGGTCATTTGTAAATTTATCTCATCAGTAGTCACCATAAAGCGGTTTTTTTTTATTTGAACCAAGCGAACCGAAGCTGACCTGGTCACTGAAATTCACTTTTTATTATTTGACCCGACCGAATCCTGACTGAAGTGGATCGGCCCGTTCGTTCGGTCATGGCTTTTGGTTCGGTAAGAAGAAGGAAGAGAATGCCGTAGGCATTAGCACCGCCCTTGATCAAGTTTTGTTTAATAATATCAACTTTTTTTCTTGTAAATTTTATATACTTTATTTTGTAAATAAAACTTGATTAAATCTGTTTAAAAAAATAAAAAAAAAGAAGTGGATAATTTCAGATGCAAAATGTAAACAAACACCGATATCTTTAATGTAAATAAACCAGAGCCCCAAAAATCACTTTTGTTTATTTCTCACATTTTGATTGACCAGAGCTGACTGTTCGGTCTTGTTCAGACTTTTCGTTCAATAAAAAAAACCGCTTATAGAGTCATATTCTATTAACTGATTTATCTGTTATGCTGGGTTCACACCTCCGTAATGTAACATGTAACGTGAGCATGTTACATGTGAAATAATTCGCCAGTGTGGACAGGATCCAAGCACAGAAGAGAACGGTGAGCAGAGAAGCTAGAAAGCATGTGAATGGTACAGCAACATGCTCACGTTACATGTTACAATAAGAAGGTGTGGACCCGGCAAGTCAGTTATATTAAAATATATTTTGTTTATTTTTTTCCTGTTGGTATTAATATTGTCAATTTTGTATTTTAATTTTTACCATTATCTGTTTGTATATATTTGTCTAGAAGGTAAAACTGACCAAGTGACAGTTGGTCATTTCTCGATTTTTCGTTACTCTGGTCGGAAATTAACCTAACTATTGGCTAAAAATCAAAAGTTCGGTAGTATTCAAACATATGCGCGGGAAAAAGCAAAAAAAAAAACAATTTTTACCTGAAAGACTGGTGGAGATTTCAATGACCAAATGGAGATGGTCCAAATGCAGATGGTCAGTTTTACCTTCCAGCCGACGATGTTCTTCTAATAAAGAGTTTCATAATAATAATAAGTCGTGTCTAAAATAAAAGTAATTGTGATGCTTAAATAAATAATAATAATAATAGTAAAATTTTAATGGTGGAGATAATGATAACAATCATCATAGGCGATTATGTTGATGTTAATAGACATAATGATTATTTTATACAAAAAAATATTATTTTATACAAAAAGAAATAGAAATGTAAAGGATAGTAATTATAATTAACACAAAAACCAGAACAAGGCTGCATCCCACGACACAAGGACCATACTTCATAGGTGTGGCCCTTAGTGTGAGATGACGACAGCCAAAAGAAACTAGCATAAGTTCAATTAAAAATATTATGAATTATGTAAACTGACATTGTTATATATATTTGAACCATTTACTTGTCATGTATTAAATAAATAAAAAAAATAAAAAATTCCCCGCCCCCAGGCCCATGGAAGGTGCCCATCAACGTCTCGCAAGAGGCGTACGACCGCGTGAAAGCGTCGCCGGGGGGCTGGGGGGGCCGCGACGCAAGAAGATCAAGCTGTCGGCGCCCAGTGAGGGGGGGGACACGGAGGACGGAGAGAACTGCGAGCTGTCCGGACTCACACTGGACCCGCTGCCTTACGAGAACAAGCCGCGTATTCTCCTCAGTGGCTTCTCCAAGCCCGAGGTGGAGGAGAAGGTGAGAGGAACTCTTCATACTGGACATTATCGTGTTGTTGTTGTTGAAAATTTTCAACAAAAGATGGACAGAGATTAGAGAACATCACTGCCCCAGCTGTAGCAACCCAGATGAAACAGTGCGGATAGGTCTAAAAACAGGTGCCGCTCCCCGAAATCACGCTAGATACAAATCTAGCTACATTAAATCGCAATTAATTGCTACAGATCCCAGTAGCTCAGTGGTAAAGGCGGCACTCTGTGAATCCAGAGACTCCGGAGGTCGTGGGTTCGAAACCCAGCCGGGACATGACAAGTTATCCTCCCATTTGGGATTTTTACCACATAATAATGAGTCTTGAGCTTACTGCTGGAATAATGGGACTTTAATAGTCTTAATCGGGCAGTATAAATAATAATATTAATATCGCCTTATTTATACTGCCCAATTAGGACTATTAAAGTCCCATTATTCCAGCAGTAAGCCCAAGACATATTATTATGTGGTAAAAATCCCAATTGGGAGGATAACATGTCATGTCCCAGCTGGGTTTCGAACTCACGACCTCTGGAGTCTTTGGATTCAAAGAGTGCCGCCTTTACCACTGAGCTACTAGGACAGACTGTAGCAATTAATTGCGATTTAATATAGCTAGATTTGCTTCTAGCGTGATTTCGGGGAGCGGCACCTGTTTTTAGACCTATCCGCATTGTTTCAGCTAGGTTGCTACAGCTGGGGGAGTGATGTTCTCTAATCTATACATCTTTAGTTGAATATTTTACTCGTTCTGAAGCACATATTTCTTGTGCGATCAACCATCATGAGAACTTGAGTTTTTTCTTTAAAATCCATTAAACCCTTGGGGAACTACAAGCTAGCCTGGCTTGTTAGGATTGGCTAGTCTGTTGTCTGTTTATAGTCCTCTAGCGAGACACTGGTCTTCTCCCTGCTTAACGTCGCCCTGCCAGACAGTAAATTTATTATTATCTGACCTGGTTGTAGCATTTCAGAGGATACTTCCTACAATAATCCTTACTCCTAATGTGATCTACTGTGACCAGTTGATTCTATTTGGTTATAACGTCCTGATTTTAAGTTATTCTGTGCGTACTGAAAAAGAAGTTTTGAAATTTTCAAATAAATTGCGGATTTCCACGCATGGTGACCTGGGTTCGATTCCCAGCGGGGTAGGATTTTTTCTGCTCTGTACTTGGATGTTCGGGGTCCACTCATATCTCGTGAGGAAAAATGAGTAGCTGCTTTGATGTGAAGCAGCGACCAGTGGCATAATCATAGGCAAAAAAATAATACAAGATATTGTAAATTAAAGTGGTAAAGTCCTATGATTCTACGCCACCCACTAAAATTGTGACATAATAACACAAAGAAGAAACATTATTATTATTAAAATGCGGATTTCAACTACATAGTTTAGAATATTTATGTACAATTTCACAACTATTTATTTACAATTATTTATTTACAACGCTCATCCATGTCGTCAGATGATCCGGCAGCTAGGCGCCGAGGTAGCCACCGGGTGGCGGGACGCGAGCCACCTGGTCCTGGCCTCTGGCTGCGCTGGCCGCACCCTCAAGTTCCTCTGCGCCATCAGCCGCGTGAGCCACGTTGTGAACGCGGCCTGGCTGCGAGCCTCGCTACAGGCGTGCCATCTGCTAGACGAGGCGGAGTACACCGTCAAGACTATTGTGGTGCCGCACAATGGTGGTGCCACCGCGTCTGCTACTGTCAAGACTGGTGAGTCATGGTTGAAATTTTTATAGTAGAAATCGGAAGAGAATGCCGTTGGCATTAGCACCGCCCTTGATCAAGTTTTGTTTTATTAATCTCATTTTCTATGTATTGTATAATTTATTCTATGTAAATAAAACTTGATCCAATATGTTTAATAATAATAGTGGGTTGTTGTTGTAACCAGCTTGGTTATTGCTGGGAGGGATTGATCGACTCCAGCCAACTTCACTTGAATGTTGGCTCATCCTGAACCACATACTGCTATGTGCGATCATTCTCATCGTGAGGACTTGGGCTTTTTTTTTTGAGCCATTAAACAAACCCTTAGAAAAAAAGGAAGATAATGCCGTTGGCATTAGCACCGCCCTTGATCAAGTTTTGGTTTATTAATCTCATTTTCTATATATTGTATATATTCTATGTAAATAAAACTTGATCCAATATGTTTAATAAAACTGCAAGCTAGCCTGGCTTGTTAGGGTGGGCTAGTCTGTTCTCTGTTTATAGTCCTCAAGCGAGGCGTAAACAGTGAGAAGGTCAGGTATAGTGTGTCAATAGTTAAAAACAATGGTACAATAAATGTACAGTTTTCCCTACATTTTTTATATGTATAATAATTCTATTCTATTTCATGAGTGATGGGCACGATGCCTCGTTCTTCAGACTTGGAAAGCATTTTTTATATTTTATAAATAGTTAAAAACATTTTTTGTTATCCAGGAGTGTACTTTACCTCCTTTATTCACATTATATCTCATAATCTGTACCTCCTTTATCGTCAAATCTTTTATCTGTACCTACTTTTTCTTTTGGCACCTATTTTATCAGTACCTCTATTTAATTTTTAATTGTTTGTAAATTGTAACTAGTTTTGTTTGTTCTTTTTTTTACCTCACATTGTTAACATACATTAGTATTACAAACAATTAAAATGATAAAAAAAAAAAAAAATATTTTGCATACATTCTATTTCATGATGATAATTCCACAGACCCCGACGTATAATAATTCTATTCTATTTCATGATGATAATTCCACAGACCCCGACGTATAATAATTCTATTCTATTTTCTTCATGATGATAACTCCACAGACCCCGACGTATAATAATTCTATTCTATTTTCTTCATGATGATAATTCCACAGACCCCGACGTATAATAATAATTCTATTCTATTTTCTTCATGATGATACTTCCACAGACCCCGACGAGACGAAGGCTGAGGCGCCGCCCCGCATCGTGTGTGATATCCCCGCAGTGCTTGCTAGGGGGGGGCTCAGGTCTCGCCTCTTCTCCGGCAAGGCGTTCTACCTCTCCCCCTCCATCTCCCCCTCCCCCGCCGCCATGCGGGAGATGATCCTGGCCGCAGGTATAATAATAGTACCTCAATAGCTTTTTTTTTTTTTTTTTTTTTCAATTTAACATAAATTTTTTATTTAAAAAAAGGAACAGAACATTGTCATCATCTATCTAATTTTCAATGTATGAAAGTAGCTTGCTCAGTAGCTCAGTAGCTTGAACGATAAGGCAATGGACTTGTAACCTGTAGGTTGGTGGTTCAAGTTCAACATCTTCCTCGTGGTTGAGGTTGTTTGGTTCTGGAACTCGTACTTCCACGTTTTGTCCCGGTAGCTCAGTGGTAAAGGCGGCACTCTGTAAATCCAGAGAATCCAGATGTCGTGGGTTCGAAACTCAGCCGGGACATGACAAGTTTTTCCTCCCATTTGGAATTTTTACCACATAATATTATGTCTTGGGCTTACTGCTGGAATAATGGGACTTTAATAGTCTTAGTCGGGCAGCATAAATAATAATAATAATATCGCCTTATTTATACTGCCCAATTAAGACTATTAAGTCCCATTATTCCAGCAGTAAGCCCAAGACATATTATTATGTGGTAAAAATCCCAAAGGGGAGGATAACATGTCATGTCTCGGCTGGGTTTCGGACCCGCGACCTCTGGATTACAAGACCGCCGCCTTTACCACTGAGCTACGGGGACAGACCAATAAGGCAATATTATTATTATATTACTGTTTTGCTATAAATCTGAATAAATATGGTTCTTGTAAATGTGTTGAATGATGTTTATATTTACAATACAAAATTACGGATTACAAAACAATTGTAATTAAAAATTAATATTGATCTTTATTTCTTTTTGTACATACTCCTAAGTTTTTTTTATTTTTTAATTTATTGTTATTTTTTTGTTGTTGATGATTGTTTTGTAAAAAAAATTAAGTGTAAATATATGCATTGTTCACGCCATGTGACTCCAGTTTGAATTGCCTCCAAACTTTCCCCGCGCATATCACTCGATCTCTACGCCCCTAACTGTTAGAGATAACACTTCGATATCAGATGATAGGCATATCATATGTTCTTACAAAGAAAGCCAGTAATTCGGTACGATAGATTGGGAACGACGATGCCTCGTTCAGATTGTAACAAACAGTGGTCAGGGTACATCTTCGCTCCTTCCTAGATCTACCACCTTTGATCCATTTCTAAAGGCGTACGTAAGTACTTGGTACAAGTACTCAAGGTAAGACCATCCAATCTCATTTCGTAGTAGTAGCTTGTTTCTTCCTTTTATCTTTCCGTGTAAATTTAATACTCTCAAGTCCTTTAAATACACCCTTTCGTAGTAGCGTTATTGAACCAGCGGCCTTTTCTTCGTTAAACCCCAGTAACTGGGAAACTTAGGTCTTTCGGCTTCAAAGCCCCAGTTACTACATTAATTCATGCATTAGATACCCTTTATATTTTGATAACTTGTAAAACTATTTATAAATGTTTGTGTTGCAGGCGGTACGGTGGAGAGACAGCGCCGCAGCTGGAGTAAGATCCCGCAGGACTGCATGAGTGGTGGCTTCGTGCCGGAGAAGGCGACCTACCTGGTGGTCACCTGCCACAAGGATCTGAACCTGGTGGCAGACCTGCTCAAGCATGACTATGGTGAGACTGGGGTGGTGTTGCGCCTGTCTATTTTTTTTTTTATATATATACGCTTAATTAATAGGACATATCATATACAGTACAAATAATTACAAATTAAAATACAATATAATAGAAGAAAAAAAAAAAGAAAAAAAAAATAAATATATACATAATATATGTCCTAACTAAAGGGCGGGGTTATTGCCTTAGACAATCTCTTTCTTCTTCTTCTTTTACTCTGTCTTATCCCGCTTGAGCAGGGTCGACGTTGTTCAACCTCATGGTTGAGGTCGGTTGGTTTTGGCACATTTTTTTTACGGCTGGATGACCTTCCTAACGCCAACGATTCTATTAGATTTAACGTCTTCGATTAGGACGGGAGTTTTACCCTCCATTCGCTGGGAATCGTACCAGCTACCCACATTAATCTCACACAGCCTGGGTAGGGCCGGAAATGCCAGCCTCATATGTACGGAGGGAACAGAATTTTCTGTGTGAAAGGTCTGCTCCGACCGGGGATCGAACTCAGGATCTCTGGACTACGGGCAGTAGTCACAACTGTTACGCCACGGAAGCTGGGTCGTTACGCCACGGAGGCTGGGTTCTCTGTTCTTAAGCTTTACTGACTGGATATTCAATTATGCGAGCTCTTCCACCCAACTATTTGACGAATAATAGCTGGAAACATGCCACTCGGTTTTTGTCTCTTTTTTTTTCGAACCCTTCAAAAATTGTTCGGTGGAATTGCTCTAAAATCTATCATTTTTACTTTTTATACTAAAAGGTATAATTGAGAGTAAAAATCTCCAATGCTTCGTCAAAGAAACATTTTTTGAAATGTTTACTATTTTGGGCGGATTTTATTTTTTGACTTGATGATTGATAATGATTTACTTCACAATTAGTGTTCTTTTAAAAGTTACTTATGGTGAGTTTGGTTACATGATATTAAATTCAAGTCTGATGTGGCTTTATCGAATTAATCTCTTACTTTTCAGCTCTTCTCGGATATAGACAATAATAAAATTTATTTTTTAGCTTTTCGTACCTACTCTTAACCTTTAGTTAGGACATATATGTACGTATATATGTTTATCTATTTTATGTATATATCAATGTATAGGAATATCAATCTCTTCCACCCAACCTAAGGGTTGGAGGGAAGAGAATAACCCCGCCCTTTAGTTTGGACATATTATGTATGTATTTATCTATTTTTTTTTAAAAAATATTGTTTATATTGTTTCAATTTTTTAAATTTTTATAATGATTATTTGTATTGTGTTTGTATGTTTCTATATCTAATAAAGGATTTAATAATAATAATGTTCCAGGTATATTCAACACAGAGTTCGTGATGACTTCGATTATGACACAGCAACTCGACTTCAGCTTTGTGGCCAGGCGATCTGATCTGGAGCGGCCTCGAGACTAGCTCACGTATGACCATGACACATTTGTAAGAGAAAAGTGTGAAATAAAATTGAGATGGCGGTTTAATAGTGAGAGCATGTATATTTAAATACCTATATCATTCGTATGTATATTTAAATACCTATATTGGATTTTTTATCGGCTTCAGTAGCTCGATCATTAAGCTGCACGGGGATTCGAAAGTAAAGAGATTGGAACCCAAATTAATAATTAAAAAATGTTTAACATTCATATTAATTATTTTCTAGTATTTTTTTATTGTATTTCTGGAGCTAACGGATAATTCTCCCCATTCACCCGTTTATGGTCTCTCGGTGTATTTTCTTTATGCAAATATTTATTGTTATTTTTGAAATACCAAACTAAGACTGACTTTTATATTCCTCCTTATGTATTACTATTGTATATAAACTAGTTTTTACCCAGTGCTTCGTGACCAGTAGCTGATATCATTGCCTCATTTTGTTTTTTTTGTCCAATACCATTTGAAACTTTTACTCTTACATTTAACCGTTCATTGTTAGTCGAGTGGTTAACGCGCTAGTCTGGTAAACCAGGTAGCGTAGGGATCCGTTCGAATCCCACCCAGTGCATGAATTTTTCTTCATTAATTTGAGTTTGTGACCACATAATAATAAGATTTTGAGGGTTAGGTGGTAGAAAATGCTTTGAACATTAACTCGCCTGGTGGTTACATTCCACTAAAGAGTGTTATTATTATTACTATTACTCTAACTGTGAACAGCCAAACGAGATTGTCTCCAGTACACCATGCCATCAGGAATCGCATCATTGGATGTGCGGTTGACCCCAGTGTTTTAATCTTCTTTGTTGATCTAATACAAATGAATTAGGTGGGTCATTTTCATTTATCTTGGGCATATCAAGTCCGCAACCTTTCTCCTTTAATAAATGTGAAAATAATAGGGATATATGACTAAAATCTATTTGATCACATAGGAAACAATTTTTTTTATAAATTACAATAATAAATTGTCTTTTAAACAAATGTGGAGACTCAAAATTGCCAGTTATGTAAGTAACGTTCATGATATTTTAGGTGTCCCTTAGTCTAAGATTTTACTGTGTCTGATAGAAAAAAATGCATTTCTCCCCATTATTTTCACCAAAATCCAATATAAATGAGAAAAATACAGTTTATTTAGGATGTGACCATTAGTTTTCATAAAAATAATAATGTTCATCTCATTCTACAGATGTGTAAAGTTGTGTCCCTACGAAGAAAAAAAAATCTCCGTCATGAATGTTACCCCCAAAAAAATGTAAACCATTTTGAAAAACCCTTAGAATGAGAAGCTAGCAGCTGCCGCCATTTTGCTTCTTACAGATGACATTGTTTTTGTTTTGAAATTTCCTGTCAGTTGGATGTTGGATGCAGTACTGTGAGGGACAATGGTGGGTCTAATTTTTTTTGACAAGAACGTTACGCGGTTTTTTAAATAAATTGTAATGATTCTTTAATATATAATGTATTTCTTTAATTCTTCTGCATGTCCTCTTTCCAATCAAATATTTTTTTTTGTAAAGTGAATATTCTTTTATTGAGAAAAGATTGTTTTAGTGGCGTGTTACTCATGAACGTTACCGTCATGAACGTTAACCCGTGGTCATGAACGTTACCTGGTACGTTAAGTTTTTGTAATTTTGTGTGAAGAGGTAGCTGCAAGAAATATTCTAAATGAAAGCTTTTGCTCAAAGGTATTTGTCTTAGTCTTCTGAGCCTAAAAAATTGTTTAGGAAAAAGGTAACGTTCATGACTTGAAAAAATCCAATTGCCCAAGATAAATGAAAATGACCCAGGTATTTTCTCATTCGTATGTATATTAATTTATTATTTAAATACCTATAATGGATTTTTTAACGGCTTATACCTATAATGGATTTTTTAACGGCTTCAGTAGCTCGATCATTAAGGCAACAGTTTTGTAACTGGAAGTTGGGGGTTTGACTGATTTGAGTCCCAGGGACGATAAACTTTAGTGAGGTTTGAGTGACATCTCTCATATCAAAAAGGAAAAGTTGACTACTTTAAATTAATTTAATTTATTGTTGTATTTTAAGTTAAAGTCAAGATGTAAGTAGTATGTAACCTAACTTGATTTTATAGTGTTTGATAGTATATTGAAAGATTTTTTTTCTTCATTTAAATGTAAAAAAAATGTACAGTGTACCTACCTACTTTTAAGCAAATCGATGAAAACTTCTATGAATAAATTAAAACCAAACCAACTCTACTTTTCAATTTGTGTTTTTCTTTCATGTTTTCTTTCATCTAACGAGTTTCTAGATGTAGTAAAAAGATAGGGTCGTATAAGGGAGGAATGTAAACATTTTTGACCAGTTTTTGATCTAAAATGTCTGGTACTACTGGTTAATTCATCACGCTTTACGTGCTACATTCGCTGGTAAAAGTGGTTAGATATGGCGGCAGATTTGTAACCTGGAGGTCGGTGGTTCAAGTCCCGGTTTTAGCGTAGACTTGTCCTTACTAAAGGGCGGGGTTATTGTCTATGGCAATCTCTTCCACCCAACCCTCCCAACCCTTACAGCTAATTTTTAATGAATAACGTTCGCAACCAAAAGTCGCAGTATATTTACACATAATATAAAACAAACAAACATGTACATATATAAAAGTAGCTTTACATGAAAAACTTACAGTAATATAAAAGAGGAGAATGACACAATTTGCCATAAATGAAGCATGTAGAATGATGAAGAAGATTACAATTTTAAATAACTGTACATAAACCCCCTTTTTTTATGTCTTATTCATGTATAATGTATATAATATGCTTTCTCAATTATATACATAATACATAATCAAAGGCCTTTGTCTATCATGTTCACGAATTAATCAGTGTCTTAGTGATTATGTAATCCATGGTTAATTTTCATGTTAAATTCACATAACTAGCAAATTCCACGATCATGAACCATGGCTGTGTAAATTTTAGAAACCACTGAGTGACACAAAAAAATTGCTTCATTGTTCTCTGCTCATCCATCCTCTTCTTTCAGCTTACCTCCTTGAAAGAGTGTAGAATTCGTGAGAAGACTAATCGCGCATGCGCATGTAAAGATAAAAAAGTTTGCCGACAGAATAGAAAATAAACAAACAAAACAAATTTTGAACTCCCTTGCTGAAATTTTTGATTGTGATAAAAGAGTTGGTGAAAATCTATTATCCCAGCTATCAATTCAAGTTTAAACCATGGCTGCTATCAGTTACTTAAATCCGAAAGCCGAGTTCGCCAGGGCGGCTCAAGCTCTCGCCCTGAACATATCTGCTGCCAAGGGAATCCAAGACGTTATGAAGACCAACCTGGGACCTAGAGGCACAATGAAAATGTGAGTAGACATGTGCTTCTCATTTTAGCTATATTACTAATAATTGAGTGAAATTTATTGCTTTTATCGCTTTGATCGCTCATTTATGTCATAAATTACTCGTTACTAGTTAAATATAACTCTCAAATGCTCTTGATTTGCTGTAGTAAGCTATACTGAGGGCAGGGGGTGACATTACCACTACTAAAGTACTGCACAAAAGTGAATTGGTACTTCATTGGTTATCATCATCATAGGGTGGCGTCATCGTGAACGATGGTAGCCAGACAGTGAAGGAATGACTCAGCACTTCTACCACTGTCTTTACAAGGAGGCTAATAATTGACAAGGGCCTCCAGAACCAAGCCAATGCTGGTCTACTCCCTGTTCATAGTCCCCAGCCAGACTGCTGGTCTACTCCCTGTTTATAGTCCCTTTGGTTATACCTAGCCATTTAATTTAAAATTAATCAATTCAACCATGTAATTTTGTCCTATTATTACGAGCCAGTGGTGTTGTATGCACCGGTTCTTGTAGGAACACCAAAGTTAAGCAACATCGGTCATTATTCGGAAGTTTGGCTTTGGATTTTTACCACTGAAATTACCTTATATTGATTTAGAAACACCATTAATTGACTTATCACACGTGCACAAACTGTAGAAAGCAATAAATCAATAAGAATGTTAATATATTGACTGTGTTCTGTGTCTGAAAATCTTGTATTTTTTGAGGAAATTACAGCATACACACAAAATGGAGCAGACTTTTCACACAGAAAACTCTGTTCCCTCTGACATGTGAGGCTGACATTTCCGGTCCTACCCAGGCTGAGTGAGGTTAATGTGGGTAGCTGGTACGATTCCCAGCAAATGGATTGTAATCCTAATCCAGGACATTAATTCAAATAGAATTGTTGGTGTTAGGAAGGGCATCCAGCCGTAAAAAGCGTGTCAAAACCAACCAACCCTAACCATGAGGTTGAACAATGTTGGCCCTGCCCAAGTGGGATAAGACAGAGTAAAAGAAAAAAAAATGAAATTTCAAAAAATGACCCAGTAAGACTTGTTTGATTGCTAGATGTGACAATGACTGCGCATGCGCATCTATCATCTTGAATGCAAAGAGGAAGTGAGGGTTTCTTAAAAATCTGTTGATTTTCCATCATTTTAAAGATCTGTTGACACACTTTTATGTCCTTCAGTCAGTACCTACTTGGACTATTGAGAAGCCTAACAAAAGTTATTTTTAATTTGGATGCAGATCTATGTTATTTCCTCAGGTAGAGAAACATTAGTTTAAAAAAGGGCAATTCTTGTCAATTGTTGATATAAGTTACCATTTGGGCTGTGGTATGGTTATCAGACAATTCCTTATAGGTAGATAAACACATTTGCAATTGTACCCATGTCAGTTCCAAATAATGAACTAGTCACCCAATGAATCCTCTTTGACAGAGTAAATGGCATTTATATACTCACATATTTTACAACAAGATGGCTCTTTCTTGTCCTCTTCAAGCTACTTGTCAATAATTGTATTTTAAAATACTAACTGATCAGAAACAAGTTGTTAGTGATGATCCATCTCAAACAGGGTAGGTATATGTAATGAACCATTTACTCTTTTTTTTTAAACTTATTACAATAACAAAAAACCAACCTACCATGTTCCAAGTGTAGGGCTAGTGCATGAAAGTAACAAGCTCATATAACTTTGTGCATCTTTGGTACATGAATTTTTTGTGTATTTGGCAGTGTTTATTAATTTCATGTATGATTATAACATGTATTCTACAGTCTGGTCTCTTAACCAACCCAAAGAGTTAATATGTGAGCTGCTCAGCCACACAATAAATATAGGTTAAATAGTTGAAGACACATTTTCTTGGTAGTATTATTCTTTGACCTTGGACCTATACATGTTCTTGTTCAAGCTCAAAGTAGGTAAGTTGAGAGCATTATTTACATTTTACAGTAAGGGACTTTAATTCATTTTAACTTCACTATGTTTCTAAAGAATCAGACTTGTTTGGATGATAGCCTTGAACATCTTACTTCCAGTATACAGTTACTACCTTACTACTTACCAAAATGAGTTTCTCAGAGATTGCCTATCAGCTAAATGAAAAACTCAAGTTAAAAATATTAACACATAAATCTTAGTCTTAATAGCAAAAATGTCTATGGAAGTGTCTATCCCCTAATGAAAGAACTTCGCCCTAATAAAACAAATACACACTCCTCCTTGAGAATTTTTCTCAAGAATCAGTAGATTTCTTATAGCTAACCATCCCATTCTCTTATATTTTCCTCTCCCTTCTGTATCTATTGTTGGTATCCTCTCATATCTTATCCCCCCCCCTCTCCCTTTACTGTCTCATTTTCCTCATTATCATTATTATTATTTGTTTTTTTTTTTCATCTAACCTCCACTTGGTTTTTCTTCTCTTAGTTTCTTGAACTTCCCATTCTTCCTATCCATACTATCTTCCTTCTTTTTGCACATTCTATGCCTTTATCAGTTTCCTCACCACTTTATCTTATTCTCTCCCCCTCTCACCCATCACTCACATCTTAATCTCTCCTCTTACTCATCGCTTTTATTCATCCTTCCTCAGTTTCCACCTTTCTCTTCTTCTCTCTCTTCTCGCCTCTCTCCCTCATCATTCTCGTCCTTCCTTCCTCATCCGCCACTGGTGTTTTCCCACTACCCCTAGCCGCCAACAGCCGCCATCGTTTTCCGGCTGCCATCCGCTTCTGATACAGGATAGTTCCGGGTCGGTTGCGTCCGTCCCTTTGTCCTCGATAGAGGAACATATCCAGATCTTCCTTCTGCTTCCAGTAGACGTTCATTTCCTTTGGAATTATTAGCTTAGCCGGGTCAGGAGTGGTGCTCATGAGAAGTTCAAAGAATTGACGGGAATGTCGAAACTGGGATTTTCGTTTGTTGGGAACGCCCTGATCGCGAATAAGTTTGGCGGCTATCTGGTTGTAAACGTCAATGTCAGTAACCTGTTGAGCGGTTGAAAAACATTTATTATTAGTTTACCTACAGTAAATAGCACTGTTATTAGCATAGACTGTCAAAATACATAAGAGTGTGTGTGTTAGATCGTTTTAATATCTGGTTTGAAAAGTTTGGTTTGTATGATAAATGCATGAACAGTTTTTTGTTCTTTACTGAAGAAACGAACAAAAAAAAGGTTTTTTAAACTTTTACTTTGGGAAGCTGTCATGTGTAAACCATTGAATATATTTTTATGAATTTCAATGGAAACATCTTCAATATTGTTCAAAAGATGCATATAAAATTACACCCAGTATATACCAGCAAAAGACTTAAAGACAGAAATCCTTTATTCCGAATGGTGGTCTACTTTTTCTTTATGGGTCATTTTCATTTATCTTGGGCAATTGGATTTTTTCAAGTCATGAACGTTACCTTTTTCCTAAACAATTTTTAACAATTTTTTAGGCTCAGAAGACTAAGATAAATACTTTTGAGCAAAAGCTTTCATTTAGAATATTTCTAGCAGCTACCTCTTCACACAAAATTACAAAAACTTAACGTACTAGGTACTGTTCATGACCACGGGTAACGTTCATGACGGTAACGTTCATGAGTAACACGCCACTAAAACAATCTTTTCTCAATAAAAGAATATTCACTTTACAAAAAAAAATATTTGATTGGAAAGAGGACATGCAGAAGAATTAAAGAAATACATTATATATTAAAGAATCATTACAATTTATTTTAAAAACCGCGTAACGTTCTTGTCAAAAAAAATTAGACCCACCATTGTCCCTCACTGTACTGCATCCAACATCCAACTGACAGGAAATTTCAAAATAAAAACAATGTCATCTGTAAGAAGCAAAATGGCGGCAGCTGCTAGCTTCTCATTCAAAGGGTTTTTCAAAATGGTTTACATTTTTTTGGGGGTAACATTCATGACGGAGATTTTTTTTTATTCGTAGGGACACAACTTTACACGTCTGTAGAATGAGGTGAACATTATTATTTTTATGAAAACTAATGGTCACATCCTAAATAAACTGTATTTTTCTCATTAATATTGGATTTTGGTGAAAATAATGGGGAGAAATGCATTTTTTTCTATCAGACACAGTAAAATCTTAGACTAAGGGACACCTAAAATACATGAACGTTACTTACATAACTGGCAATTTTGAGTCTCCACATTAGTTTAAAAGACAATTTATTATTGTAATTTAAAAAAAAATTGTTTCCTATGTGATTAAATTGATTTAGTCATATATCCCTATTATTTTCACATTATTAAAGGAGAAAGCATTTGCGTAGAAACTTAGTCTTGGGGGCAGAACCATTATTAATAACAGGATTGGGAAGTTTGAGAAGATCGTGTGAGAGAAAGATCGAGACAATTTTTAATACAACTCTTCGAGCATTCACGAGGTAATGCGAGTGTTAGGACTATCAGCCTAGAGCGCTGATGAATATTTACCTTATTTAATGTACATGTTGTATTTATATTATTATGTGTGTTATTTTAATAAGTCTCAAGTATATCACTTTGTAATAAAGAAGAAAAGGTGCGGACTTGATATGCCAAGATAAATGAAAATGACCCTTATAATACACGATCCAGAAGAGCAAATTTTATTTTCTTAGCAATATTCTCACTACCTGAAAAAATCAAGGAGTTTTATGAGCACAATGGTTTACCTGATATACTGTGAAGTCCAAATTAATCTCCCTGTTAATGGCGGGAGTGGGGGTGGTGTAAGTTGAATTAGGACTGACCCAAAGATGCCAAAGTCCTTTGGCTTCCAAAACGCTTGTGTAGTTCTTTACTTTGTTCACTATAAACCTAGAGTAATCAACAAACAAAATATGAATTTTGGCTTGAATAAAGGAAATTGAAACTTAAATAATCAAATATTAATTTAGTAAATTATAATTTTAGCAAAATGCATAATATCTAAACTACATATTAAATGACTTGAGCTATAGAATTATAAATTATTGTATATTTCAATCCACATTATAATACTTGCATGCAAAAGATTTCTTCTACAGAAAAGTTGTATTGCCTACCCGTGAGTTTCGGTTGTTACTCACCTGTTAGCATTACTCTGTATTTGCTCCAGTTTTTTGCGCAGTCGTTTAACAAGAGGAGCCAGAGTTGTACTCGTGATTTCCTGACTTCGCCATGGTGTTTTTTCTCGCCGAAACCAAGTCGTTTTTCGACG
Source organism: Bactericera cockerelli (assembly GCA_024516035.1). NCBI lineage: Eukaryota > Metazoa > Arthropoda > Insecta > Hemiptera > Triozidae > Bactericera > Bactericera cockerelli. Next base: position 11,657,585 of record CM044962.1, on the reverse strand, counting down.
CTTCTTCTTGGTTGTTTCCGCCGAGAGGCCTGTCATCATAAGCAAGGGATTCATATTGATCACGTTAGCATCAGTAGTCTCTTGCGGTGTGCGCTTGTCTCGTTTCAAAACCTTCGACTGGTGAGGCTTTTTGTGTCGATCAGTCTTTTGAATACGGTGTGCGTGAGCGATGTAGTTCCTTCCGTGATTTCGCTGTCTGACTCGTATGTCTCTCGGCAGAGATTTCGCTCCTTGGTGGCTTTCGTGTTTCTCGCACTTCTTGCATTTTCCAAAATTCGCGCCGAATTTTTGAAGCTGATTCGTCAGGCTCGTCTGGTCCTTCGGACAAGTCGGCAGAGTATTCTCCCGAGTAGTCACTTACAGAACCTAGAGGGGTACATCTTCCTGATCGTTGTTTTACTGTGAGAAACCTTTTCCACAGATGTAAACGAGCCGCTTGTTTGCGAATTATGTTTTGATTCATATGTGGTACATGGTTTTTCTGTTACTTCTTGGTGTTGTGCTTGCATTTTGATAAGGTGTTTTTCTAACCCTTTCGTTTCGTATTCACTTCTGTCTAAGCTCTTGCATCCAGTCTTCTTTTCTGTTTTCTTATCGTAATTTTGTTTCTTAAATTTCTCATGCATATTTGTTCTTTTTCTATCATGTGATTTATGCGTTTTCCTCATTTTTACTGACGAATTTTGTGTTTCCTTGGTATCATGTTCCTTGGTGTATGAGCTTTTTGACCTTCTCCCTTCCCTGGATTCCTCGTCTTTCACTTGCTCATTTCCTTTTTTGTGCTTTTGTGTTTTCTTATCAAATGTTCCGATGCACTTTGTTGTTTCCTCTTTGCTTTCTTGTGTTTGTTATTTTTTTATTAATTGACGATTCATCGACTTGATATTTTTTTAGTGTCTTTTTCGATCTCCCTTTTCTATCGTCATTACTGAGTTCATTGGTATATTCATCCTTGTAGTCCCAGGGCATTTTCTTTCCAATTTTGTCTTTCAACTTTTTTGATGTTTCTGTTGGTTTTTCATCGACGCTTTCTTCCCATGGTTTATGTTTTCGCTCAAGATTGTTATCGAAATCGTCACTATCGTAGGAATCAAAACCAGGTTTAGATAATACACCATGTTCACTTCTATTTGCTTGTTTTTGGTTAAATTCTCTCTCTTTTATAATTTCCAATTTTTTTATTGCTTTTTTACCAAGGGGTGTACAAGAATGTCTAAAATTATATTCTCTGATAAAATCTTCATATCGGTCTACTTTGTGGTCAAAAATGCTCTCGACATCCCTTGTTGGTAGCTTCTTGTATTTACGAGGGTCTTTGGTAAATCGAACTACAATTGTAGCAGGTGTGTAAGGCTCATCTGGATCCTGCAATATGGGATTGTTTGAATTGGTCCTTTTATTTTTGAGAGTGGTTTTTGAAATTTGCGTTACTGTTGTGTTTGGCCCGTTTTAGTTTCTTTTTCAACAATTTTTTTCTCTTTCTTCGCAGTTTTCGTTGTTCAGCTCTATATTCAGCTTTAAGCTTTTTCATCTCTTTCTTCGACTTTTTTGCCTTTGTCTGACTCTTAGAAGCACAGCTTTCACTTGAGTTTGTTTCATCTGTACTCCTTGTTCCTGATGAACTTTCTTTTTGAAAAGATTCAGAAGATTTGAGGTCCTTGTGGTAGATTTTTTTATCTTCAACTCTCTGTTTCCTTTTTTTTATCTCTTTAGATAGACTTCCCAAAGTCTCTTTTGAAATTTCACTAGATTTTGTTACCCTCTCTGATTGCTTCCTTTTCTCTTTCCTCAAAAAAGACTTTCCAGTTCTTTCTCTTGTACTCTTTTTTACGTACACATCTTTCAATTTTTTCACCTTCCTTTTTTCCAATTCTTCACTAGAGTTTTCACTTACACTGTCTCTTTTTTCTATTCTTTTCTTTCTATTATACCTCTTAGAACTGGCACTAGATTCACTTTTGTTTTCTTCCGTTGAAATTTGTTTTTTAATTTCTGTCTTTTCCTTTGAGCCTTTGACTTTCGGTCTCTCTGATTTTTTTCTGTTTTGAACATTTTTGCTCGATAACTTTTGTTTCTTGCCATTGTATTTGTAACTCCTATTTTTCTGAGAAATTCCCCTCTTCAGACTTGAGCTTTCTTCAGTTGACTTAGAATCTTCTTCAGATTCGGATGAACTTTCAATCGTACTTTGATAATGGGTTTTGATTTTACCTGCCCTCTTTTTATTTTTAATTCTGTTTATTCCCTTTGAGACTGCTTGGTCCTTTTCTCTACGTCTTTGTCTTTTTACATCAATTTGACTTGACCGTGATGCTCTACTAGACTTTGACGAGCTTTTTGATACTAGTTTTCTTTTTCTTCTATTGCGAGATTCGTCCAGGGATCGTTTTCTTCTTACGTTTATAGTTGTTGCTTTCTTTCGTTTTCCTTTCACCATTGTTGAATTAGTTTGCTTGGGTGGACGTCCTCTTTTCTTTGTTTGTTTAGTAGATAATTGATTGTCATAAAAAGTGTTTCCTTGATCATGGTTTTGTATTTTAGTGAGTTCAATGTTTTTTGTCGATTCAACTTTTCTTATGTCATCTTTATTAAGATGTTCTGTAGCACCCAAATTTTCTTTATTAGTATTTACATGTTTATCTTCTTCACTTTTTTCTTTTAAAATATTCAGCAATGCATCTTGATCATTCATAGTAATACCCATTGGCTTGGTAATATAGAAAGATTTGGGGTCTTGTGCAATTGATTTGTCATTCGTCATACCTTCAACCGTTATTGAAACAGATAAATAAGAAAAATTATCACCATTCTTTTTCAACTCTTTTTGTAGTAGAATAAATTCAATCGATGAAGATGATCTGTCTGCGTATTTTGGTCTTTGTTTCAATATTTTGGCTCGTCTTCTTTTCTCTCGGCTGAAGTCTCTATCTTCTTTTCCTGTGGTATATGTAAAAGTTGTCTTGCCTGCAGGCTATGTTGTCTTCTTCGTTTTGAGCTCTTTTTAATGCTGTCTCAACAGATTCTTGTTTGAGGTCAGTCGTATTAGAATCTCCAGATTCGTCCACCAGAGATTGATTAGAATTCATTTCCTTCGATGCTGATCTCTTCCTCCTCCGGACGGATTTCACTACTTGTTCCTTTGTCGTGTTACGAGGAATCCTTTTGATCAGTTCTTTCTTAACGAATTCCAACAACTGATCCTGCGATCGCGATCGAGTTTTATTTTTTTCCAACTGTTTCTTCCGTGCTAATCGCCTTCCTAATCTTTGTAATATTTCAGCGGTGTTTTCATCAGCGTAGACTCGTTTCAATATTTCCTTGCGCTTGTTGCGCTCTTCTTGGAACTCTGTTGAGTAAGAGTGAAAGCATTCTCTCATAGATGTGTATTCCCATGACATCGTCTTCACTCCGGCGACTTTAAGACCTCTATAAAATCTATCGCTTTGCTTTACATCAGGATTTACACTTTCCGCGGATGGATAGAGTCGTTTTAACTTTGACAGATTTTCCCAGTAGAGTCTGTACTCTCGCCTAAACCCTCGTCTTCTCTCCGCTCTTTGTGACTTGTTATACATGTCAAAACGAGGGGACGTTTTCCACCTTCCCTTCTGCTTGGTAACTTCATCGCTATCTTCTTCACCTAGGGACAAATCAGCCACACTTAACGTTTCGTTACTAATTCGTTTTCCTTTTATTTTTAACCACTTCCTTTTGTTTCCTTCTTTTGTCTTTTCCAAAGATTTTTCCACTTTTAAGTTTTTCCTCTTTAGTATTTTCCTCTTTGCTTTTGCTCTTGCAAATTTAGCCTCTATTTTTTCTTGTTTAATTCTTTTCAATTCATCCGCTGTAAATACTATGGATTTATTGAATAGTGTTTCATCTATTGGTTTTCCATATCCAATATTTCTCATATATTTTTTGCATATATCATCCTTGTCATATTCCACAGGATCTTCTGTAACAGAAGCCTTGATACCACTGAGAGGTTCTTTTTTCATTAGTTTCACCAAGTCACTGTAATTTTCAGTTTCAAACGTTTTGGATGATTCGACGGATGGCATTCGCCTCCATTGTTTTCCTTCGCGTGTTTTGTTTTTTACAATATCTAAAAACTCGTCTTTTGAAATAAGTCCTTTCTTGTAGAAATCAACCAGAAAATCAGGCTCAGCTTTCTTTTTTGCGACGTGATTCGGTAAAGATCGAAACAAACTTTCATTAGGATCATAAGAATCTTGCACATACTCTGTATCTTTATAAGAATACAAATTTTCTATGGTCACTCTATCTCCAGAAGATGTCTGCTCTTTTTCTGGTAAAGCCACGTAATCTCTTCGAATTCTTCTACCTCGTATTACGTTTTCTCTTGCTTCCTGTACTTCTCGAATTATTCTTTTCTTTTTTCGTTCCCGTATTTTGCTTTTTGAATTACTCTCTGAGGTGTCCGATAGTTCAATTTTCTTTCTTATTTTTTTTTTTAAATTCAACCTTCTTGTTGTCTCCTGTTGGTGACTATCTTCCGATGTCTCATCTGACGAATCACTCTGTGTTTCACTACTTTTAACTATAAACTTTCTGCCTGGGTTCTTGTTTTTCTCTAGATTTCTGGCAATATTGTCTTTATTGACATATTTTTTTTCCTTTATTCGAGACGTGTGTTTTCGTTTTATTTTCTTTTCTTTTCTTTCATCTAAACTTATATCGACTGAACTATCTTTGTAATCTTTTTTGTGTTTGCGTGTCTTGGTACGTTCATCTTTCAAATTGCTCTTTGAAATGTATCTCACCCTTTTCTTTTCTGTAGATAATGATGCTGTTTTCTTTATCTTTTCAATTTTTTTCCTGTGTTGTTCTTGTGACTCATATAAAGATTGCAGTGATGCATATTTGTTCCTCTTTTTATTTTCTCTCGATAAGGAGCTTTTTCTTTCGGATTTTTGATGTGTTTTATCTTTCACAAGTATTTTGCGTTTACTATTTTCATCTGTACGACTGTTTTTCAAACAGCTACCATCGAATATTTCACTGCTGTTTTCAATTTCACTGCGATTTTTCTGCTTTTTCTTTCTATATTCTGAGTCTCTGGTGCTTTTGAGAATTTTCTTACCTTCACCACTATCTTTCTGCTTACTGTCTACCTTTCTGCGTACTGAATTTTCTTTGTTAATTGACCTGGTTCTTCCTAAAATAGGTATTTGAACCGTCTTTTTATGCAAATTTTCCCATTCTTCTTCCTCAAATTTACGACTGTCGAATATTTTTTCTTGGCTCTTTACTTGATGATCATCAATTTTTGTTACTTCTATTGGTCTTGTTGGAAGCGTCTGCTGTGTTGTATCACTTTTTAATCCTCTTATAACTGAGAGAAGATCTTCTTCAGAATTTAACAAATAATTTTCTTGTGGGTTGATTTTATATCGTCTATGTAGTAATCGTTTTACAATTGCGGGCAGCATATGCTGGCGATAGAAATCTATGAGCTGCTTTCGCATATGACTTTTCCAAAAATCTTTTTTTCTTTGTACTTTCAACAGTAAGTGGTCATTTCCATTGTAAACAAAGAGATCACAAAACTGTCGCTTGGCAACATGGAGCGCGCCTTGTATTTCATACATCAAGCTACCTTCTGGTGACAATGAAATGTTTTTATCAACAATGAAGTTACTGCGCAGATTTTTATCTCTTAGAAATAGCATTCGCATGTTGACATTAGGATAGGTAGACGTATTAACAAACTTAACCATTCCCTCATCGTCAATTAAACCATCGGGTGTAACTGCCAAGAATGGGTATTTGTCATCTATGAAATAACCACATTTCGAGATAATATTCCCTGTCAGGTCTTTGTATTTGGCAACGGCTTGAGCATCCAACACAGAAGGTGCTATTTGTTTATACAGAATATCACTAGCCAAATCACATGGCTTCTTGATTGTTCTCTTGACGATATCAGCAAAGTTATTGGCTGTAAGAAGATTGAGACCTAATAACTTTCCAATCATTGGGTTATTTTTAGTTTTCATCTCAAAATCTAATCTTTGTAGTTGACTTTCACCCCGCTTGTTAATGATTCTTATGAATTTTTGACACTCAGCATCAAAAATGGTCTGATTCAGGAAGGCAGGACAGTGGTTTTTTGTCGTGTCCCACTCAATATCTTTACTACGAGGTGTAGTGGAACTATAGATCTTTGTAGAGCGACCTCTTAATATCTCTCTCCTTGTTTGTTCTGTATGCTGTTTCATGTAATCTCCTAACATTTTCTCAAAGTGAGCATCTTATTTTTCATCATCTCCTCTAGTTCTTTGCTACTAGGTGTAGCTAAAGATGTATATTCTACTTTTTTCTTCTTTATTTTTAGATTTGTCGTGCTTTTGGTAAAATTAAGAGAAACTTTCGTAGTTACAAGTTTCTCATTTTTGTCTCTTTGCTGGGAATATTCATTTAATTCGTCTGAAAGAGCTTCTTCGTCCGGTTCATTCTCGTAAGATAATTTTACTTCTTCGTAAGCAGGGTGTGCATTTTTCATTATTTCTTCTCTTAGTCCTTTTTTATCTATATCTCCACTGTTTTCTTCTGATTCCTTCAAATTAGTTGGTGTAGAACTTTTGAGTTGATTTTGCAAAAAAGAATGAATTTCTGCTTTCTGTAAATTGCCTTGTGGTTCCTTATTATTTTCCTTCGTTTCAATTTTCAGTGCGTTTTTCTGCTCTGTCTGCTTATCAGTCACATTTTTTGAAATTTGAATTTTCCTTGTGGTATTCTTATTTTGTTTGACATAATCTGAGATTGGGTTTTGTCCACTTTTTTCATTCACTAGGTAGTGCTCAAGTATTTTCTGATACTGACTATTCTGTTCCATGGTGCTGGTATCATCTGTAAATTCTTCTTTTCCCAATTTCTCTGGAGCTTCCTCTTGTTCTCCTATCAGTTGTCTATTGTATTTTTCAATTTCGTTTTCTATCTCATCTTTCTTCGGATTTGATACATTTACATTGGGTAGTGGAATGTTGAAAATGGGATTATCTGCCGGGAAGTAATATTCAGTGTGCTTGGCGGTTATGCACGAATCTTTACTTGTATCACTTTCTTCATGTTTTATATGACTTGTCGTAGGTGTTGTATGTGTAAAATTAACGGTTGCACTTTTTTTGTCTTCCTTCTTCTTATTCTGTACATTTTCAGTGGTCCCAACTTCTCTGTACTTGTCTGTTAAATATTTACCATGTTTTTCTATCAATATTTCTTCCATCAAGCGTTCTTGCGTATCTTTACCTATGGTTTTTTCGTCCATAATTTTTTTCATATTATCATAATAGTCTGCATGAGATCCCAGCATGTGTTGGAGGTCAAAGTTTTTTCTCTTCATTTTTAAATTCTCGATTTCATTTATGTCAGTTGTTATTAGTCTTACAATCTTGAGATGTGATGATTTTATTTTTGGCTTTGGCGTTGATGTTACTAAAATATCTAATTCTACTGGACCCCGCTTATTTCCATAGTCAAAGTAAACATCATGTAGAAACTCTTTTTTCTCTTGTGTGTTGAGAACTTCATTACTTGATAGAGGTTGCCTTGTTATTCCCATCAATTCATGAATAGATTTTTTCCTTGTTGTTGAAGTATATCTTAGTACTTTCTTTGTTTGTTTTTGCGAAATTGTGGTTTTTTTTTCAGCGCTGTAGTCATAACCATCTACATATACAGGGAATGTGGTTTGCGCTTTTGTCCTTTTAGTTTTTACAACGAGAGTTGTCAGTGTTTTAACAGTGTTAGTTTGGGATGAAGTTTCTTGTTCCTCTGTATTCACCATAGTTTTTAAATCTTTCGTTAGTTCCATAGTCGATAATTTTAATTTAGATTTCTCGATCTCAATATCTCGGTATAACTTATTTTGTACTGTTCCTGTTTCTTCCAAATCTTTCATGAGATCTAAGAAAAGTTTTTCATTTTGACTTCCGTTTATTGATTCCAGCAAATTCGTAATATCCTCAATTTTTCCCGGATCTACTGCATAGACTGTTGAAATGTTCGGTTTCGCAATAAGTTCATCTTGATTCAATTCACCGGACGGAATCTGGAGGACTTTCTTCAATTCTTTTTTCTGTTGAGCTATGAATTCAGGATCAGGTGCTCGTGTTGTTTTAGGCCTTCATCTTTTTGTCAAGGCGTCTCTGTTTGGCCTCATGAATGGAAAGAGTTCTTTGTTTTTTAGTTTTCCTGGTTGTGATTTTTCTTTGCTCATTATATTAAAATTCCTATTTTTATCTTTGGTATTTTTTAATTGACTACTTTTCGTACTCAAGTCTTCTGAGTCATTTGAATCGTCACTACTTGATAATTGGTCATCAGCCACTGCTCTAGGTCGTCTTCTCCCCCGGTTTCTAGAAATATCCGAATATTTGTCTCTTCTCTTTCTAGTAGGGTCATAGCTGACAAATTTTTCCCTTGAAACTCTGTTTTTACTTTCATGAGAATCGCTATATCTTTCGTATTTTCTCAATTTCCTCTCCCGTTTTGAGCTTGTTTTCTTTGGTGATCTTGTTTTTCTCTCTGTTTCCTCTGAATAGAAATCATGACTTGTCTCGAAATTTTTACATGGCTCAACGGTATTCCTCACACCGTTATTCTATGTGAGGGTTCTCTTCTCTCACTTTTCCAATTTTCCATAGGTTCTGTTTCTGTCGAGCGTATCTTTGCTTTTAATGAACGGTGGGTGATTATATCTGAGCCTTCATCATTCACGATTTCCTTTTTGCTTTCTCTATTTGAAATATCGTCTAGACGAGACACTGTCCCGTCACTACCGTCATCTTGTCTATTCCTTTGCTTTGTTGTCCTTCTCTTCAAGCGGTGAGGCATGGCTCTGGTTGTTGGTCCGACGTGTTTTGTTGAGTCGACGCAAAAATTTCCGCTTCAGTTTTCCAATATCGATTATTGGATCGGTGAACAGTTCACGTTAGTTATCGTATTAGACCCGTTTCTGTGATCTTCGTATTTTTCCAGAACTTCAGGTGATATGAATTTCATCCAGTCCTCGTTGCTTTGACTGAGCACATCGTAGTAATGTATTTCTGTGTCGTTCTTCTTCTTCTTGCGTCGTTTCTTTTTCTTTCTACTCACAGCAGATATGTTGGTTGGTGTCGCCGTGCCCTTGGTTTTAGCAGAAAAATTTTCTTTTCGCGTGTTTTTTGTACACTTCCTTCCGTGCTTTGCTTTTGTACACTTCGTTCCGTGCTTTGCTTCCTCTTGGTTTGACCTAGCATATCTGCAACAGAGGCAAGAAAAAGTCATTATTATTTTTCTTACAGCTTGAATATGTTCTACCACTTTCCATCACAGATAGCACCATGCAAACGTACACTGTTGTTGTATCTACAGTATGCAGTCGTCGATTACACAAACACAAGCAATCAATTTATGTGAACGTTATTATGAATGTTTACAACTTACCTGCTCTTACCTAAAAGTTCACTTTGGTGAGACAACTTTTGGGTCTATAAGGTAATTCTAAAGCTTCGTCTATAAGAAAAAATACTATTAAATTCAATCTTTCCTTATTATAGGATAAGGAAAATAAAAGAAGTCATTATAGTAAATATAATTTGTTTTACATAATACAATGTAACTATATTTTTGGCTGTAAATGATACTGTAAATGATCATCGATCTGTACTTGAATACATCGCTTTATGCGTTACCAGCGAATGGAGGGCAAAGAACCCCCCTTGTTGTTAATAAAGCTTTGAGCAAAAAAAAGGAGAAAAAAATCTTCTTGCAAGTAATTAGGAACTTGAGTACAGTAGAACCCCGTTATTATGAACCCCGATATTATGAACTTCGGATAAAATGAACTTTTTTCCGGCTTTTTTTGCGACGTTTTTTTCGAAATGGAAAATTTCCTCTCATTCTCCGGACTGAAGACTCAGATATAAGAGATCTTTTGATGTTCCATTTAGAGCAGTCACTTCTAACACTATTCTACTTATTGAATTTACCGGTTTGTAGAGCGGTGACTTCCACACCGCTCTACTTTTAGTTATCGGTGCCCGCGGTTACTTCCACACCGCTCTACTTTTAGTTACCGGTGCCAGCGGTGACTTCCACACCGCTCTACTTTTAGTTACCGGTGCCCGCGGTTACTTCCACACCGCTCCCACGAAGCGGTTATCGTTGTCACTCTGCTTTTTCTTCAGTTGTGCCTCCTTCGCCCTGATCCTGTGGGTGTTCTCACGCATTGGAAGACCTGTGGAAAATAGAACGGGGAGTGGATAAACTTTTCTAAACTTACAATTCAGTTTTATTACTAGTCTTATCTTGGTTTTTGTCCCATGTCTGTTTTTTAAAATACAAAAAATCTTTGTAAAAATTAAACCATTCTTTAAATTCTAGAAATAATGAAAATTAAATTTAAAAGCTAAGTTGAGCTTCTTTGGTATTCCGTTTTCCGAGATAATCAGTTAGTTTTTTTTTTTTTTTTTTTTTTTTTTTTTTAATAAAGATTTTTTATTTTATAGAACATTTCTTACATACTTTTTTTTCAAATATAGATCATATTATAGCTCCATCTTCCGTTATGTGTTGGATTTTTTATTCTTGTACCTCGCAGTCTTGTTTGTAAGTCAATGGATTACCTGTATGAACAGATTTATCAAATTTTGAGCATTTAGGTTGGTTGCTGAACCATTTTCACTTTTTTGTTGACGAAAACATTAAATCTGTTTCAATACAAGAGTCTGGTTAGACAGAAATACAGTATTTTACAACCGGTCATTCTTGTGTCAACGGCGGCCGCGGCGCGGCGTTGCAACTCGGTTAGTTGATGGAAACATTAAATTAAATCTTCAAATTTGAGTCAGTCATTCATTTTCACCACTAATCAAATCACGATTAACAATAATATTATCGCCTCATTTATACTGCCCGATTAGGAATATTATATGGTCAAAATCTCAAATGGCAGTATAACTTGTGGTATCCCGGCTGGGTTTCGATCTGCAACCTCTGGATTAGCAGTCAGACGTCTTGACCACGGAGCTACCGGGACTTCACTTTGACTCAAGTGTCCATTAACACGTTGATCGCCAGCGCTATAGAGTTACATTTCCTCAGGGGCCCAATGACACTCTAATGTCAGGTGAATTCACCTGACGGGGCCGTACAAGATAATCATGTTAGGTGAATTCACCTGACGTGGCCGTTCGGGATAATTTTGGGGCCGTACAGGATAATTATGTCAGGTGAATATGCCTGACGGTGCCAGCTGGGAAAGGTTAGTGTCAGGTGAATTCACCTGACGTGGCGATCAACGTGTTAATGCCACGGTTTTACCTCTCGCGGCTCGTGAGTCCACCAGCTCGGGGATCAGATGGTAGGTGTAGAACTCGTCCAGGAGAGTCTTGTACTGGCCGTGGAAGATGGTGTTGTTCTGCTCTATGCGCAGGACCAGAATCTCGTCCTCCGAGTAGAAGATGACGTCACACTCGGACTTGTTGGCGATCACCTGCATGTGAGATTACGTGAGAACGTTAAACAGGCTGGGGGACGTTAAACAGGGAGAAGACCAGTGTCTCGCTAGAGGACTATAAACAGAGAAGTGACGTCACATTCGGATTTGTTGGCGATCACCTGCATGTGGGAGATTACATGAGAAGAACTAGAGAGTGACACGAGACGGCTGTACCTTTTTTTATCTTGAACTTTTTGGACATCGGCCCCAATTTACGGGTAAGGGGAGGGGGGTAATCATCCTAGATGGGGGTTGTGACATATCAAATTCAGTGATTTTGAAGTGCTGATAACGAATTTGGCATTGATTTTTAGATATCTGTTACCGTTGAGTCACCAGTGGCGGAATTCGACTTCTTTTTGGGGATAAGGAAAGTCGTGTGATGTTTACACCGGATTTTTTTTTAATTGTGCCCGGGAACCGCTTTCGCATTACTTCAGGGCACTTAACCTTTACATCCATGCCGTTCCGTAAATGGAAAACTCGGTTAGAATTTTCCGCTCCGGCCGGGATTCGAACACGCAACCTCCGGGTCAGCAACCAATGCTCTTAACCACTGAGCCACGGAGGTCGGCGAGAGAGACGGCTGTACTTGAATTGTAGAAACTGTGCCCAGAATACTATGACGCGCCTGCGGGTAAGCTACAATACAGACCACAAGCGTCTACTATGAGAGAGAAATCTGTGAAACAAATACTCTTCTTAAAATAAATGAATAATTAAAACAGGATTAATTTCAAGATAAGCAAGACCCAAAATATCCGTACCATGACAACCAATTCTCATACAGAAAATGAAAAATCTGAAGGAAATAGAGTTCACCAAATATTTCAAGAAAGCTTACATCCAGAACGTGGTTTTGAAGAGGACATTGGAAAGCATTATGATAGATTACAAGAATCAGAATGAATATATTGATGAGGAGATAGTAGAGGAACTGCTAGCATCAGCAGACCTCTAATGTTTTAAATTTTTCTCAAATAATAAATAAAAATACTCCATACCATGTTTATGTGAATACGCTTGTAGTCCGGATGAAAAGAGGAGAAGCGAATCGTGTCGTTGATGCGTCTACTGTTGGTATCGTGAGGATAGTAGATGGGACAGTGCAGCTTGCGTTTCACGTACTCCTTCATTTTTTTGCCTGAAGAACAAATCAAAATGCACTGATGAGTGTTAGCCATACAGGAGGGGTCATCACAGAAATGTAAACTCGCGCTCAGAACTCCTCATTTCGTTCGCTGGAAGGTAAAACTGACCATTATTATAGAAAGCTTTATTATTAGGTAGAACAAAAATATATACAGTAGAATACAATGAAGTATGAAGATTAAGCAAATATACAAGAAGAAAAAAGAGACTGAAGTTGAAGTTATGTCCTACCTAAAGGGCGGGGTTATTGCCTGTGGCAATCTCTTCCACCAGTCTTTCAGGTACAACATTGTTTTTTGCTTTTTTCCGCACATAAGCTTGAATACTACCGAACTTTTGATTTTTAGCCAATAGTTAGGTTAATTTCCGACCAGAGTAACGAAAAATCTTAAAAATGACGAAATGTCACTCGGTCAGTTTTACCTTCTAGCCGACGATTTATTCACCTTTCCTGTTACTTGTGCTGCCTTGCGCTCCCTGAGAGAGGAAGCAGTAGGATGTTTGTAGTTTCGCCCTGTCAATTCTCTGCTTACCTTGGCTAAATATCTGAACGCACCATAAGAATGCTTCTAAATAAAAGTGAGTAATGCCAAAGGCCTTAACGCTTTTGGTGCTTATTATAACTGTTGATTTTTTTTTTTTAAATATTGATTTAAAATTTGTGGAAGTCGACATAAGAGTCTAATGCGTCATTTAAGTCAGAAATAATAGGCATTTGTGGTATACCTGTATGGACGTAGTATTTTGTCCAGTGACAAGTAATGGAGAAAAGTAAAATATGACTCGACTGTTGTTTCAATTTTGTCTATTATTTAATAACACTCTTTGGTGGAAGGTAACCACCGGGCGAGGTTAATTCTCAAAGCATTTTCTACCACCTAACCCTCAGAGTCTTTATGTGGTCACAAACTCAAATTAATGAGGAAAAATTCATGCACTAGGTGGGATTCGAACCAACGAATCCCTACGCTACCTGGATTACCAGACTAGCGCGTTAACCACTTGTCTACGAGTGCATATACAGGGTGTAACAGACTAAATGTAAAATCTCTTAAGAGGTGGTAGTATAGATCATTTCCAACCATTAATGTTCTATAACACTTTTGATTTAACTCAGTGGTTCTCGAGATATTATTTTTTTGAATTATTTTTACAAGTCCCCTGCCGCTCGACAAAGAATGGCATCTAACTCCGTAAATACAGTAGATGAAGCAATAGATTTAACTTTTTCCATAAGATAACAATATTTCACTATTATTTAGACTAGATTTATTCTTAAAAAATGCACACGTAGTGAAAAAAATCGGCAGCAGCGGAAAATTTATCGCGAACATGAAATCCACCTGAAACTTCAGCCGCCATTTTCTCAAAACTGACCTCATAAAGTATTGGTTTCATTTATGTAAAAACTTGCTTGAAGTCTTATCTTTCAGAAAGTATGACACACTTGATATAAAACTTTCATTTTTTATTGAAACCAAGAGAAATAAAAAAAAAGTCAGTCAGTACTACTAACTGTACCTACTAGGCTACCATCCTACTTTTACCTAGGGAACTAATTTTTTTCTTCAATTTGACAAATTATGGTTGCCATTTATTTTCCAACGGCCCAAAAGTTTGCCTCAGTAGACTCTTAACTTGGAGGTCACTGGTTCGAGTCTCAAGTGTGGCAAATTAGTATGTACGTATCCATGTATGATTATTTTAGCTGTGGTGCTTCAGAAATCAATATTAATCGTAATTTTTTGAAACAAATTGAAGAAAAAAATTAGTTCCCTAGGTAAAAGTAGGATGGTAGCCTAGTAGGTACAGTTAGTAGTACTGACTGACTTTTTTTTATTTCTCTTGGTTTCAATAAAAAATGAAAGTTTTATATCAAGTGTGTCATACTTTCTGAAAGATAAGACTTCAAGCAAGTTTTTACATAAATGAAACCAATACTTTATGAGGTCAGTTTTGAGAAAATGGCGGCTGAAGTTTCAGGTGGATTTCATGTTCGCGATAAATTTTCCGCTGCTGCCGATTTTTTTCAGTACGTGTGCACTTTTTAAGAATAAATCTAGTCTAAATAATAGTGAAATATTGTTATCTTATGGAAAAAGTTAAATCTATTGCTTCATCTACTGTATTTACGGAGTTAGATGCCATTCTTTGTCGAGCGGCAGGGGACTTGTAAAAATAATTCAAAAAAATAATATCTCGAGAACTACTGAGTTAAATCAAAAGTGTTATAGTACATTAATGGTTGGAAATGATCTATACTACCACCCCTTAAGAGATTTTACATTTAGTCTGTTACACCCTGTATATTATTTCGCCCTTCGCTTCTGCGCTACCTGGTAATCCAGGTAGCGTAGGGATCCGTTGGTTCGAATCGCACCCAGTATATGAATTTTTCCTCATTAATTTGAGTTTGTGACCACATAATAGTAAGACTCTGAGGGTTAGGTGGTAGAAAATGCTGTGAGCATTAACCTCGCCTGGTGGATGCCTTCCACTAAAGAGTATTATTATTATTATTATTTGTTTTATTTCTCATGTAATACATGGTAACAATCAACATCATCTATGGGCTAGGATATAGCAAACATAGAAGAATTAGAATGTTGTTAAGGAGATTTGAGGAGATGAGATATTATGAAGAGAATGAGTGAGAGAAGAATCTTATTATTATTATTATTATTATTCTGAAGAAATGTGTGGCGCTCACCAGTGGCCTCCAGGAAGGGCACCAGCGCTATCATGACGTCACTCTGGCTGTGGTTCACTGACCCCTCGGGCAGTGCCGTGAGCCAGGGGAAGTCCTGGTGCACGAACATCCCGCACGGCGCGAACGTCACGCTCTTGAGCCGCTCGTAATGGTAGATCACCTGTAATGGTAGAATGGTAGAGAGAAAAAAAAATCATACGAAGGCAAAAAAAAGAATAAAAAACCAAAATGAATACAATAAAGAATGCATTTGCATATATAGAAGTGAATGAGAGAAAAAGAGTGAAAAATAAAAATAAGTCAAAATAAATGAGCAGAAAGCTAAAATACACAAAAGAAAGAATACAAACAGAAGATAATGAAGAGAGAGAGAGAGAGAGAGAGGAGAGAGAGAGAGAGAGAGAGAGAGAGAGAGAGAGAGAGAGAGAGAGAGAAAGAAAGAAAGAAAGAAAAAGATATAGTATGTATGAAACCTAGTTCTATTCTCAATACAAGATCTTCCTTATGGAAGATCTTAGTGAGAATAGAATAGACTTTTGATATATTATAAATTACCATACCCATACATTTTTTTTTTTGTTCATTTAATAATTATGACTAAATATAATTGTCTATTATTATAAGTCTGGCTGGGGGACTATAAACAGGGAGTAGACCAGCATTGGCTCGGTTCTGGGGGCCCTTGTCAATTATTAGCCTCCTTGTAAAGACAGTGGTAGAAGTGCTGACTCATTCCTCCACTGTCTGGCTACCATCGTTCACGATGACGCCACCCTATGATGATGATGATGATTATTATATTAGCATTAAGGAAAAATTGTACAAACCTGAAAAAAATAAATAAAGTCAAAATTACAACAACAAAAAAAATATCACCTTTCGTTCGAGTCGCGAAAAGTCCCGAATGTCGGTCGGCTCGGCTCGGTAAAAATCGTGAACCAGTGGATCGATGGACGCGTTGGCCGAATAGTTGGTCACAGTGTCGTAGTAGGTGATGGGCAGGAAGTGGAAGAGGGGCTTGAACTGCCACCAGATGGAGGCGTTGCGTTTGATACCTAAGGAGGAGGGGAAAGAAAATACTCCAATAGATCGCACGGTTAGCTCAGTGGTAAGATTGGCTGGAAGAGCTCCCTTGGGAGAATCCTGCCACGTTAAACAAAGCCATTAAGAAAAAAAAGATGCTCGCTTGCCATGCGGAAGGAAGGTCCTGCGTTCGATCCCCCGAGCCGGAAAAAAATTGTATTCAAAACTTGGTTACAGTTGTTTGTAAAAAAATATCTTCCTTTGCGTTCGTGTTGACGTGTTAACCCAGTAAAGGGGAAGTATTGTGTCACTTCTCACCCATCAGGAGGGAGGCATACTACGGGACGGGCAAGCTACAACATAGAACACGGTAGCTGCTGTTTCCTGGCTACCAAATAAAAAAGGCTGGGAAACACTAATCTTAATTAATAATAAAAAATTGTGATCCATTCTAACTTAAGTATTTACTCTTAGAAGGGCGGTGGTTGATATTCATAAACCACATATTTCCCGAAGGGATTTATAAAATATGTAATAATAATAATACCTGTTAAACAGTTGTATATTTACGGGCCAAGCCCTATTATAAACATATAACAAGATTACAAATAAAAAATGCACCGATGCAAAAAAAAATGCACCAAAATACAAAAAAATAATAATGCACCGATGCACCCGGAATCAATGTACTCACCCAAAGTGAGTCTTTCAAAGGCGATCCATTCCAACTGAAGTATTTACTCTTTGAAGGGTGGTGGTTGAAATTCATAAACCACGCATTTCCCGAAGGGTTTTTTGCTATAAAAAAATGTAATGCACCGATGCACCCGGAATCAATGCACTCACCCAAAGTGAGTCTTTCGAAGGCGTGCACTTTATCGCTGGACATGAACAGGGCCCTGATATTCTCGATGTACTTTACGACCCTCCGATAGAGGACGTCCCGGGGTACATCCGAGGGGAACACATCGTGGAGCATGCTCAGGGGAGAGAACCAGGGGCGCCAGTGGAAGTAGTTGAACTCCACCTCGTCTTCGAACTCATGGAGAGTTTTCTGTGGGCGAGAAAGTGCATTTTGGAGAATATTGAAGAATAGAGAGTTAAGTTCTTGTAAGAATGAACCAGATCTTGTAAGAATTGACCAGATCTTGTAATAATTAACCAGATCTTATAAAAATATATGTATAAAAATTGAAAATAAATAAGACCTTGTCTAGACTGCTGAAATAAAAGGACTCTTTTTACTTCATTGGTTGAAGAATCAGAAAGCTCACCTTGGGAGTAGAGAGGACAGGCACGTGAAAGTCAACAGGCCTGAAAAACTGGTCGTTGTGAGGGCCGCGAGGAGGGGCCGTGGCCTGGTAGAGCCGCAGGAAAAGGGCCGTGATGGCCGATTTCATGGGGTCCGGGTGATACACCACCTGAGAGAGAGGGAGAGAGAGAGATTTAGAAAAAGTGAATTTAAAATTAAATTTCAAACAAAAGAGAATCTTTAGCCTTACGCCGCGCTAGCATGCTTGTTTGCTTGTACTTAAGTGACAATAGGTTTAACCCACAGAATCTATTACTTACTAACCCGACTAGAGACAAATCGGGTTACTTACGCCCACTATCATATCGTCGGCTAGAAGGTAAAACTGACCAAGTGACAGTTGGTCATTTTTCCGATTTTTCGTTACTCTGGTCGGAAATTAACCTAACTATTGGCTAAAAATCAAAAGTTCGGTAGTATTCAAACATATGCGCGAAAAAAAGCGAAAATCAATTTTTACCTGAAAGACTGGTGGAGATTTCAATGACCAAATGCAGATGGTCAGTTTTACCTACCAGCTGACGATATAGCTGTACAGTGTAATCCCATTACTATCCCTACCTGTGTGGCCATCGCTAGGTCAGGGGGTAGCGTGTAGGTTCC
This sequence comes from Bactericera cockerelli, assembly GCA_024516035.1. NCBI lineage: Eukaryota > Metazoa > Arthropoda > Insecta > Hemiptera > Triozidae > Bactericera > Bactericera cockerelli. The sequence goes on along the minus strand of CM044962.1, from coordinate 11,639,279 downwards.
GCGGGAGAAGCTAGGAAACGTTGGGCGAAGCGTAGTGGGGGGCGCCAAGGTCATTCCACCCGTGTCAAGGTCATGGTGGGCGATCAAGCGCCGAATTGGCGAGTGGGGCTTGCGGCGCAACAAATCGCGAATGTCGAAATAGGGTAAGCACTGTGCGCTATCGACCACCTCAATTTCTTTCTCCTGGCGAGCGATGGGTGGTAGCTTTGTGACGAACAGACCTTGTTTGTCTTTTAGCGTTTTTTCGCTTTCTATTTCTTGTTGCGCTGCGGATTCAATGGTTTCGGATTCGCTGGTTTCGTATGATGCTCCCTCTTCTTGCTTATCAGTGGTGACTATTGGATGGGTGGTTTCAATTGGGTCGTCGATGCCAGAAAAATCCTTGTTAATTGTCATCAAGAATGTGGGCTCTAGAAAACAGAGAAAATATCTTGAAAGTTTTTGAAATGACTTTTGACCACAGTTTTCTTATAGAACATTCATATCAGCAGTTAGACCTTGATTAATAGAATAGGTAGGTAGTATTATAATTTTCTTCTCCTTTTTTTTTTAAAAAAAAGTCAAGCTCACACATTTTAAAAGTCAAATGCTTCCGTATTATTGCAGCATTCCATTATTTTATATATCACTTGTCAATGTATTATTCGAACTTTTCTTTCTAATTTATATGAGGCGGAATTTCTGCTGAACAACTGATTAAATGTTGTCAGCATGGTTATCAATGATGTTAAATGATTTTAGTTCCCTGAGGAATTGTTTATCTTGCAACCTCTAATTTCGGTGTTAAAAGCGCCTAGACGGGGGAAAAATAAAAGAAGAAAAAAAGGAAGAGTGGAGCATTACAAAATTTTGCACTCTGTGTGTTCCCAGCTTAGGACCATGTCAATGTTATGAGACAGGATTAAATTTAAGCTAAGCCAGACACGCCCTCAAACAGGCGCGGCCGGTGGGGAAATGTTTTGGGGGTGCTGCATTCCGGAGTAAAATAGGATTAATATAGTCGCTCTTTCAATATCTAAAGAATTTTAAGTTTGTTTACCATACCCATTATAATAATTATGCATTAATTATTCTTGAAATGTGTGATAATATTTACTGTGTACGACTTGAGAAAATCCTCTCTATTTATTTTTCGTCTGGGGGTGCTGGAGCTCCGCAGCTCCTTAGCACCGGCCTCGCCTGCCCTCAAGTGTGAGTTTCAACCAATCACAGTGCACTATAGCTCGAGTTAAGGTATTGAAGATTAAATCTAATCCTGTTTTATAATTCGGCCCTCAACATTACCTGTGGGGGGCGGGGAGTAGACCTCATAGGTGCGGGCAGTGCTGCGGGTCCAAGTTCCGTTCTTCCAGGCGGCCCTCTGCTCTATGACACGCTCCATGATTATCTCGTCCAGACCTTGTAACAATGAACCAGACCTTGTAAGAATTAACCAGACCTTGTAAGAATTAACCAGACCTTGTAAGAATTAACCAGACCTTGTAAGAATTAACCATACCTTGTAAGAATTAACCAGACCTTGTAAGAATTAACCAGACCTTGTAACAATGAACCATACCTTGTAAGAATTAACCAGACCTTGTAAGAATTAACCAGACCTTGTAACAATGAACCAGACCTTGTAAGAATTAACTAGACCTTGTAAGAATTAACCAGACCTTGTAAGAATTAACCAGACCTTGTAAGAATTAACCATACCTTGTAAGAATTAACCAGACCTTGTAAGAATTAACCAGACCTTGTAACAATGAACCATACCTTGTAAGAATTAACCAGACCTTGTAAGAATTAACCAGACCTTGTAAGAATTAACCAGACCTTGTAAGAATTAACCAGACCTTGTAAGAATTAACTAGACCTTGTAAGAATTAACCATACCTTGTAAGAATTAACCAGACCTTGTAAGAATTAACTAGACCTTGTAAGAATGAACCAGACCTTGTAAGAATTAACCAGACCTTGTAAGAATTAACCAGACCTTGTAAGAATTAACTAGACCTTGTAAGAATGAACCAGACCTTGTAAGAATTAACCAGACCTTGTAAGAATTAACCAGACCTTGTAAGAATTAACTAGACCTTGTAAGAATGAACCAGACCTTGTAAGAATGAACCAGACCTTGTAAGAATTAACCAGACCTTGTGAGAATTAACCAGATCTTGTAAGAATGAACTAGACATTGTAAGAATCAACCAGACCTTGTAAGAATGAACTAGACATTGTAAGAATCAACCAGACCTTGTAAGAATGAACCATACCTTGTAAGAATTAACCAGACCTTGTAAGAATTAAACAGACTTTGTAAGAATGAACCAGACCTTGTAAGAATGAACCAGACCTTGTAAGAATGAACCAGACCTTGTAAGAATTAACCAGACCTTGTAAGAATTAAACAGACCTTGTAAGAATATTAACCAGACCTTGTAAGAATTAACCAGATCTTATAATTCTATCATAAATAAATATAATAATAAATAAGGTTAATTCTATCATAAATAAATGTAACAATAAATCATTTGTATATTTCATTTCTTTTTTGTATACAGAGGACCCATTTTAAGACATTTCGGCTGGTTAATTATTCCTAAGACATCTGGTTACTTATTCGGCCTCTAAGATTGTATTCTACCTTTGTGTCGTTTGGGTTTGTTTCCTCGTTTTCGGATCTGCTCTTCAATGAAATCTTCGCGCAGCTTTCTCTCCTCGGTCTCCGCTGACTCGGGCAGTTCTATGGACTTGAGTATGCCCAGCTCTGCGTACTTGGCTTTGTTCTTCATGTAGTTACGGGTGTTGTACTGCGGAAGTTTGGGATTGTGAGTAGTGATGAGTAGAATAGAATAGAATATACCTTGTTTATACTGCCGAGGTAAGACTGAAAAGTCCCTTTACTCCAGCAGTCAAACAGGTCTTATAAATTTTATGGGATAAATATTTTACATTTTAATAACATATAAAAAAAAGCGTGTAAACATATAAAAGTAGCGTGAAAAGACTGAAAGTACCCGTGATGAGGAGGAGGTAAAACTTGACTAGGTAATAATAATAAATAAAATTTCCACGGAAAATCTAAGAGAGAGGTGTTGTTAATTCTGCGTGTTTTTAAAATAAATTAATAAAAAAGTTAAATCGGAGCAAAAAAATATTTATTTTTTTTACAAAAAGGAACACAATACTTCCGATTTCTAATATTAGAAAATTCTTGGAAGTAAAATGAAAATTTATTATTAATTCTATTACATTTTGTTCTCTCTCACTGATAATTGTTTGCCCCTTAACATTGCTTTTGCTCCAAAATAAAAGGAAATGTAATTTAAACAAAAATATAACTTATTCTAAAAAACATGGAAACATTGTCACTTACCAGGGGCATTTTCATTGTGCGGGGGCGGAACTTGAAAGGCCCGTTTGCTTCGTCCTCCTCGGATGTTGTCAGGGTGGGCGTGTGGGCCCAAGCGTCCCCCCAGTCACTCTCCAGTTCCCTGTATCGGATCATTCCCCTCCTCACCCGATCGGCCCTGGTGGGGGTCATAATGACGTCATGATCCCACGTGGTCGCGAGAGGAGATGTGTTTGTGACGTCATCGTAGGACGTGTTCGAGAGAAACGAAGTGTCTCGATGGTTGACTTCGTGTTGTGTCGGGTCGTGGGGGGTGGGGTCTCCTCCTCCTCCTCCTCCTCCTCCTCCTCCGTACCTATAACAGTATAGAACACGAAGGAGTGAGAGAATGAACAGAGAGAGCCCCACCCCGAACCTCTTTCCTTAAAAAGTGTATCTTTTTTTCTTTTCTTTTTTAAGTTTCCATGTATTTATTTATATTTCACAATAACATCTTCAAGAAACAAAGAGGGTATACCCACCTTCAAAAGATAAAAAATCTTGTGCTGAAGGTGGGGAAAATCTATGTATGTAATTTCAATGAAAATCTTTTAATATTGATAAATCTATGTATGTAATCTCTTTGCGTAATTATGTAGGTAGCTCAGGATAATAACACTCCTTATAACATCGTTTCCCTACTAGCTCATTACTTGCTCGTAATGCCGCCACTGGTCGTTACAGATACAAGTAACTAGTCATTTTTCCTCACAAGATATGAATGGACTCCTGTTTTTTTTTTTTTTTTTTTTTTTTTTTTAAGTGGGGTTTAACGTCGCTTTCAACTGCCATGGTCATATCACGACGGGGGTTTTACCCTCCATTCGCAGGAAACTCACAAACCTGCTACTCACATTGACCTCACCCAGCCTGAGTGGGGCCGGGAAAAGCCAGCGTCACGAGAATTAGAATTTGAATGGTCACCCATCCAAGTCTCAACCTCGCTGGATGTCGCTTAACTTCGGTGTTCTGAAGGGAACCGGTGTATTCAACATGCCCTCGACGCTGGCACTCCTGTTTTTATTCTTAGTTTTTCTCTCCCGTCAAATTGTACATGATATGAATTTATTTTGGTTTCAGGTTAGTGTCAGGAGCGGGAGACATCAAAATCACCAAAGATGGCAACGTTCTCCTGCATGAGATGGTAAGCAAAATGTTTCAACTAGAAGTCGCCTGGGTTTTGTTTTTATTTTAAACTACATATTATGACGATTTAGTGTCGTGTTTTGGGAACACAAAGACGCCAGACTGGTGAGTAATGAAACGTGGGTTCAAAACTCAATTGGGATGTCCGAGTCTTATTATTACGAGGGGGGACCCAAAAGTAACGGGAATTAGGTGGTGGGGGGAACACGGAGGGGGGGATCGGGTTGTCCAGTGATTCTTTTCCAAGTGGCTACTCTCCCAAGTAAGTGTGCAAAGTTCATTTGCTGTGAGTGCATTCGTTCGTCCGTGAAAATTTTTCTAGTGAAACGACTTTTTTCTTTTCGGCGAAAAAGTGAAATGGCTTCAAGAACGGACGAAAACATTGAACAAATCAACATTCTTGTCCGTGAAGACCTTGCCGAACCATCGATCAACTTTGTGAGATGTCTGGATTGTCATGGAGTTCAATTCAGAGGATTTTAACTGAAGATTTGATCATGAAGAGGATTGCAGCCAAATTTGTTCCTCGCCTTCTCTCTGACGATCAAAATAAGGAGCGTCGCGACTTCAGGCCTGTCTGGAGCTGCTAAATCAGTTGGATGAAGACCCAGATTTTTTTCTCAAGGTTATAACTGTCGATGAATCATGGTGCTACGGCTATGACCCCGAAATTTTTACAACTCGTTGCTCTCCGCACTCAGCCATTTCACGTTGCCATTTCACGTTTTCGCCGAAAAGAAAAAAGTCTTTTCACTAGAAAAATTCTCACGGACAAACGAATGCACTCACAGCAAATGAACTTTGTACACTTACTTGGGAGAGTGGCCGCTTGGAATAGAAACATTGGAGAACCCGATCCCCCCCTCCGCGTTCCCCCCACCACCTAATGCCCGTTACTTTTGGGTCCCCCCTCGTATGTGGTCACAAACTCAAATTAATGAGGAGAAATTCATGCACTTTGTGGAATTCGAACAAACGGATCCCTACGCTACCTTTATTATCAGACTAGCGCGTTAACCACTTGACTACCAGAGCATTGACCACAATAATTTTACTTTTAATTTTACTGTAATTATTAAAAAGTATATGTATTTTTTGTATGTATTTTAATTTTTTTTCTTCTAATATACCTAGTAGTAATTGTTTTGTAAAAAAGTGTATATAAATAAAAAAATAAATAAACCTAGTTGATATTCGATTTTTTTCCCCCAGCAAATCCAACACCCCACCACCATAATTTTACTGTAAATATTAAGAAATATATATATATATATTTTTAAATTTTTTTTCTTCTAATATACCTAGTGTTAATTGTTTTGTAAAAAAGTGTATATAAATAGTAAATAAATAAACCTAGTTGATATTCGATTTCAATTTTTTTTTCTCCAGCAAATCCAGCACCCCACCGCCTCCCTGATTGCTCGCGCCTCCACAGCCATGGACGACATGACTGGAGACGGCACCACCTCCACCGTCCTGGTCATCGGAGAGCTGCTCAAGCAGGCCGACATCTACATCGCAGAGGTACACACTTGATTTTTTTATTTTTTTTTCTTGTAAGAGGAGGCAAAATCTTCTATGTTTCAAGACGAAGTACGGGGTTCCAGCGCTGGAAACAGTGCGCCATACCCGCTAAAACCCTCCTCTCCATCACCACAAACATACCCGGAACCGTATAGTACATTATTTCTTTATTTATTATTTGTTTGACCAATGGTCGCTTGACATAGTGATATGAATGACCAGAAAAAGAAAAAAAAACGAATACAAGACTTCCGATTTCTAACATTAGAAATTGGCTGTAGGTAGGTATGGGAAATTCCCATGATAAGGAGAATAACCAATGCCAAAAAAAAAAAAAAAAAAAAAAAAAAAAACATTAGAAATTTTCGGAAGTAATAAGAAACTTTTAAAAATTAAAGGGAATATAAAATAAGTTTATCTTATGTTAATATGATTTTTTCTACATTATAGTTATTATCATATATATTATTAAAAGCACTGCTATGATGAACCTATTTAAGATATTTTTGTTTATTTAAAATAATCCAAATATCCTTTTTTTATATTAAAAAGATTTTTTTTTTTCGTACGCAATCTTTTATTATAATCATCCATTTCTTTAAGCACTATTGGTAGAACATTAAATAATTTAGCTCCATTGAATCAAACGCACGCACACTGAACCGGGTTCAAATCGCAGTTGAACGTAGACTTTTTTCTATTCTATATTTTCGATGTCCAGGGTCAACTTAAACCTCGTGGGGAAGTGAATTACCAGTGGTGGCACGAAGTAGATAAGTTATCATATTTGTGCCAATCACTTTTGTTATATATATTTGAGAACTTCTCGACCGTGTGACACATCTGTCACCTGACTATTCAGTCCGGCTTTCCAAAATATTTTTTTTATTATATTAGTTTATATAATATGCAGAAATTGACACGAGCAATTATTATTAATAATTTTTTTGAACATCAAATCACAACTTCTCAAACTCGCTTTACTACGCTGAAACCGGAACTTGAACCACCGACAAGTCCGCCGCCTTATCGATCAAGCTACTGAGGACGGTCGTGAGGAAATGTGAATTACCAGTGGCGGCACTAAGTATATAAAACTCAATGTAAAGGACTTAAAAAAGTGATTGAGGCTCCTTGGCTCCTTATATTTGTGGGTAGCACACCCATCACGAAGACATTATGTAAATCTACTCCACTGTTATTGATTGACATGGAATATGGATATGATGATTGGAGCTGATATCACCTCCACTGTACTTGTTATTGGAGAAATACTTCAAGACAAGATCTTATAAAAATAGGATATGTTATAGAATAATGCTGTGCTTTGAAATAGACCTATAGAGCTGTACAATTTTTTTATTATTAGATTTTAACAAATTAACGGCCATAGCCCATGTTTATTTATGATAAGTTGTAACATAAAACATGTACATATATAATTTATAGGTATAATTATTGTTAGGTATAAATATAACAATTATGGTGATAATAAGTATAAGTATAAGTATAAGTATAAGTAGTGCTTTATTTAGACTGTCAGCGCAAGACAGGTAGTCCCATTATGCCAACAGTTTAACAAAGCACCTCTTTATTTATTTAAGTATAAATACAATGTAAATGAAATAACAATAATTACAGAGTAAAGATGATAGAAAACAAGAAAAGGAAATAATAGTGGAAGATAATATAACAATAGTAGTAATTACCTATAGTAGTTAATAGAAGAAAAGCAAAAAGCAAAAAGAAAAAAAAAAAAAAAAAAATCACATTCAATCACACATTCACACCAGGTACGGTAGTCATTAAGGAAGGAGGAAGGATAATAAGGATTAAAGGGGGATTGTTTTCTTGCCAACAGCTTCAATAAGGGAAGATCTAAATCGACAGAAAGATTTACAGTTGAGGATGGGGGGTGGAATGGAGTTCCAAAGGGCAATTGAGAAATAATAGCTTATACATACATGGAAGATGGTTTGAAAAAGAATACAATGCCTTGATGGAAGTAGTGTCACATGCATGACATGCAATTATTACCCTTACATTTTCACATATAACATATTATACCAAGTGCATACATTTATATAATACATACATTTATATAATATTATATTATAATATTCAGTACCCAAGTGTCATCACGCACACATTCAATTGAACGAAACAGATCAATTCCGATGCCTTGATTTAATATTGAACCACCACTCGAGATACACGAAATCTTGAGACCCTCCCTCATACTTGGGCTCTAGAAATTGTATAATATCTTTCATGCTTGTATTTCCGCTAAAGAAAACTTTCATGCTGACGAAAAATGTTGAAAAAGATCTAGCATGGGTCTAGCATGAATGGCTCGTTGAATACACCAGCTCTTGTAAGATCGCTGGAGTTAAGCAATGTTTAGAAAGGTGTATTGTTTTTTCTAACCCCACTATACACAATGAGGCATTGCTGTACATTGTTTCGGGCATGAATTCGGCTCCACCAAAAAAATCTAATGTCAGTAGAAAACGGACTTACCCGATATCCTCCGATTCGTCCGTAATCAGCTGACGATTCTTTCCACTGTTCCGTCTTGGCTGTATAGCAGTTTGGTCTGACGATGTCTTTTGTGAAGATTCACTGACGTCACGACTTGAGGACACCGCTGTGACGTCATCCAGATAGGCTGACAGTGATAGCAGGAGTAGCTGATGAACCAAGTTCATAGTTCACTCAAAGGTTGAACTGAGGTTTTACTGTTTGGAAATGTGAGCTCATTTTTCACTCACATTTCGGCTAAGTCTGAATTTAATTTTTTGGAAATGAAATGAAAGTTTGGAAATGAAATGAATGTTTTGAAATGAAATAAAAGTTTGGAAATGAAATGAAAGTTTGAAAATGAAATAAAAGTTTGAAAATGAAATAAAAGTTTGGAAATGAAATGAAATTAACGCACTGAAAAGTGTTTTTTTTTTTCTCCAATTGAATCTCAGCTCATTTCTGTTTGGTGTTAACTCTGTGGATTTATAGATCATGTGGAATTTAATAATTTACTGTCACGCAAGATTATAACCTTTTCAATTATCTTATATTGTTACTTTTAAGAGTATCCCTCTTTGAATAATAAGTTTTAAAATATCAACTAGGATGAAATAAGGATAAAATATTCTTTTGAAAGTTTTCTTTATAACTATAAAAATTTAATTAGCGCTCATTTTCACGTGGCGAAGTGTGTGATTCATAATCTAACTCATACATTTGCCTTTTTTTACAATGTAGGATCTTGAAAACTTCACGCCAAAAATACGTAAAATTACAATGCAATACTTATTTCATAACATAGGTATGTATTGTAAAACAAAAGAACTTTTTCTTTAAACGCTCAAACTATACTCTAATTTCTCTGGTCAGTAAAAAAAACCCTCGAACCTTAAGCTATAGCCTTTCAGAATCCTTATGAGGTTTGCTTGTTTCCTTACAGACCTTGGTTTTGTGCGGCTCTAATACATTACGTTTTATAACCCTCAGATGGTCACATGGCCTGCACTACTATTCATTTCACTACAAAGAGCACTTCACTACCCTTTTGAAAAGTGACTGTCTAGCTTTCCAAACTGCCACGCTTTCTCTCTTCCTCCTTCTCTAATCAGAAGGAAACATCTTGATTGTTCTCTCTCTCTTTCTTTTCTGGGTACTTTTATTGGTCTATTGTTTATTTTAGAACTTAACCCTTTCAATAGCATTCAACCCATTTAACTCGAATGTCCTCACAATTATAGGATGTAAAATTAAAGATCATATCTACAACAACAACAACAAAATTATCACGAGCTTGTGTACCTATTTATCATGAGAATAATAATTGCGGGGTGCAAAAAAATGTATGGCAAAAGATAGAGCTATAATTTGAAAATTGTGGTACGAAAAATTATCATTCAAACATTAGTCTTTATGCTCAATTATTTGAGAAACTACATAATAAAGGTGCCAAAATAACTGCCGGAAGATGCGAATTTATAGGTCCCAAGTGCTTATTTTGAACTCATTAGTTAGGCATAGCTGATTATTAATTTATTGCCGAGCCCAGGGTTTGAACTATGTGGACCCTTTAGAATTGAAAAATTTCATATTTTTTTTTTTAAAGATGAGTGTTTCAGAGCCTTTTTTATTTCGTAGCCATAAAACAGGAGCTCTGTGGTCTGTGTTGTAGCCTGCCCATCCCATAGTGTGCCTCCACTCTGATGGGCGAGAAGTGACACAATACTTCCAATTTAGGTGCTGGGTCAACACGAGCGCACCGGAAGGTATCCCTTACAAACAACTGTAACCAAATTTTGAATACAAATTTTTGTCGGCGCGGGGGTTCGAACGCGGGACCTTCCGCGTGGAAAGCGAGCGCTTAACCACTGAGCTATTCGTGCGCTCGAGTAGCTCAGTGGTTATTATGGTTATTAAATGTAAAAATAAAAAACAATGTATATTCTCCTCCGCAGGGTCTTCACCCCCGCGTCATCACGGAGGGGTTCACTCAGGCGAGGCTGAAGGCTCTGGAGGTGCTGGAGAAGCTCAAGATCCCGACCCCGCCCACTCGGGAGATCCTCCTGGATGTGGCGCGCACCTCCCTCCGAACCAAAGTGGAGAGGGAACTGGCGGATCTCCTCGCAGAGGTTGGTACACTCTTGTGTTATAATCATTATCCCTTGTGGGTAGGGGAAGGATTCTAGAATTCTCCCCCCCCTCCGAACCAAAGTGGAGAGGGAACTGGCGGATCTCCTTGCAGAGGTTGGTACACTCTTGTGTTATTATCATTATCCCTTGTGGGTAGGGGAAGGATTCTAGAATTCTCCCCTCCCTCCGAACCAAAGTGGAGAGGGAACTGGCGGATCTCCTTGCAGAGGTTGGTACACTCTTGTGTTATAATCATTATCCCTTGTGGGTAGAGGAAGGATTCTAGAATTCCCCTCCCTCCGAACCAAAGTGGAGAGGGAACTGGCGGATCTCCTCGCAGAGGTTGGTACACTCTTGTGATATAATCATTATCCCTTGTGGGTAGGGGAAGGATTCTAGAATTCTCCCCTCCCTCCGAACCAAAGTGGAGAGGGAACTGGCGGATCTCCTCGCAGAGGTTGGTACACTCTTGTGTTATAATCATTATCCCTTGTGGGTAGGGGAAGGATTCTAGAATTCTCCCCTCCCTCCGAACCAAAGTGGAGAGGGAACTGGCGGATCTCCTTGCAGAGGTTGGTACACTCTTGTGTTATAATCATTATCCCTTGTGGGTAGGGGAAGGATTCTAGAATTCTCCCCTCCCTCCGAACCAAAGTGGAGAGGGAACTGGCGGATCTCCTTGCAGAGGTTGGTACACTCTTGTGTTATAATCATTATCCCTTGTGGGTAGGGGAAGGATTCTAGAATTCTCCCCTCCCTCCGAACCAAAGTGGAGAGGGAACTGGCGGATCTCCTTGCAGAGGTTGGTACACTCTTGTGATATGTTGTTGTTGTAGCCAGCTTTGCTACAGCTGGTTGAGTGATGGTCTCCAGCCAACTTTATTTCAAAGTTGGCTCGTCCTGAACTACATATTTTTATGTGCGATCAACCATCATGAGGACATAGACTTTTCTTTATAAGCCATTAAACCCTTAGGAAACTGCAAGCTAGACTGGCTTGTAAGGGTTGGCTAGTCTGTTCTCTGTTTATAGTCCTCTAGCGCAGCGGTCGGCAACCTTTTGAACTACGCGGACCCCTAGCTTATCTCGATTTTTTTTTAAGGGACCCCCACATTACAAAAGCGTGGCGGGGGGGGGGTGGTATGAAAGAAAAGTAGGTAGATATGTAAATGGTTATTAAGATTCTTAATGGATTTGGTTCTTTATTGAAACAAGAAAACGAAAATAAAAATAAAACGAAAAGAAAATTAATCACTTACCTACCACCTACCTAACGCACAAATTAAGGAGAACTAAACTTAATAAACATTCACTATGAATTGGGATTATTGGGATTCCCGAGACTCGGGAGAAACAAGAGAAAACTCAGGTTTGGACTTGCATGCGGATGCAATTTATGATTCGAGATCATGAGCCATTTTTCTTTTTTTTTAAATCCTGAAATGGCTTCGCGGACCCCCAATTTAGCTCTCGCGGACCCCAGGTTGCCGACCGCTGCTCTAGCGGGACACTGGTTTTCTCTCCTGTTTAACGTCCCCCAGCCAGACTCTTGTGCTATAATCATTATCCCTTGTGAGTGGGGGAAGGGTTCTAGAATTCTCCCAAGGCATTCTGTCCTAACCTGTTGTAAAAGGCGATCAAGGGCTGTCAACAGAAACAGAGAGATACATCCCCTCTCATACCTGTTGGCACAGTTCACAATGTGTGATAAAAACCACAAAAGTGTTTTCCCACCAAGGTATGAAAACATTAGAGAACATTTTGGACAATCAAGTCCACCAACTAATAATAATAATATCGCCTTATTTATACTGCCGGATTAGAACTAGTAAGTCCCATTATTCCAAGACGCATTATTATGTGGTAAAAATCCCAAATGGGAGGATAAAATGTCATGTTCCGGCTAGGTTTCGAACCATGTATAAATTCTTAGTAACCGACCTCAGTAGCTTGATCGATAAGGTAGCGTACTTGTAAACCTGGAGGTCGGTGGTTCAAGGACCGGGTACAGCGTAGATTTTGTAAAGCTAGTTTTAGTATTTGTGTTATTACGAAAGTGATTAACACAAATATGATAACTTTATATATTCTTACTGTAAATAAAACTCGATTGAATTTGTTTAATAATAATAAGACTGTAATATAAAGTTCTGAGGAAAAACTTATAACTATGCACAACTCTTGGTAAAACAAATAAACATCGAAATAATTTCAAAATAGGAAACACTTGGCTTTTTTGTAACAATTTGCTCCATTCTCCCTCAGTTTTTAATTCTAACCGTTAGAAGTAAAAACAAAGGGAGAATGGAGGTAAAAACAAAGGGAGAAATGATCCTATACAGTTTGCCGACTTTACAACTTCTTGTTTTATTATAGTTAGCTTGTAAGTTACCTCTAAGATTTTTTTTAATATTTCATCAACAATATCTTACAAAATTAATATTTTAATATCTATTTCACCATAATGCTGGTGTGGGTTGTTTTGAAGCATAATTTAGAAAAATAAAGATCATGAACAAAAAATACAAAAAAGAAATTGGTTGAAAAAGAAAAAGAAAAAAGAAGGGAAAAAACATAACAGTAGGTAAAAAAGGAAGAAGAAAGATTGAGAAGACTTTCAAAATGAAGTAAGAATCTCAAACTAGATGAATATTATGATTAGTTTTAAATTTAGTCTTTAGTTCACTGACAATGCCGCCGTAGCTGGCGAAATGGCCATCTGAAAACAAATCAATTAATTAAAACAAAAAAGCCAAGTGTGTTCTATCTTCAAATTATTTCGAATAATAGGGACCGAATTAATAGACGTGTTTGTAATACCTCTGTGGCGCTAAAGTCACGGATTGCGTACTGTGTAAAATAGGGAAAACCGACGTTTAGCAATAACTTGTGATATAGAATTTGTCTATTATCTAATAGTCTATAATTTGTCTAATCTGTCCCGGTAGCTCAGTGGTAAAGGCGGCACTGTGTGAATCCAGAGATTCCAGAGGTCGCGGGTTCGAAACCCAGCCGGGACAACACAAGTTATCATCCCATTTGGGATTTTTACCACATAATAATATGTCTTGGGCTTACTGCTCGAATAATGGGACTTTAATAGTCTCAGGGTGTCTACTGGTCAGGGAAAACCTGGAAAACCTGGAATTGTCAGGGAATTTTTTGAGACCGAAAAAGTCAGGGAAAAGTCAGGGAATTTTGTGAAAAAACACCATAAGTCAGGGAATTTTGTGAAAAAACACCAAAAGTCAGGGAATTTTTTTCAAGATCCAAATTTGTCATGAAAATGAAAAATAAAAAAAATTTGCCTGCGGCGCCACTGTAATCCAGCAGTGTGATAATGCTTCTTTGGTAAGAAACACAAAACACTCTTAATCACTTTTTATAAAATTAACAAAATTTTAGCAGGTCTTATATAATATTCATATAACGTCTCCTTAAAAAAGTAGACTGGAGAAACTGGAAAAATGGTCTGGAAAACCTGGAAAAGTCAGGGAATTTTACTTTGACCATTTAGTAGACACCCTGAGTCTTCATCGGGCAGTATAAATAAGGCGATATTATTATTCATTATTATTATTAATTTCGCCCTAAGACACAAATGAATGCATCCCGCTCCCGCAGGTATGCGTGGACGCCATCCTCTCGATCCACAAGTCAGGCGTGGACCTGGACCTGCAAAAAAAAAGCCCAGTGTTTTCTATCTTCACATTATTTCGAATAATAAGACACTAATGAATGAATTGCGCAGGTACCTACACCTTGTCTTTCATTCTATTATTTGATTTTGCTATTATCTTCACATTTATTTTTAACTACATTTTTTGACACTGTGATATATTCAATTTTATTGACATATTTTTTTACCTTTATTCTTGTTGTGTTTATATATTGACATTTGTAAATAGGACTAGCTCCGTTAATAAACACCCGTTTACCGGGCTTATTATTATTTCGAGGAAGATACATTTTTTTTTGCTTCTAAGTTAATAATAGTGAGGAGACATTTCAGTCTATCTCACTAAAACTATAACTAGTATGTTAAAATTAATTGTTTAAAAATTTCCGCACAAGATGACAAGTTTGCAGGATCACACTCTTCTGGATAGTTGTTTCAACAGAGTGTCGCATATCCAATAGCTTCAAATTTTCTTTAAAATTGCGTGATGTATTATTATTATTATTATTAAAGGTATGCGTGGACGCCCTCCTCTCGATCCACTCGCCCGGCGTGGACCTGGACCTGCACATGGTGGAGCTGATGGAGATGAAGCACAAGACGGCGGGGGACTCCTCCCTGGTGCGGGGGGTGGTGCTAGACCACGGGGCGCGCCACCCGGACATGCCCAAGTCCGTGCAGAACGCGTTCATCCTCACCTGCAACGTGAGCATGGAGTACGAGAAGAGGTGAGCGCTCCGTTCTGGTTTTTTTTTTCTTCTATTTATCGGCGCTTTAACACGTAGACGACCGGGGTACCACCGGTGGTACACCCGGTCGGATAGCCGTATTATCGCCGGTCCCACAAGAGAATTCACGAAAAAACCATGCCGGTCGTCTAAGTGTTAACAAGGCGATAAGTCTGTCGTTCACGCCAGATCCTCGAGATTATAATTTGGGAAATATGTAGGTGGCTTTGAGGAATGTTATAAGAGAGTCATTTCCCAACTGGTCGTCTAGCAAGGAGGGTGTAGAGGGGAGAGAGTCGTTGGTGCTGAAGGTCCGGGCAAGTCATAATGTGTGGCGTTCTGGTTTATTCAACTTGTTACTGCTTTTACCTCTCATAGATTTCTAACATTAGGAATAGGGTTCGTTCGAAGTATTGGGTTCTTTTTTGTAAAAAAAAAATATTTGTTTGCTCCGATTTCAATTTTTTCATATTTCTGGACGTTTCATAACCTCCTGAGCAACTTTGGTGGCTTGATTGAACTTAATTACATTTCTTATCTTAGTGGAAAGGCACTCGCTTGTCATGAAGAAGGTCCTGGGTTCGAACACTAGAGTCGAGAAAAAATTGTATTGAAAATTTTGGTTAGAGTTGTTTGTAGGGGATACCTTCTGATGCGCTCGGGTTGATTTGTGTCACATCTTGCCCATCATAGGAGTGGCATACTACGGGATGGGCAAGCTACAGCGTCTACAAGTCAGGAGCTACTGCTCCTTTTTCATAGCTACGAATTAAAAAAATCTCTGAAACACTCATATCTAAATTAATTAAAACCAATCTATTGTTTTTTTTTTACTTTCCTTATCCTATAGAAAGGAAAGTAATGGAATCACCCGAAAATTTCGATAGTCAGTTTTTCACATTTTTTAACGAACATCTTATTCTTACCTCATTACAAACGAAATGAATTTCAACTGTCTCTATTCTTGTTATTTTACTAACATTATTTATTCGATATATTTATTTGCATTATTAACTGTACATTCGAGCGTTCTTTATGAATACATAAATAATATAGGATACACAAATACATAATTAATATGGGATGCACATAATAATTTTATATTTACTAACTGTTGTGTATGGTGTTGTTCTAGTGAGGTGAACTCTGGCTTCTTCTACAAGACAGCTGAGGAGAGAGAGAAGTTTGTAGCGGCTGAGAGGGAGTTCATAGAGCAGAGAGTCCACAAGATAATCGCACTCAAGAAGAAAGTGTGCGAGGGAACTGACAAGAACTTTGTGGTGATCAACCAGAAAGTAGGTATTATTATTATCTGACCTGGTTGCAGGGTTTTCAGTGAAACCCTTACAAATAATTAATTTAACAATGAAAAAAAAAAAAAAATGGAAACAATATGTACAATAAAAATGAAAAAGAATAGAAAATATATAAAAACATTTGTCTTACTAAAGGGCGGGGTTATTGCCTATGGTAATATCTTCCACCCAATCTCTTCTGGTGATCAACCAGAAGGTAGGTAATATTGACGAGAGCTTTATGGATTACTATAAATGCATGTTTTGGGTGGGATTCGAACTAACAGATCTAACAGGTAGCTCATCCTGGATCACCAAAAATGCATTGGGTGGGATTTGAACCAATGGATCCCTACGCTACCTGAATTACCAAACTAGCGCCTTAACCACTTGACGAGCCCTAACAGTATTTTCTTAGATTTTGTTTTTTTTTTTTAATTTATTGTTTAGTTGACATTTAAAGAAATGTATAAAACATGGATACCCTATCTATACATCTATCATCATATCATATCATCATAGGGTGGCGTCATCGTGAACGATTGTAGCCAGACAGTGGAGGAATGACTCAGCACTTCTACCACTGTCCTTACAAGGAGGCTAATAATTGACAAGGGCCCCCAGAACCAAGCCAATGCTGGTCTACTCCCTGTTTATAGTCCCCCAGCCAGACATGTATTAATTTTCTTGATTTCCCCCGCCCCCCCAGGGTATCGACCCGCAGTCCCTAGACCTACTGGCGCGGGAAGGCATCATCGCCCTGCGCCGCGCCAAGCGCCGCAACATGGAGCGGCTGAGCCTCGCGTGTGGCGGCACCGCCATGAACAGTGTGGACGGGCTGGAGGCGGCTCATCTCGGCTACGCGGGCTCCGTGTATGAGCATGTGCTGGTAAGATGCCGGTTTTTTTTAACACTTATACGACCGGTATGGTTTTTCGTGAATTCTCTTGTGGGACCGACGATAATAGGGCTATCCGACCGGGTGTACCACCGGTGGTACACCCGGTCCATTCCGTACGAACGTGCGTTTACCACCGGTGGTACACCCGGTCGTCTACGTGTTAAAGATAAACAATGGACTTAACTTATAAAAGAACTGGAAGCAAGAATTTTCTACTTCCATTTTGGTTAACCAAACTGGAAGAAGGAAGAGAAAAAAAAACAAAAGTTATCCTCCCATTTACATATTATTATTATTGGGAGTGTTTCTCATTTATTTAAATGGTACAAAGTATTTTATCCATGGGCTTAACAGCAAACATAGATAAATTTCAGGTTGAGGTTGGAGGAGGAAGAATGAATCTTCAGAAGCTTAGGATTTTCCTCACAATTCTGCAAGTTTCAAGGAGGACAATCTTCGATAGGATATAGGATGGAAGTTCAATCTTCTTGCAGTGATGATACATTGAGGGATGAATCAGTCCATTGGTTGAGACAATGATTGGGATGATGTCAACAGAGTTCATGGTCCACATGTCTTTGATTTTATTTTTTTCTTACTTATTCCATTTTATTTATTCCACCCCCAGGGAGAGGAGAAGTACACCTTTGTGGAGGACTGCAAGAACCCGCAGAGCGTGACCATCCTGCTGAAGGGCCCCAACAAGCACACGCTGGCCCAGACCAAGGATGCGGTGCGGGATGGGCTGCGGGCCATCAAGAATGTTATCGATGATGGTGAGCTTTTCCTATGATGTTGTATAGAATTTTATCTGGATACAAGAGAACTGAAGAGACGGGACAGTAATAATAATTCCGTGTCCCTGAGATAGGTATTGATACTTAAATCACGGTGGTGAGAGGATTATTATGGACGCCCAGATCCAATATCTAGGCTCCTTTCAATATCTAGGCTCCGTCCATTGATTCTTTTTGGTTTTAACGTCCTACCTGGAGGTAGACATTACTGGGGTTTTACCCTCCGTTCGCTGGGAATCGTACCAGCTACCCACATTAACCTCACCCAGCCTGGGTAGGGCCGGAATTGCCAGCCTCATATGTTCAGAGGGAACACAATTTTCTGTGCGAAAAGTCTGCTCCAACCGGGAATCGAACTCAGGATCTTTGGACCACGGGCAGTAGTCACAACCGTTACACAGTTGAATAAGAGAACTCAAGAGGCCTGAATTATGTACTCTTATATCCAGGTTTCTCGTAGAAAGAGGTTATTTTCCCTTCGAAACCCTCGGCCCGTGGGGAGCATCGTAGAACTCCTTGTCAAAGAGGTGGGACGACGCTTGATTGAAGTAACAGGCGACATGAAATCAGCATTTTATTTTAAACAAAGACTCGCTATGGCCGTCCAAAGAGGCAATGCGGCGGCCATACTTGGTATGTTGCCTGTCAACCAAGGGCTCAATGAGGCTTTTGTACTTTGATTTAAAAATAAATAAAGTGTAAGGCAGTAGCCATGATTTTCCCTTATAGAGAAGTAAATTGGACCTGGAAATTTTTCTCTTAAATCCAGGTTCGACTGTTGAAAATACATATATAGATTTAAAAGATGAGTGTTTCACAGCTTTTCTTATTTTGTAGCTGTGAAACAGCTTGTGGTCTGTTGTAGCTGATGGCCTGAGAAGTGATACAATATATTTAGGTGACATATGCATAGGTACTGGATCAACACGAGTGCACCAAAAGGGGAGTCCCTTACAATCAACTTTTAGTACAATTTTTTGTCGGCATCAGCAATAGACATCTGCGTATAGAAAAGATAACGTGTCATATTATTGTGATTTTTGGATTGTTTCGATTCAAAACACACAATAAAATTCAACTTATTGCAGTAAATTTTATGTGTATGGTGTGCCATCATACGATTTTAATTTATTTTGTCTACATTTTACAATAATTTAATCAATTCTCATGCAAAGATGCTATCAATTCACAATTCGTGTATCGTGTGCCATCATACAACGACTTTAATTTATTTTGTCTACATTTTACAATATTTTAATCAATTCTTTTAATTTATTAATTATAATTTATTTTGTATTTATTTTACATTTCAATTTTTTTTTTTTTTAAATGTAATATGTAATAATGTATATTTATTTTAGTTTTTTTTACAATGTTTGTGGCTCCCACCCTAATTAATACTTGAATAATTCTCATGCAAAGATGTGTATTGTCTGTATTGTGTTCTCATGCAAAGATGTGTATTGTGCGATTTCCAGGCGCCGTGGTACCGGGGGCCGGGGCTTTCGAAGTGGCTGCCTGGCATGAGCTGCAGAAGTTCAAGACCAGCGTGAAGGGCAAGAGCCGCCTCGGCATTCAGGCCTACGCCGAGGCTCTGCTCATCATTCCCAAGACCATCGGTGAGTGGAGGAGGGCGGATGTGAAAGGGTTGGCTGTGAGAGTGGAACTGAAAGGGCTGGGTGTGAGTAGAGTAGAGTAGAAGTGAAAGGGCTGGGTGTGAGTAGAGCATTCAGGCCTACGCCGAGGCTCTGCTTATCATTCCCAAGACCATCGGTAAGTGGAGGAGTGCGGAAGTGAAAGGGTTGGGTGTGAGAGTGGAACTGAAAGGGCTGGGTGTGAGTAGAGCATTCAGGCCTACGCCGAGGCTCTGCTTATCATTCCCAAGACCATCGGTAAGTGGAGGAGTGCGAATGTGAAAGGGTTGGGTGTGAGAATAGAAGAAGTGAAAGGGTTGGCTGTGAGTAGAGTAGAATTGGAAAGTTTGGGTGTGAGTAGAGTAGAATTGAAAAGGTTGGGTGTGAGTAGGGTAGAATTGAAAAGGTTGGGTGTGAGTAGAGTAGAAGTGAAAGGGTTGGGTGTGAGTAGAGTATAAAGGAAAGGGCTGGCTGTGAGTAGAGTGGAACAGAACTGGAAAGTTTGGGTGTGAGTAGAGTAGAGAAGAAGTGAAAGGGCTGGGTGTGAGAGTAGAAGTGAAAGGGTTGGGTGTGAGAGTAAGTGAAAGGGTTGGGTGTGAGAGTAGAAGTGAAAGGGCTGGCTGTGAGTTGAGTAGAAGTGAAAGGGTTGGGTGTGAGTAGAGTAGAGTAGAAGTGAAAGGGCTGGGTGTGAGTAGAGTAGAGTAGAAGTGAAAGGGCTGGGTGTGAGTAGAGTAGAAGTGAAAGGGTTGGGTGTGAGTAGAGTAGAAGTGAAAGGGCTGGGTGTGAGTAGAGTAGAAGTGAAAGGGTTGGGTGTGAGTAGAGTAGAAGTGAAAGGGCTTGGTGTGAGTAGAGTAGAAGTGAAAGGGTTGGGTGTGAGTAGAGTAGAAGTGAAAAGGTTGGGTGTGAGTAGAGTAGAAGTGGAAAGGTTGGGTGTGAGAATAGAAGAAGTGAAAGGGTTGGGTGTGAGTAGAGGGGTATTGCTAATTATATTGGGATTATAAATATTTATTAATGAAGCTTAACTGAGGGAATTTTGCTCCTTTATACCATAACCCAGAAGAATTATTGTCTCATATATTATTATATTTTTTTAATATAAGTGTTTCACAACCTTTTTTAATTCGTAGCCATGAAACAGGGCTTGTGATCTATGTTGTAGCTTATCCATGGCTCTCCTCTGATGGGCGAGAAGAGATACTATACTTCCCATTTAGATGCTGGGTCAAAATGGTATCCCTTACAAAAAACTGTAATAAAAATTAGAATACCCTTTTTTAGCTCTGGGGATTGTCCCAGGACCTTCCGCATGACAAGCGAGTAGCTTTCCTCTGAGATAATCAAGCTAATAAATGAATAAATGGGTTTATTTGTGTTATTATATCACATTTCTTGTGTGTAGCGCAGATTTATCGGACTTTTCCGTATTTTCCAATATCCCAATATCTTATTCTGTCTATAATTCCCCCACTGGTCGCTGCTCACATTTAAGCAGCTACTCATTTTTCCTCACGAGGTATGAGTGAATCGCGAACATCCAAGTACAGAGCAAAAAAAATCATGTCCGCGGGGAATCAAACCCAGGTCACCGTGCGTGCAAACTAGTATTACTACCTGTTACCAATGTTATTATAATTTTTATCTAGTCACTAAATGTTTTATATGTTTTAATATTAACCTATGTTTTTTTCATTGTAGTAACATGTATTTATGTTCCAGTCTTACAGTCTAATTTTCTTTTTCCTAATTTGACAGTGCTGAATTTTTTTTTTTCAGTTCCAGTTTCCATTTATGTTTGATTTTACACTGGGCTTGACCCGTAAATATACAATAACAAAAAAATTACAATGCCTGGCGCGTTAACTCACTCGGCCACGGCGACTACTTCTCATGTAATTGTTCTCATGTAACTACTTCTCATGTAATTGTTCTCATGTAACTACTTCTCATGTAATTGTTCTCATGTAACTACTTCTCATGTAAGTGTTCGGTGATTTCTTCTCCTCAGCGGTGAACTCCGGGTTCGATGCCCAGGACACGCTGGTGAAGCTGCAGGAGGCGCTGGCGGAGTCGGAGGAGGTGCCGGTGGGGGTGGATGTGAGCAGCGGGGAGGTGATGAACCCTGTGGCCGCGGGGGTCTACGACAACCTCACAGTCAAGCGGCAGATCATCAACTCCTGGTGAGAACTCAACGGAGAACAATTTCGATCAAAATATATTTACCAATTTTTTATAAGTACAATAATAATAATACTCTTTAGTGGAAGGTAACCACAAGGCAAGGTTAATGCTCAAAGCATTTTCTACCACCTAACCCTCAGAGTCTTATTAATTAATGCGGAAAAATTCATGCACTGGGTGGGATTCGAACCAACGGATCCCTACGCTACCTGGATTACCAGACTAGCACGTTAACCACTTGACTACCAATGCATGTATTTAATCAAGGTATTTAATCGTAGAACTCAACGTAAAACAATTTTAATGAAAGTTTATTTACTATTTTTTTATAAGTACAATGAAAAGTTATAACAATTGTCAAAGCTCGATCAAGGGTGGTGACATTGCCTTCGGCATCCTCTTCTATAATATTGCCACATTGAGCCTTTTAGCTGTATGATACTTACAAATAATTGTCTTAATAGGTGAGAAAAGACATTTCTGTGTATTATGGTCACAGAAAGCAATTTCGAAAAGCTAACTTGACTTATTACAAGTGTAATGTATGATGGTAGTGTTGATTTTTTTTTTTTTTTTTTTTATATAAAAATTTCCTCTCTTTCTATGTCCTATTCACTAGCCGACCTCAGTAGCTTGATCGATAAGGCAGCGGACTTGTAACCTAGAGGTCGGTGGTTCAAGTCCCGGTTTCAGCATAGATTTAGTAAAGCGAGTTTGAGTAGTTAAGTTAGTGATATCACGAAAGTGATTAACGCAAATATGATAACTTAAACTTTTTTTAACTTGGTCACAGAAAGCAATTTTGAAAAGTTAACTTGACTTGTTACAAGTGTAATATGTATGTCGGTGGCAGTATTGATTTTTTTTTAATTCAATTTTCATCTCTTTCCATATCCTATTCACTGATTGCCCTCGTGTCTCTGTCTGTTCTCAGCTCTGTGATCGCCAGCAATCTGCTCCTGGTGGATGAAGTGATGCGCGCTGGAATGTCCTCCCTCAAAGGATAATAAGGACTATGCCGTCTCTGTTCGTTCCCTCTGCCTGCACATTCTCCTCTTCAAACCGTCTTTCCCCTTGCTGGGGTGGCTCGTTCCCTCTGCCTACACATTCTCCTCTTCAAACCGTCTTTCCCCTTGCTGGGGTGGCTCGTTCCCTCTGCCTACACATTCTCCTCTTCAAACCGTCTTTCCCCTTGCTGGGGTGGCTCGTTCCCTCTGCCTACACATTCTCCTCTTCAAACCGTCTTTTTCCCCTTGCTGGGGTTGCTTCAGTTGAGCTCCACAATGGATGGAACTTTTCACCCCCTCTTCTGTTCTGTTTTAAACAAATAAAATATTTTATATGGAAATGTGAAGACTTCCACATTCTTCATCTTTCTGTTTTGTTCACTTGGGCCTCTTATTATTATTACCATTATTGTCTTGTGAAAATGTCTTCATTAATAACAGCTTTTTTTATTTTGAACCCGTCACACATTGCCTAAAATTGGTAATAGGAAACTGATTGACTCAGATGTTATTATTAATAAACAAATGCGAACAAACTTTATCTACAAAAAAATAGTTCCTTGCCCGTTTATGTTGTTTCATGAAGTAGAATTATTTATTATGTTAATAGTTTTTGGATGCTTTTGGAATGTGTGACGCTGGCCATTGTAAAGAAAATCCATTTTCACTCTAAAAAAAACTTATTTCTCTTGGTTTAGTTTCAGCAATATTTTCAGAGGTTGTCTAAGTAGCAAACTTTCTGCATATTGATAATTTATATTGCATAGAGAGAGGTTACAAGTCCCCCTAACACAAATTAATACGTTCAAAAATGATCATAGAAAATACACGTACTTTAGTTGGACTTTTTCCCACAATACCCTAGCTGTGTAACACATTGTTGTTCTAAATAGTTCAATTGTAAATGCATGAAACATAATTCTCCTTATTTCATGTAAATGCATGATACAATTGATACATGAAGCCGTTCTTTTTGTTTTGTTTTTCGTTTAACACCTAACACTAATTGTAAGGATGCAAGAAAATAACATTAAAGTGAAAATATTTTTCAATGTTTTGTAATTTGTATCTCTGTGGTATATTATTTCTCCTTTATTGATTGCTTTAGCAGAGAAAATTTGAAATCAATTTGTTAGATTTGAGGTCTTGTCGTGTCAAAATTCGTATGAAACAATCAGAGTTCAAACATTTACCTAAAGATGGTTAAAAAATTGAACTCGTGTTGAGCTGAGCCGCTATCCCCCTGAGTGTTATCATCTTTTGTGGTTATTATTATCTGACCTGATTGAAGGGTTTTCAGTGAAACCCTTACAATTAACACTGCGACCTAATTAGATCTATTGTGACCAGTTGATTCTATTCAGTTTTAATGTCCTGATTTAAGGTAGATGGTCAGGACCGGGGGTTTTACCCTCCATTCCCTGGGAATCGTGCCAACTACCTACATTGACCTCACCCATCCTAGGTAGGGACGGAAATGCCATGTTTGGAGGGGACAGAATTTTTTTCGAAAAGTCTGCCCCAACTGGGAGTCGAACTCGAAACCTCTGGACTATGGGCAGTAGTCACAACCATTGCGTCACGGAGGGTGGACTTTTTGTATTAATCACTTTTGTGATATCACAACTTCTCAAAGTCCCTCTACTAAATCTACGCTGGAACCACCGACCTCCAGGTTATAAGTCCACCGCCTTATCGATCAAGCTACTGAGGTTGGTAATCCCACAGAGTGCAACATTTTCTTTCGAAACGTTTTGCAATATTATAACTCGAACTTCTAATGGGAAGCGCTACGAAGTCAGTGGGATTCGATCTCATTTGATGCCAGAGGGAGAATGCCGAGTGGAGCATGAAAAACTTCGTAACTTTCGAGGCAAAATTTTTGTTGTTAGTGGGATACTGGCCTTAATCATCACAACCGGCAAATGATAACCCTATAATAAAAAAAAAAGCTTTAGAGTGAACGAAAAGTCCCGGGACGGATTTTTCTCTTTAACAGCCTAAGATGGTTGAATTTTTGTATGAAGTTGTTCTAACGCAATTGCGTTAAAAACTTAAATTTTTGCTCAAACGGTTTGGATTTGTAAAAAGAACATGTATTGTATAGTTATATGTACACACAGAGACAGCTTCATTTTATAGATACCTATAGATGTCGGATCTAACTCTGACCCATGTTCCTCCCTCATTTAAACTCTGAAGCGAGCTCCTGATTAATGTTCACATAGTGTTTTAGTAGAAATTGCGAAATAAAGTGCGGTTGATTGTTCCTCGAATTCACACAAAACATTGGGAACCCCTTAAACTTTGTCAAATGATAAAAGGGATATGTGGCTCACTTCTCATCAATGAGGTGTAGAATCCGCGATGTTTACACTGATAAGCTACGTTTTCAGAAACAAACTGCTCCGAGAGCCAGAAACTAAACGGCTTTTGCTTGTAAAAATATTCCTCTTTTCTCATGAAAATGATGCACAAACTATTTTCACGAGCCATCCAAGCTTGTAATGCTGTGCTTACAGTGAGCGAGCAAGTTTCCGCCCCTTTAGAACATTTTTAAATTTTCTGAAATTTTAAAATTCCATTAAAAATTATGATTTTGTTAAAACGTTAGTGACTTTTTGGCAGTTTCGGCTTTTCAGGATCTCTCCTCGGCATTATAAGGACTTGAAAATGTCTCTTCTGGATGTGGACCCTCAAGAGCTGTTCGAAACTCACTCAGTCAGCGACATCGAACAAGTGAGGGTGAGAATTCGGCAAGAAATTGAGAAGAAAAAAGAGGAGCTGAGGGTTATGGTTGGGTAAGTCAAAGTTGGATTCATAGCTTTTCAAGGCACCCCTAGATCACTAATAAATCGTACTTGCATGGTTGCTAGGATTAAGTTTGCCCTAGAGGATAAAGAAAAATCTCTTAAATATGTTGAGTTTTAAGCTCACCAACCTTGGGTTAAGGTAAAGATGGCAAGCTTAATATTGCAATTTTTGGCCAAGATGAGGTATATTTAACCATCTAAATGTGTTTAGGAGATTGTGTAAAATGTAAAAAATTACCTAGAAGTCCGTTTTTTAGGTAACAGAAAATTTTTATAATTTTTTTTGTACTTTTTTAATTATAGGAATATAATTTAATATTTTAGTATTTAAATTAGACTTTGTGATGCTGACATTCGGGCACAACCTAGGCTGGGTAAGGTTAAAGTTGGTGGCAAGTTTGTGAATTTCCAACACTCTGATAGTAATATGACCATCCAGGTAAAGGTGGCATTGAACCAAAAAAAAAAAAAAACCCAAATGATGAAAAGAGAGATGTCTTTTGTTAGCTGTCTAGAATAGTTTGGGCAATGGTCTTAGTTTATTTGTGCCAGAGTGAGAATAAGTGCAGCTGATTAAACTGCAGTACATAGCAACCCAGTATAATAAAGACTTTAACCCAACCTTATAATGCTATCAAAGCACTTATCTACATACATTAGTAAAAAAAATCATTTTGTAAAATGTAAGATTTACCCTGTTGAGAAGTAGGACTTGTCATGCAAAAGTTCAGAGATGAGTGCAACCTTAATATACATCTAGACTATAATAATAATATTTTCATGTCATATAATAATAATATTTTCATTAATTTTTTCAGTGAACGCTACCGTGACCTGATTGATGCTGCAGACTCCATCAGTAACATGACTGTCCTCTCGCAAGGTGTCATCAGAGATGTTCATGAAATTTCCTCTAAATGTTCCAATACCAGATCAAGCACAATTAATCCAACCCCCCAACCATCAATCACCCCAGTAGACTATTTTGCAGCTCAAATTAAATTACTTATTGACTTAAACCAACAAATCTGGATGTGCTTAGATGAGAGAAATGTTCTTCTTGCCACCATTTTCTACCAGTTTGCATTCTTCATCAAAACAAATGTAGACATTGAAGTGCCTCATTCTAAACTGCTAGGTGTTCAGTGGAAAACCATGGTGCATTTTCAGCATACGATAATAAAGAATTGTGAGAAACTCCTGCTTGATCTAACACCAAGTGGAACTCAGACGTGTGAATGTATTCTTAGTTTAGCCCTGCTTGAAAATCTAAACACTCAAGAACTCCTTGACAGATATTTGGAGCTGAGAAGTAAAGCTATTCAAAAAAGTTTCACACCAACTGAAGACTCAGCTATAGCCAAAGAAAATATCATCAACAGCTATGACATTTTGCTGAACTCAATATCATGTATTTATGAGAATTTCCATTCCAGTACAGGTTTTCTGTGGACCCATGGTGATTCAAAATTTCAAACCCCTGTGTTGAAACTAATGCAAACTGATGAAAGTATGCTAAGAAATTCAAAACATCTTCCAAATATAGTTCATTCATACAAGATGAATAGTATTGCATTGAATACAGTTGATTTGGAAAGTGTAGGCAGCAAAATTCTCACTTGGTTGTCAAACATGAAACGGGAAGTAGAAGTTGGTGTTGAGAGCTCTCTCAAGTTTGTTCTTTCCTTGAAGCTTGTCCAAGATATTCACAACAGTGCCAGTAAAGTTCCTGACAATTTTCCCATGGTTATCAATGAGCTGTGTCTGCCCAACTCATTGAATATATGGAGTGAGATGTATCAAGTGCTCATCATAGACAAAGCCAAGCATTTGATTTCAATCAAGTGGGGTCAAAGCTTTGACTCGGTACATGCAGAGGTTCTCAGGGCTGTTAAGAGTTGTAACAGTGAGAAGAACAAGGAGTCTGAGCTGGACTTGAGTAAGTTGTGTATCAAATTCATAAGACAATTGATATATAGAGGGAACTTCTGAAAGTCCTTTGTTGTATCCCTTTCCCTCCCGGATTAAACAATCATGAGGCTAGAAATTTTGATCAGTAAAATGGCATCTGCTTGTTCTGTGTTTAGTTTTTAACTTCCTTGCCCAAATTTGAGTTTTGTTTAAATTTCAACTTGATGATTTTTTTCAAATCTCGCGAGAAGTGTAAATTGAGTAAAAGTCTCAGGAGCGAAAGGGGTATAGAGGTAATGTTGTTGGGTTCCAGGACTGGTCACTCAATTGTCTACTGATTTTTATTTGCTATCTGGGGCTTCAAGCTTCTCAAGGGAAGGAAATCCATTTGTTATTTTATATCAGGGTTTTTGTTATATCAAGGCTCCACTGTACAAGTAGAAGAAAATTAGAAAAAAATTGCTCAAGGCATAGATGGCCTAGAATAGAAAATTGATACCTCAATTATCAGACTAGACAATTTTCTTTTCTCTTGCTTATTAACAAGACTGAGCAGAACAGGTTTTATATAGTTTTTACTAAATAACTTACAAGTATGTATTTTTGTTTACAAATGTATGTATCTGTATCATGACAACTCTATACTTTATTTATTGCATTTTTATAATTCTAGAATATATTGTCCTCTTCTTCGTTTCAGGGTGGTACACTTGGAAAGAATCAAACTCAGATCTTGATGTTCATGAAAAGAAACCCTCCTCTCTCACCAGTAGTTCCACATCCACTAGTGGCCTTTTCCACTCCATCAGTGGTCTCCTCTTGAAATCCCACGGCTTTACTCCCCGCGTTGTCAGTGTCAGCAACAGTATCCAAGCCAGGATCAGCACACTAGACAAGGACCTACAAGCAGTGGACCAGCTCAACATAAACCAAGTCCTCACAAAACACCAGATGTCATGCTGTGAAAAATCTGTCGCTAAACTAGTCTCATTTCTTCTGGAACAAATAAACAGTGAAGGGGTCTCTCAATCTACATGTGTGCTCATCGCTCGCATAACGTCCTGCCTTACACAATTTTGCCCTGCACTACAACATATACTGAATACCTCCACTGACAGCACACTTGAGCCTTCTCCAAGCTGGAACCAAGTGGTTGCTCTACTTCTCTCTTGTAATCACAAAGCGTGGGACCAGTACATTGTCCTGGCAAAACCCCATTACTTTGCCATGTTCTCAAAGCTGAACACAGCTAACATGACCATGACCTATGTGCTTCAGTCCCTTGCTCAATGGGAAACAGTCACAATTGAAGAGACCACAGAGTCGGGAGCAATACAAGAGTCATCCATCCAGGTACCTACACAGCCAGGACTTCTACTGCAGGAGTCACTCCTTCGCTTCACGTCAAACCTCTCTCGACTCTCCCCCTCACTATACTTGCGGCAAAACCTAACACAAGAAGTACTAAACTATGTGCTAACCAAATTCACTCCACTCAATGAAACCAGTGCTCTGAGCAGCAAACAACTGGTACAAAGGATGAACATCCAGTCCTTATTTGATGTAAGATACATCGCCAATGTTCTGGTTACCAACCAGAGCAAATCCATCACGCCAGCAATCAGCGAAAAAATTTCCGAGCTTGAGAAATCAATCGACGTGTTCGACTTGGAAATCATTCGTCCTTATCTGAGTGAAAACATCGACAAGTGCGTTGCCAAGACACAATGCTTGCTAGGTGTTAAATCCTCGCATGCACACAGCAGCAACAGTCACGTGACTATGACGTCATCAAATGCCTCCAGTGTGATACCAATCTCCAAAGATGTGCCATGGTTCCCATTGCTGGCGCTGAGTAATACAGGTCAGAGCAGTCTGGTCCCACTAGGGGTGGGTGGGGCTAAGAAGGCAGGCAAGTCAGCTTCTACCTTGCCCACCAGTGACTTAGGGAGCTCCCTGAGTGCCAGTGCCAAGTCTACCTTCTTCTCGGTGACGGAATGGTTTGGATGAAACTTGACTCCAACATTAGCCAATAACTGACTCTTACTAGTTAACTTCTACTTAGGGCATGATTAAGAAACAAACAAATCTAATATATGTATGGTTTTATTTGTGGTGAAGCACAAGGCCTCTTCACAATTTATGTGGGTAGCGCAGCATTACTAAGAGCCTCTTTTACTTTTTCGAATTATTCTATTGCATTAATTTCTTTTTACTCTGGTAATGTCGCCACTGGTCGTTACTCATACTAGTACCTACTCATTTTTCCTCACGAGGTATGAGTGGACCCCGAACATCCAAGTACAGAGCAGAAAAATTCCTGCCCCGCTGGGAAGCGAACCCAGGTCACTATGCGTGCAATGCCCAGCGCTCTAAATCACTGGGCAACGGTGTATAATCTAATATATACCGCGTTTCACAGTAGAATACTTGTTTTATAAAAGTATTTTTGTTTTGAGGTAATATAACCTCAGTAAGTCCTACATTCCAACCATAAGAAAAATGGTAAACTTGATTTTATCCTAAGTTGATTATTTGTAGCTTTAATTAAATTCTAGTTGCTTGGCTTTTTGGGTAAGAGCTCAAATTCATGTATTCCTATAATAGGCTATTTATTGTTTTTACTTAAAGTGTATTTATTTGTTAAATATAGATATTTCATTTATTTTAATAATCAAATAATTTATTATTGTTTGATTGAATTCTTTCTTTTTAATAAAATACTTGCCAAGTAAATTGGACAAAATTGGGCAGATCAATGATATTTTCCCACCTATGATAATATTTCCTAAAATTTGATTAAGATGCACGCGGAAGAGAAGGTTCAACTGTAGAACTTGGATAAATGAGAAAATACAGTGAATGCAAAATCCCTGTTATGATATGAACATAATTATAATATTTGAAACAGAATATATTAACAAATAAATAAGCAAGCAAAGAAGAAGTATAGTTGTATAATGAATTATGTAGGTTATATTAATAGAAATGAGTGGGGTAGGTAATTAAATTATTGCACCCTGAGGATTTGTTTATCAAATACATTTAACAGGGTGATAAATCTCTGACTAAAACAACAACACAAATCAGTTTATTAGCGCTAGTCAGATATTTATGAGCCTGTTTAATGTAATTCAACAACGAAGCCTAGGATAGAGAAATCTTCGAATTTGAAAAGGTCCACTTAAAATTGAAAACTTAATGTAAAAAAATATCGTTTTATGATGAAGTATTTTCGTGTTTTATACACACCTGTGAATATTTTAAATGGATTATGTAAACATTATTTTTACTTTTAGGTCACCAACAAATTAGACAATATTTATCGGAATGCCGAGATTATTTAATCTTTTAGCCGAAATAATCAACCAACTGGTTATCAGTGCAAAGCAGGTGAAAAAAGAAGAAGAAAAAAAAGTAGCTGACCGAACATTGTAAGTCCTTTTGCCTTTGAGGCTCTTGAATAGGGCAGAATTCATCAACTTTTAGTGAGTGAGAGGGTATCCTTAACTAAAAATATCTATGGAGACAAGAGTATTTTTTTCTGATATCATATTGCTACACTTCTACTTTCAGGGCGGAATTAATAGACGTTTTTGTAATACCTCTGTGGCGCTAAGTCACGGATTGCGTACTGTGTAAGATAGGGAAAATCGACACTTACCAACGACTTAAGTTATCGATGTTGTCTATTAATTCCACCCTAAACCTTATAGATACCGGAAGTATTAGAAGAAAATAAATAAAATCAAATCGCCACCCTGATACCAGCTCAGGTTATATCGAAGAAAGAAATATCGTAAAAGGAGCAAGGACTCGGAGGGCAGAATTAATAGACGTTTTTGTAATACCTCTGTAGCGCTAAGTCACGGATTGCGTACTGTGTAAGATAGGGAAAACCGACACTTACCAACGACTTAAGTTATTGATGTCTATTAATTCCGCCCTGATTGTTAAGTCTCCTCTGTAAATAAATATCATTAAAAAAAATCGTAAATACTGGAAAGAAAAACCCTGGACTAAGGCTTGCACCGCGTAACGAAGCGCGGGTACAGGCACACATCCCGCACATGGTACTGGTTGAGCATCCAGCAGAGAACCCGCTCCAGCCCCAGGCCAAAGCCCCCGTGCGGCACAGACCCGTAGACCCGCTGGTCCGTGTACCAGTAGTAGGGGGCGGGGTCGATGCCCTCTCTCTTGTAGCCGGCCAGAAGCTCCTCGCGGTCCCAGATACGCATGGACCCGCCCACCACCTCTCCCACGTTGGGGAACAGAATGTCCACGCTCTCCGTCAGATTGGGGTCCTCCTTGCATCTGTAGAATAATAATAATATCGCCTTATTTATACTGCCCGATTAAGACTATTTAAGTCCCATTATTACAGCAATAAGCCCAAGACATATTATTATGTGTTAAAAATCCCAAATGGGAGGATAACTTGTCTTGTCCCGGCTGGGTTTCGAACCCGCGACCTCTGGATTCACAGAGTGCCGCCTTTACCACTGAGCTACCGGGACATTGTAATGATTACTTTTAGCAAGCCTCTATGGCACGTTGAATACACCATTTTCCATCTCCAGTGCCTGAAGATAAGCAAACGTCCAGTGAGGCTAGGACTTGGATCGGTGACAATTCAAATTCAAACTCTCATGATGCCAGCTATTCCCAAGGTAGAATCCCGTTAACTCAATATTTAAGGGACAGAAGAGGCTTTTCGAGTTATTGGTATTTCGACTAAAGAGGAAAGTTCAACAAGGATCTAAGAGTTTTTTTTATCTATCTAGAACATAACATTGCTTACAATCATTCAAGAATAATTTTAAACAACAACACTAATGTTCATAGGTTCTTTCGAGTTAACGGGATTTTCGAGTTCGCAAGATTCTACTGTAACAACTGCAATGGGTGTACCTCTTTCTTAAGACACGTTAACATAATATAAGGGTTGGGTGGAAGAGATTGCCATAGGCAATAACCCCGCCCTTTAGTTAGGACTTCTGTTTTTATATATTTTCTATTCTTTTTCATTTTTATTGTATTTTTTCCATTTTTTTTCATTGTTAAAATAACTATTTATATGTAGGTACATAATGTCCATTTATACCTAATAAAGCGTTGTATAGTAATAATAATAACTGCAATGGGTGTACCTCTTTCTCTAGACACGTTAACATAACTTACCTGGACATGTAGAAGGACTTGATTCCGGCCGGGAAGCGACAGAGCATGATCGGACGATTGATCTGGTCGGTCATCCTGCGTTCGGGCATTTCCGGGATGTCATCTCCGAACTCGTACGGGCTGTTGTCGGGCTTCCGAATGTCGTGCTTCAGCAGATACTCGATGGCTTCCGAGTAGTTCATTCGGAGGAAAGGGCGCTGAGGTCGCTCGAAGTTGGGGTTCATCTGAAGCACTGAGGACAAGAGAAGGGACGCTGTTGATTTTCGTTTTTTAACTTTGAATAATTAAAGTTGAAAGTTAAAGTTATCATATTTGTGTTATTCACTTTCGTGATATCACAACTACTCAAACTCGCTTTTACTAAATCTACGCTGAAACCGGGACTTGAACCACCGACCTCCAGGTTACAAGTCCGCTGCCTTTAAGATCAAGCCACTGAGGTCGGTGTTTAACTTTGAATAATAATAATAATATCGCCTTATTTATACTGCCCGATAAGGACTATGAAAGTCCCATTATTCTAGCAGTATGCCCAAGACATATTATTACGTGGTAAAAATCCCACATGAGGATAAATTGTCATGTCCCGGCTGGGTTTCGAACCCACGACCTCTGGAACCTCTGGATTCACATAGTGCCGCCTTTACCACTGAGCTACCGGGACAGACACTGAGCTACCGGGACAGATAAGGGATGCTGTTGATTTTTCTTTTTTTAGTTTCTATTTCCTGATAAAGAAAGTATTGCGTTCGGTCAGTTTTTTTTTTAATTGAGCTGATAACATTTCTGGACGAATCAGACAGACCCTCCTGATTCCAAAAAAGTGATTTTCATCAAAATGTCTGTTAGTATATCAAATCAATATTTATTGTGTATAATATACATTGTATGTTCACAATTATACTTAAATCTAAGCTAATTCTAGTTAATGTTTATGGGATGTCTTAAAATTTACGGTGACTAGTGATAAAGACTTAAAGAAAGTAATTTAAAAGGTAAGTATCTAGTGTAAATTATGAGAGAGACAAATTAATAATGAGAGTGGGTGACTAGAGTGGGGTGAGTAGATGAAGAAGATTGAGAGGTAACAGTAGGGGGGGGGGGGGGGGGGGGTGAAGAAGTGTGAGAGGTAAGAATGGGGGGTGAAGAAGTGTGAGGGGTAATAGGGGGGAACAAGTGTAGAAGAATGAGAGGCAATAGTGGAGGCAACAGATGTAGAAGAGTGAGAGATAAGAGGGGGGGGGGGGGGGGAGTGAAGAAGTGTGAGAGGTAATAGGGAGGAACAGGTGTAGAAGAGTGAAAGATAAGAATGGAGGAAACAGTTGGACAAGAGTGAGGAGGAAGTGTAGGAGGCATATGAGTAGAAGAGTGAGGGGGAAGAGTCAGGAACAGATGGGGGAGATTGGAGGTCAGGGGGAAAAAGAAGAGTAATAAGGAGAAAGAGAGAGGGAGATAGATAGAGTTAGATAATATAGAGAGACAGATTGAGGGGGAAAAAAAAAAAAAAAGGAGGAGAACCGAAGTTAATGAAGGTCATGTCAGAGAAAACTCCCGAAAGCTGTACGGGCAGGAGACCAGAAGTGAGTCCTTTAGTGAGGTTTTAAATCTTTCAATGTTCAGGGCTTTCAATGAGGATGGAAGTTTGTTGTAGATACTGATGCCTGAACATAGAAATGATTTATGGAAGACACTTTCCCGACTGACAACAATGTTTTCATGATTTCTCGTGTTGTAACCATGGTTGTCAGAGTGTCTGGGAAGGTCGTTTTGGATTTTATGAATGAGGACGCACGAGTCAAGAATCACCTGTCCGTACAGAGTCAAGATGTTGTTCTCCTTGAATTTAGAAGAATATCTATATTTAGAAGAAAATGAAAAAGTATAATATAGATTTTTTTCTCGTTTGTCGAGTAAGTAAGGTAAGATGTTCGTATAAGATGTTCCTGATGCATCTTTGAACAGGAAATTCAGAAATACTGACTCAGCTGCCCAAGGACCTAGAATTACCACTGAGAAAGAAAGAAAGCTTTTTTTTAATTTGGACTTAACGTCCCTATCATAGGCATGGTCATATCATTTGGGTTTGGCCTGGACTGCGATTTGGGTTTGGCCGATACCCATTAAATTTTATTTTTAAATATATATAAGTATATTTAATATCTACTTAATTATATAATACCTATTGACTTGAGTTAACAATGTTATTAATTCTTTGTTGATGATTGTTTTGTAAAAATAAATAAAGTGTAAATAAATAAATAAACTCAGCTGCCCAAGGACCTATAATTACCACTGAGGAAGCAAGAAAGCTTTTTTAATTTGGGTATTAACGTCACTTTCAACGGCATGGTCATATCACGACGGAGGTGTTACCCTTCATTCCCAGGTAACTCACAAAGCTGCTACCCACATTAAGCTCCCCTAGCCTGGGTTTGACCGGAATGCCAGCATCATGAAGTCTTCACCTTGCTGGATGTTGCTTAACTTCGGTGATTCTACGAGAACCGGTGCTCATTTCAAGCAAGAAAGCTTTTTTTAATTTGGGTATTAACGTCGCTTTCAACGGCATGGTCATATCACACAGGGCCTACGCCATCCATGCTCACCCAGGTCCCCATGCGTGGCCAGCACTCTGTCAACTGTGTCGCAGATCAGATCCTCCAGCTTCTCCAGCAGCTCCTCGAAGCTGAGGAAGCCACACTCCGCCTCCACGTGCGTGTACTCAGCCAGGTGACGGCGCGTGCGCGAGTTCTCTGCGCGGTAGCTCTGCGCAATGCAGTAGACGTTGCTTTTTTTTTAAATTTTTATTGTTATTAATAAATTCTTTGTTGATGATTGTGTTTTTTTTTTTAAATTTTATTGATATTAATTCTTTGTTGATGATTGTTTTTTTAATTTTATTGTTATTAATTCTTTGTTGATGATTGTTTTTTTTTTTTTTAATTTTATTGTTATTAATTCTTTGTTGATGATTGTTTTATTGTTATTAATTCTTTGTTGATGATTGTTTTTTTAAATTATATTGTTATTAATTCTTTGTTGATGATTTGTTTTTTTTTTTTTAATTTTATTGTTATTTGATGTTGATGATGGTTTTTTTTAAAATTTTATTGTTATTAATTCTTTGTTGATGATTGTTTTTTTTTTTAAAATTTTATTGTTATTAATTCTTTGTTGATGATTGTTTTTTTTTTTTTTAATTTTATTGTTATTAATTCTTTGTTGATGATTGTTTTCTTTAATTTTATTGTTATTAATGCTTTGTTGATGATTGTTTTTTTTTTTAATTTTATTGTTATTATTTCTTTGTTGATGATTGTTTATTTTTTAATTTTATTGTTATTATTTCTTTGTTGATGATTGTTTATTTTAATTTTATTGTTATTAATTCTTTGTTGATGATTGTTTTCTTTAATTTTATTGTTATTAATGCTTTGTTGATGATTGTTTTTTTTTTTTTAATTTTATTGTTATTATTTCTTTGTTGATGATTGTTTATTTTTTAATTTTATTGTTATTATTTCTTTGTTGATGATTGTTTATTTTAATTTTATTGTTATTAATTCTTTGTTGATGATTGTTTTTTTTTTAAATTTTATTGTTACTAATTCTTTGTTGATGATTGTTTTGTAAAAATAAATAAAGTGTAAATAAATAAATATGCCATCCATGCTCACCCAGGTCCCCATGCGTGGCCAGCACTCTGTCAACTGTGTCGCAGATCAGATCCTCCAGCTTCTCCAGCAGCTCCTCGAAGCTGAGGAAGCCACACTCTGCCTCCACATGCGTGTACTCAGCCAGGTGACGGCGCGTGCGCGAGTTCTCTGCGCGGTAGCTCTGCGCAATGCAGTAGACGTCCCCCAGGGCGGGGAGACACGTCTCCAGGTAGAGTTGGGAGCTCTGCGTCAGGTAGGCGGGCTCCCCGAAGAAGTTGAGCGAGAAGAGTGTGGACCCGCCCTCCACTTGGGTCTGCACCAATGTGGGCGGTGTGACCTGGGTGTGGGGCGAGAAATGAAACACAGTATTTATTTATACAAATATCAAATGTCGTACATTTGTCCCAACCAACTATGAGCTTGTACAATGCCGACCCCAAGTAAGTTTGGGAAAAGGCAAAGTGAAAGAAGAAGAAGAAGAGACCAAATGTCATACATATTAGGGTATTTCCCAATTCTACAGCTGAAATGGTAGCATAATTATAAAGAAAAAAAACCCCTAAAATTAATTGCACTTTATGAGAAAATAATGAAAAAAACTAAAAAGGCATGGCGGGATCTCACACTACTACTAAACCTTATTTCTTGAATTTATTCCCGTTACTAAGCCTAGTGAAAAAGTTTATTTAACACTTAGACGACTGGATGTACCACCGGTGGGTCACGCGTCTGTACGGAATGGACCGAGTGTGCCAAGGGTGGTACACTAGGGTGGCCCTTATTTTCGAAAGTCGGAATTTTCTCGCTCCATCGGCAAAATATGGTTCCAATTAATATTAAAAAAATCTGGAAAAAGTTTCAGCTCGATCAAAGGTCGTTAACACGTGCCGCCGGGACCTTTAAGTTTAGATCTGCAATCGGAAGGGGCAATATACGTTTTTAAGCATAATGTTGATCTTATCTTGAAGAAACTTCATCTCACAGAAAAAAATATAGAATGTAAATTGTATAGAACGATTTTCTTTTTATTATTTGGTACATAATAATTTTAGTGGGTAGCACAGCATTATCGAGACACCTGATAATAGCATTTGTCTAAGTCACTCACTACTGTTTTTTGGTAATATTAAGTAGAAAATTAGAAAACTATCGTATATTAGAAAAAACAGGTTTTCTTTTTATTATTTGGTACATAATAATTTTAGTGGGTAGCACAGCATTATCGAGACACCTGATAATAACATTTGTCTAAGTAACTCATTACGGTTTTTTCGTAATATTAAGTATAAAACTATTGTATATTAGATTTTTTTGTATTTCAAGTTAAGAACATTGAACATAATTATTGTAATAATATTCATTTATCCATACTATTAAAATAAATGCGAGATAGAAGTTCACAAATAAGTAAATCCTGCTGTCCTACTTGATGAGTTTTCAAGAGATACTCTTTTGTTGGTTTAGGATACTGACTTTTGTGGTCTTTGAAAACTTGAATGACGAATTGTTTTTGGTTTTCACTCTTTGTTAGCTTATTATTGTATTCGCCCATTTAACTCCTCTTTCTGCTGTATCATTTACTACTTTTAAAAATTGAATCTTCTTATACGCGTCTTGGAAATTTTCATTTTCCCACTAGTCAGTAGGATCTAGACAGAGAAAAGATTTGTTTATTTGAAACCTCTCAAAGAAAACCTGCCTCTCCTCTGACAAAAAAGTGCAGCTCCTTGTTAAGCAAGTTTATAAGATTTTTAGTCTTACAACCATACTTCATTTATTTTGTTTCTTCCCCTCTTTAGTGAGGGACTTAACCATGTTAGATTTTACAACATTTGAGATATCTCTATCAAAAAACCCCAACCCTACTGCCTCTTCACTCAAATACCAGAGTTTAGAAAAGAGTTCTTAATGACTGCTGAAGAACTCAAGACCATCCTTGATATTTGTTTGTTTGTAACTTTTCTTTATTGTTGTTGTTGTTGTAGCCAGCTTGGCTACAGCTGGAGTGGTGAGTGATGGTCTCCAGCCAACTTTATTTCAAAGTTGGCTCGTCCTAAACCACATATTTCTATGTGCGATCAACCATCATGAGGACTTGGACTTTTCTTTATAAGCCATTAAACCCTTAGGAAACTGCAAGCTCGCCTGGCTTGTAAGGGTTGGCTAGTCTGTTCTTTGTTAAGAGTCCTCTAGCGGGACACTGGTCTTCTCACTGTTTAACGTCCCTCAGCCAGACTAACTTTCCTTTATACTGAGCCTTGGTATACTGCAACTGTAAGTATTACAGCGCCAATACTAGATCTCTGATTTATTAAGAAACTTCTTGCGTATCAAAAAATGGACCCTGAGGTACGAGTATCTAGTGTGGCATCAAAAAAAATTGTAAACCATCTCTGGTATTTGAGTGAAGAGGCAGTAGGATTGGGGTTTTTTGATAGAGATATCTCAAATGTTGTAAAATCTAACATGGTTAAGTCCCTCACTAAAGAGGGGAAGAAACAAAATAAATGAAGCATGGTTGTAAGACTAAAAATCTTATAAACTTGCTTAACAAGGAGCTGCACTTTTTTGTCAGAGGAGAGGCAGGTTTTCTTTGAGAGGTTTCAAATAAACAAATCTTTTCTCTGTCTAGATCCTACTGACTAGTGGGAAAATGAAAATTTCCAAGACGCGTATAAGAAGATTCAATTTTTAAAAGTAGTAAATGATACAGCAGAAAGAGGAGTTAAATGGGCGAATACAATAATAAGCTAACAAAGAGTGAAAACCAAAAACAATTCGTCATTCAAGTTGTCAAAGACCACAAGTCAGTATCCTAAACCAACAAAAGAGTATCTCTTGAAAACTCATAGCAAGTAGGACAGCAGGATTTACTTATTTGTGAACTTCTATTTCGCATTTATTTTAATAGTATGGATAAATGAATATTATTACAATAATTATGTTCAATGTTCTTTTCTTCAACTTCAAATAGAAAAAATCTAATATACGATAGTTTTCTAATTTTCTACTTAATATTACGAAAAAACAGTAGTGAGTTACTCAGACAAATGCTATTATCAGGTGTCTCGATAATGCTGTGCTACCCACTAAAATTATTATGTACCAAATAATAACAAGAAAACCTTTCTATACATATTACATTCTATATTTTTTTCTGTGAGATGAAGTTTCGTCAAGTTAGGATCAACATTATGCTTAAAAACGTATATTGCCCCTTCCGATTGCAGATCTAAACTTAAAGGTCCCGGCGGCACGTGTTAACGACCTTTGATCGAGCTGAAACTTTTTCCAGATTTTTTTAATATTAATTGGAACCATATTTTGCCGATGGAGCGGAAAAAATCTGGGGAAAAAAATCCTCCTCTATAGCTAAGGGCCACCCTAGTGGTACACGCATGTACTACGCCTGTGAATAGCCTAAACATCGCCGGTCCCACGGGAGAACTCACTAAAAACATGCCGGTCGTCTATGTGTTAAAATAGAATCACCTACCTCCGTGTAGCTACGGTCTTGGAAGTGGGCTCGCAGTGCGGAGAGCACCACACTCCGCATGGTGAGCACCCGGGAAGTGTTCTCTCCCCGGATCATCATGTGCCGGTTATCCAGCTGAACATCCGGCAGGGCCTCCTCATTCAGAATGCCATCCGCCCCCCCGGCCGGCGCCGCGCTGATCAGCTCCCAGTAGTCTGCCTTCATCTCGTGACCCCCCGGGGCAGACTTGCCTACGAAAGAAAGGAGTTGTATTAACTTTAGTTAACAAAACTTTACATTTATTATTAACACTAACTCATGCAAAGTGCCCTGAAGCAATGCGAAAGCGGTTCCAAGGCACACTTACCTTAAAAAAATAAAATAAAAAAAAAAACACATGCGAATTTGTTTAGACTGTGAGAGCAAAGTGAGTCTTTTGCCTGATTATTTCAGGATAAACAAAGTATTGTATTGTATTTTTAATGAAATGGTTTAGACATATTGAAGTCATAATTAAGCTATGAGATACCAAGCAAGAAACAGCACAGTATTTATTAGACTTTTTTGGCATGGTATCAGAAAAAATAATATATTTGTTGGAAGTGAGGATTTGTTTAAACTCAGAAATTTACGTAACATTTAAAAATATCATAAAATTTATGGGGTTCTATTTAAAATTCCAAAGTTGACCTTGAAAGGATCATTTGAGAAACTTCAGAAGGTCACCCTTGGAAATATGAAAATGTTCTCAGAACAGATTTTTTCAATCTTCAGTAGAATTTGTAGATATTTGACTGGAATAATTAAAACAGTCTACCCTATATAAGTGTATAATAAGATAATTTAGACATAAAATCTTACCATCAGGAACTTTGAGTAAGGTTCCATAGATTACAACAGAGGACTCAGTACTGAGAAGCAAGGCTTGCTCGGTCTGACACAGGACATCTGCCAGGACACACTGTAGATATCCTGACCCATCTCTTAGAGTGATGAACATCAGACCTTTACCTGAGAGAATAACAAAGAAGATTATACAGGGTGTCCCACGAGTTTCGGACAGATTTAATGCCATGGTTACTGTTGAAATTTTAGAAGAAAAAAAAAATATTAGGTCAAATTATTGGGTCTAATGCCACATTTTCTGACTGGATGCCCTTCCTAATACAAATCCATTTAAACGAATGTGTTTCTTTGTGTTATTATATCACAATTTAGTGGGTACCTCTACTGACTACTTTACGGAAGAGAAATTTTATATTAATTTCATTTTTTATCCATAATACTGAAATCACAACAACAACAAAAAATAAGAAACACATTGAAAATTAGGTATTAATATGAAGAGTTGCTATAAAATCAAAAAAATCTCACTTGTAATCCAGAGAGGAAAATGCTCAAGTATTCTGAGTACTTTGCCCTCTGGATTGCAAATGGCAGAAATATATTAGGTATCTGTAAAAAAAATAAATAAATAAATATAAAAACAGCCAGGAGATCTTATGGATTCTGCTGGTATAATTTACATAATCAATGTTTACCTTGTCTTCTCAGTCGATGAACCCAGCCAGAGATCTTCACCCGTTTGTCCCGATACTTATCCCCTTCTTTTATCCTGATCTTCTGAGCTGGCTCCAGGGCAGGATCCTCCTTCAGAACTATCTTCTTTGCCTCCTCCATGTTTTTCAGTCGCTTTTCAGCATCTTCTTCCTCTTTCTTGGCTTTGGAATCTGTCTTAGCCGAGTCTCTAACCCAGAGCTTGGAGACTTTTTTGAGCTGTGCTTTGGCTACTAATTGATACTTCTGTAAAAGTGGTAGGTATACATAAGACATAAGTATTAATAAATTTATGATCCTCTTGCAATAATTGGAATTAATCTCATGATGATCTAATAAAATAAAAAGCTTTTCTTTATATATAGTAAGTTTTTCCTGTGGGTTTCTGAGAATAACGCTGATAAGTTGATAACTATGATTTGCTATTTACCTATAAGAGTGCTTCATATAATCAGGATATTATTCAAAACAATATAGCTATCTGCAATCACTATTCTTCTTATACAGAAAGAAAGTAGATAAAAAAAAAATGGACTATAAAGAGGTACTGTATGTACTCACGCTATTGGAGCTCTCCTCCTTATTGTCCACATGGATAGCAGGCAGAGGTTCCTGCCCAGGTGTGGCCTTGGTTTTAAGTGCATGTAGAACTGTCTTGAATGGCTGACTCTCTGAGCCATTTCCAGTTTCATCAGATCCATACTTTTCAGAAGTATAGATCTCCTCTGAAATCAAGATCAAATGGTCAAGAGTAATAAATTATTATTATTATCATTATCCATGGGTAAACTGAGTTACGCCAGCAGAGATGGCAGCTTGAATACACCAGTATGGTCAGAACATGGATTGGTGACCATTGTGGTTATGAATTCAGCAATAGTAATCATGTCAATCTACTATCCTAGCTATTCCTATGAGGTTAATTTGAGTAACTAGGTTATTTTCCCAGCAAATAGTGGGTAAAACCC
The DNA here is from genome assembly GCA_024516035.1 of Bactericera cockerelli. Lineage (NCBI taxonomy): Eukaryota > Metazoa > Arthropoda > Insecta > Hemiptera > Triozidae > Bactericera > Bactericera cockerelli. The sequence continues at coordinate 11,596,803 of CM044962.1, read as the reverse complement.
TTATTGTGATACTATGTAGTTGAAAGGGACATTACACAAACAAACCAAATTAACAGGTTAGATATTTTATACTCTGTATTTCTGACCTGAGCAAATATGTTATACCTGTGTGAGTAAAACCAGTAACAGTTTGATGTCATGTGCAGGGATGTTTGGGGTAGCCAAAATGTGTTTTGTTTTTCTGGGTATAAATAAAATGTGTATTATTAAATAAATCAATTATAACTAAGTAGTAGGTAGGTATGTAGTGCAGGACTACAATTACATATTTTCCTTTTTTTTCAGTATTCAATGCCTCATGGAAATTTGATGTTTATTAATTATAAAAAAAAAAATCCAGGCATACATAAGGTATATAGTAAAAAAAAAAAAAAAAAAAAAAAAACTCACCAACTCCTGCCATTGGACTTGCTATAACCCTGGAAATAAGAAAGCAGTTTATTAGCTGATGTGGTTAAAACTATTCTTGTCAGTTAGACTTACTTGCACCTAATTAAGTAAATGATTGCTTATGGACAGATTTAATCATGAACAACCAAATGGCCAATTCAGTTCAAGATTAAATCAGGCTGTTAGGGACAATGGATTGAACATACTTGGGGCAAAATTAATAAATGTTTTTGTAGTACCTCTGTGTCAATAATTTTTGGATTGTGTATTGTGTTAGATGGGAAAAACCAATGCTAAGCGATGACCTAGATTTTTGATTTTGTCTATTAATTTCATCCTTAGTATTGTAATTATTACTACAACAGAATCAAATTTTAAGAACACCTTAATAATGACAATTCAACCATTGTAGTATCTAATTTGGCTGCTTAGCAACATGTAATATCAAAATACTATCCCAATGTCATACATCTTTAATCGTAAGTAGAGTCTACCATTTACCATGGAGAGAATTTTGAAACAATGATTTATTTCAATTGCATCATCAATGTAGGTTTGTAGGTACCTTCTTTTCAAAAGATATTAATTTCTGGTTAGTTTGGTAGTTACATACGGTTTACGCATCAGCACATAAATATATATTTTCAAGACATAATTCAATAATGTACAAGGTTCTGATTGGTGGTATCTATGAAAGTATTAGATAATAATAAGTTAATAGGTCAAGTAAAATATCTACATTAGTGATTCATGTCTTACTCTGAAGTCTTCACAGACTACTTAACTTCCCACATGTACAGGCCATATTTATATCTGTATTATTTTTTTTTACACATAAATGATTTCAAGCTCAGGCTATTTTACTGTACCATCTGTTTTTCATAAAAGATAAATTAAATATCCATTTATTGTCCCAGTGATCATGATAGATCAACATCTCAGAACCTTAAAATAATCCTTACCTGTTTCTTCTTGATCCAGCAATTCACCGGTAGGATAAAATCATTAACGTGGCAGTGACGTCTATATGCTATATGAACTTTTAAATAAAATCTCTTATCTGAAACTCTGATAAGGAACGGTTCAAAAGAACCTACAGGAAAAAGAAAAATCTTCTTGCAAATTCCACGTTTGACAACTTTGGATATTTGCTTTCCGTTTTCAAATTTTCCCGCTATCAAATTGTATGGCCGTCGTGAATTATTTTGACGGCAACAAAGCCGCGTTTACAAAATCTATTTTACAAACTGCAGGTTTCTTTTAGTGGATGCACCATTTCTCCCATTTTAAACAAATCAAGCGAAACGGGAAACGGTCGTTTCGCGGAGAATGCCTCTGAGAGACTACAGCGCAAGGAGAACGAACTACCTTCTTTTGTAAATTCACCCCTTTTTATAATTATCACAAACTGAGTACGCATCCAGGAAAAGACAGTAGGAAGGTAACTATTACTATCTATGTACCTACTTGTACAATCTAGGAAACAAAAAAATACATTGTGGGTGATAAGAGAGAAGTAAATGAACTTAAAAAGTGTAATATGGTGGCGAGGAGAACGAATGAGGTGTGTCTTTTAATTTTCATTTTTTTTATAATGTTTAGAATTTTACAAACTTATTCAAATGAAGCAATGAAACAAGAGCCAATTTAGATTTTAATTTAGCCAATACTCATGATAATAATATATATCACTCTTTTTTGGAAACATTCCGTGTTCTGCCTTCTTTCAACACAAGTGTAATTTTTGCGGATACTACCGTCCTAAAAAATACACATCTATTCTTATTCCAGTGTGATGATGTGAAAAATTTCATTTACTCAATAAAAGTATGTAACCTACACTACCTACCTATTTTATGGTTATAGAAAATAAAGTATGGATAGAATAAATACCTACTAGATAAAAATAATAATAACTATACTTATAAACAGTAGGTATAAAGTTTTCTGATGGTACCATTTTTTTTATTATTTATTTCTGTACAAAAAATTAAACAAAATAAAATGACATGAAAACTAAAAATAAACAATATAATTATTATAGGTTTCTCCCCATAATATGCTTGCAGAATATAATAATAGTGGGAAGTGGGCGAAAACAATTACTTAAACAAAATTCATAATTATAAACTTTGTTTCGTGTTAATATAGGCCGGTTGGCTGGCGCTACTTGACGAGCGCTTGCCTTTCGGCGAGCTTGATATTACATTCAACATCTTTATATATAGGCGGAAGTGATGATGGAAATAATAATTAATGGTAGGTAAGTATAGTATAGGTAGGACCAATAATCTCCATAGTAAATATACGTATCTATCAAAACCAGCTATATGTATTGAAGACTAGAGGTTCAATCCCTGGTAAAGTCAAAGATTTTTCAGCTACGTGCTATGAATTCGGGGTTAATTCTTTTGACCATCGTAAGCACTCTCAATAATTGTATATTTAGATGTTGAACTTATCTCTAATTCAGGGTCATTAGAAACTATTAGGGTTTCACCTCCATCCACTGGAAAATTGTTCTTACGTGACACCCACACATTGGTGATATCTTTAGTCTGTACTTTAGTCATCACAATCACAATGTTTGTTACCAGACTTACCAGTACCTATGTAGCTACGAGCATGTACAATGTACATAACTATATGTATGTAATAAAAATGTACACAATTATATAAATTACTTCCGAGAAATTTCTAATATCAGAAATCGGAAGTGTTTTTTTATTTATTTATAGTTAACTTTTTTATGAAACTGATTTAACTCACTTGAGAGTTTATATAAGGGAGGAACTCTATAAAAAAGTCGATAATGGACCACTCAGCCAAAAAGTATACAGGAAAATTTAAAAATGTATCATACCTTGGAAATTTCAGCTTCATAAAAAAAATACAATTTACAGTGATCGAATATTGTGATTTCTGTAACACAGTTATTTTTCCATCACTATTTATTAATTAAAAGAAATCTGTATTCTGACAAAGAAACAGTAAAAAGGAACACAGAAAAACAAAACACCGGGACTCGAACCCCCTCCTGCATGGTAGACGCTGCATTGACCGCCAGCGCCTCTGACATGTCTGAAAGAGAGAAAAAAAGACTTGAATTAAGTAATAGAGTAGGCCTCAAATGGCTACAATGTTTTGATTCACACCCACTTTCTCTTGCAAAAAAGTAGATTTAGCCCATGACTTGGAGCACAAAATAAGGTAGTTTGTTATCAGGACCACCACTACACTAGAATCCAGACATAGTATGAATGGTGATTGGTGAATGACAAAAGATGAAATATGTACCAAATTATTTATAATTGAAATCTCTTCTCAAAAATGTATCGCAAGAGGGGTGTTCGTATTTAATAAACTTGGTTCCCCTGGCCCCGATATCTGGCCCTCATATTGGGGCTGGCCAAAAAGATTGGCGATGATTCATAATACATGTGTGATTATTGATAAAGTGTTGGGTGGAAGAGATTGCCACAGGCATTACAGGCAATAACCCCGCCCTTTAGGTAGGACATTAACTTCATTCTCTTTTTTGTTCTTGTATCTTTGATCAATCTTTTTGTTTTTTCTTTATAATTTCATTGTATTATACTGTATATGTATATTTTTGTTCTACCTAATAAAGCTAACTATAATAATAATCATGATAATTATTTCGGCTGCCGTACCTTCTGACACAAGTAGAACAGACTCCGCAGTTTCACCACTGAGTGCACACTCGTATACCCCAGCGTCTCCGTACTCCAGTCCTGATATGACCAGACGGCTGAGGATCCTATCCGCCGAAACCTCGCTCTCTACGCTGTAGCGACTACGCGCGCCGGCCCTGGAGTGATTCTGCTGGATAATTAATAGATAGATAATTAATAAATTTAAAATAAATAAAAAATATTATATTTGATAGGTCAGTATAATATAGGTACCTACTCGTACTTCCTGTCCCGGTAGCTCAGTGGTAAAGGCGGCGACACTCTGTGAATCCAGAGATTCCAGAAGTCGTGGGTTCGAAACCCAGCCGGGACATGACAAGTTATCCTCCCAATTGGGATTTTTACCACATAATAATACGTCTTGGGCTTACTGCTGGAATAATGGGACTTAATAGTACTAATCGGGCAGTATAAATAAGGCGATATTATTATTATTATTATTATTACCTACTTACAAAATTAGGGAATTTCGCATAAAATGAAATCTAAAAAATGCTAACTCTCTCTAATAGACGATCCCTGTCAGAGAAACGCCAATCGTATTAGATGGGAGGTAAGATGAAAGCATGTGATTACCATTCGAATACGTTGAGAATAGTAAGGCATAATTAAAACGATTGTATAAAAAACAGGGAGAGGAAACAATATTAACTTATGTTTATGCATATTCTTAACTCTGGCTGGGGGACATTAAACAGGGAGAAGACCAGTGTCTCGCTAGAGAACTGTAAACAGAGAACAGACTAGCCAACCTTTACAAGCCAGGAGGCTAGCTTGCAGTTTCCTATGGGTTTCATGGCTTATAGAGAAAAGTCCAAGTCCTCATGATGGTTGATCGCACATAGAAATATGTGGTTCAGGACGAGCCAACTTTGAAATAAAGTTGGCTGGAGACCATCACTCACCCCTTCAGCTGTAGCCAAGCTGGCTACAACAACAACAACAGGCGTATTCTTTAGAGTCTAGTCTAGGGCCTAATTATTGTGATTTCTTTTTTCTTTACACAATGTACCTATATAACTTTTTGTTTGTTTTGAAAAAATAATACTGAAATATTCAGAGTTATTAAATCTCACCCTAATGTTAAGAGCCGTTCCATTATGCCTCCATCGAATCAACGGCAAATCCTTTTCATCTGAAGACGCGAGGGTGTCGTCATCAAGTGCAGCAGTGCAGGTCAGAGAACTGATGGAGCCCAGGGGTAGCGCCTGATGGGAAGGCTTCAGTTGAAGCACATCACTCAAGTCTGAGGGAAAGTTCAGGGGCGAAATTAATAGATAACATCGAGAACTTAAGTCATGACTTACGGTTTTCCCCATCTAAGACAATACGCAAAATCTAGACTTATCTATACAGAGGCACTAAAGGTGAAACTAAAGGATTCAATCTGTGCTTAGATAGACATGTAACGAATAACCATATAAATACGAGCACTGAGTACTGAGTAATGCGTAAAACTATAACTACATCAAGCTCGTCAAGTAGCACTCGCCAACAGGAGTATATACGGAACAGAGTTTATATGTATTTGGTTTTATTTATTATACAATAGGGGATGTAATCACTCAAATCATTGATCTGTATGATTAGAAAAATGAGAAGTTGTAATTATAAAATGTACCTGAGTACATGCTAAGTAATAAAACTCAAATATGGCTATATTGGGACACATGGAATTTCGAAACAGGGATTTCTTTCCTGTGTAGGTGTGTAGCAGGCGCGGCCGGTGCTAAGGAGCTGCAGAACTGCAGCTCCCCTGGACGAAAAAGAGAGGATTTTCGTAACCCCTAGATCTTACAGTTTTACACAGTCAAAATTATCATACATTTCAAGAATAGATAGTAATTAATGCATAATTATTATGATTGGCATGGTAATTAAACTCAATCTCTTTATGCACTGAAAAAGCGATTCTACAAATTCCATTTTAGTCCGGTTTATGTAGCAGCACACACAAAGCATTTTCATACCGGCCGCGCCTGGTGTGTAGGTACCATCTAAGAAAGGAAACATTCTCGAATTTTATTCGAAACTCACCAGACGAAGGTGGACCATCCCTGAGAACATTCTCCTCAAATCCGTCCGAGTTCATGGAGACATCTGGAAAACAGTGAGAAAAACTTTCGGTCAATAATAGGATTACCTATGTATAATTTTTAATTTTTATTTAATGTGCATCAATTAATAAATTGTTAACACAATACAAGGGAGTTAATAAATACAATAAATACATTATTACATGGAAAGGAAATATGTATTATAGTTGTATTATTATTATTCATCATAGTGTGGCGTCATCGTGAACGATGGTAGCCAGACAGTGAAGGAATAACTCAGCACTTTTACCACTGTCTTTACAAGGAGGCTAATAATAGACAAGGGCCCCCACAATCAAGCCAATGCTGATCTACTCCCTGTTTATAGTCCCCCAGCTAGACCTTTAATCATGCTTTATTAGAAGGACCAAAGTATAGAATATTTACAGAATAAAATAGTTTGAAAATTAATAAATGATAAAATTGTTTGAAAATAAATAAATAAGAAGAGAATAATATTGTCCTAACTAAAGGGCGGGGTTATTGCCTGCGAAAGTGATTAACACAAACACTTTAAAAAAAAAAAACTATAACCTCCCGAGCTTTCTTATTTTTGCTTATAATGCCGCCACTGGTCGCTGCTCATATTAACTCATTTTCCTCACGAGGTATGAGCGGACCCCAAAAATCCAAGTACAGAGATGAGAAAATCCTGCCCCACTTTGGATCGAACCCAGTGGCCCGTCCAGGAACACTTTCTACTGTCCAAATCTCCATTTCAACTGTCACACAACGCACTCTGATTGGTTAATTTTAACCCAAAAACCAATAAGAGTGCGTTGTGTGACAGTTGAAACGGATATTAAGGGAATTTGGAGAGTGGAAAGTGTTTCTGGAATGGGCTACAGGTCACCTTGCGTGCAATGCCGCGTTAACTCACTCGGCCAATGTGACTAAAATAAAATTTCATTATTAACTAATGTGAAAAGCTCCTGTACCTTTCACTTGTTATTAAGTTCAAATTAGAATCCAAAGTAATGTCAGGTATATGTAATATTTTATATAAAACTAGGATTCTTTAAATTTTCACTCACCGACATTAGTTTCACCTAGTTGAGTGAAAATTTAAAGAATCCTAGTTTTATATAAAATATTACATATTCCTGTACCTTTCACCGTGAGCCGCACCGTGTGTCTCAGCTTAGGGAAGGTGCTCACTTGACACTCATATTCGCCCCCGTCCTCGAGTCGAACCCCCACCACCCTCAGTCCCCAGGCCGCCGAGTCCCCCAGCGGGTGATCAACAGAGAAGCGGGGGTCAGAGGTGAATGTGAAGACGTTGGACGTTAGGATTGAGAGCTCACTGGTTCGAATCCAGGACACCTGAAAGAAATATCAGTAGAATCGGTATTATTTTAAAAAGAAAAGTGAGAATTTGTACTAGATGTACATCAATACATATAAACTCTGTTTCGTGTTAATATAGGCCGGTTGGCTGGCGCTACTTGACGAGCGCTCGCCTACCGATCAGAACATACCTAGACAGTTGTTTCGAGTTTATTATACACCGTGCTTTTATCGTGCAGATCGTGCCTTTTTTACACCGAAATTCAACTTCTTTCTATCGATATTATTGGATTGGAAATGAAAATACAAATTATCATGTAGATAGTTTAGTACCTTAAAAAAAATGATCAAGTGAAATCAGAATCATTTCGATTTGATTTTAGTGCCGAAATAAACTTTTATGTGTATTCAAAAATCAGGTTCCAGGTTTTTCGAGAGGCATCATGAGTTTTATACTATGACGTGAATTTCTCATAAAACCACAACATAAATCGGTTATATCTCGAGAACGAGAACAAAGTTACCACAGGGGTCGTAATTTTCTGGTTTATGACTTCGAGTCGGGTTACTCGGAAATTCAAGATTCGCAAATAATTTACCATCAAGAAACTTCCCAAGCACATCTGTCACAGTCAGACAAAGGTGACTTTTTATTGCTCTTAGAATCTCAGATCGTCTTGTCCTGGGGTATTATGTTTTTGCTATACGCTTGAAATCCTGTGATACTTCCATTGATGGCGGGGCCCACGAATATGTGTGCACATTGATTACTAGGTATACCAAATATTTAATATAGGTATACTGAATACCTCGGGGAACAAGACCTTTTGACGTGTGGAGCTTCCCTTGCGGGATGTACCTGGCACTTAAGTCACTCTGGCGGAGTGGCTTCTGACGACCCAAAAACACACTGAATACCTCCTAATGTACATAAAAAAAATGTTTTATTTTAATAATAGGTACATCAGACATATCTACATATTTTGTTATATATCACACGAAGCACTCCACACCATAGTTCTCGTTCTGCCACTAAAACTAGACAACGTCCAGCGATAATGGGAGTTGGATGGGTGACCAAGTGACCATGCATATTCAGACCCTAGTGATGCTGGTCATACTGGCTGTTTCCGTTCCAACCGAGTCTGGGTGATTTTAACGTGAATAGCCGATTGGTAAGGTTCCAGCGAATGAAGACTAAAACTCCCCCGCCTCGATATAACCATAGCGTAGCAGTTGAAAGGAACGTTAAACCCAAAAACCATTACATATTTTTATTTTAAATATAAAATTAGCACATGACGAAAGGGATTCTGACGATAAAAGAGCAGGGGAAGAGAATGGGAGCATCCTATTTAACAGAACACAGCTCATGGTTTATAGTCCGTGGCATCTCTTTGACGAAGTTCACCATTGCGAGTCTTTCGTCAGCTGAGCAGTGATCATCGTGTGAGGCGGGAGACTGATGAAACACAACACAATACCGAGGAGGACGACTAGTAATAATAATAAAGTAATACAACCATTAATAATGATGCTTGTGATAATGATACCAACGTCCACATCAACAGGGCTGACTTTCTTGATCCCCTATGTGAATCAAGTGTTCCAAAATGGAAGAGATATTTTATTTGTAATATTTTAGAAAATTTTAAATTATAATAAACTTATGTATATAGTGAGAGAATAAAAAAAAAATTGGTAGTCTAATATCTGGGCTCTGAAGAATCATACTGCAATACAAAGTAAGATATTGCTTTCTCACTGCAAGAACCAGGCAAAGCGGCAGAACAGGCACATATTAGGAAAATAAAGCTTTATACCGAAATATCAGCCTTTGCTGACTTTGTCCTCTTTGCAGCGGAGACAATTGGATCATTTGGCCCAAGGCTTTGAATTTACTTGGAACAATATCCAAAACCCTGTATAAATGTATAAAATATACAATATCATATTGTGAAACGGTGGGAATATGAAGAAAATGATAGATGTGAATGTAGGAAAGTCTAAACACATGGATAACTTCTAGTATATCGTCAACTAGAGAACTCCTTATCACAGAACTCCTCATCTGCTTCAGGCAGACGAAAAAGCCCTTAATGTTTCTCGCTATCGATATGGGAAGTACAAAATTTGCCCGAGGAAAAAAGAGGACAAAGTATCTAAATCCATCATCACCGTATCATTAGTAATAACCACCATCACCACATCAACGACGGTAAATTATAACACCAACCACCAGCATCAAATCAAAAATTCAACAAGAAGCCGGAATCCAACTAGGTGCAACATTTTTTGCGCAACGTGTTGTCTCGAAGTGTGGCAAAGCGTCCCGAAGTCAGTGAGGTTTGATCTCATTTGGTCCTAAAGAAAGAGTGAAGCATTAAAATGTTGCACTCAGTGGGATTTACATTATTATTATTATATTATGCTTTATTAGGAGGACAGTACAATGGTAACAGTATAAAATAAAGAAAAAACAGACAAATGACAAAATAAATAAGTATATAAAAAAGAAAATAACTACCTAAAGGGCGGGGTTATTGACTGTGGCAATCTCTTCCACCCAACCATTTCAACAAAGTACAACAACAACCACCACCACCATATCAACAACAAAAGCAATTACTTTAATATGGACCAATCACATCAAGATTAAAAGAAATATTGATGATCATAGCCATATCTAATATATGTATAGTCTATACCTATAGGCAATGAAAATGTGCACAAGATGGAAGATTTATTTATTTATTTATAAAGCCCCATTGTCACCCAAATTAATGGGCTAGGGCCTCCTTTAAAAGGGTATATTATATTTTTTACATTGTTAATGATCTGTTGCATGAGTAGGTATTAGGGTGGCCCTTATTTTCGAAAGTCGGAATTTTCTCGCTCCATCGGCAAAATATGGTTCCAATTAATATTAAAAAAATCTGGAGAAGTTTCAGCTCGATCAAAGGTCGTTAACACGTGCCGCCGGGACCTTTAAGTTTAGATCTGCAATCGGAAGGGGCAATATACGTTTTTAAGCATAATGTTGATCCTAACTTGAAGAAACTTCATCTCACAGAAAAAAATATAGAATGTAAAATGTATTTTCTTTTTATTATTTGGTACATAATAATTTTAGTGGGTAGCACAGCATTATCGAGACACCTGATAATAGCATTTGTGTAAGTAACTCACTACTGGTTTTTCGTAATATTAAGTAGAAAATTAGAAAACTATCGTATATTAGAAAAAAATATAAGATGTAAAATGTATATAAAGGTTTTATTTTTATTATTTGGTACATAATAAATTTAGTGGGTAGCACAGCATTATCGAGACACCTGATAATAGCATTAGTCTAAGTAACTCATTACTGTTTTTTCGTAATATGAAGTAGAAAACTATTGTATATTAGATTTTTTCTCTTTTGAAGTTGAAGAAAGAAGAAAAGAAAACAGTGAACATGAACAATTATTCTAATAAGTTTCATTTATCTATACTATTAAAATAAATGCGAGATAGAAGTTTACAAATAAGTAAATCCTGCTGTCCTACTTTTATGAGTTTTTGAGAGATACTCTTTTGTTGGTTTATGATACTGACTTTTGTGATCTTTGACAACTTGAATGACGAATTGTTTTTGGTTTTAACTCTTTGTTAACTTAATATTGTATTCGCACATCAATTTAACTCCTCTTTCTGCTGTGTCATTTACTACTTTAAAGAATTTAATCTTGTTATACACGTCTTGGAAATTTTCATTTTCCCAGCAGTCACTAGGATCTAGACAGACAAAAGATTTGCTTATTTGAAACCTCTCAAAGAAAATCTGCCTCTCCTCTGACACCAAAAAGTCCAGCTCCTTGCTAAGCAAGTTTATAAGATCTTTAGTCTTACAACCATACTTCTATTTATTTTGTTTCTTCCCCTCTTTAGTGAGGGACTTAACCATGTTAGATTTTACAACATTTGAGATATCTCTATCAAAAAACCCCAACCCTAATACCTCTTCCCTCAAATACCAGAGTTTAGAAAAGAGTTCTTAATGACTGCTGAAGAACTCAAGACCATCCTTGATATTTGTTTGTTTGTAACTTTTCTTTATTATTGTTGTTGTAGCCAGGTTGGCTACAGCTGGAGGGGTGAGTGATGGTCTCCGACCAACTTTATTTCAAAGTTGGCTCGTCATGAACCACATATTTTTATGTGCGATCAACCATTATGAGGACTTGGACTTTTCTTTATAAGCCATTAAACCCTCAGGAAACTGCAAGCTAGCCTGGCTTATAAGGGTTGGCTAGTCTGTTCTCTGTTAATAGTCCTCTAGGGGGACACTGGTCTTCTCCCTGTTTAACGTCCCCCAGCCAGACTAACTTTCCTTTATATTGAGGCTTGGTATACTGCACTTGTAGGTATTACAGCGCCAAGACTAGATCTCTCATTTATTAAGAAACTTCTTGCGTATCAAAAAATGAACCCTGAAGTACGAGTATCTAGTGTGGCATCAAAAAAATTGTTAACCATCTCTGGTATTTGAGTCAAGAGGCAGTAGGGTTGGGGTTTTTTGATAGAGATATCTCAAATGTTGTAAAATCTAACATGGTTAATTCCCTCACTAAAGAGGGGAAGAAACAAAATAAATAGAAGTATGGTTGTAAGACTAAAGATCTAAAAGAGACTAAACTTGCTTAGTAAGGAGCTGGACTTTTTTGTGTCAGAGGAGAGACAGGTTTTCTTTGAGAGGTTTCAAATATACAAATCTTTTCTCTGTCTAGATATTAGTGACTGGTGGGAAAATGAAAATTTCCAAGACGCGTATAACAAGATTAAAGTTTTAATATTAGTAAATGATACAGCAGAAAGAGGAGTTAAATTGATCTGCGAATACAATAATAAGCTAACAAAGAGTGAAAACCAAAAACAATTCGTCATTCAAGTTGTCAAAGACCACAAAAGTCAGTATCCTAAAACAACAAAAGAGTATCTCTTGAAAACTCATAGCAAGTAGGACAGCAGGATTTACTTATTTGTGAACTTCTATCTCGCATTTATTTTAATAGTATGGATGTATGAATATTATTACAATAATTATGTTCAATGTTCTTTTCTTCAACTTAAGTAGAAAAATATAATATACGATAGTTTTCTAATTTTCTACTTAATATTACGAAAAAACAGTAGTGAGTTACTCAGACAAATGCTATTATCAGGTGTCTCGATAATGCTGTGCTACCCACTAAAATTATTATGCATCAAATAATAAAAAGAAAACCCTTCTATACATTTTACATTCTATATTTTTTCTGTGAGATGAAGTTTCTTCAAGTTAGGATCAACATTATGCTTAAAAACGTATATTGCCCCTTCCGATTGCAGATCTAAACTTAAAGGTCCCGACGGCACGTGTTAACGACCTTTGATCGAGCTGAAACTTTTTCCAGATTTTTTCAATATTAATTGGAACCATATTTTGCCGATGGAGCGGAAAAAATCTGGGGAAAAAAATCCTCCTCTATAGCTAAGGGCCACCCTAGTAGGTATACAAAAAAAAAAACAAGTACCTACTAAATACACAATAAAGACTATGACATTGACTAGGACTTACTATGACATGAAAAGAAAAATCATAGAGTGAAACCAACCATAATTTGTGTTCAATAATTTTTTTTTCTTCTTTTTTTTTCTTCTTTTTTTTTTTTTTTTTTTTTTTTTTTTGGGAAAAATCTTATATGATGTTTCTAATTTCTATATCTAAATCTATCCCTCTTTTCCCCCCTTTCACTTCCATTTTTTTTTTTTTTTTTTCCTATCTTTTTTTCTTTTGTCATAGTAATTTCCATTCTTCTCTGTTCATTGCTCTTCTCATCCAGAGTGGTCCAGCTCGTGTTACAAGATGGAAGATATTAGCAAAATAAAGTGTTTCTTCCTTTCTTTCTTTTTATTTTTCTTGTCATTAATAATGTTATATTTATATATTAATTATGTATGTTTATAATGAATTATATGACAGTATAATGAAATAAATGTGTTTCCCATAGATCACAAGCCTGCACGGAGTGCACGGGTGGTCCCTCCTCTTATTGCCATCTCAATTTCTCGGATGCTCCTAAATTCAGTAGGAATATGTTGCATAATAATTTCTATATAAGGAGGTGTAGGTATATAAAATTCGAAATGTGCAGTATGTGCACATTGGGAGTTTGCACTCATCTTCATTATCTCCAGGAAGAAGCGGGAAAGATGAACTGTAAACCACAAAGGCTTGTTGTTAACTAGTAACTAATGTTCAAGGAGTGCTGTTTCGAACGGACATGATTCGATCATATACATAAAGCATAAATATGATGTTGATATCAGGTATACACTAATAACACATAATGATCCCAAGACCACTGTAATGATTAGGTTAATTATGTTCTAAGGGATGACATTATTCTGTCAAAATAAGTAGAAATTACAAAGCTTTTCCCAATGGTAATTTATTGATAAATACTGGGTTACCACCCCCTAGCCCCAATTAATGAAAATATTGCTGCAGAGCAAGGGCACACATGCAGTATTTATAACTTATGACCAGTCTCGATTTTCTACAATGTCACTGTGAATAAATGTCACTCTAGTGTTTCAAACAACGAGTATACGACGGCTTCATATTTACAAGTTTTCACAATGTACTCCAATTCAAGGGAACCACCACCCATATCTTTTCTTTTAGTTTTACTTGAAAACTTAGGCTTAATCAATTTCAATCGCAGGAGACACGACTGGCAAAATAAAATGCAAGAACTTTACTGTTGGTTTCAAATTCTGGTGAATACTATTTTTCTGTTCGGTCATTATTATTACACGATCTTTGTGTATGGAGAGTCGAAATCAGAATTTCTTCGATGTCTTAATGAAGGTATCTACGTTCTGTTTTACTATGTGTCTTACTTGCTCGTGTATCGAAAGTCTAAACAGTTGAAGGAACTGGAATTCTTCACGCAAAATTCTTTCAGTCACGCGGACTCTGAGGTTATCTACAAATATAGCCAAAAGATGCATGTATTCATCAAAACATTGATGTTTTTCTATTTTTTAATTTTAGTGTCAAATGTATGGGATATACTTTCATCAAATGAATTAGTTTTTCATCAACGATTTCCATATGTAGAGCCAGAAGATCTAATGTCTTCTAAAGTATTCCTCTTTTTCGTTCTAACAGTGTCTATGAATTATTTCATGATGGTAGTTTCGTATGTTAATCTTATTCCGTGTTTCATATTTGACCTTGTCGCTCAGTACACTATACTATGCAAATACGCTGAAAAACTAGGCGTCCCACATTACAACTTGGAAGGAAAAGAAATCATCTACACAGATATTGAACAGAATAAGTATGTTCTATGTTTGAAAAAATTAAGAACTGTTGTAGGAACAGGATCAAGATGTGGCAGCGCAAGCCAACAAACTTATTTCTCCTACACTCAGCGGAAAAGAACATACCAGCAGAATTATTTGAAGCAAATAACAAAGTTTCACCAAAAACTCCTAAACTTTCAAGGAGAGGTTAGTATTAACCTCCTGTTTCTATAATCTAAATGTTTCACTGCGATTGGCAAATACAAACGCTATTAGCACTTATTTTATTTCTATCTCGATCAAATCTTACCTCTCTGAAAGGGTGGACTCCAAGTTTATTTCTATTTTTTTCATACCGATCGTTAAAATTTTAAAGTTTGGGGGCTTTTAAGGGTAGGTACAAGTTAATTACTCCGCTTGTTAAAAAGGAAATAAAAAAGGTATTTAGATACCTACTTCCTACTTTTGAATAATTGTTTCCATCTAAGAATAAAAATGAATCAAAAGTTTTTCACAAAATACAAACAATTGTTTGTATTTTTACAAGCAAAAATGCGAAGATTTTTTTTTCTACGTTTGTCGGATTATACGGAAGACTATTTTATTGAAAGATTACATTGGAAGTTCACATAACTTTTATGTGCCCTTTCTCACTCAGTCATTCTAATATATTGTCTTCTATTGTATGTGGTACGAGTAGATGACAAATAAGAGACATCACTTTCATATAATAATAATATCGTCTTATTTATACTGCCCGATTAGGACTATAAAAGTCCCATTATTCCAGCAGTAAGCCCAAGACATATTATTATGTGGTAAAAATCTCAAATGGGAGGATAACTTGTCATGTCTCGGCTGGGTTTCGAACCCACGACCTCTGGAATCTCTGGATTCACAGAGTGCCGCCTTTACCACTGAGCTACCGGGAAAGACATAATACGATAATTTCTTCTTCTTTTTCAGTTCGTAGGATTTTATGAGCCCAACATGTTATGTCAAACAATCATCAACTTTTCCACCACAGCCATATGTCTGTTTCAAATGATCAGTCATCATGGATCCATATTTGAGCCTCGGTTCTACGCGTTCGTATCACTAGTTGTCATGAACAACATAATGTCCTACTACTGGTGTCACTGCTCGGAGCTACTGGACGACTGCAATACGAGGCTGTGTGGAGCATTTCTGGAGAGCGGATGGAGCCGGTGTGACTTAGACACGCGGAGGAACATCCGTATGATTCTTCGGAGAGCACAGAGATCTAATTATTTGAGAATTTACCAAGGACTGATTGAAATACGTAAACATCATTTCATGAGAATCATACAGTGTTCGTACACTTTTCTGAATTTTATGAGACACACGGGAAAACTTTGAGTGCCACTGATCTGTCATATCAAGAGTTTTAAGTTAGTGGGGAATACACTATGTACCACTAAGATAAGTAGCCTCATTAATTAACGTCTTTTCATGACCTAGCAGTTGTTTTTGTTGTAGTCAGCTCGGCTACAGCTGGAGGGGGGAGTGATGGTCTCCAGAAAACTTTATTTCAAAGTTGGCTCATCCTGATTCACATATTTCTATGTGCGATCAACCATCATGAGGACTTGGACTTTTCTTTATAAGCCATTAAAACCTTAGGAAACTGCAAGCTAGCCTGGCTTGTAAGGGTTGGCTAGTCTGTTCTCTGTTTATAGTCCTCTAGCGAGACACTGGTCTTCTCCCTGTTGAATGTCCCCCAGCCAGACGTTGAAAGCGATAGTTAATATATTATTATTATTATATTAACTATCGCTTTCAGCTGCTAGGTTTTGAAACAACAGAGGCTTTACCCTCGATTCGCTGGAAACTCCCAAGCAAGTTACTCAAATAAGCCTCAGACAGTCTGGTTGAGGCCACGAAAAACCATCATGACATGAGGTTTGAATTTGATTAAAATTTCGAATAGTTGTTAATCTCACAATTGGTTCGATAAATTGTCAGAGTGGGCGAAATTCAGAAATGCTCTTCTGCAAGGAACATGTTATGAGGTAACCATAGGAATGCACCTTTTTAAAAGACAAATTAAAATTAGAATGTTTATTTAATTATTTTACACCACTGATTAAAAAGTCTGAAAAAATTGACCAACCTAAATGTCAGTATTCAATCGTAAGAATTTTGTCCAAATCAAGATAACGGTCCAGAAAATACAGCAAAATACTTTAAACCTACTCTTTCATTTAAAGTTTTCTTCTAGTATAGGTATTTTTCTTTCTCTAATGTAGCCATTTCAGATTCTTCTTTCAGATTGAACTTTCAGTGCACTGGTAGTCAAGTGGTTAACGCGGCTAGTCTGGTATTCCAGGTAGCGCAGGGGTCTCGCCTGGTGGTTACCTTCCACTAAAGTGTGTTATTATTTTATTAAACTCTACCTAAATTGACTTCTAGAAATCATGTGGTTATGACATCAGTATTTCTATTACACCCTGTTCAGTAATAATAATAACATAATACAATCATACAAAGATAGATCCAATAGACACTTCAAAAGTCAATACAAGCTAAAGTACTCCACATTCTTAGAAACTTATCGCTGGATTCATCTCATTCATTTATTTCTTTCCAAAGTTTAGGCTTGTGCTCCTCCTGAGCTCCATCCTCCCCTTTCAATGTCATGACCTCCAACCGAGTCACCTTCAGTCACTTGAATCAGTCTCTCATTCTCAACACTTGTAAGCTTTACTCAATCTGCCTGGAGCTTTGTTGTCCGGCTCAGGTTTCCTCCTCAGGTCCATCCTTTTTATGATAACGTCCGGGAGGACCAGGCAATAAATTAGTTTGTAACCGAATTACATGACTGTTCTTGGTTTCGATGTGGTTTTGTCTTTCAAGAACGGCAAGGTTGGTCCACACTTATCTAACTTGACTCTCATTTTTAAGCTCAAGAGTCAAGATGATCTGATCAAGCTTGCCAGACGGCCTATATTAACACAAAACAGAGTTTATAAGGTTTATTATGTATTTTGTTTTTGCCCACTTCCCGCTAACTTTTATACTATGTACAATATGTACAATTGTACATGTACATCATGATGTGAGGGGTGTTTCATACGTACCTATTGGCGAAATGAATAGACAAAATTGATAACGTCATTGCTTAGCATCGGTTTTCCCTATCTTAGACAGTACGCAATCCGAGAGCCACAGAGATATTATAAAAACTACTATTTCCGCCCTAATAGATACTCGTATCTCTCAGTGGTCAAGCATTACGTACCTATCTCCAATAGCTTTGTTTTCAAGGCGTCACGACTGGTGATACACAGGTCGCAGGTTCGAAACTCAGCCGGGACATGACAATATATCCTCCATTTGAGGTTTTGACCGCATAATAACACGTTTTGGGCTTACTGCTGAAATAATGGGACTCATTAGTCCTGATCGGGCAGAACAAATAAAGCCATATTCTTATTACTACCTATATTGTTACTATCTCTACTTGGGTGATTTTACGGAACCTTGCCATTCCAGTAGGGAATTTTATCTCTAAGAGTTACGCCGCGGTTGGAATTCGAACAAGAATCCTTCGAATCAAGAGGTTCACAGGTTGGTTTCGGATTCGGAGATTCGACTTGTAGTGTGCACGAGATGCTAGCATATATCAATTCCGTGATGAGTTATAGTTATTAAATTAACAGAATTTATTAGTTTGGCCTGGGGCCGAGACAGTGTTTTAGTGTTGTTATTATCTCGAAGTTAGATCTCAGGTTATCTCGGTGATGATGAAGTTGTTCGGGCCTGAATACTCTGAATAGGCGGGCGGAAACTGGATTTCTTAATAACACGCTGAGTCTTGATAGGGTGAAGTGTGACCACTGACCATCCTGGTTTTTGCTCTCTTCACATTCAATCGGTGCATTTAACGTTCATTTGAAATCACCTTGTAAACTGGAATTTCAATAGATGTCTAGATTAGTTTCGGTTTGAATCTTTGTCCGGTGTCCGGGTTTGTGTGACATGTTGTTGTTGTAGCCAGCTTGGCTACAGCTGGAGGGGTGAGTGATGGTCTCCAGCAAACTTTATTTCAAAGTTGGCCCGTCCTGAACCACATATTTCTATGTGCGATCAACCATGATGAGGACTTGGACTTTTCTCTATAAGCCATTGAACCCTTAGAAAACTGCAAGCTAGCCTGGCTTGTAAAGGTTGGCTAGTCTGTTCTCTGTTTACAGTCCTCTAGCGAGACACTGGTCTTCTCCCTGCTTAACTCCCCCAGTTTAACATATTCACATAGCTCACTGATATTCTCATTTAAATTACGTATAATCTCAAGGGTCACAAGATGGATTGAACTCAAAATTGGTAAGGTTACCAATGCCAGTCCAGGTTAAGTTTCAAGCTATATAGAGAGCTATTTCCAATATCTTTAAATTTAATATAAGTAGGTATACATACTTCTTTTGTAAAAAATCCTACAATATTAATAAAATTATGCTTTATACCTATTCTTCTTTTACAAGAACAGATGTTAAACGTCTGTTCCTCTGGTAAATTACTGATCCATCACACACCGGATTCTAAACACAAGGCTTAGAGCAACATAGTCGATCAATTCATCAATCTCCGTTGAAGCCTTAAATCCTTACTCATGTCTCATGATTTGAAACTAATAGTCGGAAAATAATAAATCGTGCTTCAAAACTTAAAGCCCCAACTCAGCCGAGTCTTTACAGTTTACATAAAAAATGTTCTCATAAAAATTTCCGAAGCACATTTCAGAAACTGCATCGAAAATTCTCAGAAATCACTAATAAAAATACTAGTATTTTACCAAACGACCAACGTGTTATTAAAACGGTTATTACATTGTCTAGCGTTCCACACCAATTACAACGATTCGACAGACTTCAGATATAAGGTCTTCCGGTACTAACCTGAAAACCATACCTGAAGCTGTTGTATTCTGAAGATCTCCCATGCATTATTTTTTAAAAAAAATTGACAGAGCACTTAAAAATTGATTTTAAATTTGAGGTCGTCAAAAGAGATTTAAAAAACAATAAATCAGTCAGTAAAGTAAACATCTATCCAATCAAACCTCACCATGGGCATAGGCCAGGAGAAAATTATTCATTTCTTGACACTAGCTGGAACTTTGATGGATTATTGGTACGATCTGTTTTATTTTATGATATTTAAAATTTTATTTACCTTACGAAGTAATGCCATTTATCTAAATCATACCTAGATAAATAATAGTAATATTATCAGAAACAGGACATTCATTGTTCGAAACGCATTGGAATGCGTTCTTGAGTTTCATAATACGTTACGTTTTTCACGAAATTAGGACGAAAAACAAAATACACTGCCAATTATGGACACAATATTTCTTCGTGATTGGTTCACATTGTACATATAAACTTGGCAATTTTGAGATTTTCTACTAAATCACTACCAATAGTCCAGGTCGGGTAGTAAAAATAAAGCCATATTATTATGATAAAAGTATTTTAAATCCCTTTCTCCAGTCAAAGCACCCCATTCAGGGGCCTCCCTCGTCATTATTTCTGTGACAAGCCTTGCGTAACCGACGAAACATTTCCGGAATTTTGCAAATTTCATCAAGACTCCAACCAGGAATTCAGCATATCATTAAAACATACTCAACACGAGAATTCATCTATACCTTGTGATTTATGTACGTATATTCTGAATAGGAACACAGCTAGAACCCTCCTTGTGAGTTGTGAGTGTGCTCTGTGCGTTGACGCTGTCTGGAAATTTCTTCCACATGTGAGCTGTCACAGATAGACAGGAATCACGGGAAGGGGACGACAGTTTTGCGGAAACACTTGCTCTACCCTACACCAGTGTGGTTCCTCTATCTTCCACCAGTCTGGCTGGGGGAGTTAAACAGGAGACCAGTGTCTTCCTAGAGGACTATAAACAAAGAACAGACTAGCCAACCCTAACATGCAATGCTAGCTTGCAGTTCCCCAAAGGTTTAATCTAATTTGAGCCAGGCACGCGCCGGTATGGCTGCAAGACCTGCGCTCGAATTTCTAAATTTTCAACATCAAAATTTCAAGTATATGAATGTAAAAATGAAATACAGTCCAAACTATCCAAGATAATGGATTATAAAAAACCCCCAATTTCTCATGATGGTTGATTGTACATATAAATATGTATGTGCTTCGAACGAGCCAACTTTTCAACTGAAGTTGGAAAGAGACCATCACTGCCCCCAATTGTAGGCCAATAAGCTGGCTACAACTAAATAGTTGGCTCGTTCTAAACCACATATTCTCATTTGCAATCGGAACCATGTTGAGAACTTGGGATTTTCTTTAAAAAGTCATTGACCCCTTAGAAAATAACAAGATAGCCTGTATTGAGATAGCTTTTTTTCCCGGTTTAACGGCGTTTTAACAAAGCGGTAGGCCTGTCGTTCACGCCGGTGAGATAGCTTTATAGTCCTCTCGCGTGACCTTTTCTTCACTTTAATTTTGATATACTTCTCAGCATATCTAAAGATATTGAAAGTATTGTGTTCTTAATGTTTTGAATAGGTTAGCACTGGGAGGTAGCTTGGTCATGGGATTCGAATTTTGCCACATACAATCTATTGTACTAATGTGAGTTGGGCCAAGTGATGGGGATTCAGCAAAATTTTGGTCTATTTTTACCTTTCGGGGTCTCACTTATTTTGTCTATTTTTACCTTCTGTGTTTTTCGAAACTCTCGATGTTATTTGTTTGAAATAATTCTTTATTCGTTAGTTGTGTTCTCGACGGCACTTAACGTCACCTGTTGGGAGAGTGCCAGAAGTATCAGGCTCACAATTATCTGACAATTTAAGGGCAGATGTCATCATTTTTAGGAGGTAATACGTAATTTAGAACTCACAGTGCCCTGGTAGTCAAGTGGTTAACGCGCTGGTCTGGTAATCCAGGTAGCGTATTAGGGATCCGTTTGTTCGAATCCCACCCAAGTGTATGACTTTTTCGTCATTAATTTGGGTTTGTGACGACATAATAATAACACTCTGAGAGTTAGGTGGTAGAAAATACTTTTAACATTATCCTCGTCTGGTGGTTTCCTTCCACTAAAGAGTATTTTTTTTTTTTAATTCGCGCAGGGTCCTCGTGCGAGTACCGACCTCAGTAGCTTGATCAATAAGGTGACTTACTCGTAAACTGGAGGTCGGTGGTTCGAGTCCCAAGTCGGTAGTACTTACATTATACACGATAGTTTCCACTATGAGGAATAACATAAGAACAAAGGGTGTTTCCACAGGTGAAATTATTTGTAATAATTTCCATACGTGTTATTTTAAAGTTGTAAAGCAAAATGTTAGGAAATTTAATGTAATCAAAGTGCTTTCTTTATACTGTCAGCGTGAGACAAAATGACCCATTTTTCCAACATTTTAACGAAGCATTTTTGTTTCAATTTAAATTTAGAGTTAGGAGGTATAATTTTATTAAAACAAATGTACATTTATTTATATTTTCCCAACCTTAAAATACTTTTTATCTATATTTTTATTTCCTTCTAACAATGTTTTCCTTACTTACGACCCTGATGTTCTGCGTTTGTGAACTAGAAAGGTAGATTTGTGTGCTAAGTCAATACGGAATATTGAAAACCATAGCGCCATTGGCAGATTGACAACGCTCTTCCACGTAACCGACATATATTATGCACATGAAAAAACCCGACATATACACATGAAAAGCATCATGTAGAACCTAGTGCATAAAATGTATAGCTGAGCCTGAGACATGCCTTGAACATAGGCATATAAGGGTTGGGTGGAAGAGATTGCCATAGGTAATAACCCCGCCCTTTAGTTAGGACATGTGTATATATTTTGTTTATTTTTTTTCTTGTTTATATTATTAATATTGTCGATTTTTATACTTAATTTTTACCATTATTGTTCTGTATGTATGTTCTACTAATAAAGAGTTTCTAAATAAATAAATAAAATATAAAAGCTCATTAAACTCATTGGGTCTAAACATTTTTCAGTCATCTGCAAATCTTAACTTAATTCAGTAAAAAGGGGGCATTGTGTCGTCAGCAAACTTGATGTGCCTCAGTACAGAAGATTTGCGAGAATCGTAGATACTCGCGAAATATTAAGTTTGAGTCAGTTTTTAATTTTACCCACTTGATTTTTTTTTATTTTTTAAATGATATTTTTTTACAGAGGAGACTGAACAATCAGAGTCCTTGCTCCTATTTGAAATGTATTTACATAAGTACATACCAACAATACTTACCTACGAGTAAGTAAATTCAAGACTCACATACCTACAACTTGGGTTTACAAAACTTCTAGCGCACTTCGTTTTAGCACATTTCATTACTAGGTATTTTTTTAAACCGCACGGTCCTTAACCGTTTTGTAGAAATACTTTTGTAAAAATATATTTTTCATATAAGAATGTTTCTAGTCCGGGGTTAATTTGGGTCGATCACGTCTAGAGAGGTGAGATGACGTTCTAAAAGTCTATATCTCTAAAGTACAAAATGATTGTGAACGAGGTTTTCTAGCATCTCACCATCTCACACAAGTGAAAATACGAGATCTCCTTCATTAACTCATGACAGTTGAAAGGAGGTTTCTTGACTTCTTGAAACTTGAAAATTTGGTTGAATTCTTCATTATTAGACTGAGACTTTAGAGTAGATCTTCTTCTGTAAAGGTTGGGCACCCCTGGTCTGGTCCATACAAAATATTTGAAATGATGGCATGCATTATTCTACTCAATTATCTCAACGTCTTACCACTTGTTCGGCCAGGTTTCGAACCCGGCACGGCAGGGTGATATTCTGCCCCACATGGGCGAGTATGGAGCTGGCTGTGGCCTCAAACTGGGGCGTAGGCTGAGTGAACCCTGTATTCCATCCCGAGAGTGGCCTCTTAATCCCTGGAAATAAACGTAGGATAAATACATATATTTATTAATTTTTTCTCAATTTTTTTCCCGGTTTTTACTTCTTCTTATGTTCTTCTTCTTCTTTTACTCTGTCTTATCCCGCTTGAGCAGGGTCGACGTTGTTCAACCTCATGGTTGAGGTTGATTGGTTTTGGCACATTTTTTACGGCTGGATGCCCTTCCTAACGCCAACGATTCTATTTGATTTAATGTCCTGATTTAATGTCCTGGATTAGGACGGGGGTTTTACCCTCCATTCGCTGGGAATCGTACCAGCTACCCACATTAACCTCACCCAGCCTGGGTAGGGCCGGAAATGCCAGCCTCACGTGTTTGGATGGAACAGAATTTTCTTCGAAAAGTCTGCCCCAGCCGGGAGTTGAACTCGGGAACTCTGGACTACGGGCAGTAGTCACAACCATTACGCCACGGAGGCTGTTTACGCCACGAAGGCTGTCGTTTACGCCACGGAGGTTTTTACTTCTTTTTATATTGTATATTAATTTGTAACTGTTTGTATATATGTCCTTATTTAATAAAGTGTACCTATAATAATAATAATGCTATCGCAAAATAATCAATAATATTAGCCTCGGGCTATGATTACAAAAAAAATATCGCTTGAAACTTTATAATAAATATGAGCGCGCAATTAACTCAGTGGTTAAACACTCGCTTGCAATGCGGAAGGTCCCGGGTTCAATCCCCCGTGCTGACGAAAAATTGTGTTCAAAATTTGGTTACAATTGTTTGTAAGGGAAACCTTCGGGTGCGCTCCTGTTGACCCAGCACCTAAATAGGAAGTATTGTGTCACTTCTCGCCCATCACAGGGGAGGAAAACTACGGGATAGGGAAGCTACAACATAGACCATAAGCGTCTACGGTAGCTCCTGTTTCATGGCTACGAAATCGCAGTTTCCTCGTCTATGTATAATAATTTATTGTATATAAGTTAAGTTATCATATTTGTTCTAATCAATATCGCAATATTACAACTACTCAAACTCGCTTTACTAAATCTACGCTGAAACCGGGACTTGAACCACCGACCTCCAGGTTACAAGTCCGCCGTCTTATCGATCAAGCTACTGAGGTAATAATTGTATATGGATAAAAATAACGAATGTTTTTTATCCGGCGAGATAACGAGTGGCTAATTTTATTTACATAATTATTTATGTTGAATTCCTACGCCCCCGCGCCCCCGTGACCCCGCCTCCACTCCTCATCAATTCTGATCTTGTATCTTGTATCCCTACTGCAGAGCTTCTTTATGAAGTCATCTGTTCACAGCTCATTGTTGTGAAACGTAAATAAAACAAGCTAACAATGTCGATAATGAAGGCGACGCGGAGCTACGTAAGAGTGTGAAGAAATAAAAATAAGCGTTAAAATAATAAGTGATGAAAAGAAGAAGAATAAGCAGCAGGAGGAGGAGGAGATAAATGCAGGGAAGGAGGAGGAGACAAATTCAGGGAAGGAGGAAGAGGAGATAAATTCAGGGGAGGAAAAGGAGGTAAATTCAGGGGAGGAAGAGGAGATAAATTCAGGGAAGGAGGAGGGGATAAATTCAGGGAAGGAGGAGTAGATAAATGCAGGGAAGGAGGAGAAGATACATTCACGGAAGGAGGAAAAGGAGTTAAATTCAGGGAAGGGGTAAGAGGAGGTAACTTCAGATAAGAAGAAGGAGGGTATAAATTCAGAGACGAAGGAGGAGGAGGAGTTAAATTCAGGGAAGGAGGATATAAATATTCAGGGAAGGAATAGGAGATAAATTCAAAAAAGGAGGAGGAGGAGTTTAATTCAGGGAAGGAGGAGGATGAAATAAATTCAGGGACGGAAGAGGAGATAAATTCAAGGAAGGAGGAGGAGGAGTTTAATTCAGGGAAGGAGGAGAAGGAGAACCGATTCTTTTTTGTTTTAGTTATTTTTTTTACTGGTATAACATTAATTAAAAGACGACCATCATAATATGGCAATTAATAGTCTTTACCGGTTACTTATAACCCCCCAAAAACACCACTTCGTGGTTAAAAAAAGAAGAACGCCTCACTCAAAAGAATGATTATAATTAGCTAAAAATAAATGATATCAAATTGAGAACACCTTGCCCCTTCTCTTTCTATATCTCTGCACTCCTCTCTGAATTTATTCCTCTTATGTTTATCTTTCTTTATCCTTTCTAGGGGTCATCCCAAACTTGATTTCTCTTTAAATTTACTTGTTGCACGGCAATAAAAAATGGCGGTCGGAGTATGATTTTTCTGAACTTATTTGATTTGAATCGAGAAAATTACACCGCGACCGCCATTTTTTATTGCCGTGCAACAAGTAAATTTAAAGAGAAATCAAGTTTGGGATGACCCCTAGAAAGGATAAAGAAAGATAAACATAAGAGGAATAAATTCAGAGAGGAGTGCAGAGATATAGAAAGAGAAGGGGCAAGGTGTTCTCAATTTGATATCATTTATTTTTAGCTAATTATAATCATTCTTTTGAGTGAGGCGTTCTTCTTTTTTTAACCACGAAGTGGTGTTTTTGGGGGGATATCAGTTCTTTTTGTACGAAAATATAGGTTTATACACTACTGAAACATTATGAATAACAAAAGTAAATAAGCTGGGAAAATGTGAATGTACCAAGTTGTCTTTTTTTAAGATATAGTTTTAGCAGTAGGTATTTAATTTTTCTAAGGTCAATATGTATTTGGATCACAGATTTGGCCCCCTGAGTCCCCAAAGTGAGTAAATAATATATGTATAAATTTGCAATGCAAGACCTTTTGATTCTACACTCCACATGATTAGGTTTATGTTTCAATGCTGAATAGACCTCGGAGCCTCCTATGAGGGACACTAAAACACCTGGATTTATAAATGCCAAAGATATTAATTTGTAATCAACTAATCACCTTATCAAGGTGAGGTAATGTGTTCTCTCCCGTTGACCTTTTCTTACCCGAATTCTCTCCGGCTTGTTGCAGGGTCACCACAAGTATCTCTCCCGGAAATAAGACCATGCTTTTTTACATTAGGTATTTAAGAAAATGAAAACTATAAAATTATCATTTTTATATAAGAATCGGCCTTTTATAAGGAAATCTTTAAAATTTCTAACTAATGAAAGGCAATGCCTTCAGTGTATAGTAGAGTTAGGTAAAATACATAGAAGGCCATGCCTTAGGAATATAGAAGTGTTACGGATAATACATAGAAGGCAATGCCTCGGGTTTATAGTAGGGTTAGGTAATTATATAAAAGGCCATGCCTTGGGTTTATCATATGGTTAGGAAAAATACATAGAAGGCCATGCCTCAGATCTACATCAATGATTCCTAGGTGTTTCGATTATAATGTTTATGCTAGGCCTTAAATATGTAGATTTAAACTCAGGTAAAAATGCAATTAACGCGACGGGAGACAATTCGGTGTTGATGAAACCATGAGCGGGAGAGAACACGGTGGTGACTTCCCTTATCAATACCTCACGAGGTATGAGTGTACCCTGGACATAATGGACAGAGAGAAAAAACTTCCCCGAAGGGGATCGAACCCAAGTCATCGTGCGTGCAAGCCTAGTATGCTGTATGCTACTCACTTGGCCAAAGTCACTACTTTGTCACAACTTTTAGTGAGTAGCATCGACATTATGAGAGCTAATTCCTCATATTTTATCTCCATCCAACCATGATTGTCCACAATCAATCTCGTAATGGCGCCACAGGTCATTGGCCAACTCTGCAACTACTAAAATTTTCCTCGCGAGGGTAATGAGGTTGACATGAAGATCAAATATAAAGATCGGAAAAACAAAACAACGTTAAGCCCAAAGTGAAAATAAAGAGCTAAAAAATTTCGTCCCCGCCAGGATTCGAACCCATGCTGATTGGGTTGCAGGTCGAGCTTGCTACCAATAGACCAATCTTCTAAAGAAACGGACGGAAAATGAACTAACTAAATAAATACTTGGAAACTTAAACATTAAAATTTTGCAGTAAGAGAGCGAGGTCATCTCGAAAAATACATACTGGCCAAGATCTGACCACTGAGCTAAGGATTCGAAGGTACCTACCCGCCAAAGAAAATGAAAAGGCCACCAGGTGCCACCCAGTGGACCGGATGAAGGAATAAAATCAATAAATTTCGTATCTGCTCATCAAGATCTTTCATTTGATACCACTTAAGATTAGTATTATCCTTCAATTCCCGATTTGGGCTCCCAAAACACGAGGCCGCCCAAATGGGTCGCCCGCTTATAATTTAGAATTTTTTTTTGGTCCGGGCTCATCTCCATTATATCTTGAACACTTTAGACACCTCACTTAATCTTCAGTGCCAAGTTAAAGACACGAAGTCGGGTCTCAAAGGATCCGTATGAAAAAAAACAGAAAAAAAAAAAGAAAAAAACAAAATTATGAATCTTTTCATGTCTTTCACGATTGTTGGGGGGGTCTCGAAAATAGGGTTCCCGGTGGCCTAGGAAGTCAAACAAAGAGTCAAATCAACTTATTTTTCAACGTAGAGCCCATTTCTGCAATAAAAATTGCGATTTTTGAAATTAATGTTGCACTTTTCGCTGGCTGAAAGTACATGAAATGCATGGGAACTATGTTTTCCGTAACCTTACACTCTGCCGGGCTGTCTCTTTCTTTGTATAGGCGTTCTTCACACCTCGGCCGAGGTGTTTGATAGGTTTGTATTGTGTATAAAATTTAGACATCAATGACACCTACAGAGACACCCCATTGGTCAAAGGTGACCAATCATTCAATTTCAAGAGAAAAAAAAGGCTACTCCACTGAATGTGCATATTATTATTCAGAATTAAAAAACATTATCAAGAATAACAAAGAGTAAAAAACAAGTACACACACATATGTTTCAGATCATATAAATGATGTGAGAACTACTAATAAAAAGATCGAAATAAAAACACGACGGAGTCAGTCAAAATCTTTGCAAACAAGATTTACATGAAGTATTTCCATGTTCTTCGTTTTCTTAGTTTATATTGTTTTTTTTATTTTTATTAATTATTCTTCTTCTTCACGAGTTCTACCTTGTCTTGTCTCCCCTCTTCTTCTACTTCTTCTTTGTCTTCTACCTTTTCTTCTTCCTTCATTTTTACCTCTTTATTCATGGTCATTACATACCTTCTACTCTTAAAATAATATCATATCTTTAACACATTGACTACTAAATTCCATTCCTATCTACCTACTTAAAACTAAGCAAACGGTCGTTTCGCGGAGAACGCCTCCCAGAAACTATATAATATACCAAGAAAGTTAAAACAAAGGAAATAAAAAGAGCAAATTATAGACAGTACTATACTGTCAGTACATACCTATACCTACATTATAATTATGAAATTTTTTTTGAACTGTTTGTCACTGAATTAAACTGTTTTCTTTATGTAACAAAAAAACAATTTTAAAGCATTTTATCTATGTACTGTACATTGTACATAGTTATACATGTAATATTTTTTAATTTATGTTTCAGTTCTTGTTAATTATTATATGTTTATAAAAAATAAATGATAAAAAACCGAAACATTAAGACATCAATAGAACTTTTGTTACTTGAGCTTCCTTGGTAATGACACTAATGACTAATGCGTAATGAGGTAATGACATTGGCATAATGGCATTACAAAAGTATGTCTACCTACCTACAGAGGTTAGTTAGTGGCTCTGAGGGTACAATCCTTTTAAACAATACATCTATAGGAACATTTCAAGTCCATTATTTCAATTTGTTTAACCTGATTTGATTTATTCAGAACGGAGTTTTTTTTTTTTTTTTTTTTTTTTTTTTTTTTTTTACATTTTTACAAGCCCCGTCGTCTCTCTTGATTATTGGGGCGGGTGGAATTTCGAGAAGCGTACGTGTTAAAACTCCGCATATTCAGAGCAAGAACACGGGTACTCTCGGGTAGGGTAGGGCTTGTGTAGACAATACTCACTTAACTCAGTGCACTCAATAAATTGTTTTATTCCTACATGACATGTTTTATGCACTTCAGCAAATATACAAAACACACTGCCAATTATGGACACAATACTTCCTCGTTAATGGTTCACATCGTATAGATATATTATACTTGGCTATAAAAAAGTATATATTTTTTTAGCTTTTTACTTCGAGTAAATTAACTGTAGGTATTTTCAAATTTTCGCCCTAAATCAAAGTTGCCTAAGAGGTACGACGTGACGTCATGGCCCTTAGTAAGATTTTTTTTTTTATTTTTTTTTTTAATCAGCGATTTTTTCAATCAACATAATACTTTCGATATCTAATTTTAGAAATATGTACATAACTACATAATTATACTATCGGAAGTAATAGTAGGTATTAGCACTACTACCTATGCCAAGATACGTCAGTGAGGAAATAAAAATTTTAATAGCTGATTGTGGTTAGGATTTTTATCTTTTTCGATAAAAAAAAGAAAAGATTTCAAAAATTATACCATGTATCTCAGGTCCATCTGTTCATCTGAGAAAAATGAAATACCTATGAAGTATGTATGATAGAAATTTAATGTATACCTATATTATACTATAGGTACATATTGTTGCCATACTCTGATAAAAAATGCAAGTAAAAAAATGATTCATCGGTCAATTTTCGAAGTATTTGAGTGACACGCGTTTAGAACAATTTGTAAAAATTGTGACAAATACTCACACGAGAACACTGACAATAATAATTACCTAACTCCTCAGCTAGCTACACTCTAGTACAGAATTACACAGATAATTGGTGGCTATTTAGGTAAGTATCATTGCAATAGTATTGTCACTAGTACCACCATCCTGATCATATTAGTCTTCATTAACATTTTCATCCTCAAGTTTTATAAACGTTTCGCTACACTTTGTATTGAATTTTGCATGGGAACAGGAGCGGCCGGTGCTAAGGAGCTGCTGTCCCGGTAGCTCAGTGGTAAAGGCGGCACTCTGTGAATCCAGAGACTCCAGACGTCGCGGGTTCGAAACCCAGCCGGGACATGACAAGTTATCCTCCCATTTGGGATTTTTACCACATAATAATACGTCTTGGGCTTATTGCTGGAATAATGGGATTTAATAGTCCTAATCGGGTAATATAAATAAGGCGATATTATTACTAGCACACTCAGACGAAAATGAAAAAGGGAGGATTATCTCAAGTCCTAGCTCGTACACAATGAAATCACAATCACAATATGTTTCTAAAATAATTAATGCATAGTGATTAAGATTGATATAGTAAACCAACTCAAACTCTTTAGATACTGAAAGAGCTACTCTATAAGTCCCAATTTATTTTAAAAAATGTTATAAAGTATCCTTTGTCGTATGGCAACCTGTTGATGTACAAGAAGGTTTAAATATATAATATATAGTAAATCAACTCAAACTCTTTTGATACTGAAAGAGCTACTCTATAAATCCCATTTTAGTCTGGTTTATGAGACAGCACCTCCCCCCCCCCCCCCCCCCCCCCCCCCCCCGCGCCTGCTTGGGAAGTGGTGTAAAGCGTCACGAAGCCATGTTTCCGATCTCATTTGATTCTTTAGGAAGAGTGGAGTATGAAACGCTTCGCAACTTCGAGAGACAAAATGTTGCACCCTGTAGGACCCCGGTCCTATTCTCATCATCATTGTTCAGTCTTTCAACCGAACATAATTTGGGTTTTTTTCCCACCACCACATTTTTTCCCACCTCATTCATGAAAAATTTCTCAGCAGAATTCAACATCAAAGAAGCAACTCTCAAAACCAGTTCCCAGTCAGTTGTTAGATTCTCCATCCTCATTCTGAGAAATCACATAATTGGAATCTAGTATTGTCATCAACCCTATACTCTCAAATATTCCAACATTAAATTTTCATTCAAATCTACATGCACATACAAACTTCCCCTGAATTCAACTATTATTAAACAGCTGACATCTTTCTATTAACACTTCATCTAAAATATCTTTGCATATACCTACACGATCTGGTACCCTTTGTCATCTCGGCAACCTGCTGGTGAGCAGGAAGGCGGCTAACAAGCATTTCTCTCACGAGATTCATATTAAGTTCCACGAAAAAATATTACCTCGCGTTACGTGATTCTAACACCCAACATGCGGCGTAGCCCTGTTCTATCTTGCCCCCCCCCAAATATAAAATCATCATATGAGGGCACACCCCGCACACCTCGTATAGATAATTACACATGGCACTATACTTCATATAGGTAGGTCGCATGAGTTGTGAGTAGTGACTGGACAAGTAAAGCAATTAGAAAGTAGCTAAGAATCCTGTCCCCTGGACCTCAGGTTCACAGGTTCGATAACCGTCGCGCGTCAGTTCATATTTATAGATTAATGTCCACATTTCCGATAGGATCTCTTCCTCGCGAGCTGATATTCCTGTATCCGGTCTTCTTTTTCCAAGATAGTAGTCCAGTGAAAATTGACATTTTAAATAGTGACCTAGGTCAAAAAATCAGGTTGTGCTGATTTTTTTAAAATGTTGATAGGACCATTATTGGTGTTAGGATTCCAGATTTGCTTCTACCGGAAACTCGTGCAAGCTGCAGCTGCGTAGCACCCCCCTCTCTCCCAAAAACGCGAATTTCATACGCGATATTGTTTGTTATTTAAAATATTTTATGTATATATTCCATTGAAAGAACGAAAAAAGAAGGAACTATAGGCGCAAAAAAAAAAAAAAAAAAAAAAACCTTAGTTACATCAGTACTGAACAAATCTACAAAACCACCTCATTATCATAATATATTACGTGTTATTAATAAACATTAGCGGGAAAACAGTCGGTAAATCTCAGATAATGTATTCCAAATGAACTCATTTGGTTTTCTGTCATCCGCGCATACTTGTCATAACAAATAGGCGTACGTAAATACTGACAGACTTATGCCACACTTGATGACAGGCCTCTAGGTCATTATTATAAATTTACTTTATAATGTAAATATTGTTTTATCAGTTTTTATGTAACAATGAAGGAATCACAATTTTTTCTTCTTTATGCAAGTTTCTTATTTGATCCAGATAAAAAAAAATGGAAACAATGAAGGCCAGTACGAATGTCCCGTACTTTTTATGTTTATTTTTCAATTAGAAATACCTAATAATAGGTATAATCTGAATAAGTCATATACAAAATTCATATTTGCTAATACATAGTGAAATATATACATAATTTGTTAAATGGATGTTATAGGAAGAAAACTCTTTGGTAGTGTCAGCTACCTCAGTGTACCGCTTTTTGACATCGACTTCTCATGGAAGAAGAAAATTCCTCAACATTCTGTTTACAAAACCAAAGCACTAATTGGAACCCCCGATATTATAAAAAGTCTAGTTGATACAGATTGGTTTGATTGTAGATTTAGAAAGCCTTGCAGCGACAATTTGCTACCAACCTATGATGTACATGATGACAAAGAAACTTCAACTGATCCAATCCAAATTGAATCAGACAAAGCCAAACAAATCTTCGAGTTAAGCAATCACTATAAAGAAATTAAAATGAAAGAATTCACAAAAGAAAAAGACAGAAAGGCGTTTCTTAGACAAGGTTCCGAATATTCGTTGGAAATGATGAAGAAGGACTATGTTCGAGTAACTGCTGAGGCGCTCAAAGCGAAGTATTCTCATGACATCAAAGTGCTTCGAGACAAGTTTGCGCAAACAGTCAATGAGAAGATACGAGATAGTAAGAACATCTCAAAGAAGTTAGAACAAGTTGAAACAGAGCGAGACACTTGCACGAAACAGCTCTCCTATCTATCAATTGAAATAGAAAACAACAAAAAGACAATCCAAACCCTTAGAGACGAAAAAAATATGATGCGAACTCAATTTGAATCTCAGTGCACTGAAATGGAAATGGAAAAAAAATCAACTCATAGTCGGAGCTGCACGACTTGATTCTCTTTTTACTTTAGCCAATAAGAATTATTGCGAAAAGCTGCAAGAAAAAGAAGATGCATTGCGAGGTCTAGCAGACATTATAAAAAGTCAGAATGAATCCAAGCTTATTCTTTCTAGTGAGAAGAAAGCGGTTCAAGATGACTTAAAAGATACAATTGAAAAATTGGCTACATTGAAATGTTGTGCTCAGGAAACTGAACTAAAATTACGTAACGATATTGACCAATTGTTATCGAGTCTTCAAAAAGATAAAGATACCGCCAAAGATAATGAGAGGATTATTGAAGAGCTTCGCAATAGGAACATTATTTTGGAACATGAACTTGAAGAGGCACTGAGTGAGACAAAAAATCATAAAGACGAAGCATCTACTTTACGAAAAGATATTGATGCTTTGATCTTGATTAAAAATAATCTTGACAAAAGATTTGAAACACAGAGCAATCCTCTGATTATAAAATCAAAGTTTGTAAATAGTCATCAAAACACTACTAAGGTGTTTAAAAATGAAAACAAAGATGAAGACAGTTTGGAAATTCTGAAAGAAAAATTGCAAACATTAACGAATGATTTAGAAAAGGAATATAAGAATTCACTAGAGCTCAGAAATGAATTGGACTTTCTAAAAAATAACGTTGAACAGGAACATGTACAGTTCATGAAATCTCTTGGCGATGAAAAAAAGGTTCTACAAGAAGAACTTGAAAATTCACAATCTAATCTTCAGAAACAAACGAATACAGTGCTGGAAACAAACTGCGATGACGACACCTCCAATGTTTCGGATGAAGTCAGAGTTGAACTCGCAGCCCTCAGAAGAGAAAAAACCGTGGAAAAGTTAAGGAAAACGTTCGAGCAGGAAAAACAACAACTCCAAACGTCCATTAAGCTTGAGAAACAGAAGAACAAGCAGATTCTAGAATCTATGGAAAGAGTCGTACGAAGTTGTGAAAAGAAAATTTTCCAAGCACAGGCACTAATACGCGAAGAAAAAATGAAAAACAAAGAGTTAGTTAAGCTGCTCACTAGTGCGGGCATTTTTGTGGGGAGCAACGAGTTGCTATGTTGGGTCAAGGGGACTACAGTCCACAATGCTGACAGTGTATGATCAATTGATCATTTCAAAATTAAAAGAAGAACATTTCAAAATTAAAAGAAGAAAATTGTTTTTAATAAAAATAAAAAAAAATGTGAAACTTTCATTTCCGTTTGTTTATTTAGATCAATAACCTCCATTTTAGTTACATGAGTTCCATCAAGAGTCAATACTCAAATGTGATATAACTTCATAGTATGTATAATTTTTTATAGTATGAAATAATTGTATAAAAGTTGTTTTACTTATAATCTAAGAAACCATTATTGGTATTGTACTTAAGTTTATGTGAATCAATCAGATTCAAAAGAAAAACAATCCAAATTGTGAGCAAACTTACAATCCAAATTTTTAAAAACAAAGTACCTATTTTTTTACATGTCTTATTATTATTATTTTTTATATACCCACAGTATAAAATTTAATAATTGTAAATTATGTAAACAAGATTTTGCTGGTATGCTTTTTTTTTAAATAATAAGTTGACACTAAAACAAACGAGATTTTTTTCTGTCTCATTTTTTGTTACGCGGAGTGTACAGCGCTTTACATGTAAATAGGTATTTGTTAATTATTAGGTAGATACGTTTGCGTAATATACCTTCACTGCATCCAATAAATTTCAATTAAGAACACCATTATTTTCTCTTGAAAAATTAAATTAAATTTGGCATTAAATTTGCATAAGAATGAATTCTTCAATATGTAGAATTTTCCATTTGTTTCAATTAGAGCTATTTGATGCAAAACAGCATCATTGTTGCGAGGAAAAAAAAGAAAAAAACATAACATGAGAGTACAGGTACATCTGTTATTGTATTGTAACTGTGGGAGTACTTAAAGCGCTAATCTGGAAGCGTGTGGAATAGCGGATCCGTTCAGTCTACCCAAAATGCATGATATTTTCCTCATCAAGACATCGACCACGTGATAATGACTACAAAAAAATTGTTGGAATAAAGGGATGAGGGACTCTTTAGTAACTATGACCGGGACGGAATAAATACGGGCTTCAAATTGTATTACACACCGACCTCAGTAGCTTGATCGATAAGGCGGCGGACTTGTAACCTAAAGGTCGGTGGTTCAAGACCCGGTTTCAGCGTAGTAAAGCGAGTTTGAGTAGTTGTAATATTGCGATATTGATTGGCACAAATATGATAACTTCAATTGTATTATACAGGAATTGTATTATACACTGACTGAAGTCAGATGACGGTAACTGAAGTCGGCTACAGTGACTACAAGATAACAATGACGTCCAATTGCATGGTTGCTAATGGACCGATTTAATCATGGGCTTGACAAACACTTTTATACACAATCAAACAAATAGCTAATGGTCCATCATGTTTACGAATTATTCAGTTATAGCCGATTTTATCATCCAAGATTCACCCCGGATTCGCTCGAACTCCGGATTGGCTCGACGAATCGGGTTTTATCATCTCCAATCTCTGATTCGCAGGTGATTCGGAGCACTCAATTTGAGGAAGTAACCTTGATTCACGAATCAGTGATTCGAGGACCGATTGGCTTCCCAAAGAGAAAAAAATATTGAAAATACTATAGAATTTCTTCTTTGGAATTTTTAAATCGTAAACAAAGATAAAATGTTTATCTTTTTCAAAATTCAAATACTTGTTTATCTTCATGACATCTTTATTCTTTTGCCCATTATTTAATTATCCTTGTCCTTGTTCTTCATAAACCTGTCATCTTATCCTGATATGCTAAGTTTATAAAAGTTTTGTAATAAAGACTGAAATAAATTTGAATTATTCCTAAAAATATACTTGAAAATTTTTCAAACTGGCCATTATCACGCGATTGCTATTAAAATTAATTAATTAATACTTATTTTTGTGATATTACATCTTAACCAAAAGGCCGAGAAGCGATTTGTGAGTAGGTAGTCACCGTTGCCCAATGATTTAGCGCTAGGCATTGCACGCATGGTGACCTTGGTTCGATCACCAGCGGGGCAGGAATTTTTCTGCTCTGTGCTTCACCTGTGCTTTTTCTGCTTGTGCTTCACCACAATTTGAATTTCTAATTCTATATGATATTTCCTGAAAACGAGCTAATCCCAGGAAGATAAAAGCTCATTCGGGAACATTCTGAATTTGTCCGAATCCCAGTTCCTACAAGATTTAGGGCGGAATTAATAGACAACATCAATAACTTAAGTCGTTGGTAAGTGTCGGTTTTCCCTATCTTACACAGTACGCAATCCGTGACTTAGCGCCACAGAGGTATTACAAAAACGTCTATTAATTCCGCCTTTAGACTTTAAAACACATGTACTAAAACTTCTTGGTGACTCTGGGTATGAGTGCAGGTCCCATATCATCTCTCCACACCAGTATGTACAAACTCCTGCTGAAAACCTCGCTGGCTGAAAGTACATGAAATGCATGGGAACTATGTTTTCCGTAACCTTACACTCTGCCGGGCTGTCTTTTTCTTTGTATTGCCGTTCTTCACACCTCGGCCGAGGTATTTGATAATATTTAGAATTCTTAAATAGCTAGGTATGAGAACTATAATTATAATTCTAGTACACAACATTAATGAAAACGTGATGGAAATACAGTGGACATAGGGCAGAAATTTTTTTGCCCTGCTGGGAATAAAAACGAGATCACCATCTGTCATAATATCTTATTTTGACCATAATTCCATCACTGATGGTCACATTGAAACAGCATTCTTACTCATAAGGTAATTATATCTTG
Organism: Bactericera cockerelli; assembly: GCA_024516035.1. Taxonomy (NCBI): domain Eukaryota; kingdom Metazoa; phylum Arthropoda; class Insecta; order Hemiptera; family Triozidae; genus Bactericera; species Bactericera cockerelli. Next base: position 11,559,267 of record CM044962.1, on the reverse strand, counting down.
CCCTGCTGAAAATTGAACCCAAGTCACACAAAATGATAAATGATCATTGATCAATATGAAACTATGAAATGACCATGTGGACGACACAAAAAAAACGTTCAAAATGCTTTCAGAAATGTTAACATTCAAAATGTAAAAAGTTAACAAAACAACATCGCAATTTCCGAAAAATCAGAGGCTTTTTGTGAGGTTTTCGTGTAATTGCGATGTTGCCGTAACGCAAATCATGATTCGCGAACTCGAGCTTGAATTTTCGTGATAAAACCCGATTGGTGGATTCGCGAACCCTCGAGATTCGAGGGTGGTTGCCGAATCAGTGATTGGTGGAGTTGTGATAAACTCGGCTCTTAGTGGCTAGACTGACTAGTGACTATGCAATCCATATTAAATAATGGAATTAATAATAATAGCACTGTTTAGTAGAAGTTAACCACCAGGCGAGGTTAATGCTAAAAGCATTTTCTACTAACCATCAGAGTCTTATTATAATGAGGTCACAAACTCAAATTGAGGAAAATCATGCTACCTAGATTAACAGACTAGCGCGTTAACCACTTGACTACCAGTGCACGAACACCGGACTACTGGAATTCATAAAATATCCAGACGTCTATAATTTCTAACTTTGGTAGAACCTTCTACAAACCCACCTATAATAATAATAATAATACACTTTAGTGGAAGGTAACCACCAGTAACCAAAGGTTTGAAGTAACACCTTCCTATTTGAAAACCTACCTAGTAGGTACCCATAGAAATAATAATTAAAAAATAAAATACTTTCCTTATTATAAGGAAAGTAAAAATAAAATAAAGTAAGTATGCAAAATTGATTCTTGAAAGACACTCACCTGAATGAACTTCGGAAACTTGATAAAAGAAAAAAATCCAAGTAAGGAGTAGAACCAACGGACTCCTCATTGTGAGATGAGGCTATCATCCGGCATTCTTAAAATCCTACCGGGTTCCCTGGATTGATTACTTTGTAGTAGCACCTTCCTATTTGATTTTTTTTTACGTGCTAGTTTCGAGACTCTCTTCCTGTAGAATCTTTTTAGTTAATAAGGCGGTTAATTAATAACATGTACAGTGTACACATACCTACATACTCGTATACATGATTATGAAGGTTATTAGTTATAATAAATTATTTATTCTATAGCAATATCGATCGATTTTTTTTATCCTAAGAAGGGCTACACATTACACAAAAAAAAAACTTCATTAGGTAGGTAAAGAAATTAAATGATGGTCATTACTTTTATGGAATTTCCATTGAGAAAAAAAAATAGGGTGAAGTTAGTGAAAAACAAATTTAATAATAGGTATAATGATTTTTACCTCTCGTCTAATATAAAAACCTATAACTCTAATATGGATAGTCAAAGTCACAGAAAAATGGGGACATAAAATTTAAAAAAACAAAAATATTTTCATTAAATTTGTTAAAATAATAATAATTATAATTAATTAATACAACATAATGTTACAAAAAACACAATTTATAAAATTAAATCGAAGAAAAAATTTCGCGATAATTTCAAATTATTTGCAAACCACCATTATTGCGTTGGTGGGTAGTAGAGATGAAGATACAAATGCAAATGCGTCTCTCCTCTTCCACTATCAGGCAGACAGCCGCGGAGATAAAAAACATGAATTTTGAACGGAAGAGAGTTTAAAAATTAAATGTTTCAATGTGGTTCTTAACGTGAATATACAAAAGAGACTGCTACATATTTATACATTAATTATGTAGTTTCGGCCCCAACCAATATAACATTGATAATTAGGTACTATTTTACAAAATAGACGGGTTTAAAAATAAAGTAGGTACATCATGAAGTTATTAGGGTACATGAAAAATATAAAGTAATGGTAAGTTATTAAAATTACCTTACCACTGTCACAAAAGATCTATTAAAGGTCGCAGTGACAAAGAACTTTCGCGGCAGACCTACTTATACCAATACCACCCTACCACTGAGCGTACGATTAGCTCAATGGTAAAGTACTCACTTGCCATGCGGTAAGTCCCGGGTTCGAATCCCAAAGTCGACAGATAAATTCTATTTAAAATTTCCGGTGCGCTCATGTTGACCCACAGCACCTGAGAAGTAGGTACATATTAATACGTCTTATGACACAATAATTGTGTCATTTCTCGCTCATGAGAGTGGAGGCATATGACGGGATGGGAAAGTTACAACACAGATCACAAAGCGTCCATACTGTCCATAGTATTTCGATCAAACAAAAAAATACAAATTATATTTACCGTTATACAGGGTGGACCAAAAAAACGTTTACACCCGTTAATGGTAGATTACTGACGACATTTCCAGGCCGGATCTGGAATCCGTTTTTTCGGATTCGCCTTCGTAACTGCACAAAGTGATTTTTTGTAACTTTCCAAAAAAGTCCGACTTTGGCTTATTCTTCGGGTCAGTGCTTTGTTTCTGTTTAAGATGAGTTGATTCTGAACAGTTCTGCAGAAAGCCAACAAAATTTCGATGTTTTAAGCTACACTATTTTGTTTTTTACGGTTTGGTTTGTCATATTTTTCACACCTGAACAGAAAAAAAACACACGAAAAAACTTTTTTACTAAATAAAACACTCGACATTTGTCCGAACAAATTTTGGCACAGACACGGGCAAGTTTGATAAAAGTTGGCGGCCGCCCCGAGGATGCTAAAAAATAATTTTACGATTTTTTATCACGTGATCTTCTGGGAAAAATTATTAGATGTTTGTTAAAAACTCTTCAAAATTCCTAAGAGTTTTCTAGCTGTAGACTGTGTAAGGGCGTCTTGTATTGTTTACAAAATTTGTTTACATTGCTGTTTTTGAATACCGCGGTCTTACATGTCTTCATCAGCCAGTTTAGGAAAATTCAAATGATAGTTTTCGTGCTTTTCAGATTGTCAGTGGTGTTAGCTAGATGTGCTAGTGTTAAGAGTAAGAGTATTAGTCGCATGACCGATGTTCAGTTCTCGGCGATCAATATTTTTTTTAATTATCAAAAAAAATCTGATGGAATATTTTATTCATACCTGTATCTGACTTGTTGTAACACCAACAACTTATGGTTTTTTTGGAGGTAATACCATATGTAAATTGAGTTATATCAGATACTATTGGTATCACAATTCACATAATTATTATTCATGTAAGACCCTGAGAGACTGCCTTGATAATGGATGGTTTTTCTTATGCTTCCCTAAGAGAGAAAATAAACTGGTGAATTTTCCTAACAAAAGTAGAGTTCATAAAATAATGCCAGGTAAATATGTAGGTAGGTTGGGTGGAAGAGATTGCCATAGGCAATAACCCCGCCCTTTAGTTAGGACATATGTATATATTTTATTTATTTTTTTCTTGTGTTATATTATTATTATTGTCATTTTTATATTTACTTTTTCCCATTATTTGTCTGAATTTGTCTGTATGTTCTACTAATAAAGTGTTTCTAAATAAATAAATAAATAAATAGGTTCTTCTATCATAAACAATACTAATTAAATAACAAATATTTACCGACTGCCAACTTCTAATAGAAATCCTGAAAAAAAAAAACAAGATAATATTTTGTAAAATGAATAAAATTTTATTATGTTTTATACTATTGGGTTATAATCAAAAAGGTATTAATAATAAACATTTTGTCTGAGTATGTTCAATGAGAAACGATTAGAAGCGCACGATTAGCTCAGTGGTAAGCTAGTCACTTGCCATGCGGAAGATCCCACCCGGGTCCGAACGCCAGAGACAGCAAATCATGTTCCGTCTAATGTTGCGGAAGATTTCAGGTTTTTCTGTCAGGTCATCAAATGCCAACAGGATTCTTGCTACCAGATTCTGCTACTCTTGCGTCTCCACTGGTATTTCGTAAACTATGTTTTTCACGTGATCCCAAATGTTCCTGTTGGCAGCTCCATATTCTGCCAAATGCAAATCTGCCATTTCAGAATCCGAATAATAATTATTATGTAACTTGTACTAAAAAAACTCAAGAAGTTTAAAAATAATATTTCATAGAATGCAGAAAATTATGCTTGAAAACTATCATCGAGAAACAAACAATCATTCATTTGACTGGCCTTTAATTATTTCCAAGGAAAATAATTATCAGACATAAAGAGCTAATTACTCTTTGAGTACAAGACGACCCTACACGGTCAACACTTTTAAGATTTTGAACATCATTTTTTGAGACTTACCTGGTTCGTTTTCCCAGAAGATCACGTGATAAAAAATCGTAAAATTATTTTTTAGCATCCTTGGGGTGGCCGCCAACTTTTATCAAACTTGCCCATGTCTGTGCCAAAATTTGCTCGGGAAAATCTTGAGTGTTTCAAAGTGTAAAAAACTTACATGAGAATTTTTTTTCTATTCAGGTGTCAAAAAAGATGCCAAACCAAATCGTAAGAAACAAAGTAGTGTAGCTAAAAACATCGAAATTTTGTTGGCTTCCTGCAGAAATGTTCAGAATCAACTCATCTTAAATAGGAAAAAAGTTCTGACCTGAAGAATAAGCCAAAGTCGGACTTTTTCAGAAAGTTGCAAAAAATCACTTTGTGCAGTTATAAAGGCGAATCCGAAAAAACGGATTGCAGATCCGGCCTGGAAATGTCGTCAGTAATCTACCATTAACGGGTGTAAACGTTTTTTTGGTCCACCCTGTATAAGCACTGTAGTTTCTGGGAGGTGTTCTCCCGCGAAACGACCGTTCTGATCTAGCTTCTGTTTCATGGCTGCGGAATAAAAAAGGCTGTGAAAAACACATCTTAAAAAAAGCTTAGAATATTATTAAAATAACTTATTTATTTTGATGTTATAATAAAACCGGTCCAGTATTAATGATATCTATTCTATTTATTCCATTATTATGTATGTAGATGTAGGTAGAACTCGTAAGCCAGTTCTCGTAAAAGCAAACCCTTGAGGCTTTTAAATACATACACATCGTGAAAGTTTTAATTAGAAAAAATATTATCAGTATGAACAAAAGTGAGAAGTTGTATTAGATGTAACTACATGAATATCAGACACGTTCATTGGTATCTAGGTAATATTAAATAATACCTACCAACATCACTTTTTATCATTACTTCCAGTCATGCTTTATTCCCAATACTTCCATGATGTGTAATCAGTGTAATTAGGTACTTTTCTTATTATAAACGGATTTTGCGGAAACACCGGCAAAAATCTGTTGCCGGCTTCTTGCTCGAAGACGGTTGCCGCCCATAAAATACATCGAGTGATCATTAGATTTTAATCACTAGAGGTATTTTAATTTTTTGAGGAATCAATAGACTGTACGTCTGTCAGACAGACTAGAGTATGTTTGTTTGTCTGTTCCGTGATGAATCTGGTCGATTAGTAGGTACTAACGAGAAAAATTGAAAGTATTTATTAGAACTCGTCTGCCCTAACTCACAGGGTTGCCAGACCGGGGGTTTCGGTACTTTTGGGGGTGAAAATGGGATTTTTTAAGATTTTCCAAATATGTACTTGGGCCAAATTTAACAAGCATCCTTGGAGGAGAGAAATATTTCCTCCAAGTATATATTTTTTATTTATTGAAGATTTAAAAAAAAAAAAAAAAAAAAAAAATCAATAGGATTTGTATCACAGGTATTACTTTTTCAAGACATTTAATCATTTTCAGTTCTGGGCTTAATAGCTTTACTTATAAAACTTTGCCCTTAAAAGATTTTCTATTATTATTATTATTATTATAAAAAGGCAAGGAAAAAGTCACGTCGTTTCATTCATTACTGTTTGTGGAGGGATAATGGATTTTTACTTTTTTCGAAAAAAACGGGGACTTTTTAATAACTTCATCTGGCAACCCTGTATCTCATGGGTATAGGGATAACTTCCAAATGGAACCGCACCGGTGTACCCGCTGCACCGGTAAGTAAACAACTGATAAGAAAATCGAGGAACCAATCACAATTCATAATCAGTAGATTGATAAAGAACAAAAAGAAAAGAAAGGAAATAATATTAAATGGAATGGAGTACCGGAAGAAATTGTGATAAGCAGAAGAAACCAAGAAACTTCAGAATCAAAAGAAAGCTGTCGTCAGTTAAATGAAACAAGTGTTATCAATAATCAGTTGACAAAGCTAATACAAATATTTTACTTATCAACCTGTCCACTGTCCATGTCCACTGTACAGTTTATCATTTGATAACACATTAATTAACTCTAACACCTAAAACACCTTTTCATGTCAGGTAGTGTTAGAAGCATCAGCGTTCAACAAAAGTTTACTGCCTTCTCTACTTCTTCTACAGTTCTGTGAATATTTTATCCATCAGTATGGTGTCCATCAAGATGACTTCTAGTTTACAGTTATTGGTGAAGACCAATTTCACCATTCTTCCTAGGTAAGTAATAAAAGCAAAAATTATGAATGCAAGTATTTCCTCCAGTGTTTTAGTACATCAGTTCAGTATTTGAAATGGTCAGGTGGCAATCAACGCTTACCTACTTTATCTAAAGAAACCTTTTTACTTAGTAGTTATGTTGCACCAAGAAATAATTGAAAAATAATGGGATATTATCAGTAAAGATGTCTTTGGTAAATAAGTAGTATTTAAATTGGTTAAAACACTTAAAATGGAAAATGGATTTTAAAAAACACCAGTCATTTATTTCTCATCTGGGTGTTTTTAAAGTAGAAACTGTCAGAGCAACAGACCCTATCATCATTTCTGACAGAAAAAAACCAGTAGTGCATTCTAGAAACACTCTCGAAATCCCCAAATCTCCATTTCCACTGTCACACAATGCAAAAAAAAATAAAAAAAAATAAATCAATACAGGATCATGGTATCAATCAAACCTGAATATAAGAGAAATAATTTCTGGTCCCTTGAGTTCTCTTATATCCAGGTTCAACTATATTGTATTCTACCAGTTAACAGGCTCTTTGGATGTAGTCCAGAGACAAATATAACATTGAAATAAAATCAGCATATCAATGTTTGATTGATTAGCTATAACTTGGATCTTTCAAAATCTAGGTAAACGATTGATATCTTGTTGTGCCTTGAACATTTAAGTTTCCTCCCTAATAGTCATTTCCTCATAATCGCTGATTCTAAGTGCCCTTAGTTCCATTTATAATCCAGCCTCCAATAACCCCATTGTTGCTAGAATCCTCTAAATTTGGCTTAAACTTCTAAATAGGGGAAAGTTCATCTCTTTCTTGTGGTGTCCTTCTCATTCAGGCATACCCGCAAATGAGATTGTAGACAATGCTACTAGGAACCCCCAACCTTTGTATACTTACAAACTTACCTCAGCCCAGGACATGAAGCCATAGGCCTCACAAATTGTGAGAGAAGCCTGGCAAAACCAATGGAATGAAACTCCTAACTCAAATAATCTAAAAAGAATCAAACCCTCTATAGAAAAATGGTCTACCTCTGATAGGAACAACAGGTATGAGGAGGTTGTGCTTACGCATATGAGGATTGGCCATACACACACCACCCACACTATCCTAATCAAGAAAACTCCCCCTCCTTCTTGTGCTTGTGGTGAGCTACTCACTGTTCCTCACATCTTATCATATCCCCTAAAGTTCAATATTAGATCTTCATTACTTGTTCTTCCAGCACTATTAGATGACAATGAAAGCATTGATTCACTTATTAAATATCTGAAAAAACTAGAAATGTATTCTATGATTTAGAAACAGGATATCGGCGCAAATGACCTGCTCCAGCAGAGTTAAAGCGCCTAAAGGAAAAAAAATCTAGGTAAAGATAATTAAAAATATTAAAATCATTTACTTGGTTTAAATGTCTATATGTAGATAGTTCACAAGCAATACATATATTATATAGTAGTTATAGTGGTTATTGGTCTTACATAATTAATTTACACTGACGAACATAATATTCTGCTTGAATGAATGGTATTCATGCATTAAAACTTTTAACATTTAAATTATTAATATGAGACTGATAAACACTTTGGAAATTGAATGATTTATTCCTAAAATGTCATTTTCATTATTCTTACATCACCCTGCTGATTACAACATTCAGCACATAATCAGCTGAGTGGTTAAGCACTTGCTTGCCATGCAGAAGGTTCCAGGTTTGATCCCATGAGTGAACAAAAAAATTGTATTCTAACAAACAGACAGTGGTTTGTAAGGGATACTTTCCGGTGTGTTTGTGTTGGTTGACCCAGCACCTAAATGGGAAGTATTGTGTCACCTCTTGCCCTACAGAAAGAAGACATACTATGTCTGTGTTGTAGACATAAGCTACAACACAGACCACAAGCATCTAGAGTAGCTCCTGTTTCATTGCTACGAAATAAAAAATGCATATTGAAAAATGTTGAAATTAGAAGTTGCTGAGCTACCCACTAAAATTTGTGAACATAAAGGGTTTTGATAAACCACTTATTCATAAGAATGTGTACCTACTGTAACAGAAATAAATTATTACAGCTTTTAATTATTTGCCTTTTATTAGAACATATTTATTTTTTCTTCTGAATGATTAAACACTCCATTTTGCCCTCTCAGGTTGTTCTCTACATCATCTGTATTAGGCTCTGATAAGGAAGGCTGGCTGAGCAAGCTCCAATCTGTGGGCCGCATTGAAGCTACCAAGGAGTCTCACTCTCGTATGTTGAGTGACAAGGAGATAATTTTCGAGCTGCACACACACAATATTCGACCAGACTCTGGGGACAAATATCTGTCCACATAGTAAGTAAACTAAATATCTCTAACATTTACATATATAGCAGTACTGGACAAATTTAGAAAGATGCAAGCTGTTTTCCCCATTATTGCCATGTATTTCAATGTAATTTATAACAATTTTTGAAGATTCCTAAATTAATGATCTTTGTATTTAGTGTAAACCCTTATACTCTTCTTTAATTCAAAATCTTCTGAAAATTTCATCTTCATACCTTCAATAGAAGTAAAATATCACTTTAAATGTAATCCAATGTTTCATTTTCATTGAATCCCAAGTAAAAGTATGTAGTTGGATCATTAATGTAATCAATGCTTCATATTCAGTGAATCCCAAGTAAAACTATGTAGTTGGATCATTAATGTAATCAATGCTTCATTTTCAGTGAATCCCAAGTAAAATTAGTTCAAGCTCAGAATCTGAACTGTGAGCTGGTAGGGTCATGGACAGTTCAGGTGGGGGATATGGATCAAGCATTGCACCTGTGGAGATATAAAGGAGGATTTGCTGGACTGGATAAAACCAAACACTCACTCAAACAGAATTCAGTAAGAGAATAATTATTAACAGACTCTAATTCTACTTCAGGTTAAGGACTTAACTAGGGTAAAGAGAATTGCCCCAACCCAGCAGTTGTTTTGTTGTAATAATAGTGTTTTGTGGTCGTTTGTAGGGAAGGCTAGGGAACCATGGCATCCGAGGCTTTCCTGTCTTACAGGGGACAGACCCAGTTCTCATGGAATGGCCTTCCATTTTCACATAACCAGGCTTCCGACAGGGGGCAGTATCCATAAGTATGCTGCCGTCTTGAGCCTGGTATCTCTATTAAAGAGTAAAATACAATGAAATTATAAAAAAATAATTAAATAGATTGAGCAAAGAAAGAAGAACAAAAAAGAGAAAGAAGTTAAAGTCCTACCTAAAGGGTGGGGTTATTGTCTGTGGCAATCTCTTCCACCCAACCCTTATATACACCAGTTTAGGATCTGGATCGGTGTCAGGGTGACCATTCAATGTGGGTCTCATGGTAGAAAATGAGGGAGCCAATCAATATCTTTTCTATCCCCAGGAATACCAGAGCTTTCAGAAGAGCATAGGCCAGACTGTGCGATCCCGTCACCTACAATACCTGCTGGCATTCAGTTACTGGCCCACCATAGAAACCCGGTCTGGAGCTAACAATATTTATGAGGTGAGGAGTTTTGCTAGAAAATACATAACTATCAAAAGTTAATTTTTGAATGTGTTCCATTTTCAAAACAGTTTCAATGAGAGAGGGGGTAAAGAGGGGGGAGAGAGAGGGGGGAGAGAGAGGGGGGAGAGAGAGGGGGGAGAAAGAGAGGAGAGAGAGAAGGAAAGAAAAAAAGAGAGTCAGAGAGAGTGAGAGTTTGTTTTACTCTGTGATAGTTTATAAACACTAGCTAAAATAAAACCAGCTCTCATTTTACCCCCTATTTTTCACCAGGTCCGATCTTACAGCCTAAAGCCAGGCACAATGATTGAGTGGGGCAACAACTGGGCCCGGGCCATATCGCACAGACAGAACAATAATGAGGCCTTTGCTGGGTTCTTCTCTCAAGTGGGCAGGCTCTACAATGTGCATCACTTCTGGTGTAAGTAAATAACCGTATATTGATAGTCAAGTGGTTAAGGCATTAGTGTTGAGTTTGGTAATCCAAGTGGTGTAGGAATACTTCGGTTCGAATCCCACCTAATGCATGAATACATAGTAAGACTCTGAGGGTTAGGTGGTAGAAAAAGCTTTAAACACTAACCTCGTCTGGTGGTTTCCTTCCACTAAAGATTATTATTTTTTTAATTCGGGCAAGGTCCTCGGGGGATTACCGACCTCAGTAGCTTGATCAATAAGGTGAGAATTCCTCGGTTAAGCACCACGGTCTTGAAAAAAATAAAAACGAAAAAAAAGTACATTACAATGATCGTCCTCGTGCAAGGACTCAAGAAACATAGTACAGTCATTAAATAGAAAAGATATTTTGGCGCGAAGAGTTATCAAATATACAGTAGAACCCTGTTATTATGAACCCCGATATCATGAACTACCCCTGGTCCCAATTAGTTCATAATAAAGGGGTTCTACTGTACCTACATTAACAAAAAAGCAAGCAAGAGTCCGATTGCATGATTTCTATATCTGACTGACTATAAGGTCATGGAACTTAAAATTATGAAAAAAATAAACATTCAGAGATTTTCATTTGCTTGTACCAACGTATCACTAATGTCGTCGAATATTGAGGAAAACACTGATTTGCTCCGGCCTTGGGTGGGAATCCATTAGTCTTCAGAAATGTTTTTCCTGTTATCTGTATCGGCTACGCTCAGGCTGGTTGAGGTTGATCTAATCAGCTGGGACAGGTTACTGGCATGTGAAAATTAAAACACCCTTAAGTCCTGATAGATAGTAAAAGCAAAGTTGAACGAAAATAAAAATTAACAAACGGTAAAAACTACAAATTAAAAAGTTCTTTGAAAATCTAGTTTGCTCTTAAATCATAATTACTTTCCTTATCCTATAATAAGGAAAGTATTGTTATTTCTATGGTACGGTATGGAATAGTCTAGCTGAGGGACTATAACAGGGAGGAGACCAGCAGTCTGGCTGGGGCACTATAAACAGGGAGTAGACCAGCATTGGCTTGGTTCTGGGGGCCCTTGCCAATTATTAGCCTCCTTGTAAAGACAGTGGTAGAAGTGCTGAGTCATTCTTCCACTGTCTGGCTACCATCATTCACGATGATGCCACCCTATGATGATGATGGAATTTCATCTCTTTGAAGAATTTTTCAAGATATATGTTGAAGGCATGGGTGGAAGAGATTGCCTAAGGCAATAACCCCGCCCTTTAGTTAGGACATATAATTATATTATGTATATATTTATTTATTTTTTCTTTATTTTTTTTCTTCTATTATATTGTATTTTAATTTGTAATTATTTGTGTTGTATATAATATAAAGGGTTGGGTGGAAGAGATTACCACAGGCAACAACCCCGCCCTTTAGGTAGGACATTTCTCTCTTTTTTTCCTTCTTGTATATTTGTTTAATCTTTTTGTTTTTCTTTATATTTCACTAGCCGTTTGCCCGTGCTTTGCAACGGGACTAAATTTCAAATTTACTAAGGCATGGCCGTACTACTGGACAGCAATGCCTTTTTGAACTTTTTATAATTTTTCTGGACAAAGCGATAATGGTTTTGGGGGGGTCAATTCTGAGACATTTTTCGCTATCTCTTACCGTTTTGGCTAAACAACTCCGGACAAACAAACATAGGTAGGTAGTCCTTTTTCTGTTTTATACGTATATAGAGAGATTGTGTTCTACTGTATATTTATATTTTTCGTTCTACCTAATAAAGCTTTTAAAAAAAAAGAAGAAAAAAAAGTGCTATTAAAGTGTAAATAAATAAATAAGGCTGTATCCCTGTGACTCTGACCCGCAGGCTACAAGGACTTGGCTGCCCGCAAGGAGACGCGAGAGTCCGCGTGGAGATCACCCGGGTGGGACGAGTGTGTTGCCTACACCGTGCCTCTCATACGGGAGATGCAAACCCGCATCCTGCTGCCGACCTCTTTCTCGCCCACCCAGTAAATTTATATCCATCAACATCCTTTGCCGTATTTTTCTTTCTAACCAAAGTTAACCAAACGGGAATAAAATGAACCAAACTTTTTTCTGGAAGAGGAAATTTTTCCTCTTCCAGAGTTAACCAAAATGGAAGTAGAAAATTCTTGCTTCCAGTTCTTTTATAGGTTAAGTCCATTGTTTATCTTTAACCAGGAATTTTTTTTTTGGTTAGAAAGAAAAATACGACTCTTGCTTGCTTCTACCCTGTAAGTGATGACCAATTTCGTTCGACTTTGATACTGGAAAATACGTGCCATGAAGAAAACCTAGATCTATATGTTGGGAAATTGACTCAAACATATCCAACCAATGACCTAAGTTTATGTCCATACTATTTCTTTTTCCATACAGTACTCTAGTGATATTTTTCATTTTAAGTAGAAATTAAGAGAAAATTATACCTTAGATTTTCGAAAATAGATTGCAAAGTAAAAAATAAATATCACTAGAAATAAATAAAGTAATCTCAAGTCTGGTGTTAAATAGAAAGAGTTGTTAGACTAGAAAACTCTACCTTATTAATGTTGGTTTATTTCTGATATTGTGAACGCCGAAAGTGATGGTGTCTCACCGGTTTAACTGATGAAATAATTCTGGCTTGCACCAGCCCACAAAACTTTGTTAACCTAAGCATATTGTGCGAAAATAGTATCCTATGTATAAGTGTTTGAATCCATTGTATTCACCCCGATATCCAGAGAAATTTTGTATGGATGGACGGCCCCTGTTAAACTAATCTTGGGGTTCATACCCTGTCCCAATACATTATTTCGCCTAGATATAGGTACATACTTGTTGGTGAGAATCTTTCTACCTTTGGAATAGCCGAATCTCTTCTGAAGAAAAATCCACTGAAAAAGTTGAATTTCTCTTTTCAGCTGAAATCTACTCTTTTTGTACATGAAGAAAATACATAGTTGGTTTTTTAAATTATTTTTTCATGTTATTTCTAAGTCTAATTCTAAACGTCAGAAGAACTGATGTATTCTTAGCAACGATATTATACCTACAGAATTATAATTATATTGTGATAGTTGAAAAAGTTAAAATTATCGTAAAAATATCGCACATTTAGGAAATTGAATAGCATTTCAAAATACTATGTTGAATGCCATACTATGGATATGGCTGGTGTTTTTAGTATTTTTATTTATTAAAGCAGGTCTTATACCCCACTAAAAAGGGAAATTTACCAAGCTAATGAAAGGAAGGAATTTTTCGTCTAAGAGGCTCTTGAACAACCTATATCTGTTTTTAATTCAATTTAGACTGAGCTATTGTGTGATTTCATTTAATTTGTTTATTTCCATTGATTTATTGCATTGATGTATCATTCCGAATCATACCTACCACGATGAATTATTTTAATTATTTTTAATAATATTTCTTAATTTTAAACTTAATTCTAAGCTAGAGTTTAAGGAATATATATTTTTTAGTTTAGAGAATATATTTTATTACACAAACAAGACTATTTATTGAAAGAAATTTAATCCTCTGTTAAAAAATTAAACTTTATGTGATCTGTCGAGATGTTATTCCTTTGGATTCTTGAGTCTCAGTAATTATCTGTTTTCACAAATTCAGCTGGGTAGTTGACAAGGATAATGTAAACAGCTCACTCCCTTGCCTTACCTACTTCTGCTTCTCAAAAGAAGTACAGAGCAGGAGAGGCAGCAGTAAAAATAAAGAGAGCAGGCGAATTGTCTTCATGATGTTCACTTCTTACTTCCCTTCAGAATGTGAGCCACCACGAGGAAGTGTTTTCATATCAATCAATCAAACCGGTTTCGTTCCGTCGTAACGGGTCGATGGACGAAGCCTCTCCACCATAGTCTATTATTATATTTCTGTTTTCTGAAGTGTTTTCATGTCAGCAATTAAACCCATAGGCTCTTTATGTAGTTATCATATTTGTGTTAATCACTTTCGTGATATCACAACTATTCAAACTCGATCTTACTGAATCTACGCTGAAAGCGGGACTTGAACCACCGACCTCTAGGTTACAAGTCCGCCGCTTTATCGATCAAGCTACTGAGGTTGGTTAGGCTCTTTATGTATTTGTAATACAAGTATATTATTATAATTGTAAAAGAGTTTATAGTATATGTATAATTTTAGTTGAAGCAGCCAAACAAGCGGAACTAAAAAAGACCTAGCCAGCGTCGATGGCATGTTGAATACACCGGTTCCCTTCAGAACACCGAAGTTAAGCGACATCCAGCGAGGTTAAGACTTGGATGGGTGACCATTCAAATTCTAACTCTCGTGACGCTGGCTTTTCCCGGCCCCACTCAGGCTGGGTGAGGTCAATGTGAGTAGCAGGTTTGTGAGTTTCCTGCGAATGGAGGGTAAAACCCCCGTCGTGATATGACCATGGCAGTTGAAAGCGACGTAAAACCCCACTTAAAAAAAAAAAAAAAAAAAAAAAAGACCTGCAAAATCTTTATGATTTCATTCCCTTTGCCGTTGAAACCTTTGGCTCTTTTGGGCCAAGTGCTTTGGAAATGTTTAGCTGCATATTCCAAAACCTTGGTCCTTGAGACGAAGGACGGACGCGCTGGGGAAAGGCTTAGGGCGGAATTAATAGACGTTTTTGTAATACCTCTGTGGCGCTAAGTCACGGATTGCGTACTGCGTACTTTGTGATGTAGAATTTGTCTATTAATTTCGCCCTTAGTTTCGCTAAGCCAAAGGCAAAGGCTCAGTTTCGCTGTTCAAAGAGGTAACCTTGGAGAAGTTTTTAATGTGTTGTGAAAATAAAAAAGAGAATTAGTGTTTCACCATAATAGGGTATAATTTTTTTTATGTATAATGTACGTACAGGCTATTGTAGATATTTGGAGCGCGTGATTTTTTTTTGTTTTAACTTAAAAGTCATGAGTAAAAAATGAAATAATTAATCTCGGAAAATATCGGCATTATCTCTGCGCTGAACTGACTTTTATTGTATGGAAGTGGTCTGTGATATTGTTTTATGTTCTTCCTAGCCGGTTTAGTTCTGCTAGATGCACTTCCATTCTCTAAGTTTTTTTTTTAATTCCAATATAAAAACATTTGGATAGATTCTCTAAGTTATTTTCACTAGGCATCAATTTTCACGTATTTTGGATCCGGTGGGGACAGCCAGTTCACAACAACCACTTGCTCATCGAGATATTTCGTAGGGTCGTACTCCTCATATCCGACGTAGGTGCCTATGACTTCTGTCACTCCGGCGAATTGACTAGGACGAGTGTGAACGAGGCTTTGGAAGCTCTGAAAAAAGGAAGAGAATATTAGATGGATAGATAATTTAATATTCTGTATTTAATATATTTAAATTTCCTCAATAGCCTTGAGTGTGAAGTAGTTTAATTGTGATATCGCGATAGTGATAGCACAAAATAATATGAAGCTTATCATCATTATTAGAAAAACATTTATGTACAACAAATAATTGCATAGAAATAGACATAAATTTTCCAATATAATATCTAAACAAGAAGAGATTAAAAGAGAAAAAAAATGAACCCAAGAAAGGTAAGGTCATTGGATTGGATTTTCTAGCCTAATTTAAATTTAGTGAATTTTTTTTTTAGCAATAATAAGTTTTGGTATGACTCCCTAAAATGATTATTTTGTGTATAAAATAATAAGAAGATAAAGAGAAACTGCTGTTCGGTTTGTCTATGAAATGCGCAAAAGTTTGGCTACACGAAAAATTATAGGTACAGCCTCCTGGTATAATGTATAATGAAAAAAACTTTAAAGTTTTTTTCAGCTATCATACGATTTGTGTTGATCACAATCGATATCACAAATTACAAAGCTTTACTAATTTTTTGCTTAACTTGGGACTTGAACTACCGAAGCTCCACGTTATAAGTCCGCCGCCTTATCCATCAAGCTACTGCGGTGGGTTGCAACTGTAACTTACCAGCATTTCAATTTCAATTTCAATTTTATTGTACTAAAAGATACATAATAGTATGTGTACAAATCTTACAAGCTACAAATTAAATTAAATCTAAGTTAATATAATATTTAAAATAGGTTTACTTTTAGAACAAAGAACATTTAAATAATTTGAGGACTAGACAAGTTAAAATAAAAATGTATAAAGACAAATAAAAACGAAAAAACAGAAAAGGAACGAAAAGATTATAGGGGGGAAAACACAAGGATGACTAGAAGGTGTGATTGAAGACTAGCTAGTTACTAAGGCTGCCCTGGAACTCGTCAAAGCTATAAGGAGCTAGATCCAGGAGTTGATCTTTTAGTGTTGCTTTGAACTCATCTCCTCTCAGTTCTTTGGATGTAGGAGGTAATTTGTTGTATATTTTAATGCCCAGGCAAAGGAAAGACCTATCCATCAATTTTGTATTTGAGACGATGATGTTGTCATTGTTTCTGGTGTTATATTGATGGACATTGTTGTGCCTGGGCAGTGAGGGAGATAGTTTGTGGATCAAGACAAGAGCTTCCAGGATAACCTGAGCATAAACAGTAAGAATCTTGTGTTGTCTGAACAGAGGTCTACATGACACCATCCGATCCAGGCCAAACACACTACGGACAGCTCTCTTTTGAAGAAGAAGGATGGGTTTTATATTTGGGGAGAAACCCCAGAATATGATAGCATAGCTCATCACGCTATGGAAATAAGAAAAGTAGGACAATAGTGCAGTATGGGAGTCAACGTTTGTTCGGACTGAGCGGATTGCAAATATGGCGCTAGATAGTTTTGGCTGGAGTTCGTCTACATGTTGCTTCCATTTCAATTTGCAATCCACTACAAGTCCTAGGAATTTAATATTAGTGGAGGGGGAAATGGTGAGATCGTTGACTAGGAGAGGTAGGAGGGGAATGCTAGGGGAGGAATTAAAATACAAGAAGGATGTCTTGCTACTGTTTAGTTGCAGCTGGTTTCTACAGAACCAAGAGTGAATCAGTGACATTACCTCAGTGGACCTTCTAAATACATCCATCTTGTCGGAACCACCGAAAAGGAGGGTAGTGTCATCTGCAAAGATGGTCAGATGAGCTGTGGGATGCACAGAGGCAATGTCATTGATGAAGAGAAGAAAAAGAAGAGGCCCTAGGACTGAACCTTGGGGTACTCCTGACTTCACCTGAAGGGAGGATGATAGACAGAAAGAAGGGGAGGAAAGAGAAGAAAATGGGAGGGAGTTATTTAGAATAGTTGATATAGTTGGCGGGAGAAGTGAAGATCTTGGCACCTTGACTTGTTGCCGTCGGTAAGAAAGGTAAGAACTGAACCATCGAACTGATGGTTCATTTAGCCCAAAGGAAGGTAATTTAGATAGTAGGAGGGAATGATCTACGCAGTCAAACGCCTTGGTCAGGTCGCAAAAAACAGCAACGGCATGCTGTCCTGAGGAGAGAATGGAGTCAAGTTTCTGGAGGAAGTGAGAGACAGCATCCGAGGTGGAGCGGCCAGGTCTGAAACCAAACTGACTCTCTGTCAGCAACTTGTGGTCCTCCAGATAGCATATAAGGCGTGACGCTACAATCTTTTCCAGGATTTTAGAAAAACTGTTCAAAAGTGAAATAGGACGGAAGTTATTAATATCTGTCAAGGATCCTTTCTTATGAATAGGCGTGACGATAGCACCTTTGAACAGCAAAGGAAAGGTAGATGATTCAAAGGAAGTGTTAAAGATAAAGGATAAGGGCTCTGCAATCAAATGGATTACTTTCTTTACAACAGTCATAGGTACCGAATCTTCACCATGAGATGATTTATTTTGAAGATAACCGACTATCTTAATAATCTCACGAGGTGAACAAGGAGCAAGATGAAAGTGAAGTGGAGCAAAAGAGGGGAGGGGTGGTGAAGTAACAGAAGAGGGGAGGGGTGGTGAAGTAACAGAAGAGGGGAGGGTGGTGAAGTAACAGAAGAGGGGAGGGGGGTGAAGTAACAGAAGAGGGAGGGGTGAAGTAACAGAAGAGGGGAGGGGTAGTAACAGAAGAGGGAGGGGTGTGAAGTAACAGAAGAGGGGAGGGGAGTGAAGTACAGAAGAGGGGAGGGTAGTGAAGTAACAGAAGAGGGGAGGGGTGGTGAAGTAATAGAAGAGGGGAGGGGTGGTGAAGTATCAGAAGAGGGGAGGGGTGGTGAAGTAACAGAAGAGGGGAGGGGTGCTGGAGTATCAGAAGAGGGGAGGTGTGGTGAAGTAACAGAAGAGGGGAGGGGTGGTGAAGTAACAGAAGAGGGGAGGGGTGGTGGAGTAACAGAAGAGGGGAGGGGTGGTGAAGTAACAGAAGAGGGAGGGGTGGTGAAGTAACAGAAGAGGGGAGGGGTGGTGAAGTAACAGAAGAGGGGAGGGGTGGTGAAGTAACAGAAGAGGGGAGGGGTGGTGAAGAGCAGAAGAGGGGAGAGGTAGTGAAGTAACAGAAGAGGGGAGGGTAGTGAAGTAATATATGCATTACATAGCATATAGCATATATATAGCATATAGCATATATATACACAATATATAGCAAAGTAATAATAGCATTACAAGGAAAACCAGGAGAACACTCGCACAAAATTGGAGACCCATTTATGTGTCTACAATTACCGTAGTCACCGTGGCAGAGTGAGTTAGCGCGCTAGGCATTGCACGCATGGTGACCTGGGTTCAATTCCCAGCGGGGCAGGATTTTTTCTGCTCTGTACTTGGATGTTCGGGGTCCACTCATACCTCGTGAGGAAAAATGAGTAGTTACTTGTATGAGTAACGACCAGTGGCGGCATTACCAGAGTAAAAAGAAATTAATGTAATAGAATAATTCGAAATGTGAAGGAGGCTCTTAGTAATGCTGCGCTACCCACAAAAATTGTGAAGAGGCCTTGTGCTTCACCACAAAAAAAAAAAAAAAACTTTAAAGTTTTTTTCATCTATCATATTTATGTTGATCACAATCGTGATAATATCACAAATTACAAAGCTTTACTATTTTTTGCTTAACTTGGGACTTGAAGTTAAAAGGTCCGTGTTATATGTCCATGTTATAAGTCAGCCGCCTTATCCATCAAGCTACTGCGGTGGGTTGCAACTGTAACTTACCAGCATTACAAGGAAAACCAGGAGAACACTCGCACAAAATTGGAGACCCATTTATGTGTCTAACTGTCCTCAAAATTGGAGAGTATTAACACTGATTAAAAAAAAAAATCCGATACACTTAGTACCTAATTTTCAGCTATCTATCCCTTACGTTTGGAAAAGTCTATCTCTGAAACACCTTGTGGAAATAAAAAAGAATGAGCAGTAGTCCTCGCTAATGTGTCTTGTTTCCAAGCCCAGTTTCGGGGATTGATTGACACTTTGACAGGCGGGTAAACATTGGTTGGATTCGGTTAATTTTCGGGACCTGTTTTTTACATTCGAATGCGTGTGTACGGGAGGTGGGTGAAAGCAGTTGGTTTCAGGTATGGGTGTTTTGCATGGACTGACGGATAGTAGATAGTACGACTTGATTTTTAGAGGCAAAATTTTCGACAGCATGGCAATTTATCCTAAAGAAATGATTAACTAATGAGGATAAATTTAATACATAATATTTTTTGCATCCTGAAGTTAATAAGGTAGGTACTTGTTGAGAGCCTATCATGGTTTTTTTCTCTTGACTACAAATGCCTAACCCACTTTTGCAAAACGCAGTACTTTTTCAAATGATTTGCTGAGCAGCCCGTGGACTGGGTCCAACTTTCCTGGGTCCCAGGCGTGAGCTGTGCGTGTGCTGGGTTCAGCATACGGTAGTAATCATTCAAAAGTGTGTTTCATACTCTCCCAGGCGTGAGCTGTGGGTGTGCTGGGTTCAACATACGGTAGTAATCATTCAGAAGTGTGTTTTATACATTCTGAAACGTGGATTGGCTTCAATGTGTGGTGAATCTAAACCTCGAAGGAATAATTCATTTTCAAATCCAACCTCCTTTATAGCTTAGGTATAGCTACTCGTTGGTCTCTTTATATATGTATAATTGTATATAATGTATATTATATTCTATGTAAATAAAACTTGATCTAATATGTTTAATAATAATAATAATGGTGACCTGTTCGGGTTACAAGGAGGTATATTTTTCAGGCAGAAAATTGCGATTCTAAAATGTTGACTCTGAAATTTAAGAGAGAGAAAAAAAAAACAAAAAATACCAGGTTAAGTACCAAACTCTTGAGGATGAAAACTAAACCAATTCAATTATTAAAGGAGAAGAGAGAAAAAAAACGGGCACTGATTTAGAATTTTTTTAATAATTTTCATTTAATTTCGTATTTAGTTATGTTTATTGAAGTATTATTCCCTTCTTCCTTTGTGTATATTGCTCGCGCGAATGTAAATGAAGTAAAAATTCATAACTTGAAAACCATCCCTGGCTAAAAATTGATGCAATGCACGACAGACGGTTTAAATATTCTACAGCATGTTATTTTTTTTATATAATAATGGCCACTTCATAAAATTCGCACTGGGTCTGCCTTGTCATAAATCATGTTCCAGACGGGCTGAACAATAGAAATCTAAACAAGACATACATAGCAAGGAGTATAACCACGACAGTAACACATTTTGTCACAACACGTTCGGAAATAAAATGCTGGACTTGCAGTTGTAACTGTTCGAAGAGTTCATTCTCCATTTTAGCTTTCCCACACTTACCTAATTTCTAATGTTAGTATTAGTAGCCTAATGTTACTTTGTATATAGCTAGCTAGCACCATCTAATATTGAGTTTTCAAAAAGAAAAGCAGGACATGTGGCGGAAATAGCAGGAAAAAAGAAACTTGACAAGTATAAGCAAATTGCAAGTGATTATCACTTTGTACCCGTTGCCATTGAAACCATGGGGCCAATTTGCAAAGATGGAAAGAAGTTTTTAAAAGAGTTGGGAGAGCGGATAGCATGTGTGACAGGAGAGAAGAGAGCAAAATCATACTTAATGCAACAAATAAGTTTGGCGGTACAAGTTGGAAATGCGGCGAGTGTGATGGGGACCATGGAGAGAACAGCAGATATGCGGGAGGTGTTTTATTTATGAATTAAAAATTAATATAATTACCATATCTATTTCAGATTATTTAAACATTCTAAACGATAGTGAACAATCTAGTCTAGTCATTCCAGACTATAAAACTCGTAGGTTCCTCTACTTCTTTTTGGGGTGTTGTGCTACACCACCAAGTTGTGCTATTGAGAAAGGCCTTACGAACTATGAGATCGGGAGAATGGGATTTGTTAGGTAACCCACTAAAAAAAAACAATAAAGTCCCTCTACCTACTTATAAAAAAAGCTTCCTGAAAAATTGAGCGCATGACTAGCTCAGTGGTGAGATACTCGCTTGTCATGCGAAAGATCCCGTTTTCAAACCTCAAAGCTGACAAAAATTTATTGTATTTATAATGTGGTTACAGCTACAACACAGACCACACCATCATCGCTCACGATGACGCCACCCTATGATGATGATTTAAAAAAGAAAAAAAAAAAATGAAATTGAGAGCATTGTATTTTGTCGAAAAACTTTGACTCATATCACACAAAGGGACAATTATTATCCTGCCATTTTTGGGCAAGAGAAGTTCCACATGAGGATGTTTATCTCTTTTTAGTAAGTTTTCTCTTGGTTATGTTAACCATGTGATCAGAACATGCCTATTGTTATCAGTTAACACAATTATCTGGAATCAACCCATTGTTTCATGCTGATTGATGCCAAATACTTAGCTGCAAAATATATGTACCTACTCTATAGAAGTATACCGTCCTCGGTACTACAGTTCATTAGTGTGTATTTTGTTCGATTTAACAGAAAAGATAGTATTGTTTAGACAGAATGTAGTACCTAATCAGTGCCTATTGAATAGATAGTACTATACCAACGGGAACGCAATAGGTGACTGTGTAATCTGTCTATAGTGTTATAAACCCGAAAGTCACTTAACATGTTAACTGCCATGAGACTCTATTTGGGATGTCATCCATTGCCACCACCAGGCCAAGGCAAATTTTGGGTGTCTGCATCACCATAGCTTTTTGAATAGCTTTTAAATTTGACATCATACCTCAAGAATAATAAAATTGCACCTAAAACAATGGCTAGCAGATACGAACGTCCTAATCAGACAGGAAGTAGGTAGAAAATTATACATATAAACATTATTATTATCTATTTCGAAATTGATGGATTCTTTGACATTTTTTGTCATTTCGACTACCTACATAAATCAAGCCTTGTTGAGTATCTCTTCATTCACTGATCAATGCCATGCTTGTGATGTATAGTCTGTCACGAAGTACAGGAGTTCTGCTACAGTGTGGGAACCTATGTTTGGGTTGCGGGGAGTCTTTTTGGTCCCGCATAAAATGGAAATGAACAATCTGTCTCCAGTGTCTCCTGTTTAGTGACAAGTCACCTCGTAGAATCATGGAGCACTGAACTTAATACAAGCGGGTGTGGAATCTATTTGAATGAGCGACCATCGTCGGTGATTTTTATAAGAGTGAGGCTCTCAGACCTTTTAGATGCTATTTATACCGTCCTAACGTTGTCTTTAAAGCAGAAGAATTAAGTTATCATATTTGTGTTAATCACTTTCGTGATATCACAACTACTCTCAAACTCGCTTTACCAAATCTACGCTGAAACCGGGACTTGAACCACCGACCTCCAGGTTACAAGTCCTCTGTCTTATCGATCAAGCTACTGAGGTCGGTTAAAGCAGAAGAATTAAGAAAATCGGGATTGTAGCATTGAATCTGATTGAAAATATTACAATATGTTTGTGGGAATAGTATTTTTTTTTTAATACTTGGTAAACGTTTCCCCTGTGTCATTACACTAGAGCGTCTCAAAATCCCAATTTCTTAAACCATGACGTGGCTGGTGCAGGGGGCGGGGGTGGCGGTGGATCTGGTCTACAAATGACACTGTTCGGATTCCAGCGACAGAATCTCCGCTTCTTGCAAGCGGACATTCTACTAGGTCTCCCATAGACATCATTGCTGTACCCATTGTTATTATTGCTGTATCCAGTACCGCCATTGCTGTACCCGAAAGCATTGTTCGCAGTGGTGGCAGTCTGAGAGCCATCGCTCTTGAATCTTGCCAGGAAGTCCGAGACCTGTTTCCTAGTTCGGATGTTCAGCTGAGGCAGGATGACTGAGTAGAAGTGTTGCAGATCCTGAAGGCTTGTGGGTTGTCTGTTGTACATGGCGGTGTAGAGTGTCCCTAGTTTGATCAAGTCCTCTACATTGTCCATGTTGAGGAGATCCTCTTGCTTGAAGCTGGACGAGCCTGAGTTTGTTCCAGAACTGGAACTGTTCATGTTAGGACTGTTAGGAGTTTGGCTTGAGATTGAGGTCGAATGGCCTGGTGATTGGTTGGGATTCTTCAGATTATTATTATCTATAATTTGCTGATAATGCGTCAACAGTGTTAGCATTTGTTCTTTGGATAGTCCGGCAAGAGCATCGCTTTGTCTGTTGGCTTCTCCGCTGATACCATTGCTGATTGCTTGAGCACTGGCTGTTTGAGTCTGCCCGCCGGTGTTGGCTTTCTTTGCTTCTTGTTCCTTGGACATTTGAGTTTGTTTATTTTTCTGTGCTTCCTGAAGCTCTTTGTTCGCCTCATTCCTGTCCGCTTCGGTCATCTCAATCACAATGGTGCTGTTCTGGCCTGTCCCCACGGCGTGATCCACTTGCTTCAGGATGAACCCGTACACACTCGGGTTGTCCTTGATGATCTGATTCAGATGGGCGTTTTCTTCGAGAAACGAGTTCATGAATTGAGCGTGATCCATCGTTTGATTGATGAGGTTCGGGTTCTGTTGAAATTGGCTGACCAGCTCTGGATTGGTCTGAAGGAGATTGAAAATTCTCGGGTTGTCCTTTAAGAACGTCTGGAACGAAGGATTTGTTTGTTGCAGCTCGGTGAGAGCTAGTGACTCTGTTTGTGAACATGTCTGAAATAATGTGAGAATAATAATAAATCATTTGTTTTATTTTTCATATTTTTTTTTTTTTTTACAGAGGATCCATCCTAAGCCATTTTATTTGGCTTCTAAGATGAGTGTTCTCTTTCTTGATCTAAGATGTTTCTTCTAAGAAGAAAATTTAGAGACATTATAACAATAACGATAGGAATAAGTATAAGTAATTATGAAAATGCTTTTTATTTTAACATTTAGAAATGCTAGAACCCATATTTATACCACAGAAAGGCTGTTCAGTTCGGAAATGTGGCGAGTGTGTTGGGGAAAATGAAGATATGCGGGAGGTGTTTTATCAATGAGTTAATGAATTTTTATTTTCACAAAACGTTATTTTATGTATAAGTATACCTAAATAATTATGGAAATGCTTTTTATTTTAACATTTAAAAATAAAAGGACCCATATTTATATCACAAAAAGGCTGTTCAGGTCGGAAATGTGGCGAGTGTGTTGGGGAATATGAAGATATGCGGGAGGTGTTTTATCTATGAGTTAATGAATTTGTATTTTCAGAAAACTTTATTTTATGTATTAAAAGTATTCACCCAGCTTGAGTAGGGACGGCATATATACCAGGTACACAACATCTCTGAAAACGTATACTGGATTTTTTTAACTCGATCCGTAGGCGTCGGCGTCGCATGTATTCTTACACAATAAAGTATGATCTCTACTTGTAATTTAACTTTTCTTTTGATCTAGTGGACCATTTTCTTTTTTTGACATAAGTTGGATGTGAGTGAACCCTAAGCACTCCTAATTTAGAATATTGCGCTAATTACAAGGCTACTAAAGTTGGTGCTCAAGAAGGTTAAAATACTTACCAAGTGAAGTCTAGCTGTCATCAAAATCAAAATTGAATAGAATTTCTCCATTTTTTTAAAATAAAATGTCAACACTTTATTTGTACAATTAAATTGTTACAAATAGAGCAAATATTCTTGACACGAAATTCGGAGAGATTCCAACTACATATTATACTTGTCGATGTTTTTCATGCATAAATTTCTCGCGTAAGTAGATGTATATGATATGACTTTCCTCGTTCCCACCTATCGCCTTGCTCGTGTGCCTATTCACAATCAACTAAACCAAATTAACAATCATTAGGATCTCAAAATTTATGTAGGTAGAATCAAACATATTGTACATTTATCCAAACACCAAACGTGTAGGTATGTGTCCATGTGTAAATATTATGTTTTCATTAGGTGATCGGTGGTTCAAGTCCCGGTTTCAGCGTAAATTAGTAAAGCCAGTTTGAGTAGTTATAATTATCTCAAAAGTAATGAACACAAATATGATAACTTTCTTTTTAATTACCTACATTCAACCCGTGGTATGATTATCACTTTTCAATAGATTTTCTCTATATTTAGTAGTTTCCGAGATATTTGACTTGTCTTTTAAAATGGCTCAGCCTGCAAATTTTGACTAAAATGCTGCTTACTTTGGGACTCGAACCAACCACACATCCTACTCACTAGTCCTCTAAAGTTGCCTAAATCCTTGCAAGTTACAAATTTTTAAAAATAATTATGCATTTTATTGTATAGCATTTTTTTTTATCAAGGGACCTTGATAATATTACCTATCTAATGACATGTATAACAAAAATACATTTTCTTCCCCCAATTATAAAAAGAATTCTTTGTCTTCAGAAAATAAATTTTAACAAATACCTGAGGATAAAGACCATTAAATTTATCCAATTATTTTCACAAAAGAGGAGTATCTAACAAGAAAAACAGACATTCGTAGAAGGAAAAAGAAATCCAGCGACATACTAGGTAAGTACTAAGTACCTAGTTAGTAGAGTCAACTTTTTGATTTTCTTTTCCGCAACTTTAGGGACGAATTATATATCAGGATTAAAGTTAAGATAAGCCAGACCCTCCCTCAGTTTGCAAGTTCAACCAATCACAGCGCACTATAGCCCAACTTGAAGGACAGTCAAACTCTTGTGTTGAATTTATTCCTGTTTTATAATTTGACCCTAAAAGTCAAATGATAAAACATCATCAACTTTATTTGACACGGTTCTAAGCTTTTCAAGAAACTCACAATTAAAGTTCGTAATATTTTTTTGTATTCACTTTGTTTTGTGCAAATACGAGTACCGAAAAACCACGACCCTTCCTCCTATAAGATCTAGGTACGATAGGAATTTGTAGTTTCTTGTAAAACTTTATAAATAATTAATTATCTATAAAATAGGAAAATACCAAACACTTATGTCGTATTTTTTTTTTTAGAGAAAAGAAAAAAATATCCAGCTAATTTTCAAAACTTTTACGCTTATCAGACCTCTATCTCTGAAAATCTATCTCTTGTATCTAGGTTTCTCTTATAAAGAGGTTATTTTCCCTTATAGAGGTAAATTGACGTGAAAATCTATCTCTTGTATCCAGGTTTCTCTTATAAAGAGGTTATTTTCCCTTATAGAGGTAAATTGACGTGAAAATCTATCTCTTGTATCCAGGTTTCTCTTATAAAGAGGTTATTTTCTTCTATAGAGAGGTAAATTGACGTGAAAATTTATCTCTTGTATCCAGGTTTCTCTTATAAAGAGGTTATTATCCCATATAGAGGTAAATTGACGTGAAAATCGATCTCTTATCCCCAGGTTCGACAGTATGATATTATTTCCACAAGTCCTGTGTTCACGTTGCCACGCCACTACGGGGATTGGTTTCTTTATTGTTTCACGATAAATATTGATGTTCTTTCTTTAATGTGCCTTGCTAATTGATCATGTCTACCTTCCTTGTTCTGATGGGTCCGTAATAAAGAGTTATGTAAATAAGATACCCAGCTGTAATTATTATGTAAATATAATTGTTACCCGGTGTACTCGCTACTAGAAACAAAGCGTATAAAGGAGTTTATTTATTATTAGGAACCATTTTGTAACCAGTGTATCCACAGCTACTGATGTACCTATGTCTGTCCCGGTTCATTGGTCAAGGCGTCAGTCTCGTATTCCGGAGATCGCAGGTTCGAAACCCAGCCGGGACATGAGAAGTTATCTTCTCGAGTATGATCTACAATTCTACACCCTCCGTGGCGTAATGGTTGTGACTACTGCCCGTAGTCCAGAGATTCCGAGTTCGATTACCGGTTGGGCAGACTTTTCGAAGAAAATTTCTTTCCCCTACCCAGGCTAGGTGAGGTTAATGTGGGAGCTGGTACTATTCCTAGCGAATTGAGGGTAAAACCTCCCTCCTGAATACTTCTAATCAAGACTAAAACCAATTAGAATCAACTGGTCACGATAGATCTAATAGAGGTCGGGTGTGATAATTATTGGTGCTTCTCTTTTGGAACTCCAACCAGTCTAAAATAATAAAAAAATATATATATTTATTAGGCTTGGTTCTCGGGGCCCTTGTCAATTATTAGCCTCCTTGTAAAGACAGTGGTAGAAGTGCTGAGTCATTCCTCCACTGTCTGGCTACCATCGTTCACGATGACGCCACCCTATGATGATGATGATATTTATGAGACTTACCTTTTACCATACTTCACGATGACACACGTACGGTCATGCTTAATCTGTGTTATGAATACAGCATGATAAATACTAATAGGAAGGTAGTGAAAACTCCAGACCTTCAGTAGGAACTCTAACTAAAAAAAATACACTCAATGCGTACCTCAAAAATATCTTATGTCGTATAGTATAGTCCATAATAAATATATATAAACTCATAATTTCATTAATACGCTATACCTAGAGCAGTTCCAATTTCAATTCCAATGTCAATTTGAACTAGTCCGCCGTACAAATTCCGTGTCCATGAGAGATTGAGAGCTGGTTGGATCTGCGATACAAAAGTGTCATTGAGGAGCAAGGTTAGGATGGACACCCAGGTTCGACAATTTCCAGAATCCTTCCATGTATATTGATTCGATTTAGCTTATTTAGCTAAATCGAAAAAGCTAAAAAAAAAACCCCCCTATGAATACAATGTCCTTGATTGATTTTAATGCTGTGTCCGAAAGGCAACTACAATTTTGTAGCAGTCCATTAAAAAAATAAATTTTTATTGTTTCTCTCAGATATGATTTCAAGACGAGGGCTTTACTCTTTCCTTAATATTTAATTTCTAATCGCTTCTTTAATTATTTTTTCTGACGGGTCATTCACAATTATATGTCAAGACCATTTGTCAAAAAAAATCTCCCTACTAGACGAGAATCGTAGCACTGACGCACAATAACCTCACCTTAAAAGGAATGGGCTGGAAATATACACTTCACGTGTTGATTTGAGTACTTGAATGAATGAAAACAAAATTTAAAATTGAAAATTCTGCCAAACTGAGGAACTGAACTCTCAACCTCTGGTCTGAGGGCACATGTCACAACCACTGCACCGCTAAGGCTGCGCCTACATTCAACCTGCAGTATTCAATTAGTACATAATATCATGACGAGGGTTAGCCCACCATTTATTGGGAAATCTACCCTCAGCTATTCATATATTAACTCTGTCCAGTGTGAGTGACAATCCATATCCTCTCCATGACCGACGTTGCTTCACTTCAGTGGTCCACATAATGAACTGGAACGTGCGATCTCCACTGGTCTTGTCAGTCCAATTACAGATTATTCTTCCATTAAGCTACCTTCAAGAAAACGTTTAATGGTACCTATACTCAACCACTCATATTATACACTTAAGAGTAGGTATAGATAACCTATATACAAATAAGTATAGAGTCAACAGCTATTGACTCTATTAAGTAGGTATACAGAACCTGTGTATTTGTGTAAGTTGTAACTTATTTGGTCTGTACGTCTGCATTGGCTGAACTTGAAGATCCAATAGATATCTGGATCCAGACGTTATAGACTGTTTGTCTCAGGCAACTTCGGGTCAGTGCCGAGTCAACCGTTGATCTAAGAATCGGTCTGATCGCCAGATACTCGCGAGTTGTGTATTGTTCGAAAAAGAAAAGCTCCTATGCAAACCGCAACGTTTTTTCCGGTGGTATAGCGATAAATTTTCGAATAAAATATAGACCGTGCGTTTTTTTTTTGGTCGATCAGTCACAATAGAAAATCTCTTTTGTTTTCTATTGTGTAAATTGAGTGTAAATTGAGTGAGTTTTAGTTTGTCAAGTGTTGTATTTATTTTATTTATTGATCCCTGATCACTTTCCGTCCTCTATTAATCGTATTTATTTATTTATTCTAAATAAAATTACATAGATAATATTCAGTTTCACCTGTAAGGACGCTAGGCTGTTATATTTTGTAATTAATCAAATCTACAAGAATTTTCAAATGAGTTTTTCACACCAAGGAATATCTCAATTTCAATTGGTGTCATTGTAATTCACTATAATAATATAAAGACAGATATAAATGATTTTTTTTTTGATTTTTGTTCAAATCCAATTTTTATTTTATTTTAAATAAAAGTATCATCAAGCTATCTTAAGTGCACAGTATTTTAATCTTCTCTGGATTTTTTTCTACCTACGTCGACTTTCTGAGTAAGTGACTTAACCCACATAATTAATATTAATAATAACCTTATATCTACCTTCCATATGGTCTTGCAAATCATCCTCATGCTACCGCAACTTGCGGCTTACGTTTCGCATTTTCTTTTTATGGGTAACGTATAAGTATACTCTTATACTGTATAAGTGTATACCCACGTAAAAGACTTTCATTCCAAATTTTAAGTGCCCAACACAAACCGATTATCAGAATTCACACAGACTGTAGCCTAACAAAGCCAACAAAATAATAATAATATCGCCTGTTTTACTGCCCGATTAAGACTAATGAGTCCCATTATTATGTGGTTAAAATCCCAAATGGGAGTATTGCCCCGGCTGGGTTTCGAACCCGCGACCTCTGGATTACCAGACAGAAGCCTTGATGGAAAAATACATGCAGGGTCCGCCAAAAAAAAGGAGCCACTCGAAATATCTAGAGAACACATTATTATTTTTTTTTTTTAATGCTAAAACATGTGTACCATCATATCGAGGGGGAAACCTTTTCTACTAGGTTTTGGTTTTTTATAATTACCAGGGGCGGTCCCAGGGGGTCAACTTTGGAATCTTAAATTCGCTGTATAAGTGATTTCTTAGAATTGAAATAGAGGAGCGTACATTGTGGTGCATTATAACTTTTGCAGGATGTCTTGCATAAATTTATAAAAACAGATGTATGTAAGTGTTCCGCGGGATCCGATCATTACTCCAATAACTTCAATGTCTTTTAAAGCCATACTTCACTTTGTAGTGGGAAATGGTTGGCTCGTAGAACAGAAATTTCCATACTAGTTTTAAAACCCACTACGAATAAACTTCCATACATTAATGTATAGTATACTTACATTACCTACCTATCCTTATTTATGTATTAGGTATACTCTCGGAGGGGAGGCGCCTCATTGAGTCCCGTCTGGATTTGTCCCTTTTTGTCGATGCTTCATTGAGTCCCAAGGTTTGGAACGGTTGAAGTTATCGTACCACTCATTGAGTCCCGTACATAATTAATACCTATTTTTCCTTATACATAAACTTGTACATAGAAGATCATATTATTTGTCAGTCAGTTGGGTCAGTCCTCCTCTAAAAAATTAGAACACTCTTTTCATTTTTTATTAAGAATTCTTGTTTTTATTTTTAATCATAAATGAAAATAAAATTATTGTCTATTGGAATTTGATGCGTAAGTGAATTTTTTGTTAGAGGAATTTTGTAGTTAGATAGGGTTAGGTAAAGTTAACAAGGTGAGATTGCACGATAGATTTCTGACTTCAGTTTGTCGGGTAGGATGGTTGGGTGAGGGGCTTAGGTTAGGTTGAAATTAGCGCAGGCGGTTAGGCCGGGTCGCGCAGTGACCCGGTCTAACCCTGCGCTAATTTCAACCTAACCTAAGCCCCTCACCCAAGCTATCCTAGCTGGCTAACGAAACACAACATTTAGACATAACTGTCCGCGTATTCATTTTTATAAAAATTAACTGTGTTCTTATTTACTTCTTCTTATATACTAACATCAGTTAAAGGGACTCAATGAGTCATATGGTCTGGTAGACCCAAAAATATTAGGGGACTCAATGAGGCATATGGTCTGAGGTACCTGCTAAAATTACGGGACTCAATGACATGAAAAAAAGGTCAACGGGACTCAATGAGTGTACGTCCCTCTCGGAGTGCGTCTTTGTTAATGTATTTTATGGGAACAGAGAAAATGAAGAAGAAAATAAGGAAAGAGAAGAAGAAGGATGATAAACAAAAGAAAGAAGATGGCTGAGAAAAAGGAAATTAGGATTAAGAGGTAAGAGGAAAGGGAGAATTCCGGCGTATTCCAGGCTTAGTGAGGTTAATGTGGGTAGCTGGTGCGAAGACCCCATTTCAGGACAGTCGTTCCATTGGACAAGCTGGAGCCTGGACATTAGATCTGGGCGTCCATAGAAACCTT
Source organism: Bactericera cockerelli (assembly GCA_024516035.1). NCBI lineage: Eukaryota > Metazoa > Arthropoda > Insecta > Hemiptera > Triozidae > Bactericera > Bactericera cockerelli. The sequence continues at coordinate 11,527,428 of CM044962.1, read as the reverse complement.
TTACCGTGATGTCCGTGTTATTTTATGTACGCATGTATGTATAATTGTAAATGTAGGTATGGGTTTAATAAAAGAAAAGAGAATAAGGACAAGAAGGATAGGATTGATAGGAACAATAGGATGCGCCGGAGAAGAGAGGAGCAAGAGTGAGAGATACGGGAGGAGAGGAGGTAGAGATAAAAGAGGAAAGAAGCAAGACGAAGAGTTAAAAGAGGAGGAAGAGGGAAAATTTAGAGACGAAAGTGAAAAGAGGTAATAAGAAATCGAGGGGATGAATAAGAAAGGAGAGAAAAGGAAAGTGTTAGACCTGAAAAAGTAACTTTGGGGGAGCGAGAGAGAAAGAGACCTGTCGGTATATGTATTCGTATATTATGTATACATTGTAGGCATAGGCATATTGTAATATAGGTAGTCGGTATAATATATGTATTCGTATATTATGTATACATTGTAGGCATCTGTGGGGGGAGCGAGAGAGAAAGAGACCGGTCGGTATATGTATTCGTATATTATGTATACATTGTAGGCATATTGTAACATAGGTACCTGCAGATGACAGTGACGCCGTCAGGTTCTTACTCCGGAGAAACTAATAAAAGTTAAGTAAAAAAAATCAAATTAATGGAAAAGGCGCTGACGAGACTTTACTTAGGATAAAAAGGATATTGAGTTGCAACGCTAACGTCAGTTTCCTTGAATTGACAGCTAGGTAGCTACTGGAACAAAGGTGAGCCAGGAGCCGTCATGAGGCGGTGGTGGAAGTTGACTGAAAATTGTGTACCTAGATTAAAAATCCCATGTTGATTAAAATAGTTGGAAAACAATAATGGTTTGAAACTGGAAAAGACTAAACAAATATTATATCCAACAAACTTGACAATATTTTGTTAAGTTACTACAGAATATAAGGGTTGGGTGGAAGAGATTGCCATAGGCAATAACCCCGCCCTTTAGGTAGGACATTCACTTCAATCTCATTTTTTGTTCTTGTATCTTTGCTTAATCTTTTTGTTTTTGTTTATAATTTCATTGTATTTTACTGTATATATTTTTGTTCTAACCTAATAAAGCTTACTATAATAATAATAATAATAATATAAGAAGCGTAGAATAAATGAAAGCTTCTGATGTTTTCTGATTTTCTGAGAGAAAAATACAGATATTGGCTATAAAATGTTAAGTTAAGCTTCAGGGCTAAAAAAGTCTAAAATGAGACTTCCTTGGGGAAGGCTGTAACTTGAGGACATGTCGAAATTTTCATGAGTTCGGAAAAACTAATAGCAAATTATTTTTACATGAGGTTTTGCGTATTGCTTGTAATTTGGATGTAAGCAATTCTCGTAAAATTTCGGTTACTTTTCAAAACCCATAACTTCAAATATGGGTACTCGTACCTAATATAACTACTGAAAATATTTACATGAAACTTTCCGGAAATAATGTGTTGTTTTTTTGTGTTATTATGTCACAATAACTTTAGTGGGTAGCGTAGAATCATAAGACTTTTACCACTTTCATATACAATATCTTGTACCATTTTTTTTGCCTATAATTGCGCCACTGGTCGCTGTTTCACATCAAAGCAGCTACCCATTTTTTTCCTCACGAGGTATGAGTGGACCCCGAACATCCAAGTACAGAGCAGGAAATTTTCTGCCCCACTGGGAATCGAACCCAGGTCACCATGCGTGCAATGCCTAGCGCGCTAACTCACTCGGCCAGGGTGACTACCTAACCATTCTGGAAATACGTAAAATATTAAGAAGAAAAAGAGATAAAAAATTCTTTTGTGTCCGTCTGTCATTTTGAGTTACTTCAACTTGTTAATTTCCGAAACTGTGTATGGGTGTATTTTTATTAAATTTTTATAGAATTCTTTGTTGGTATGAATTAGATGTTTCCTTGTTTTTTACCCCTAGATTTTTTATAGTTCTAGTTCATTATCACATCGAATGCGCGGAATAACTTCCTTCACGTGTGAAATTTTGGACAACTCAAGCTATAAAAAAGTACAATCTCGGATTGAAGGACCCGGAAAACCAGGAAAATTCTAGAAGCCGAAACTCTAATCCGAGACTAATTGGACAAAGTGCAGATATAATGTTTTTTTGTGCTACTGATTTTGCGTGGTGAAAGTAAGACCAAACAGGTAGCCCATCTAGTCATAAGTGATTGACCCTAAACAAACAGTTAGCCCGGACAGGGTACATAAAAGTTACGTTTTTTTTTTTTTTTTTTTTTTTTTTTTTTTTAAAGATGAGTGTTTCATAGCCGTTTTCATTTCGTAGCCATGAAACAAGAGCTACTGTAGACGCTTGTGGTCTGTGTTGTAGCCTGCCCAAGTGCCCATCTCGTGACCCGTAGAATGCCTCCCCTCTGATGGGCGAGAAGTGACACAATCTTCCAATTTAGGTGCTGGGTCAAGACGAGCGCACCGGAACGTATCCCTTACAAACAATTGTAACCAAATTAAGAATACAAATTTTTGTCGGCACGGGGGATTGAACTCAAGTTCAATCTGGTATTTTTTTTTATTCAAGAGATTGCCATAGGCAATAACCCCGCCCTTTAGTTAGGACATATGTTTTTTTTTATATATTTTTCTATTCTTTTTCATTTTATTGTATATATTGTTTCCATTTTACTTCCGAGAAATTTCTAATATTGGAAATCAGAAGTATTGTGTTCGTTTTTGTATTTTTCATTGTTTAAATAACTATTTACATTGTACATTATGTCCATTTATATCTAATAAAGTGTAATATAATAATAATAATAATAATAATCTGGTGCAGTAGTAAATGCAGAAATCCTGGACAAACTTTATAATACCGAAAGAATTCCAACCCACGTTCTTGACTAATGTGTTCCGGTTCATATTATGACAGGTGATACAGGATCTGAACTCTGCGTGTGCTGTTCGGATTATGCAAAGTCCGGACTTCAAAGTTGCGGAGGTCAAGACTAGCACACTATGTTATTGCTGTACATACACAATAAATAGGTACAATACATAGGTATAGGTACAATACATAGGTACATAGTACATATGTACAATAAGAGTATATTGGCAGTGCGGAAATGTCTTCATCCGAACTAAATGTATATTTGCATTCATAATAATAGGTACCTATATGTAGGGGATTTGTGGCATATACCTAATATCGATCAATTGGGAAACCAATACCGCCCCCCTATATTAAAATAGGTATTTTTTTGTGGCATATACCTATCTATCAATTTGGAAACCAATACCGCACCCTATATAAAAATAGGTATTTTTTGTGGCATATACCTATCTATCAATTAGGAACCCAATACCGTCCACACCTATATAAAAATAGGTATTTTTTGTGGCATATACCTATCTATCAATTTAGAAACCAATACCGCCCACCTATATCAAAATAGGTAATTTATCAGATAATTAGGAAACAGTTCTGGACTTTTAAAGCTGTATTATTAGTATTATTACCCACTGAATATTACCTGCTGAACACTGAATAACAGAGAATAGGTAAGTACTCTACCCAATAATACCTATAGGTAATTAGGTATTTCAGACCTTTTTGTTGTTCTTGTAATTTACGATTAGGTAGGTAACTTGAAAAGAAAAAAAAATTGCCTACAGTCCGAAGTTATAGACTATTTTTAATGCAAATTAATAATATTGTAGTATCGCTTAAAACAATGGTTACCGATAAATTCCTTATATTAGAAATCGAAAGTATTGTGTTTGTTTTTGTAATTTTTTTTTTTTTTTTCATTTGGACTCCTACAAGAAAAGTTGAAAATAATGTGGTTAGGTACTCTATTTTGAATGTTCCTACTCCACAATGCTCATAGCTTAGGAAGCGGTTCTTTAACAATTTATTCTACATTGCAGTAATAATAATAATATCGCCTTATTTATACTGCCCGATTAAAACTATTAAGTCCCATTATTCCAGCAGTAAGCCCAAGACGTATTATTATGTGGTAAAAATCCCAAGAGGGAGGATAACATGTAATATTGTAAGGACAATATTAGGCACACTGTGCTTATTCGTATTAGACGATTAAAAGTGTTGCTTAAGGAACAAAAAGTTACCTTCACAATGGCGCTATGCAAGCAATGTAGTAAAGAAATGCAATGTCATGTACAAATTGGAATGGAAAATAGAAGATTGGTTTGTTGCTAGCTCGACCTAGGAACGAGTGAAATGTTAGTCATATTTGTAAGCAGAAAGTAGGACGTTGGCACCCAACAATAGGACCGCTGGACTGATGTCAAAAATAGCCTCACAGTGCCAGTGACAAGTAGATATTTAGAAGTGGTTTTAGGTAGGTAGATTAAAAAAAAGTGCCATTATACTGTACTTATATGCATTTTTATTGTAGACATGATGTATAGTATACAATAAGTAGTCACTGTGGTAGAGTGAGTTAGCGCGCAAGGCACTGCACACATGGTGACCTGGGTTCGATACCCAGGGAATTTTTTTGCTCTGTACTTGCATGTTCGGGGTCCACTCATACCTCGTGAGAAAAAATAAGTAGTTACTTGTATGAGTAACGACCAGTGGCGGCATTACCAGAGTAAAAAGAAATTAATGTAATAGAATTCGAAAAGTGAAGGAGGCACTTAGTAATGCTGCGCTACCCACAAAAATTGTGAAGAGGCCTTGTGCTTCACCACAAATAAAATCATACATACATACATAGATGACAATAAAATATAATAATAATATATAATAATAATGCTTTTTCTTTGTGTTATTATGTCACAATTTTAGTGGGTAGCGCAGAATCATAGGACTTTACCACTTTAAATTACAATATCTTGTATTATTTTTTTTGCCTAAGATTCTGCCACTGGTCGCTGCTTCACATTAAAGCAGCTACTCATTTTTCCTCACGAGGTATGAGTGGACCCCGAACATCCAAGTACAGAGCAGAAAAAATCCTCCCCCGCTGGGAATCGAACCCAGGTCACCATGTGTGCAATGCCTAGCGCGCTAACTCGCTCTGCCACAGTGACTACTGAGTGACAATAAAATATAGGTAATTGTATAGGTATTACATTACCGATAAATATCAGTATTAGAATAATATTTTTTGGTCCCACTCAGGTTGTTTGAGGTTGAAATTTGTTAGTTTGTAAGACAATAGGACGGCTAAACAGAATAAGTATTATCTCCCTTTATGATAATCATCATAGTAAGTAAGTATAACTACCTATTGGGTATCCTAGGTAGGTAAAATAAAATTATATTAATTATGTGATGTATTTACGTGTTGAAAGCTTTGTTGAACCGAAAAAGCAAGAAAAATGTACCTTTATTTGATTAAACTACCCTACAATGACATTGAACTTTGATCAACTCATATCTAGATATTATAGTTGTTTAAATTATCTTGACATATTTAAGTAGGTAGTTATAATATTAACATAATACTTTAATATGTGCGAATGCCCTATTTGTATTTATGACTGTCCACTTTACAGGGTGTTTCAAAAGTCCTTCGATAAATCTGGGGTTGATTTCTTAGACTAATTTTGTAATAATCTGCTCTCCTAACATAGTATTATGTCTGGAAACGATTCCTTTCTAGCTCAAGCTATAGAGACTGTGCCTAAAAATGATTTTTTTTTTTGATAAAAAACAAACCAGAATTATGAATAAACAAACCAGAATAATAATGGTAGGTAGGTGCTTACCATAATTATGGTATGTACCTACCTAGGTACATACCATAAATAATTATGAATATGAATGTAATAAAACTAATGCCACTATCATTTTATATGCTTGATAGTGCGTTTAATTTTTTAAATAGGCAATCACATCTACTGCTATTTTTGTTTTTGTCTAATAACATCGCTTATGACTACACGGTCATCTTACTACGGCGGTTTTCCCCACCATTCGCTGGACAAAAAACCAAAATTACCCTCACTCAGGCTGAATAGAGCCGGAAATAGCCAACAGAACGTGGAGCTCAATGATGACCATGGATGGATCCGAAACCAGAACGGTCACCCAATCCATGTCCTTACCACGCTAGTCATTGTTTAATTTCAATGGTCGCTTGGGAAATTGAGAATTGGTGTTATTCAACATACCGTCTCCGCTGGCTATGTACCAACACCTGATGGTTCGAAGTTGAAGAAACACTTCTGGACATCGACCGCCCCTTTAATTTTGTCGAAGGTATTTTTTAAAACCCTGTATATTTATTATCATTAGTGTGGGAGGGTAATCACTTTAATTCTTTGTAATTCTATAACACTAAGAACAATATAATTACAGTACCTGATCTAATATGCTAAACAAATCTATTCTACCTCTATTATAAATAATATAAATTATCAAATCATTGTGCCACCAGGAAGATGTATGTAACATATAGTTAATGACATACACTGTCGACGAAATGTAACTTTATAATGTGTTCAGAACTGTCCTAGGTGTTTGTGTTATATTTAAACATGACGTCATTGATAAAAGCTATATATACAGGGTGCTCCAACGTTCTACTCACAAAATATTTTTGTTCGAGGGACTATGAAAAAAAGAGAGTTGGAGCAAGGGCTAAACCTCTCTTGAATAAAGGTCATCAAAACAAGGGCCGACAGGACACAAACCCAAGTAACCCAACCCAACTTAGGAGGTTATGAAACACGTGCAGGAATATGAAAAAACATTTGAAACCGGAGCCAATTTTTTTTTTTACATAAAAAAACACATACTTGCGATCCTCGCACCCCCCCTGGCTACGCCCATGCTAGTGGACTGTGGATGAGATCAAAAACAAGCTGTCCCCAGGTATATTCTAATATTCATGTAAATTGTACATCTAGTTACTTACTACTTCTACTTTTACTGTTAATACAGGTTTATTATAATAATTATGTACATACTGATATTTTTGTAAGACCTTAGCAAAGTGTTTAAAAGAAAACATTGTAAACATGTTGTAAATCGGTTCGACCTTACCTACGATAAAATACGAACACCTACCAGCAGCTAACCTACTTCTTTCCGAAAATTAAAAGCATTCTTTTGTTATTGATTAAAAAATCGTGCAACGTTTCGATTTGATTGAGTTTGTAGGAAAAGAGAAAGAAAAATCTATAGTATATGTATACAAATTGCTTGTGCGGGCATTTCCTTTCAATTTCTCCGACTCGTGTGCAAGGATTCCCGGAAAACAGAACTCGAGGCCGGGAATTGCCAGGATGTTTACCGTTCGGTTGATGTAAACAAAGTTTATGCTAGGCAGAGTGCAATCCATGTTGCTTCTAAGAACCAACTGTCAAGACCATATTATTTATCAACTTATACCTTTGAAGAGGTGTTCATAATTATTGTGGAAGTAAGTCAAAATGTGCTCACGAATTTAGCACAAAAGTGATATTGGAAGCGAATGCCGTTGGCATTAGCACCGCCCTTGATCAAGTTTTGTTTTAATTAATCTCAATTTCTATGTATGTATTGTATATATTCTATGTAAATAAAACTTGATCTAATTTGTTTAATAATATTTTTAGATAGGTACCTGAAGTGACTATCTTCCATTCTTCAGTAATTCAATAGAGTTAAAATTCCTTCATTTATTCACACCGGCGCCACGAGGTATCAACATGCTAGGAAGTATAGCTTTGTGTAATATGAATCTACTCAGTGCCGAAATACATATAAAAAGGATAAACTTTAAGTATAAGCCAGACTGTCCCTCAAGTCAGGCTGTAGTGCGCTGATGTGATTGGTTGAAACTACGACTTGAGAGAAGGTCTCGCTAATCTTAAATTTAATTATGTTTCATAATTGGGGCCTTATAGTTCTAAGATTCTACAAAAAAAGTTTCTAAAATGTGCTAAAATATATTTCAAAGGTAAAACATTTCTTCCAACTCACTGCCGAGAGGCAGAGTGCTTCTGATGCTCGAGCTATTGCCCCTTTGGATGGCCTGTGATATTTTTTTGTATCTGGAACTGATGCGAACGAGAATCACCAGAAAGTTTTTATACCTTATAGTTCTTATACCTGAGAGATTGGTGGTCGAGTTATGATTTGGATTTTCAAGTGGTTAAAGGTCTGGTGATCCAGGGAGCGCGGGGAACCTCTCTACATACATAGTAAACGTCCCTATAAAATACCCAACTTGTAATAATTTTATCTTGATTTATTTCTATTATTTTGAAGTATGTACTTGAAAACTTGAATATTTGTGCCCTGCATTTTGTTATCAATTGGAATACCTAGATGTACGTATACCTACTGTAATAATTATAGGTATCATATTTGTCAGGAAATTAAGTAGGCAATTCAATAGGTCCTATAGGACCTATTTCATGTGTACCGAGTATTTCCACTCCTGAAATTTAAACCAAAATATTAATAAAAGGACTCTAAATGTTACAGACCTCTCTTTAAATAAATATTCAAAAAGAAGAAGAAGGAGAAGAAGAAAAAAAAAGATAATGTTAGCAAGACACTACACATATTAGATAGAGAATTAACCACAAGATCCAAAACAATGTTTAAAATTGGTTTGGGAAGTTCCCCCCCCCCCAAAACAAAACAAAACAAAACTTGGTATTAGCCCGTTTCCCGAAATACCTCCACACTCACAATCTCCAAATCTCCCTTTCAACTGTCACACAACGCACTCTGTTTATTTAATTTGAACGCAATAACCAATCAGAGTCCTTTGTGTGACGGTTGAACCGGAGATTTTGGGATTTTGAGAGTGGAGAGTGTTTGTGGAATGTGCTACAGGTAACTACATTATTCAGTTATTATGTAAATGAAATTCATCGTAAACATATTTAAATTGTTGAGTGGAAGTGCTACGAGGAATTCCCTGTCATGATAAGAAGAAATGATATTAGATTAGTAAAAAATGAAATTGATAAAATAACGTCAGTTGGCTTCCCCGTGATACACGCAGGAGTAACTGTTGAGTTATTATTATTATAGACCGGTTGGAGTTCCACAAGAAAAGCACCAATTATCACTGCAACTTTTCTTTAGATCTATTGTGACCACTTGATTCTAACTCTGATGTACGTCCTGATTAGAAGTAGTCAAGACAGTACTTTTACCCTCCATTCGCTGGGAATCGTACCAGCTACCCACATTAACCTCACCCAGCCTGGGTAGGGCCGGAAATGCCAGCCTCACGTGTTTGGATGGAACAGAATTTTCTTCGAAAAGTCTGCCCCAGCCGGGAGTTGAACTCGGGAACTCTGGACTACGGGCAGTCACAACCATTACGCCACGGAGGCTGGCTGTTGAGTTACTAATATAAGACAGAATAATAAAGTGATAAGTGCGGTAAGTTAGCTGCTAGCTTGAACCACAAACAAGGTGGAAAAACACTTTGATTAGTTTTTCAAAAAAGCCTCACGTGTTTGGATGGAACAGAATTTTCTTCGAAAAGTCTGCCCCAGCCGGGAGTTGAACTCGGGAACTCTGGACTACGGGCAGTCACAACCATTACGCCACGGAGGCTGGCTGTTGAGTTACTAATATAAGACAGAATAATAAAGTGATAAGTGCGGTAATATAAGACAGAATAATAAAGTGATAAGTGCGGTAAGTTAGCTGCTAGCTTGAACCACAAACAAGGTGGAAAAACACTTTGATTAGTTTTTCAAAAAAAGAAAATACCTAAATTAAAACTGTCCCATCTTGAGTAAGGTTGGGATGTTAGCCGAAATATTTCCGTAAATCGGATGGAATCTTGGTGCCCAATCATGTCTATTCATGCTGGGTGATCTTAAGAGTGATCTGATAGGATTTTTTCTTTTTAGATATTTTTTAATTTGATTTTTTTTTCATGTAGGCATTTTTTATTTTGTAAAAAATGTGTATTCCACGTGTATTGTATGCCTACAGATGGACTTTGGACTCTTTCCAATCCTTGATTTAATATCTGAAGACGAATATTATGCCCAAAGGCATACCATTTGGTGAAGGGATGACTTGATGATGTATACGTACAAAGCACAGCATGTGTAATTGTTGATTTTTATGATGTCCTTGTGATGAGAAATAGTGAGACTATTTTTACTGACTCGTTGTTGTGGTTTTATGTTTGGATCATTATTTTGTTGAGACTCCAGAGATCTTTGAGCTATGAGTAAGAACACTAAGAACATTGCTGCCTACACAGTCTTACAGGTTAAAGGAAAGTTCTGATGACTCACAGCCTTTAGGTCGATTACGTCAAAAAAAAATCTAGTTTTTATAAACTGGGGTTTTACGTTACCTATATAATAATAACAATAGTAAATCTATGGGCAAAGCATAAATAAAGCTATTGAGACCAGAACTATATGTGTGGTCAAGTAGGTACCTACATTTCCGATTAGGTATGTAAGTTTAACTAGTAGGTGTAATGGCAGTGAACTTAGTGAATATCAAAGGCATAATAAATACACCCACCCCAAAACATGAGAATGGAGTCTCAAAGAAGAAAGACGTACAACGTACAGATACCTAGTACCAGAGACCCTACAAAAAACTCCGCCGGCGAATCACTCGTGACATAATTATTATGATAATAGTCGAGTGTATTGTTGTTTTGATCAATAAAAAATGTGTGGAATTTTTTATAGTGAATAATACAAACATCTCAGTAAATAAATAAAATTCCTACCTTGAATATTCCTAGAAAAATTTACCCATAAACTCAATCGTTACAGAACAAAAGGGATATAAGTAATACTTGATACTTACTTTTACACTCGTAATAGGTATATTATACATATACTATATTAATTCATTATGTTCTATTTACTTTATTGGAATCAAGATTATTGTATTAATTAAGTACCTACTGAGCTCTATAGTTTTAATCATGAGAGTTGGCATTACATTGCTGTCGCTGTGTTGAGCGAAGAATAGCTAGAAATTATCTGTTGTAATCGCCAACGTTGCCCACCCGGACTTATTTTGGTAAAAGAAGATGATTTCTCTGAGTGTTTCAAACCCACGCTCGATATTTCTATTATAGTGAATATTTCCAAACGTGGTTTTTTGATGTCCCTATTGAATAAAAACAAATCGGTAAGGAAAAAATAAATGAATCAACTAGTCAAATGAAGAGAACTCATTAGCTTTAACTTGAAAGTACATAAAACATTTTTTTTTATTATTATTTAAATAAAAAATAAGTACATGATATCAGCAAATGTCCGTCCTCTGGCCTGTCCCCAGCTTGTTTTAGAATGTTTAAATTTATAATAGCTCAATTCCTTTTTAAATAATTAAATTAAAATATAATTTTTTCAAAAGGCAAGAAGACAACTACTTAAAATTGAATTTTATTTTATTAATTACCATTTCAATTATTTCTATATTTGACTTTAAAGTGTGTCCCCATACTTTTTGTCCTTCCTCTGGCAAGACACTTTATTGCCGTTTTCAAAAGAGGGGAGAGTAACGTCACTCTATGAAAGGAGGGGAAACTCTTGTGATTCTAATTTCCACGTTAGTTTTGTTCGATGTTTTAGTTGTTTGATTGAAAGATTTTCAGGAAGTAAGTGCGTCACAGAAGAGCTTGTCTTTCCTCTGGCAAGTAAAAAAAAAAGATTTCTTTTACTTTAAAAAAATAAAATGAGATTTTTCTATTTTATTTGCAGATTATTTCTCCATTTCGAAAACAATACTAATACTTTTCTTTTAATAGTGCCCTTAAAAGTTAGAGTTATAGTCAAAATGTCTCTCCTCTGGTAGTCCTTCCTCTGGCTATTTTGTACCTATCATCTCCATTTTTTAAAGAACAGGGAAAAATAGAGAAAAAATAATTTTTCAGAAGTGCACCCTCTAAATACCTAAATATTAATATCCTAGGTACCTACTTGATTTCCCCACATTCAGCTAGTTATTTTAAAAAATTGGCATGGGACAAAAATTGCCCTGAAAAAACCACGTTTGGAAATATTTACCCATTAAGTGTTCTTTTCTTTCACTATGCCTTTTTCCAAACCTACATGGAGTTGCCATACTTGAACTTTTTTCAGCTTCCTCATGGTTAAGGTTGATAGGTTGTTCGGAATGTTCGGGCACTCCTACTTCCACATTTTAGGGCTAGATGCCCTTCCCATGACTAATCTTGTAAAGGGTAGGTAATATACAAGTATCAATGATTTGTTTTACTGTTTTTCAGTCTGACAAAGCTTGTACCGTACCTATCTGTTGAATGTCATGTGCACTGGTAGTCAAGTGGTTAACGCGCTAGTCTGGTAATCCAGGTAGCGTAGGGATCCGTTGGTTCGAATCCCACCCAGTGCACGAATTTTTCCTCATTAATTTGAGTTTGTGATCACATAATAATAAGACTCTGAGGGTTAGGTGGTAGAAAATGCGTTGAGCATGAACCTCGTCTGGTGATTGCCTTCCACTAAAGAGTGTTATTATGTTATTAAAATGTCCTCCAACAAGACTATCGTTATTGCTAAGTGTACTAAGAGTGTTAGTTTTAAAAAATATCTCATTCTCTCTTCATTGTTCATCTCTTAAGATTTCAAGTTTTATGTTCTTGTCTTGTCCAACACTTATGTCTTTACTATTGAGATCAAAGTTTCCAAGATACCGATGAAACATCTCACCATCTGCTTGTGTGCGGAATTCGGTTCGACATTGAAAGTCCTACACACTTTCATCTAGTATTAAAGTTGCTTGTAATCTACGTAGGCATTGATTAGGATTTAGGATATATTTATAGATCTGGATTGACAGGACCGGTATTCAGGGGTGATATTTTGCCCCCATCATTCATCCAAGTCACTAATTACCTAATGATACATAAGGACGATATGCTCCCAAAATTGTTAGACCAAAATGCATCAGTAATACAAATTATTAATAGATTTAAGTACCAGTAATACAAATTATTAATAGATTTACAAACCAGTAATACAAATTATTAATAGATTTACGTACCAGTAATACAAATTATTAATAGATTTACGTACCAGTAATACAAATTACTATAGATTTACGTACCAGTAATACAAATTATTATAGATTTACGTACCTACTTTGCAAGAGGCCCGAGAGGGTAGGATTTCAGTAACTTACACATGGGACTCTCCCGAGTTTCAAGCCTCGGACTGAATCACGAGGAAGTATTGTGTCTAATGTATTTTTAAAGCAGTAATTTTACCCTTATCGATTGTTATACTTATGCTATTCAATACGTTTATGTAACACTGCCCTCATTACAACAAGGTCTCATCCATTCTTCACACTCAAATTTCAACTAACTTGTAGACATTTTCCATGAACTTTTATCAAGAATAAAAATTCATGGAAAATGATCATTTTAACGTTCGAGGAGAAGGGTGTTGCATGGATGAGGGGAGAGTAGTTACCTGACATTTGATCTCTCTCATACGTTGTCCCATTTCTCTGTGTCTCTCCCAAATTGTATTTGGCTCTCTTTATCTTCTCTTTCTCTCTCGCTCTATCACACCCTCATTCAAATCCCAGTCGACCTATAAAAATTGTTCTCATTAAATCATGATATTTGACACATTCCTGAAGTACATAATAAGTAACTATGGAACATACGTAAGTTGCTCATGAATGTAGGTAATGAAAACAATAAATTTAATATTTATCCACCTATTAAATATTATCATAACAAATACGTACATAGTAGGTAGGTATCTATAATAACTTACTTACCTACTTATAAATGTGTTTATTTGTATTATTATATCACAATTTTTAGTGGGTAGCGCAGAATTTTAGGACTTTTCCATATCTTTAATATCAATTTTCTTATTTTTGCCTATTATTCCGCCACTGGTCGCTGCTCACATTAAAGCAGCTACTCATTTTTCCTCAAGAGGTATGAGTGGACCCCGAATACCTACTTACTATACCCATACCTAATAATCCACTGAACTAAAATAACAGAGAAGATCTAAGTGGACTTTAGTCCTGGCTGTCAAGCATTGTTTTCCTCACATGAAGCGGAGGGCGGACTCCAGTAAATCCTTTTTTTTTACTTTATATATATATATTTTTTTTTTGCTTTCTTTAACACGTTGATCGCTAACGCTGTAGAGTTACATTATTCTCAGGGGTCCAAATGACACTCCAATTCAAAGTGAATTCACCTGACGGGGCCGTACGAGATAATCATGGTAAATTTTTAACTTTTTTCGACGTTGAAAAGCGGTAATTGTTCCCCACAGGCCCAAGAACTCAACTGTAATGTAAAAACAAATGTAGTGTCAGGGATATTCGACTGACATAGAGAAAAAGTGAACAACTACCCGTCAGGTGAATATGCCTGACGGTGCCAGCTGGGAAAGGTTAGTGTCAGGTGAATTCACCTGACGTGGCGATCAAAGTGTTAAAGTGGCAGGGTTTTCACATGTGAGCTCTCACTAATTGCTCCTTCTTCTTACCAATGTCTCCGATTTTCAAATAGGTATACATGGTCTTCTTCTTCTTCTTTTACTCTGTCTTATCCCGCTCAAGCAGGGTCGACGTTGTTCAACCTCATGGTTGAGGTTGATTGATTTTGGCACTTGAGTAGGTATACATGGGCTAAATCTGCTAACTGCTCCTATTGCTAAGAAAAAAAAAGCTAAGAAAAAAAATGAGATCGGTAGATCTCTGTGACTTTTGTACATCTCTTTGCAGTTACATAAAATAATATGTTTTACTTCTCAGTCCTTCTGGAAGTTTGCATAAATAGCACAAAGTTCCCTTGAGTAAGGAAGACCGTATTTCTTTATTATGTATCCCGGTAGCTCAGTGGTTAAGGCGTCGGCGTCGGTATGGTAATCCAGAGTTTGCAGGTTCGAAACCCTGCCGGACATTCTTATCCTTGCTTGGGAGGATTCCAACTCATCCTCCCATTCGAGATTTTGACCACATAAGAATAGGTTTTGGATTTTGGACTTACGGCTGAAATTATGGCCTCACATAAGTCCTAGTCGCGCGGTATAAATAACGCAATATTATTATTAATAGTTAGTTAAGTTAAAAGTTATCATATATTTGTGTTAATCACTTTCGTGATATCACAACTACTCAAACTCGCTTTACTAAATCTACGTTGAAACCGGGACTTGAACCTCCGATCTCCAGGTTACAAGTCCACCGCCTTATCGATCAATTAATATCTATTACATCGAAGTCGAACCCCCAAGACCAGCCCTGTAGCGCCCATAACCTCAACCAATAGATTCTATCCATCTGCGATATCATGATGGTCATGCTATGACTCGGCGTAGGTGTCGCTGGCTCTTCCTGTTAATCTGACCTGCACTTGTAATCTCCGATCTGGTATCTGGTACCTACCCAAGAGAAACACCTCTACGTATTCTAACAAGGAATTTGTTGGCAGTAAAATTATCGTGTTAGTTGACAAGGACTAGCAAAACCCTTTTTTAAATATTTGATTGAAATTATCGTGTTAGTTGACAAGGACTAGCAAAACCCTTTTTTAAATATTTGATTGAAATTATCGTGTTAGTTGACAAGGACTAGCAAAATCCTTTTTTAAATATTTGATTGAAACTATCGTGTTAGTTGACAAGGACTAGCAAAATCCCTTTTTAAATATTTGATTGAAGTTATTTTCTCGTGTTATGTCACAGAAGTAAATTTCGTTCCTAGGAGCCAGTCCCGTGAGCCCCGTTGTAGAGCTGTTTGTTCAACTGTCCCCAACAATCTCTTGGGGAGCTGCAATGTCCCACTATTGACCAAATTAATTAGTTTGTCCCCCTTTTTACCATATGAAAATCGAAAATAAGTACTTCGCAAGCTAATTGTTGAATATATTTCTTCCGATAATTTCTAACATTTTTAGGAAGTTAAATTTTTTTCTGGATAGAAATCGGTGGGCGAAATATCTGATCATTCCACTTGAGTACCCCGTCACGTCACTTTGGTATGGAACTGTCAAATATACTGTCAAATTAATATTAATATTAATATTAAGTACCTCTCTATCAAGAGCAGGAAAAGAAGTGGAAAAGTTCATACTCGATCATAATGACATTAATCTTTTAAACACTGGTTCCAATACCCACTATAACTTGTCCTACCTATCTGAGTCAGCAATTGATCTAACCCTTTGTTCACCCTCACTTTTCTTAGACCTCAAGTGGATAGTGACTGATGATCTTTGTTTTTCTGATCATTTTCCTATCCTTCTCTCACATGATTTACCTGTTCCTCATCATACTAACACTCAGTTACCCACTATTTGGAATTACGGAAAGGCCAAATGGGATCTTTTCCAATCAAATATTAACTTCAACTTTATTCAGGAGAACCTCACACCTCATACAACACAAGAAATAGATAGTATTTTATCAAACATTAATACTAATATAATTAATGCCGCCAAGATAGCAATCCCCACCAAAAACCTTCCTCCTAATCGTTTACCTATACCTTGGTGGGATGATGAACTTAAGAAAGTTATTAAAGACCGTAGAAAATGGCTTCGCAAAGCAAGACGTTATCCTACCATGGAAAACAAAATTGCTTTCAAGAAAGCCAGAGCCATTGCCAGAAAAACCTTAAAAGAAAAAAAAAGTAAAAGTTGGAACAATTTTCTCTCTTCCATCGACAGGTCAACCAGTTCAGGCGAAATGTTCCACAAAATGAATAAACTGCGTGGTAAATATTCCCCTCGGCACATAGCAGCTCTAAGGGACCCTACTGACCCTAACAAGTTGAACCATGACGCAGTAATCATAGCAAACACTCTAGCCTCTCAATTCGCATCTGTTTCGTCAAATTCGAACTATTCAGACGAATTTTTGAGATACAAAACGAATTGTGAAACTAATCCACTTGTGTTCAACTGTAATAATGTACATGGTTATAACACTCCATTTACATATAATGAGCTGTCTTTAGTACTCTCTACTTGTTCTTCTAAAGCCGCCGGTCCTGACGGAATATCATTTGTATTACTAAAGAATTTACCTTTTGAAGCACTACAAAAACTATTAATATTTTTCAACGCAATATGGACTTCGGGGTTTCTTCCCACAATTTGGGGTGAAGCACTGATAGTACCAATATTGAAACCTGGCAAAGACAAAAACTATCCTGTCAGTTACAGGCCGATTTCATTGCTGAACTGTAGTGGTAAGTTACTAGAAAAGATGGTGAATAAGAGATTATTTTGGACATTAGAAAAGAACAATGTACTGAATAAGTATCAAAGCGGTGGGCGGCTCAAGCGCTCAACCATTGATAACTTGGCCATTCTTGAGAATGAGGTAGCTAAAGGTCTCTCTAAAAAAGAACATACAGTGGCGGCGTTTTTGGACTTACAAAAGGCTTTTGACGTTACTTGGAGATGGAAAATCATTAAAACTCTTCAAACGTTCGGTATTGATGGTTTTATTTTGAAATACCTGAATAATTTTTTGAACAATAGATATATTTACGTTAAATGTAACGGCCTCATTTCTGAAAAATTCTATCTCGAGAACGGTATAGTCCAAGGCTCGTCACTGAGCCCATTGCTCTTTATTGTCTTTATGAATGACATTTTTGATGTCATTAGTGCCCCACTCAAAAGTCTATTATTTATAGATGATCTCCTAATCATTGCACGAGACAAGAACATTGATACCTTACTCGAGCGTTTTCAACATACACTAGATGATATCCAGAAGTGGTCTTCACTTAATGGTACTAAATTTTCTACAGACCCTGGAAAATCAGTGTGTGTTGATTTTAATAGATTGAGGAAAACTGTACTACCTGTCTTATCTTATAATGGCTCACCGCTAAAATTTGTCACTAATACCAAATTCCTTGGATTGACATGGGACTCGAAAATGACCTGGATATTTCATGTTGATAATGTCAAAAAGCGTGCAATTAACTCACTTTGTGCTTTAAAGATGGTCAACAACAAGACATGGGGTGTCCGTCGTGAAGTACTTTTGAAACTTTACCAGTCTTACTGTTTACCAATCCTTGACTACGGATGCTTTATCTACGGCTCTGCTAAGGATAACGTACTCAGTAAGCTGAACACAGTTCACCACACTGGTATCCGCATAGCCACTGGAGCTCTTCGTTCTAGTCCAGTCGTAAGTCTGTATGCGGATTCAGGTATTCCACCTCTTTCACTCAGGAGATCCAAACTCTTGATGCACTATGTTTCCAAAGTCAGAGCTTCTCCTTTCAATCCTGTTCAAAAATGCCTGTTTCAAGATGATACGTCTTATTTTGACCTCAATTCAAAAAAGCCAAAAGCTATATGTATTCGTTACGCTGAGATATGTGACTTCAAAAACCCCCTTATCTCCAGTGACATTATACCTTACATAAGACCGGCCCCACCTTGGTGTTCATCTGTTCCTACTGTTGACCTGACTTTGGCTGTTGGGAAGAAAAATGAAACGGCTCCCATCTCTTACCAAAGTAATTTTTCTCTCCTCCTAAACACAAAATACTCAGACCATGTCAAATGTTTCACTGATGGATCCAAAACTTTAAACATGACAAGTTGTGCGTATAGTATCAATGGTACTGTATGCTCTAAACCTTTAAATACTATAAACACAATTTTTTCAGCTGAACTATTGGCCATTTTGCTTTGTCTGAAAGCACTTGTAAATAAAAATGTCACCTATTCTGTTATTATATCAGATTCTAAGAGCGCACTCCTGGCTCTTTCTGACCCTCACTCTCCTAACCCACTAGTTTGTAGTATACACTCTATGTGGAGACAATTGAAATCGCAAAATAATGATATAACTTTCATGTGGTGTCCATCTCACTGTGGTATCAAAGGAAATGAAGTAGTTGATGAAGCTGCCCGTAATCCAGACAGTTCATCAGCATTAAAAACCTGTACACCTGATGATTTCAAACCTTTTATCGCTCAAAATATTAAGAAAACTTGGCAAAATCAGTGGAATTCAATACCTGCCACCAATAAATTGAAGTCCATAAAGGCTACCATTGACAGGTGGGAAACCTCCAACCAGAAGAACAGGACTCGGAAGTGGTTTTAACTCGCATGAGAGTCGGCCATACCCGAGTCACACACACCTATCTGTTCACTAGAACCGAACCTCCCATCTGCCAATGTGGTGAGCGCCTCACTGTTAGGCATATCATGTCCTGTCCCCGTCATCAACGGATTCGCTCCTCCTTATCAGTACCCCCATCACTTCTAGATGATAAGGAGGGCAACCAGTCTCTGTTCGAATACCTAAAAAAAATCAACATGTTCCATCTAATATAAACCATGACGGGGAATGGCACGAATGACGACTAAGTCGTTAAAGTGCAATTAAAAAAAAAAAAAAAAAAAAAAAAAAAAAAAATATTAAGACTATTGTGAGATAGTGACCTAAACCTTGAGACAGTCAACCTTGGTCTTGATTCTGAAAGTTACATCGGATTTCTGCAAGATGTCTTATATAAATTAGATTAAACTATGTAATACTGTAATATATGTCTGTTATATATGTGTTGTATATTTTTAGTACCAATGTAGGTAATCTTTTTGAATATTTATAAGTCTATGTGACTTTTTTTCTCAACTTTTTTAACCCATAATCAAAACAGACTCCAGGAATAAATTTTTTAAACATATAAAAGAAGCCGGTAGTTTTCAAAGGAAACCGCGAAGCACTGTGGTTCACTATGGCACAAAAAAGTTGACTTTTACTTGTTTTCTCAATCATTAAAATATCTACCGGTCTTCCTATTAAGACCTACTTAGTCAACTTACCTTCGAAGAGATGTTTTAAACGATTTTGTCATTGACTAAACCGGATTTGGTAGTTGCAGTGTAGAAGTAAGTCAAAACTTTAGGGCGCTGAGTCTTCTTTTTATATCTTAAGTAATAAAGACCATCGGTGATTTACCAGCGTCAAGTTTATTTATTTATACACAGGTTCCTGGAGGCATTGCTTTAGTATCTTCTGTTGAAATAGAGAGAAAATTAAATATTATGATAAGAAGCTATGTTTTAACCCAACTACCTTTTTTTTTCTTTAAAAAATAAATAAAAAAATATAGGTAAGTGTGCCCCGGAACCGCTTTAGCATTACTTCAGGGCACTTTACCCTGACATCCATGCCATTCCGGAAACGGTTCCCACCGACCTCAGTAGCTTGATCGATAAGGCGCCGGACTTGTAACCTGGAGGTCGGTGGTTCAAGTCCTGGTTTCAGCGTAGATTTAGTAAAGCGAGTTAGAGTAGTTGTGACATCACGAAAGTGATTAACACAAATATGATAACTTTATTGCGGAAACGGAAAATTTCGGTTAGAAATTTCCGCTCCGGCCGGGATCCCGAGTCAGTAACCAATGCTCTGAAGCACTGAGCCACGGAGGTCGGCTCAGTGGTTGTGCTTAACTATTGTGTCACTTTTCGCCCATTAGAGGGGAGGCATACTACGGGATGGGCAGGCTACAACAGAGACCACAAGCGTCTACAGAAACTTCTGTTTCATGGCTACGAAATAGAAAAGGCTGTGAATAACTCATCTTAAGAAAATAATAAATAAATAGGATAGGTATAACTTATTTTTACTAAATGAGTGTGAGTATACCCTCAAGCTATGTATTTCATCAGCAGGTGTAGTTAAATATAAATTTTATGTTTCCTGATTTAACCATCTTTAGGTACGTTGACATGTACCCCCCGGGTTTTCTGTTATAACTGTAGGTACTAATAATAGATAGTGATAAATTAATAATAATTGTCTGATCATATCTGGTTTTATAATAATAATAGTCTGTCCCAGCCGCTCAGTGGTAAAGGCGGCACTGTGTAAATCCAGAGATTCCAGATGTCGCGGGTTTGAAACCCAGCCGGGACATGACACGTTATCCTCTCTATTTTGGGATTTTTACCACATAATAATATTATGTCTTGGGCTTACTGCTGGAATAATGGGACCTAAAAGTCCTAATCGGGCAGTATACGTAGATAAGGCGATATTATTATTATTTATGTCTCCTGTCGCCGCACCGTCCTCAACAGATCATCTCTGGCTGCAATATTCGTCGAGTCCCTCTAGCTACATGCGTGAGGCCACTGTCCCTCTAACTACATGCGTGAGGCCACTGTCCCTCTAACTATATGCGTGAGGCCACTTTCCCTCTAAGTACATGCGTGAGGCCACTGTCCTTCTAACTACATGCGTGAGGCCACTTTCCCTCTAACTACATGCGTGAGGCCACTTTCCCTCTAACTACATGCGTGAGGTCACGGTCCCTCTAACTACATGCGTGAGGCCACGGTCCCTGCATGATTGTTGTCTTCCACTACCCATCCCTCACAGTAAATTAAAAAAGGTCAATTATTGACCGATATCATTCGATCAAACGGCCAGTTGTTATCTTATCTACCAGCAGTTTCTTTCATACGAACCGCCAAATCGCTCAGGTGGTAATTTTACCCTGACTTTCCTTCATACATAACTGAGCGATGAGATCATTTCATGAAAAAATATCCTTCACAGGCCCGTTTTATAGAATAGGCACACTACCTAGGCACATGCTGACGTGCCCAGGGCGCGAGGCCATTGACTTTTGTTGGGCGGGCGGGGTTAAAAAAAAATGGAAAAACAAAATTGCCGTGGTTGTGTTTGCATGCATCATTTAGAGGGCAATCAGTTGGCAGGGGTGTGGAAAGGGGCGATACTCTTCGTTATTCCCCCCCCCCCCCCCCCCCCCCCCCGAAATTTCGAAGAAACCCCAGCAAAGATGGAATATATACGTTAGGCGAGATTTCTTAACGCCCCTCAAAACGCTTCCCGAAATCCCCTCAACGAAGGTCTACAGTTAAATCCTGTATAATTCCTGACAGTAATGAGACTGCGGGTGCCGGGTAGCCATCCTCTCTCTACTAAGCTAACTTCACATTCCTAGCATAATTTCCTAATTAATCAGCACTTGATAATAAACGACCGCTGTGGTTCATGCTGTGACAGCATGCACCGGGCAAGAGCTTTATCTTTCGTGCGAAATAATAATAAAGAATTTATTTTATGATTATTACTAGTAATTATTATGTGGCATTTTAATGAGAATTGGGCCAAGGACCTTGCAGACTCTACTGGTCTGATTACCGGTAGGCAGGGAGTTCAAAGGCATCAATGATTCGCTCAATACACCAGTTCTCATATAGGATCAATGACCTCTTATAGAGTCCCTCAAGCAGATGGCTGATATTTTCACTGTTTATGGTCCCCAATATTTATGCTCAGATACCTATATTTTCTATTAATAAGTAACACACTGTTAAAAAATATTTTACATTCATACCTATAAATGATCTCTTCTTTGTTTTATACTTCATCCGACAGACTACCGGTCGAATTCCTGTTGATAGTCCTCTAAGTAAACTTGTAGTCTACTCCTTTTTATAGTGCACAAGTGCAATCCCTGATCTACTCCCTATTATTTTATAGTCATCTAGCTAGTGTACTTGGGTTGGGTGGAAGAGATTGCCATAGGCAATAACCCCGCCCTTTAGTTAGGACATATGTTTATATATTTTTTCTATTCCTTTTCCTTTTTATTGTATATATTGTTTCCATTTTTTCATTGTTATAATAATTAATTGTACTGTAGGTACACTGGTACATATGTCTTTTTATATCCAATAAAGTGTTTAATAATAAGTCATATTAATAGGATACTATCTGTGTATTCTGGGTTATCTGAGAAAGCACTCTCTTTGAACTGTAAAATTTCGTCCAAATAACGCAGACTCTGAATGCATAGGTATTTAAACTCTCAAAATTCCCAAATCTCCCTTTCAACCTTCAGAGTCTTTACTCAGATCATTTTTTCGATATCTTGAACTTTTTGGAAGCCAACCCCAATTTACTGTTTTATATTTTTGGGGGATCCCGCTTGAACTAACGTTTTCATTATTCATCCTAGATGGGTCTTGTGACATACAAATCCAATGATTTCGAGGTGCTGATTACGATTTTTACATTAATATCCAGCCAACTTTTATCGTTGAGTCACCACAGTGGCAGAAATTGACTGATTTTCGCGTGATAAGGAAAGTCGTGTGGTGTCACACCAGTTTATTGTACCAATAGCTACGCGATAATAGACTTATAGGTTCCCCAGGAGCTCTAATAGAGGAGGTAAGTATATATCTATACCAGGCGCGGCGGGTGCTAAGCAGCTGCAGAACTGCAGCAGCCCCAGACGAAAAAGAAAAAGAGAGGATTTTCTCAAGTTCAAGCTCGTACACAATGCAAATTATCACATATTTCTAGATTAATTAACGTATCGTTATTATGATTCAAATGGAAAACGAATTCAAACTCTTTAGATAATGATAGAGCTACTCTATAAATGACATTTTATAGAATAGCTCTATCATTATCCTCCCATTTGGGATTGTTAACACATAACCACTGAGCTGACTGAGCTAATAGCGCGCGATTAGCTCAGTGGTTAAGCACTCGCTTGCCATGGGGAAGGTCCTGGGTTCGATCCCCCGTGCCGACAAAAAATTTTATTCTTAGTTTGGTTACACTTGTTTGTAAGGGATACCTTCCGGTGCGCTCGTGTTGACCCAGCACCTAAATGGGAAGTATTGTGCCACTTCTCGCCCATCAGAGGGGAGGCATACTACGGGATGGGCAGGCTACAACACAGACCACAAGCGTCTACAGTAGCTCCTGTTTCATGGCTACGAAATAAAAAAGGCGGTGAAACACTCATCTTTTTATATATAAAAAAAAAAATAATAATAATAATATGTCTTGGGCTTACTGCTGGAATAATGGGACTTTATTAGTCCTCATCGGACAGTATAAATAAGACGATATTATTATTATTTTATTCCGGTTTATGTGGCAGCACCCCCAAAAATCATTTTCTCACCGGCCGCGCCTGATCTATACCTATTATTTATTCAGAGAAGTTCATGATCGTTGTGCTACTGATTGACTTATCTCTCTCTCTCACCTCTGACTGGTGTGAGGTCCCTGACACCAGTGACTAGGATACCTTTGCTCTGTGAGGTTGGAAAATTCCAACGGTTTCCCAGTAGCCCAGATTATGATTCATGGGTCACGTTTCAGCACGTCCTTAGTAAGGTTGAAAAACGGTGGATTACTTGTTAGGAGGGTAGAGGGTAGGGGGGGGAGGGATTTGCTTTTTTATTGATATGCTGGATGGCGCGACGAATTTTAAATAATAAAAAATAAATACCCGGTGTACGAGAGTATATTTACGGGGATAGGCCTATTTATTATTATTATTCAACATGTTCGATCAAGTTTTATTTACAAATGACATAGAATACATACTCGTACATAGAAATTGAAATTAATAAAACAAAAATTGATCAAGGCATTCTCTTCCAAAAAAATTACAGTGTCAATAGTAAAAATGTCAATAAATACACATGATTAAAATAAAATAATGTTAAAAGTAATATATCACAAGTAATACCTACACAATACAGAAATATGAAATTACATTACAACACAAAAATACAAGAGAGAAACATATATAAGAGAGTGAATAAATAAATAAATGGATAATGGATATTATAAGATTGTTGAATTATGATGAGCTAAAAGGTTAAAATTGGTCTTCTAAAAAAAGGCCTATGGGAAAGTTCATAATGAAAATTGAAATTTCAAATGTATTATTGTTATTATGCTTTATTAGATAAGACAAAAATATATACAGTAAAATTGTTCATTATTCTTATCATTACTCGTTTATATATAATATATTATGTCCTATAAAAATGAAGTTTTAAATAATATTAATAATAATAAACTTACTTCGGTTTGTCACCAATTTTAGCCATCTAGCTTCAATTTCATAAAATCCATATCAAATTCATGCCCTTCGAGGTCTAATACGGGCCACCCTGTCTAAATGATTAATTCAAATTAATCATTAGACAAAGGTATTACCTATAATACCTATAATATACCTTCTCACGCGGTGCGCGGCGGGTGGTTAGTTGATTACTGTGTAGGTAAGTGGGATATCTGTGTATATTGCTTTACTAGGCTGTGCTAATTTATTTTAAAGATTTAAATTGATGAGAAAATTTAAATTGATGAGTCCGTGAGAAAATTAAAAATAGATTAATTTTGTAAAAAATAATTTAAAAAAATGTTTTACATTTAATATGGACGCCTGGTTATTATCTTCAAGTGTATGCAATGTGCTAAACTAAATTTGTCGTTTCTGCTTCAACCAATGGGAAATACGGAGGCAAGCGTGTGACACTCCCAAGAAGAGTATATGTTGAATGCATCAATAATTTAAACTCCCTCGTCTTCTATAACGTGTATCGTTTCATGTATCTATGTCCGAGCATCTGACTCAGTGGTCAACCAACATGTGGTCAACCCAATATGTGAATCTACAAGACGAAAGGGATGGTCGTTCGGGAACTTTACTGTCGGACTTTGTATAATACCTTGTTAATATGTTTATCTCTATATATAAAACAGAAAAAAGGACTACCTACCTACCTACCTACCTACCTACCTACCTATGTTTGTTTGTTTGTCCGGAGTTGTTTAGCCAAAACGGTAAGAGATAGCGAAAAATGTCTCAGAATTGACCCCCCCAAAACCATTATCGCTTTGTCCAGAAAAATTATAAAAAGTTCAAAAAGGCATTGCTGTCCAGCAGTACGGCCATGCCTTAGTAAATTTGAAATTTAGTCCCGTTGCAAAGCACGGGCAAACGGCTAGTAGTTTATATATCATTTCTCTTAGAAGCCCTTGATAGCTTAGGAGAAGTACCTTTGTACAAATGTATGTATGTTTGTACTTTGTATGTATGATATTATTTGTGGTGAAGCACAAGGCCTCTTCACAATTTTTATGGGTAGCGCAGCATTATTAAGAGCCTCCTGTACTTTTCGAATTCTATTACATTAATTTCTTTTTACTCTGGCAATGGCGCCACTGGTCGTTACTCATACAAGTAACTACTCATTTTTCCTCACGAGGTATGAGTGGACCCCGAACATCCAACTACAGAGCAGAAAAATTACTGCCCCGCTGGGAATCGAACCCAGGTCACCATGCGTGCAATGCCTAGCGCGCTAACTCACTCTGCCACGGTGACTACACCTTTGTATAAATGTTTATTTATAAAGAAAATAAATAATAAATAATCTATTATTATTATAGGGACTTACTCCAGGAGTCAAACAGGTCTTGTGTATTTCAGGGGTGCTATGTAGGCAATCTCTGTGAAGAATAATATATGACCCTAGGTATAGTATTGGTTAGTATAGGTATAGGGAATAATAATAATAAGAAAAAAGAAGGATTGGGTGGAAGAGATTGCAACAGGTAATAACCTTGCCCTTTGGGTAGGACATTAGCTTCATTCTCTTTTTTGTTCTTGTTTCTTGGTTCAATCTGATTATTTTTTTCTTCATAATTTCATTTTATTTTACTGTATAATTAAATTTAGTCTTACTTATTAAAGCATACTATAATAATAATATGCCCGGGACCAGTGTGCCTTGTTGTATAGTATTAGCACTATCTGAGTGTCTGTCTCGTGTTCGCATGCTGACTCAACAGACGCGTGCAGATTCATGTAAGATAATACTGTCCTTGCTGACTCATCTCAATAGTAACAAGAACTACGCCGCACCAGGAGCTGTTTTCTATTATTATTATTATTTAATTCTATAATCAGGAGCTATTTTCTGTTAAAAAAAAAAATACATTTCGTACATGGCGTTTCATGTAGTTAGGTATGTATTGCATAGGTAACACTTGAAAATAATGCAAATTTAAAAGCAGCAACTCATGTTAAATATTATAATAGAATAATATACTATCGCCTAATTTATACTACCTACCTGATTAGGACTAATGAGTCCTACTATTCCAGTAGTATAAGCCCAAGACGTACTATTATGTGGTCCCAACTGGGAGGATGACCTATCATGTCCCGATGGGGTTTTGAACCCGCGACCTCTGTAGTACCAGTCAGACAACAGACTGTACTGTATACCTACACGCAAGCGCTTAATTCTCATTAAGCAGTAGGTACTTTTGTTACTTTTCCATTTTCCAGGTATTCATCATTTCCTGTAAGCACATGCCCTGAAGTCCATTGTTTCCACTCTGTGGATTTCCTAGCATTATTCTCTTATCGCGCATTTTAACACAAACTCAAGCGCTGGTGTCTATTTGGTCATTGGGTTACTACACCTATGCAAAACCTACCTTATAGTACAATATTTGCAATCCGTCCGACTCTTTCTTCTTCTTCTATTTTTCTATGTCTATCACGCACAGTGAACTTGTCTCAGGAAGCTGATGCTATGCTTTTTGCAGACGATTCAACGCTCTTTGTGCATAGCGATATTGAGGCGGCAGCCCTCTCTAAAGGCAAAGATGTTCTTGAGCAGGCACAGGTGTGGTTTCATACAAACCGTCTTCATTTGAATCATGACACAACTCACCATATTGTTTTTACCCTTCGTCACCTTAATTTTCCGGACAATCCACCCCATGTAAAACTTCTCGGCTTCATGGTTGACCCACACCTCAATTGGCGGGCACATGTTGACTACATAAGCAGTACATTGTCTAGTCGTCTGTTCTTACTTTATCGGCTGCGGGGTGAAGTGTCCATACCAACTCTAAAAAATGCTTACTATGGACTCTTCCACTCCATCCTTTCTTATGGATTATTGTTGTGGGGACACTCACCCAGCAGTCACAAACTATTTGTTTTGCAGAAGAAAGCCATCCAAACTCTAGATGGACTTCCATTCAACAGCCATGCTAAGCCGTCATTCATTAAATTAGAAATCCTAACGCTACCATCACTTTACATTTTCCAATGTCTGATGCATGTAAAACAAAATTTAGAACAATATCAATCCTTTAATAATGTCCATTCATACAATACTAGAAATAAGAATAATTTAGTTCCCACTACACACCGAGTTAATAATGCGCGGAATGGCCCAAACTATCATGGAATATTATTTTTCAATAAGTTACCGGAAAATGTAAGGAACATGCCTGAAAAACAGTATAAAGCAGCGCTTCTGAGGCACTTTAAAAAGAGTGCATACTATTCTTCGGCTGAGTTTTTGTCCTCTGATTTAGGTTTAGACTTGTGATTTTTTTTTTTTAACTCTTTTTTTACTCTTATGATTTTTTTTTTTTTTTTTTCTCCCAATGACACCAATTGGTATTCTCTCCCTTTTCTTTTTTCTGATTATGTTGAGTTGGGTTAGGTTCTACATATCTATTTCTTATCTCTATGTTTCTTTTTTTTAACTTTATTTTGACTTGTGTTAACAATTTGTGTAAATTGATAAACATTAATAAAAACAGTCTCCTTTTCAATCTATTTTTTTTTTTCTTCAAAATATCTCTCCTTTTCAATCTCTCTCTCCTTTGCAATCTATCTCTCCTTTTCGATCGATCTCTATTTTTCAAAATATCTATCCTTTTCATTACATGTCTCTTTTTCAATCTCTCTCTCTTTGTCCATGTATCTCTCCTTTTCAATCTATCTCTCTTTCTCAATCTATCTCTCTTTCTCAATCTATCTCTCTTTCTCAATTCTATCTCTCTTTCTCAATCTATCTTCCTTTTCGATCGATCTCTATTTTTCAAAATATCTATCCTTTTCATTACATGTCTCTTTTTCAATCTCTCTCTCTTTGTCCATCTATCTCTCCTTTTCAATCTATCTCTCTTTCTCAATCTATCTCTCTTTCTCAATCTATCTCCTTTCAATCTATCTCTCTTTCTCAATCTATCTCTCTTATCAATTATCTCTCCTTGACAATGTCTCCTCCTTTTCAATATATCTCTCCTTTTCAATCTCTCTCCCTTTTCAATCTATCTCCTCCTTTTCAATCTTCTCTCCCTTTTCAATCTATCTCTCCTTTTCAATCTCTCTCCCTTTTCAATCTATCTCTCCTTTTCAATCTCTCTCTCCTTTTCAATCTATTTCTCTTCTTCTATCTAAAGGTATTATAGTGAATCTATCTATTTACCATTTATTCTCTCTCTTTCTCTTTCTATCTCTCTCTTCCGCATTCCCCTTTTTCTTCTCCTTCTCTCTCTCTCTCTCTCTTTCTCTCTCTCTCTCTCCCTCTGTGTGTTTCTCTCAATTTCCTCTTTTAAATGCCTCATGATCTCTTCCTCGTTAACTCTTGTTGCATGACTATATCAATTGCTCACTTCTTCTCTTATCTGTGTGTTCCTTCTCTTTTTTCTCTTTCTTGTCATCTCTTTTTTTTTTATCAATTTCTCTCTCTCTCCCTCTCTTCTTCTTCCCTTCTCTGTCTAACTCTCTTTCTATCTCTCTCTCTCTGTCCATTTATATCTAATAAAGTGTAAAATAATAATAATAACTCTCTCTCTCTCTTCATTGACTGAGCATGATGATCGACTGATCGAATCACGTGATAATATATAACGTCGTCCAGGGTCACTCAATGTCTATTCTGTAGCCAGTGATATCCAATCGTGTCCACACAAGGGGTGTAGCAGAGTCCACAATCTTGAACAGTTTTTCACAGTTTCAATGGACATGAATGAAAACTACAACCCATGTGTTGGATATATTATGAAATTATGATTAAGAAGAGGACCTCATACATATGTAATAAGCAGAATCAGAAGATTTATCAGTGAATCCGAAAAAAATCTTCATTAAAACCTGGTATCGGATTGGTAGGTGAAATCATGAAAATGATTGTTAGGTGAAATCATGAAAATGATTGGTTGGTGTAGGTCCTGAAAATCTTTAAAGTCAGGAAGAGATTTGTCTAAAGAGAAAGCTTGCTTTCGAGTTAAAAGCAAGTTTATCCTTTCTTTTAGACACCTTCCAATTGACAAGCTGCCACAGTTGTCCTTGGCTGATCATAGCCAATGCTTAGTACTTCGCTGGCAAATTAACTACCTATTTCAATGACTGGGGTTGTGACAAGACATTCATCATCCAACTAATTCCGATTTTTACAATTTTATGTTTCTCTGTCAAGAGTGTGTTAGTACGATCAAGTGCTCATAAATATTTTTATAGTGCTGCTA
Organism: Bactericera cockerelli; assembly: GCA_024516035.1. NCBI lineage: Eukaryota > Metazoa > Arthropoda > Insecta > Hemiptera > Triozidae > Bactericera > Bactericera cockerelli. The sequence goes on along the minus strand of CM044962.1, from coordinate 11,497,376 downwards.
ATAATAACTCCTTGATATAGATAATAATTTTAAACAGATAAAATTTTAATTCAAAATCGTTTGTGAACCTCCATCTCGCACATTTCTATTCCAATAAAAAAGCCATTTTCGCTAATTTATTCGCGATATAAAAAATAATATAGTAAGGCTTTCGCGTTAACAATATACTGCATTATCTAACCTCGTGCTATTGTTAGTAAAACTTATAGTAGGATAAGGTCTATTCACACTAGACAGTGATGGTAGTACATACCGGAATCTCCGAATTGCGCACGAGATCTAAAATTTTGGAATCGCGTTGAGTCCATAGAGTTAATCGACAGATCCGAATTGCGCCCAGACAATTATAAACAGGGAGAAGACCAGTGTCTTGCTAGAGGACTATAAACAGAGAACAGACTAGCCAACCCTTACAAGCCAGGCTAGCTTGCAGTTTCCTAAGGGTTTAATCTTAATATATAAATGTCAAAGTCACTGACCACTGACTGATCATCGCTCTACAGCCCAAACCGTAAGTCCTAGGAAGCTGAAATTTGGTAGGTAGCTTTGTCTTATAGTCTAGATGTGCAATAAGACGGGATTTTTCGAAATTCCCACTACAACACCTGCCATTGGCGGAAAAGGATTTTTTGCTTTCACGGCCATGCCTCGGCCCGCAAAGCGGGCGACAGCCCGCTTGTGGCTTATAAAGAAAAGTCTATGTCCTCATGATGGTTGATCGCACATAGAAATATGTGGTTCAGGACGAGCTAACTTTGAAATAAAGTTGGCTGGAGACCATCACTTAACCCTCCAGCTGTATGTAGCCAAGCTGTCTGCAACAACAACAACAATTGCGCCTAGACGTATCATATGATGTATTGATATTAATTAGATGTATCGATACTTAATTAACCGAACACAGTGAGGGAGTGATCAGTGAAGCGACCTCACTAAGTGAGGTTTTAACTTGCATACTGGACGATTTGGCTTTCGTTCGTCTGTCTGTGTGTCTGCCTGTTCCGCGATAACTCTCGAACGGATTCTTCAAAATAGATGAAATTTTGTATTCATGTTCATTGAGGTCCTAGAATTTTACTTATAGTTTTTGGGCCGAATAAGGCCATTGGGGGCCACACAGGGGCCGTTTTGATGAAAATTGAAAACAGTTTTTCTATTTTTATTAAAATAAGCAAGGCTCTTGAGCAAGGCTCTGTATAGTTGTTGAGAAAATATATTTGAGTTTATTAGTGAAATTTGGTGATCGTGAAATCTAAGGGGGCCGCACTGTGGTAAAAATCGAAAAAGGGCCGGTTGATATTTTTTAATCAAAACCTATCGAGTGGGGTATTGAATGAAAGGCCTCGATGTCCTCATACTTGATTGTTATTTATAATGCGATAGTTGAATCTGTGTGAGGTTTACAGTGCACATGCAGAACCACTTTTTTACTCCCTTTAGACAGTCTAGCTGGGAACGGAAGGAAAAAATGAAGAGTTTCTGTACCCTGGTACACCCAGTATCTCTTTATGCATATTCCAGTAACTTATAGGTCAATAACTCAATATCTTGATACATACCACGTTTTAGCTAACACATTGCCTTTTTAGCCGGAATTTCGAACCATCAACATATTGAACACACTGCCATGTGCTTATGCTACCTATTATACATGTATTCTATTATACATTACAGTACCTATATACGTCCTACATACACGAAAGCCAGATGAAGCCACAATTACATAATAGTTATATTAAATAAAATAATGTACGTATAATAAATATTTTTAGGTAAACATATAATTTATTCGAACAATATTGATTAATACGTAGGTACATTAAATTTATAGCTTTGGATTTCGTTCCAAGTGAAAGATACATAAATATTTCTAGACTTTCTAGGCTATTCCCAACCCTAATCAGGCTGGCATCTTCACCCAGCTTAAGTAGGGTCGGAAATAGCCAGCACAATGTCACGATAACAGATTTATTGAATGTGCTGGTTTCGAATCTATCTATGGTCATTGATGTATTGGACGTTCTGGTGGTTATTCTCAACCCTACTCAGGCTTTGTGAGGATAATTTGAGTGACTAGGGAGAGTATTTGCCATGCAAATGTCTATTAAAATTCCTGTTGTGATATGACCATGTAGTTTTTTTAGAGTCTGCCATTTTCTATAATTCCATTGTGGACTAATTTATATGTAGGTACATACTTTCAACTTACAACAACCTTTGAACCTAATTCTTCACTTGGCACACATAGCGTCGATTAAGCTACTGAGGTAGGATAACAAAAAGAGTTATGTACGTACCTACAGGACATTTATGGCCGGGTCGCAGTTCATGTAGATTTAGCGTCACGTGATGAATTTGGAGCTCTGTGATTGGTGGAAATTGATCACGTGACGCCAAATCCACATGAGCTGAGACCCAGCAGTTGAGTCTTGACTCGGCTATTAATTACTCAAGATATAATTATAAGAAAAGTTCATTTAAAATCAGGCGCGGGCGGTGCTAAGAAGCTGCGGAACTGCAGCACCCCCAGACGAAAGGAAAAATAAGTGTTTTCTTTTTAGTTATACACAGGGACAAACATCACACATTTCTAGAATAATTAATTTATGATTACAATAATTGACATGGCAAACAAACTCAAACTCTTTAGGGCGGAATTAATAGACAAATTCTATATCACAAGTCATTGGTAAGCGGCGGTTTTCCGTATCTTACACAATACGCAATCCGTGACTTAGCGCCACAGAGGTATTACAAAAATGCCTACTAATTCCGCCCTTACAGTATTAAAGAGTGACTAAAAATCCCATTTTAGTTTAATTTATGAGGCAGCACCCCAAAACATTCTCCCACCGGTCGCGTCTGTTTGAAATAAAACAAAAAGTATAGGTATACCTAATATATGTACCTATTATTACAAATATTACATCAAATAATTATACTTTTTATAACGTATACTTTCTGAATAAAATTCTGGAACGTCCGATATATCCGATGAGAGAGCAATATTTCCGTCGATGAAATCAGCTACACAGACGAAACGTGGAAGATTGTTTTCATACTCATCGTATTTACACTTTACTAGCTGTTTGCCCGTACTGCGCCACGGGACTCGACTGAATTAACACACACACTGACATGTTATACTCAAACACTTTACTGAAGAGTTGGGTGGAAGAGATTGCCATAGGCATGTTTGCCTAATATGGCAATCCTTTTATGAGTTAGGACATAATATGTTTTTATATATTTTCTTTTCTTTTTCATTTTTATTGTATATGTAATTATGTATATTATTTCCATTTTTTTTTTCTTTGTTCAAATATTTATTTGTACTGTACATAATGTCCATTTATATCTAATAAAGTGTTGTATAATAATAATAAAAGTTCGTAACAGAAATGAAGTGAACGGACTGAAGTTGTAAAATAATATGGTGAGTGAGAAAAAAATCTTTTAAGTTGGGACTCTATTCTAGGGATTTGAAGGTGTTCGTCAAAGAAAATTTTCCTTCAGTCTGATATAAACGGTGGTTTTGCATAGGTCGATTCTCATGAAAATTTTGATGTATCTGTTACCGATTGGACTGTGGTATTGTAAACAGACAACCCCTAATTGTCAGATAGGTTGATGGATGGATGGTCAGAAAGGCACATATTTGAGTTTTTGGGTTTAACGTTGATTTAAAGTAATAGTTCATATCACGACGGGAGTTTTACCCACCATTCATTGTGTAAACAACTACCAAATAGCCTCACCCAGACTGAGTGGGGCTAGGAATAGGCGTATTCATTCATATATGGCCATGTAGTTGAAAGCGTCGTTAATTCCAGAGACCCGCGCTGATTTGCTCATCAACTTATCATTATTAATTTATATCTTCTTTTACTCTGTCTTATACCGCTTAAGCAGGGTCGACGTTGATTAACCTCATGGTTGAGGTTGGTTGGTTTTGGCACATTTTTTACGACTGGATGCCCTTCCTAACGCTAACGATTCTATTTGATTTAACGTCCTGAATTAGGACGGGGGTTTTACCCTCCATTCGCTGGGAATCGTACCAGCTACACACATCCTCACCCAGCCTGGGTAGGGCCGGAAATGCCAGCCTCATATGTACGGAGGGAACAGAATTTATATAGTCGTATGGATAATATTTTTATTAGATATCTTATAAAAAAATATTGGCACGTGCTTTATAGCCGTTACAGGTCTTATCAAATGAGACGATACGTACTTACGACTTTACACCTCACATTGTTTCTACTGAAATAGAAATAATCTAAATACATAGAATTCTGCGGTGACTGAAGTGCTGACTGTCTGCTGTCTGGTCTTCTGCTGATTTAGCTATTCATGAGAAGTCGTGCTTGTGAAGTCAGAAACATCCTATGGCAGGATTGGGACAGGATTTTTATGCAAACAAGATAACCTGGAATTATCTGAGCGCACGGCAGTGCGCCAGGCCAAGTTCCAGCAAGCGCATCCAGTGTATCTTTCTTTACACGAACCGATTCACCCGGTTTTTCACACCCTCATATCTTCGGGTCAATTGATCATAGAGATGTTAAATTTGGAACAAAGGTTGTCCTAATATCATTTAAATTTTTTTTGGAAATTTCAAAAGTCTAGAGACTCTATTTCATTTTCATTTCATTTCATAAAGCCAAGTCTTCTTATAGGTTTGGGTTGCCCATACACCTCAGCCACATTGGGCCCTTTGTGTGTAGAAGATTTAGCTTCGTTATCTAATCAAGTTTAAGCTTCTCAGAAAGTTTGAGAAGCCTTTTGATTAGATTGTGTTGAATAAGTGCTTCTCTTGGGTTCAGGGTCCCAATGATACTTATTCTCCATTCTGAGAGGGAATTGCAATCGAAGATTGCATGTGTAGCAGTTTCTTCATCCTCTCCACATAATCTGCAAATAGGAGGTTCCCTAAAGATCTTCATATTGTACAGATGTTTTCTTAGGCAGCAATGTCCCGTGATTAGGCCAGTAACTATCCTCGCTTGTCTTCGGCTAAGCCGAAGGAAGTCAGCAGTTAAGGATGATGTTGGTCCGGTCATCATCAGTTTGCTATGTCGTTGTTCTGAAGTCTCAGTCCAATACCTGTGATGTTTTTGTTGTATCCATCTTCGTATTGTTCCTCTTACTTCAGATTTGGTTATCCCCATCACTGGCTCGGGACCGATGAAGGGGGTTGTGGAGCCTTTCCTTGCCAATTGGTCAGCTCTCTCGTTTCCAGCAATACCTTTATGTCCTGGGACCCATTCTATGTTAACTCGGTTAAGTTGTCCCAGTTTTTGTATGGTTTGTTGGCATTCCCAGGTTATCTTTGATTTGACCTGTGGACTTTCTAGTGCCATAATAGCAGCCTGGCTGTCAGTGAAAATGTAGATATCTCTACCTTGGTAGCCACTCTCCAAGTTCATCTGAGCGCCGGTGCAAATAGCTTTGATCTCGGTCTGATAGACACTGGCGTATTTTCCCAATGAGATACTTATATCTGTCTTGGGATTGACTCCATGTATTCCAGATCCTGAGCCTTCTGCTGTCTTGGAGCCATCTGTGTACCACACAAGACAACCTTTGGACAGCAATTGTTTTTCTTTCGTAACCCAATCTTCTACCAGTTTGGAGGTGCCGGTTTTGAAGGATTTTTCGAAAGACGTTTTAACAGTCATCTGATCGCTACCCATGTATAAAATAGGTTCCGCAATTAGTGCTGTGATTTTGGAATGTCCCAGAAGTCGACCTTTCCAGATTCCGTTTTGCTGCAGTCTGTACGCCCCCATCCTGGCTTCCCCTTTGATAATAATATCTAGAGGGGGCAGGTTTAGGAGGGTTTCCATTGCTGCAGTTGGTGTGCTTTTCATTGCACTTGTAATGCAGAGACATGCTAGACGTTGGAGCTTACTAAGAGCTGCCTTTGCTTGAACTTGTTCTGTTTTTGTCCACCAGATTAGACAACCATAGGTGATCATTGGTCTGATTACTGCATTATATAGCCAGGCCATCATGCTAGGTTTCAGACCCCAGCTTTTACCAAATGTTCTTCGGCACATCATGAGCGCCCTAGTACATTTATTGGTAACTTTAGAGAGATGAGAGTTCCACGTTAGTTTAGTATCCAGAATAATTCCAAGATATTTAACCTCGTGAACCATCTCTAGGCGTTTCCCAAAGAGAAAAGGAGGTTGAAGCCTCTCCAATTTCTTTTTGCGAGTGAATGGAATGAGGGTGGTTTTGTTTGGATTAACCCTAAGGTTAACGTCCCTACACCATTTTTCCACTATTTTCATCGCGGATTGCATAACATCCGAGATTGTCTCTAGATACTTACCCTGTATCAAGATAACTATGTCATCTGCATAACCTTGGGTGTAGTATCCCTGACTATTCAGTTTTTCCAATAACTCGTCAACAACAAGGTTCCACAACAGGGGTGATAAAACTCCTCCCTGCGGACATCCTTTCTTGATGAGTGCGTTTACGGTTTCTCCGAATAGATTGATTCTTATGGTCCTGTCCCTCAGCATGGTTTCTATCCACCTACAGCAGGTGTCATCAAATCCACGCTTTTTGGCAGCTTGGATCATAGATTCGAAGGATGTATTGTCAAATGCACCCTCAATGTCAAGAAAAGCTCCAAGAGAAGCTTCCTTGTTAATAATTGTAATTTCTATCTTTACCATCAAGTGATGTAAAGCTGTTTCACACGACTTTCCCATTTGGTAAGCATGTTGATTTGAATGTAGAGGTTTTTCCACAAGGAAAGATTCTCTAACATATTTATCAACAAGCTTCTCAAGGGCTTTGAGGATAAAGGACGACAGGGTAATGGGCCTGAATGCCTTAGCCTCAGCATATGTTTTTCGACCCGGTTTAGGTATGCATACCACCTCTGCAGCTTTCCAGGTGGATGGAATATAGCCAACAGCTATACTCGCCCGAAAAAGCTTACAGAGGATTGGTATGATTGTTTCCCTGCCTTCCTGTAGGAGAGCTGGAAACACTCCATCAGGTCCACAGGCTTTAAAAGGTTTGAATGAGTTGATTGCCAACTCAATTTTATTATATGTGATTATCATTCTTGCGGTTTTCCAGTCTGCCATCAAGGGTCTCCTATGAGGGAGTTCGGAAGGCAAATGGTTCTCGGCCGAATTAATCACAACTGATTCAGGGAAATGTGTTTGTAGAAGTAATTCCATTGTTTCTTTCCCTGTTACCGTGTATTTTCCGTCAGGTTTTTTTAACGTCCCTATCGGATTTATGGGGTCTTTTGACATGATTTTTTGGAGTCTTGATGTCTCAGAGGTGTTTTCGACGTCCTGACAAAAGGATCTCCAACTAGCTCTTTTCACTCTCCTTATTTCTTTTTTGTAGGAGGTTAGTGATTGGTAGTAAGAATCCCAATCACCTGTTCTTTTTGCAGAGTTGAAAAGCTTTCTAGTTCTCTTCTTCAGCTGAGAGAGGGTATTTGTCCACCAACGAACATTTTTGTTAACCCCTCTTACAATAGGAGAACTATCTTCATATGAGGTTTGAATTGCCTCTCTAAGATCTTCTGACACTAGTTCAATGTCCAAGGCACTCTTCACATCTCTCCTCATGTTATTGATTCGGGATGCAACAGCTTCCTTGTATTTAACCCAGCGTGTGTTCCGAGGATTGCGATATAATGTATCCGGCTTGTCAACATTGCTGATTTCCAGATGAATATATCTATGATCTGAGAGAGATGCCTCCTCAGAAACATGCCACCCCGTAACCTGAGTACTTATTAACGAAGAGGATACAGTGACATCAATCACCTCTTGTCTTCGTCCATTATCAAAAGTAGGTTCATTACCTCTATTTAGAATACACATATTGTTACATATATAGTAATCCAAAAGGTACTCACCTCTGCTGTTATTGCCGGTGCTGCCCCACCCTATGTGGTGGGCGTTGACATCTGCTCCGATAATGAACTGCAGCCCAGAATCTCGGCAGAAGTCCACCAGCTGTTCCATTCCTTGTGATGGGGGTGGGGTGGGAGCATCATATGGCAGGTACGCCGAAGCAACAACCAGCTCCTTCACAGCATTGTTGACCTTGTATTTGAGTCTAATGGTTGTCAAATCCTCGTTGGAGTGATCCAGCAGAGTGAGCGGCACAAGATCTCCCCTCATTGATTTGACAACCACACAGGTCCTTGGTCTACTGGAGTCTTGAGCATAAATTACTCTTCCTCCTGTAGCTTTTAACCCAGCAACTCTTCCTTGAACAAGCCAGGGTTCTTGAATGAGTGCCAGGTCGTAGTTGCAATCACAAAAGTGCTTGCAGAAGGCAGCGCTAGCTGCCTTGCTATGTTGCAGGTTGATCTGTAGTACCTTCAACATGGGGTTTTACTCTGCCAATAATCTTGAAGGTTATTTTAGAGAGGCCAAGATGGGCTTTAAACCCATTGACCCTCAATGCCTTCAAGGCAGTTTCCCCCACGTTGAGGATAATAGTGGTGCCAGCTTTATCAGTGTTACTGTTAATAACACTGATGTCCTCGGTTTCAATTGTTGGGTTTTGTGTCCCCACAAGAGAAATAATTCTCTTGGGATCTTTAGCCTCCAACAATTGAGTGAGTTCCGCCGACACCCAGACAGCCATCTTTGTCACTCTGACAATCTCCTTAGAGGGACCAGCTCTAAGTGGAGCGCCAACGCACTCTTTGAGATTGCCAGAGATTAGAGACTCTAGAGGAAAGTAATTTTAAAATTTGAAATTCATTGCAGCCGCAAACAAGATATCACTGCATTCATTGGCTAAACCTTTTTGAATAGGATTTCTGGAACTTGGCCCTTTTTTTTACGGTAGTTTTTTTGTGGAATATAAATTTCTATTTATATAAGAAGAAATATGGGCAGATTTGCATCTTTGTTTGTGCGTTCGAATTGTTTACACCAAACGGTGAGAGATAGCAAAAAATTGAAAGGATATGACCCCATGTGATATTTACGTGCGATTCCACAAAAATCATCAAGAGTCCACAATTTGCACTGCGCAGCAGGCCTAGCCTTTCATACATACCAGTATGTGTATGTGTATAAACCAAATTTAGTCTAGCACTTTGATATCTTTGAATTATATATTATGTTGAACTGTCACAAATTGCCACAACATTCAGAAACCAAGCCGAGTTACTATAGTAAGTTAAAATGTGAATGTATATCTATATCTCCTGATATTTTGCCGAACATGGGACTCGAACCACCGACTTCCAGGTTACGAGCTCACCGATTTATCTATCTATGGCCTGAGTGCTGCTGAGGTCGGTATAACATGATTATAATAATAAAATAGTTATGTAGTTATCATATTTGTGTTAACCTCTTTCGTGATATCACAACTACTCAAACTCGCTTTACTATAAATCTACGCTGAAACCGGGACTTGAATCACCGACCTCCAGGTTACAAGTCCACCGCCTTATCGATCAAGATACTGAGGTCGGTTAAAATAGTTATGTACCTACATACAACTATAAACCTATACAACTATACATAATTATCTACTGGTATGTATCTATACCTAAATGTCACAGATTTTTTTGCATCAATCCATCCCTGCCTATGAATTAATGTAACTCTGTGGTGGGTTTGATATAATAATTATTACCTAAGCTTACTGTCCTTTATTATAGGACCTAATAGGTAAATAGGAGACACCAACCACCCATTGTATTAACAATAGTGTATATTGTGTATAACTAGCAATAGTTTTACAATATCTACTACAATTCTACATGCACCAGATCATGTTTTATGTTTTAGCTGTCTTGTGTCTGTGGGCCTTCATCTTTCTACTAGATCCTCCTGGGTGGCCCAACTTGTCCTGCCACGCGTTTCTTGTTTCTGACCATCATCACTATCAGCGGTATCATAATAAAATTCTCATAATCATCAATAATCTTCTTTTTTTCATTTTTTCCTCTTCAAAACCTACTAAAGTTATCATATTTGTGTTAATCACTTTCGTGATATCACAACTACTCAAACTCGCTTGACTAAATCTACGCTGAAACCGGGACTTGAACCACCGACCTCCAGGTTACAAGTCCGCTGCCTTATCGATCAAGCTACGGAGGTCGGTACAAACCTACTATTCTCTGTTTCAAACTCTCGTTATTCCTGTCAAAGTCTTCTTCCCTTTCCCAAACCTACTCGGAGTCGGCATTCTTCAACCTTGTCCCCCTCATAGTTGAGGTCGTGGTGCTTTTACTTCTATTTGCTGAAAGATGATAAACTCACAAACTATGGCCTTATGTAGGTATTGTAGGTGGCTCATTGGACTTATGTTGGTGGCTCACCTGGTTTGAACTGGATAAAGCCATCAGCAACAATGTCTATTAGCAATCAGCTATAGACATTGTTTAACTTCAATCATCCCACGCTTGTAACTACTTTGAACCATTTTTCAACACAATCCCTATTGAGCAATTTTAGGTCGTATTATTTTACATAATGTTTTAACCTTTAAAGAAAAAACAATCTGCCTTTGCAGATTCAATCCGTAGAGAGAAAAATTACTCATTTCTATGCATATTTTTCCCTGCCGTCAATTTCCATAAATTTGTGCAAATCGTAATCGATGAACTGGATTCTCGTAGGCAGTGTCTTGGATTTGCATTTGGAATTACGCTGCAATATTCCTGAGACTTAATTCAAATTGCCATTATTATGTCAGGGAAGGAGAGTTATACGCATTGACGTCACCTTCCTACTTTTACCAAAGACTAGCTGATTTCTGGTTAAATAAATAAAAATACATAAATATGCATTTACTTCAGTGGTCCACAACCTTTTCTCCATCACGGTATCCTTTCTATACAAGGAGGCTAAAAATTGACAAGGGCCCCCAGAACCAAGCCAATGCTGGTTTGCTGGTCTACTCGCTGTTTATAGTCCCCCAGCCAGACTGCTGGTCTTCTCCCTATTTAAAGTCCCCCAGGCAGACTGCTGGTCTATACTTCCTGTCTATAGTCCCCAGCCAGACTGCTGGTCTATACTTCCTGTTTATAGTCCCCCAGCCAGACTGCTCGTCTACTCCCTGTTTATAAAGTGCCCCAGTCTGGCTGGGGGACTTTATACACAAATACGAAAAATAAAAAATAACCGTTCTACGGCGATTGACTCCGCCCCTAGTTGCGAGAATTTTACGTTTCATCACCGCAAGAGTCGTTTCCTTCTGATAGCATTCTAAATTTTGACATGACTTGAACTCGAACCCCAGTATCCCAATTAGAAGCCCACTTTAGCCATTCAAAATAGTAAAATGTGACAATTTAGCACAAAGCAACATCAATCACAGGAAAAGTATGCCGTCATAGTGAGATGTCAACAAAACATAGGGGCCATCGTACTCAGACATAACGTTTATATCTAGTGGAAATTTTTTAGTTGACTTGTTCCTCCTACACATTGAAAATGTATGAAGAAATACTTATGTAAAAAATAATATAGGTATATAGAGATGTATCAAACACTTTGGCCAAGAAGATTCTAGAGAACGCCTATACACACACTTTAATAGATGATAATAAAAAAAAAGAAAAGGACAGCCCGGCAGAGTGTATTCTGTATAGTGACGGTAAATGAATGCCAGCATCACGAAGTCTTCACCTCGCTGGAATTTTCTTAACTTCGGTGATTCTACGAGAACCGGTGCATGGGACTGCTTCTGTAATAAGAGTTGAATGTCTGTGTGCTTTATTTGTTTGTGCTGAACATTTTACACACTAACAAGTTATTGTTCGGTTTGTTGATTGGTCCTACATTGGTTTGGCTTTGACAGAACAGCCCGATACTGGATCACCATCGCAGGCAACTAGACCTGTCCTGTGTCCTTAGTTCCCTGGGTGGAATCTGGTCTTCAGCAAGCAGATTCTTCCAGGGGCGATTTCGAGATAGTCTGATTTTTCGAACTTTGATGGTCTTGTTTTGTTCGTTCTTGTAAAAAAAAAATATATTTTTGCTCCGATTTTTTTTCCAATTGCTAAGACATTAATGACAGCCTGACTCTTCAAAAAATACTAGAGGTAGGTACCTACTATTTCTGGAAGAAAAAATAAATAGTTAACGACTTATTTATTTAGACTGAAAGGAAGAATACTGCAACAATAACACTTAATTAAAATTGTTGTTTTCCAGAGAAATCGTTAAAAAATCTTTTTTGTATACTAGGGTGGGGGAAAATCACATAAAAAAGGCATATACCTAGGACATTATAATGATTATTTATATAATGAACCGACCTCAGTAGCTTGATCGATAAGGCGGCGAACTTGTAACCTGGAGAGGTCGGTGGTTCAAGTCCGGGTTTCAGGGTAAATTTAGTAAAGCGAGTTGGAGTAGTTGTGACATCACGAAAGTGATCAACACAAATATGATAACTTAAAAAAAACTATTTATTGTACCTATATCTGTCCATGAACCTACAAGTAGGTACATAGGCATGCACCTATGAAAAACGGGCCTGGATGGTAAAAAATATTGTAGTTCTTGTTATAATCTTGTTTTTATAATTGTTATAATCGCGGTGTTATCATTGTAGGTTGTTTAAAGACTTTAAAGGACACATATTTGTACTACGTCTTAATGAATCTTCATTACTCTGTCGTGAACTAGATTTTCAGTAACCAACTCATGAGTGATGATATGAGTGTCGCTTTAGGATTGAGTTGGAACACCGGAGAACAAGGTTTTGTTTACAAATATCGTATTGTTTACAAATAACGTTTTGTTTTCAAAGAGGACTGACAGAGAATAAAAAAGAAAAATAGCATTTGAGAGTGTTCTCATTAAAGTGCACTAATCGAGTAAGGTCAATATCAGAACTCTAGTTAGTCCAATTGCACCAAGTATTAAATGGATTCGAAGCTATCAAACGTACCCGTTAAAAATAGAATTCATACGAAATGTAAAGAAACACAATTTCCGACCCTACTAAGGCTGGGTGAGTTAAATGTGGGTAGCTGGTACGATTCCCAACGAATGGAGAGAAAAACCCCCATCCTACTCCAGGACGTTAAATCAAATAGAATCGTTGGCGTTATAGGAAGTGCATCCAGCCGTAAAAAATGTGCCAAAACCAACCAACCTCAACCATGAGGTTAAACAACGTCGACCCTGCTCAAGCGGGATAAGACAGAGTAAAAAAAGAAGAAGAAGTAAAGAAACACAATTTTCTACTGAAATTCAGCCCTACAAAGGCTGGATAAAATTCAAATGCGAACCTCTGCAATCTCTGGATTCACGCTGCCTTTACCACTGAGCTACCGGGACAGACTTTGTAATATTTTTGTTGTTTAAATGCAGTGCCGGATTAAGGCTGCGCGGGGCCCTTGGCAATTTCAAGGCGCGGGGCCCCAAAATTGTACTGAGTTTATTCTAAAATACTATTTTTAGAACCTTGAAATCGAAGCAAAGTGTCCTGAGCACCAATCCATAATAGTATCCAAAACGACTTTTATAACACCAAAGGCAACATTTTTTCCGAATAATAGTAGAAATATCTAAATATGTAGAAATATCTAAATCTAAATATGTAGAAGAAGAAGAAGAAAAACAATCCAAACCATCAAGATAAGTAAATTTGACCGTGCCGCAGGCGAAATTTTTGCAAAGTTATGGGGTAAAGTACTCGGAAAATAGATAGAAAAAGATATCTTGAAAAAATCATTAAAAGCGCCGCAGGCGGCTATAATGAAGATCATTGGTTAAGATGTCGATAAAGCCGATCAAAAGTTTGATGGCAGAGATTACCTAAGGCGATAATCACGTCCTTTGTCAATATTATTCTTTTCAAATACGAGTAATTATATTATATTATATAAAGAGCCGCAGGTAATAGGTATCTAAAGATCTACCTATTTTCATATACATATGTGGTCCATTTTAAGGGGGTCCCGTGGTTTTTCTTTTAACATTTCGCTCAACTGGCTGTGATTTTATTTAATATTAAAATCCAGAAAAACCGAGTTAAAGATCATTCAATAACACTCTTATAATTTATGTAAGCTGCCCGAAAGGCGGGGCCCCCAAAATCGCGGGGAACTTGGCATCTAACAAATCTGACATATTGGTAGGTAATCCGCTAATTTCTATGTGATTGATCATTGTTTATTCAAGGAATAGATAATAATAGGGAGCCCCGCGCTTTTCTTTCAATTTATGTACTTTGTTGTCAGTGTGTTTTTTTCACTTTTATTTCTTCTTCTTCTTACTCATTATTCAAAAGTACCAAGTGTAAGCTTTTAAAAAATCCATAATACCTAGTGTAAGCTTTTAAAACAACTCATAATATGTAGTGTAAGCTGCTCAAGCGCGGGGCCCCCTAAAGCGCGGGGCCCTTGGCATCTGCCAAATCCGCCATATGGGTAATCCGGCACTGTTTAAATGCAATAAAAGCTTGTACGTAAATTTGTATAGGATAAAATCGAACTCGCGACCTTATAGTTTCAGACACGGACACAGTAGGTAACAATGCACCTAATCAATTACAGCTATCATGACTGGAAAGTAATGACTTGGGTCTCTTGTTGTTAATCCTTGAACTGCCTGATATAGAGCAGATCTCGTATAATACCTATTATTATGTACTCATGTAGGTACAATATGCGTGATTACATACACAAAGTAGACAGTTAGGATTATCTTCCATTGAGTTTTGTTGTCGAGATGAAAATGTGGCTAATATCCTATGACATCATACGTTGCTAACATGGAAAAAAACCATTCCAGCTAGCGTTAGATACTTATTGCTTAAAATTGACAGTAAAGAACAAAAGTAGTTTAGTTTTAGTCTATGTAGGTACCTAATATTGTTTAGGTGAGAGCACTTTTATTTATTAAGACGCATTAAAGTAGAATTTAGTTGGAAAAGGCACCTACTCGTATAACGTACATATTATGATCAGTGGCCCGTTCCAGAAACACTTTCCATTCTCCCGTAGGTATCTCCCTTTCAACTGTCACACAACGCACTCTGATTGGTTAAATTGAACGCAAAAACCAATCAGATTGCGTTGTGTGACGGTTGAAACGGAGATTTGGAGAGTAGAAAGTGTTTCTGGAACGGGCCACAGGTCTGGTCTATTCAAAAAAACTATTGATTCATTTTAGTAAAATACTATGAAATACTATTTTCTTTATTTTATAAATTGGTTGCTATGTAGGTATAACACATAATATACCTAGATATGTAGCCACTCTTAATTAGGATTTCATTTTTTATAGGATAAAACCGTTAGTATAGGTATACGTATTACGTACGCATAATAATTTGTAATTTAAGTACAGAAAAGAAAAAGAGAAATTTATTAAAATATTACTCGTACACAGTAATATTATCAATATAACATCATAAATAATATCAATATACCTAACAGAACTTGGGACTTATTAAGTTGCAATCATTAGCTCCAAGTTCTACTAGGTACTTGGTACCGGTACATGTACTGTACAGTGTACATGTACATGTTGCAGGCCAAACTGTTTTTCAGGATAAACTAGTATATCCTAGGACAAACTAGTTTTATCCTAAGGGCGTCCGGATAAACTAGTTTATCCTAGGCCAAACTAGTTTATCCTAAAGCACATAGGATAAACTAGATCTTCCGGATTGAAATGTTTATATTTCAGTCCAAACTAGTTTGTTTGTCCTAGGACAAACTAGTTTATCCTAGGCACAACTGATTTTCAAATAATAAAAGAAGAAAATGAATTAAAATAAAGGTAAATGCAAAAGATAAGTAAGTGTTGTTTTATTTATCCTGGGCAAAACTGAATAAAATAATGAATTGAATTAATGTTAAGTGCACGTAGATTAAGAAGTCTATTTGTAACAACAATGTGTGCTTTTGTGACATTTTGAGTTGCACAAGATCTTCTTTTTCTTACATAGGCATCTATCAGTTGAACAACTTTTTGCACAACTGCACCTGACAAATCCTTGTCCTCTCGCCAGAATGTTTAATTGGTGCCGATCGTAATGGAATTTCTTTCTCATTGTCCACATCTTCTTGGAGGAGACCATGTTTCGTGCCTATTTTGTAAATCCCATCACCAGTTACTTGAAGAACAATACCAATGATGTTTCTGAGCTCTCCTCTTCCTTTATCTACTTCGGGTATACACACAGTAACATTATCTCCTACTTTGGCTAGTTGGTGTAACTTATCAGAAGACGACTTTATCCTTTTAGCTTGTATCTCCAAATTCTCTTGAGCTCTTTTGCGGGCGTTTTCAGTACGCTCTGATGCAAGCTTCTCAGTGTCATGGTGTTCGTCTGTTACTTGTAATGTGTCTCCTTCTTAGAATCCTCTAATCTCAAAACTTCTTCCAAAAATTTCTGTCTCCACTGCTTTTGATCCATAGCACTTTGAATAGGAAGGTGGTTAAAAAAAAAGGCAAAATTGGGAATTTACACTAATTTATAGAACAAAATATTTTATAAATAGCTATAAAAAGGAAAAGAAACACTTTGTCGATGCGGACACAAGACTCACGAAAAACAAACTTTAACTGAATAAAAGTTCATCGAGATCACACGTGTGGTGCGCCAGACTAGTTGAGACAGGTTCCTTTGTCAGCATCATGAAATTTACTGTAAAATCAGTTGTGCCTAGGATAAACTAGTTTGTCCCAGGACGAACTAGTTTGGACTGAAATATAAACATTTCAATCCGGAAAATCTAGTTTATCCTAAGTGCGTTAGGATAAACTAGTTTGGCCTAGGATAAACTAGTTTATCCGGGCGCCCTTAGGATAAACTAGTTTGTCCTAGGATATACTAGTTTCTCCTAAAAAACAGTTTGGCCTGTAACATACATATATCCTACCTATATAGATATTAAGGCGGATTTCCCCACATTAAAAGGAATGACCACAGGACACATGCAATTTTTTTGCCTTACAAGTCATCAAGAGGATATTTTATTAAAAAAAAAAAAACATAAATCAGTAATCACGTGCAAAAAAAACTTGATTACGTCATCGCAGAGTAACTTTTTTTTATTTCACGTGTGGACATTTGTTGTTTCGGAAATTCCCGCATTCCTAAAAAAGTGGTCTACATCTTTATGAGGTTTTACTTTCTCATTTCTTTAGCTTCTTCTGTGACATGGAGGAAGAATAAGAACTAAGAAGAAAATGATATATATCCGTAAGTAAAGATGGAAACAACAAAATCCGTAGAAAAGATGACATGCTTCGGTATTTCGACTCCAGACTGATTGAGGTTGATGTGGGTTCTGGGTTGCAGTATCTCCCGAAAAATGGGCCGTAAGGGGCCCCTAACCGAATAATTGCTGTCGTTTGGATAATCGGATTCAAAATTCAGACTGGCAGACACACCAGAGCTGTGTCTACCGTTATTCAGACAGACATGAAATTTCACCTTAGAACGAGGAGTACCAAACCTGAGGTCAGATCCAGAAATACAATTATTGCCAACGAAGTCAGTCAGATACAAATCGATCGAAATTTGTCCAATCTCAGTGGTTAAGGACTCGCTTGCCATGCGGAAGGTCCCGGGTTCGAATCCAGTGGCGGCTCCTGACTTCAAGACTAGGTGAAGACAAATTATACCCAGAAGTATTGAAAAAATAAAATTATTAATTTATCAGATCTTAGTTCTTATGGTCTCATAAACACAGCCCATTGTAAGTTATGGCTGTTTCCCTGCAAAGCATGATTTTCTCTCATACCAGTTTTGCATCATATAAGTTTTTATAGGTACTTTTTTTGGAGAACACTTGGTACTTAATAAATAAACAAGACCAGCAGAACAATTTGTCAACACTTGAGCTGGTACACAGCCATTCATTTTTCATAAGCCATTCAGGCTTGAACTGTATGGCTGTGGGGCAGGCATTTGCTTTACTTTTTTAGTGGTGGTTAGAAATTGGACATCCAGTAATCATAATATCTTCATATATCCTCATTAGTTCTTAATCTGAATGGGGTTACTTTTAATGTTTGAACCCCATGATTTTGTGGGAATCTCATTGTTTCTTTGAAATGTTGTTATTAATTATTCATCTTAATAAAAAATATTTATTCATCTTAATAAAAATTATTAACTAAAAGTTGGTAAAAAGGAATTAAAATAAAAATATTAGGATTATACCTCAGTAGATAAGTAGGTAGGTACAACATTTTAAAGAGGGATTAGAACTGGGAAGGAAAGAAAGTTAGTTGAAGACTAAAAATTACAATCCAAAACTGGAAGAAAATCCACCACCAGATTACAAAATAAATTTAAGAAAACATACTTACTACAAATATAAAATCAGCTTAAATTTGTGTTACCATTGATGTTTAAATGACTATTTATGAAAAACAAAGATATTGCCTTATAATTTTAAGTACTTCACTGGAAGCTGTGTGCTTAGCTACCTGCAACCTGCATAATTATAGGTAATGTTATTTCTGACACTGAAAGAAGTACATAGCTACTTCATATTCAACTTATTATGAAAAGCACAGGTCAGATCAGGTAGGAATAATGTTTCTATCCTGTATCAAATACTGGGAAATAACTTTATTAACTAGTTACACCAATTAAAAGTCACTTAATTACCGTTGCGAAGATTTGAAAATATTCTAATAAAATTTGAAAAGTGCGCCACAAGTTTTGTTTACATTCTAAAGATAAGAGATACAATGTTGCCAAGTTAATTTCATAGCTAAATTTCTACAAACTTCAAGAGCTATATTTTAAATTTAAAGAAATCCCTCAAATCATGTAAGACGTATATTTATTTTAAAAAATAATACTACACCGCCTGAACAGAATTTTCTCTTGAGAATTTCATTTCAACACGTCTCATTTCATGATTTTTTTTAAAGTGGTTCCATAGTCAGGATCTTAAACAGGACCACCATTGTCCCTGTTTAAAAACTTCTTGGAACAACTAGATACCAGATTATCTTATTTGGCTCAATTTCGGTACCTACATTAAATAATTATCTCCGAGATTTGACTTCAATCGAGATGTCCTTTTTAAGACTATAGTTGACAAGATACATAAATAGTTAAAATTTATTGGTATCGGCTATCGTTTAGTAACTATGTACAAAACTAGAACCCAAAAAATTAGAAATAATATCCAAAATTCCTGACACAAAATCCTGCTTTCCTAACGCCTACGTTATTATTATTATTTTTTTTTTTTTAATATTACAAGATTGTGCTAGATATGGGAGGCTAAATCATTCACTGGTTTCCTAGGTCTGGCATAATGCTACTGGCAACAATGTTAATATCAAAAACACATGACATCGCACATGGTGGCTTCGTGACATTTCGTATGAGGTCGTGTAGATAATGTAAACTGAATACAACTGAAGACTGTCCTCAGTAGCATATTACATAGATATAGTTCTTGCCTAATATTTCATGATACCTACTTGAAAATACTCAACTCTGATTGGTTGATTCAAGGACAACTGAAGACAATTTCGAATTGTCTTCACATTTGGTGTTCTCCTTGGAAAGTAACATGAAATGTTAAGCAGCATTGATCTATTTTACACAAAGCTTACTCTTTTTTTTTTTTCTTTGAGTTGGATCAATTGTGCCATGTTCAAGGGATTATGAGTAGTGTTTTCACTGTTCAAAATTAGGTGAAAATGTCTTCAGTGTCTTCACCCGACGAGCCGCCACTGTTCGAATCCCCGAGCCGACAAAAATTTTTACTCAAGATTTGGTTACAGTTGTTTGTATGGCATACCTTCCGATGCGCTCGTGTTGACTCAGCAACTAAATGGGAAGTATTGTGTCACTTCTCGCCCATCAGAGGGGAGGCATACTACGGGCTGGGCAGGCTACAACATAGACCACAAGCGTCTACAGTAGCTCCTGTTTCATAGCTACGAAATAAAAAAGCTGTGAAACATTTATCAAAAAAAAACATGCTACGAAATTAGAATTCGTTCTTCCTAAAAGAATAATTTTAGAAGCTTTTTTACTTTCATTTTCCAAATAATATGTAACTTGCCACATCTTGGAAACCACTGTGTCGATAGATAATTACATCTTATCTAACCGACCTGCCCTCGCAGTATTAGATTACACAAATCCATTTTCTTTTTTGTGTTTTCTTTTTATTGTTTTCATTACCTATTATTACCCGTAGCGACTCGTGTTCCAGCACCCACTGTCAACTGTCCACGTCGCGTGATTTGACGACCTTATGGCTTTCATATCCACACGTGGAATTGAGGGACCACTCAGCCTCGTGAGGACAATTCTGCCTAGCTGAACCCAAAAATAGTAGACAGTATTATCCACTCATACTTCGTGAGGAAAACTGAGTAGCTGCTTTAATGTTAGCAGCGACCAGTGGCGGAATTACCTATAGGCAAACATAAAATGTTGAAATATTAAAGATATGGAAAAGTCCTATAATTCTGCGCTACCCACTAAAATTGTGATGTAATAATACAAAGAAACACATTAATAATAATAATAATAGCAGACAGTCATTTCCGGCCCTACCCAGGCTGGGTGAGGTCAATGTGGGTAGCTGGTACGATTCCCAGCGAATGGAGGGTAAAACCCCCGTCCTAATCCAGGACGTTAAATCAAATAGAATCGTTGGCGTTAGGAAGGGCATCCAGCCGTAAAAAATGTGCCAAAACCAATCAACCTCAACCATGAGGTTGAACAACGTCGACCCTGCATGAGCGGGATAAGACAGAGTAAAGAAGAAGAAGAAGAATAGCAGACAGTATTGAATTCACACGATTTTACGTCGAAAAAAAAAATACTTTGGTTTCAAATAGATTGTTTTACAACGATACTCTTAGAAGTGAAATTTTTTTTTCTTTTTCTCTTCATGCCATTCGTTGCAGCTTTAAGACTTGACCGATCTTTTTTATGTATTGTACTTAAAACATCTTTCACGATATTTATAAATTATATGAGCGCACGAATAGCTCAGTGGTTAAGCACTCGCTTGCCATGCGGAAGGTCCCGGGTTCGAACCCCCGCGCCGACAAAAATTTGTATTCAAAATTTGGTTACAGTTGTTTGTAAGGGATACCTTCCGGTTCGCTCGTGTTGACCCAGCACCTAAATGGGAAGTATTGTGTCACTTCTCGCCCATCAGAGGGGAGGCATACTACGGGATGGGCAGGCTACAACACAGACCACAAGCGTCTACAGTAGCTCCTGTTTCATGGCTACGAAACAAAAAAGGCTGTGAAACACTCATCTTTAAAAAAAAAAAAAAAAAAAAAAAAAAAAAAAAAAAAAATAGATAACAACTTGTCATCACTGAGAACTTTTCTTTTTTGATTTCAGAATAAATTCCTCCCCCAGTTACCATAAGAATTACTTGAACAATCACTGCCACTATATCAATTGAATAGAGCATCACTGCCGCTATAGCAATTGAAAAGAGCATCACTACAGTTTTAGCAATTGAATAGAGCCTCACTGCCGCTTTAGCAATTGAATAGAGCATCACTGCGGCTTTAGCAATTGAATAGAGCATCACTGCCGCTATAGCAATTGAATAGAGCATCACTACCCCTATAGCAATTGATTAGAGCATCACTACCGCTATAGCAATTGAATAGAGCATCACCGCCGCTATAGCAATTGAATAGAGCATCACTGCCGCTATAGCAATTGAATAGAGCATCACTACCGCTATAGCAATTGATTAGACCATCACTGCCGCTTTTGCAATTGAATAGAGCATCCCTGCCGCTATAGCAATTGAATAGAGCATCACTGCCGCTATAGCTATTAAATAGAGCATCACTACCCCTATAGCAATTGATTAGAGCATCACTACCGCTAGAGCAATTGAAAAGAGCATCACCGCCGCTATAGCAATTGAATAGAGCATCACTGCTGCTATAGCAATTGAATAGAGCATCACTGCCGCTATAGCAATTGAATAGAGCATCACTGCCGCTATAGCAATTGAATAGGGCATCACTGCCGCTATAGCAATTGAATAGGGCATCACTGCCGCTATAGCAATTGAATAGAGCATCACTGCCGCTATAGAAATTGAATAGAGCATCACTGCCGCTATAGCTATTGAATAGAGCATCACTGCCGCTATAGCAATTGAATAGAGCATCACTGCCGCTATAGCAATTGAATAGAGCATCACTGCCGCTATAGCATTTGAATAGAGCATCACTGCTGCTATAGCAATTGAATAGAGCATCACTGCCGCTATAGAAATTGAATAGAGCATCACTGCCGCTATAGCAATTGAATAGAGCATCACTGCCGCTATAGCAATTGAATAGAGCATCACTGCCGCTACAGCAATTGAATAAAGCATCACTGAGCACATCTTCGGTATCATCATTATCCTCCTCAACTGAATGAGCTTCCAAGACTCAGTTTCTGCCAAACTTTGGGAAATTCCGACTTGTCGTCAGTCGGCCAGTCATGTAAGTTGATTATTTATCTTTATTTCTCACTCGGGGTCTCAAGAGTAAAGATCTTGTAAAGTTAAGTAGAGGGTAATGACTTCATTCAAGGCTCATGGCTTCACATGAGGTAGAGAAGAAAGAGATTCAACTTGAAGGTAATAGAAAATTTCCGATGAAATTTTCTTGCTATCAACGAACGAATGTTACAATCTTTAGATTGGCACTGACAGCTGACAATGTCTTATGATGGTGATAGTAATAATAATGAAGTCTATAAATTCATTGATTAGGTATGTATCAAAATAATTATGTGCCTACTTATTCATTGAATGTATGTAGATAGCATAATTTGGTAAATTGATAAAATAAATTAATGACACGGGGAAGAAATGAATATTTTATATACCTATGTAGGTATTTATGTAATATGTTTTAGTTGGATTATGAATTAAAATAGGTACCTATGTAGCTTTGTCACAGTAGTATATAACTATATGTATAATATTATATACCGCGTTAGGTACGAAGGATACTTTCTTTGAGAACCTGGGCGCAAAGGAAAATACTACTTTCAGTGTCTTCTCATATACTCGGAAGTAAAGAATATGGTCTGCACGTGGGAGACTGGTTTTCTGATTACTTTTCCTACTTTTGAAAATAATAATAATATCAACATTACTGTAATACAACGTATCTATGCACAACATATATAATGTTTGTTAATGATTCATCATGTATTCTGAATACCTAAAGTAGATACTCGTAAATGCAAATAATTGTTTTCTCTATATCATGGAAAATGGAAGAAAAACAAAAATAATTACTGTGAAATCTGAAATGATGGTTCATTTTTTAAACCTTGGATTTATTATTTACATCATCACAGTTTTCGAAATTAACTTTGTCAGAGAGGACACTGGAGTGTAAAGGTTTTTAATGGAGTTTGGCTCCTGAGGTTATAGCAGTGCCCTTCCCTCCACAAATTATTTCATGAATAAAATAACGTGTCAATTACGTCATATTCAAATTTAATATTATGTGTCGCTCTATTTCTCTATGAATCCGTTGGTTCAAATCCCACCCAGTGCATGAATTTTTCCTCATTAATTTGAGTTTGAGCTGACCACATATTCCACATAATAATAAGACTCTGAGGGTACGCTGGTAGAAAATGCTTTGAGCACTAACCTCGCCTGGTGGTTAATGCTCACTTTACCTTAATAACACTTTACCATCCAGTAAAGTGTTTTTATTTTTATTATCATTATTATTAGACATTATTATTATTATTAGACACTTTGGAAGTCTCACTCAAATGCTTTAATGGCCTATCCATCATTTGGTGATCAAGCCTATCAGATCTTTCATAAGTAGTAATGTTTGGTTTCACCTTTTCTTGCTCTTATTCGGGTGCAACCAACTTGTCATGCCCCAGGTTAGTTGCATTTGCAAACTTGTGACGTCTGGGAATTACCAGACCGACCCTCGGCGACGCCTTGACCACATATATACCCATGGATACATCCCTTTTGCTCATTATTACTCACATTTTGTTCTTCTTTTTGACTGAACAGGGTCATCATGTTAATGGACCGACTTTATTTTGAGGTCATGGTTAACGGAATGCCCCACTTTAAAAGACCGCAAGGATATATCTCTCACCCTCTCCAGAGTACGTTAAAACATAACAAGTGGGGGTAGTAGAGAGAGAAAGAGAAATAAAGAAAGAAAGAGGGAGAGAGAGAGAGAGAGAGAGAGACAGAGAGAGAAATAAAGAAACAGAGAAACATAGAGAGAAAGAGATAGTTTTGAGAAGATGGGATATAGAGAAGAAGAGGTTGAGTGAGGAGAATGCGGGCAGAAGGAGCATCGAGGTGAGAAGGATAAGAGATGGATGGGAGAAGAGATGAGAAGGAAAAGAGATGGATGGGAGAAGAGATGAGAAGGAAAAGAGATGGATGGGAGAAGAGGTGAGAAGGAAAAGAGATGGATGGGAGAAGAGATGAGAAGGAAAAGAGATGGATGAGAGAAGATACTGGAAGGGGATTCGTCGTCCTCCCACCTAAGTATAGAATGGAGGAGAAAAACTGCAGAAGAGAGAGATCAAGGAATAATAGCATTCAGAGGAAATAGATAGGAGGAGCAACACAAAGGAGAGGTGGATGAGAGAGGCATACATGGGAGGGGGATACATGGGAGGGGGGGTGGGAGGGGCATACGTCGGAGTGGGAGGGGTGAGAGGGGGATATATGGGAGAGGTAGGGATTGGAGGGGAAACATAGGAGGGAGAGGGATGGGAGGGATGAGAGGGCTTGCCAAGGAAGAAGAAAGAAGATATCAAGTGTTTGTGAAGGAGTCCATCTATCTTCATTTCACACTAAGCCTCGTAAAGATATTCTTGATCTTTTATACAAAAACAACTCCGAACCCAACCCAGGGTTCCGTTTGTATCTCCTTTTCTGAACTGTTCTTATTCATTGGTAGTTTTTTTATGAGTGTTTCACACACTTTCTATTTTGTCGCTATAAAAAGCAGCTAACATCTACTGTAGATACTTGTCATCTGTGTTATAGCTTACCCATATAGTATGTCTCCCTTCTGCTGGGTAAGAAGTGACACAATACTTCCCATTCAGGTGCTGGGTCCAGAAGATAGGTATACCTCACAAACAACGGTAAACAAATTTTCAGTACAATTTTTTGTGGGTTCAGTGGTTCAAATTGAGGACCTTCCGTATGGCAAGCGAGTATCTTACCACAGAGCTAATATGCATAGTTGTCAACCTCCATGCTATAGTTGTCGTGACCAAGAGCGCGCGATTAGCTCAGTGGTTAAGCACTCGCTTGCCATGCGGAAGGTCCCGGGTTCGATCCCCCGTGCCGACAAAAATTTGTATTCTTAATTTGGTTACAATTGTTTGTAAGGGATACCTTCCGGTGCGCTCGTGTTGACGTTGACCCAGCACCTAATTGGGAAGTATTGTGTCACTTCTCGCCCATCGGAGGGGAGGCATACTACGGGATGGGTAGGCTACAACACAGACCACAAGCGTCTACAGTAGCTCCTGTTTCATGGCTACGAAATAAAAACGGCTGTGAAACACTCATCTTTAAAAAAAAAAAAACATTAAAAAAAAAAAAAAAAAAAAAAAATGCTCTCTCCAGAAGTCGTGAGTTCAAGTCCCTATTTATGCAGGTTTTTCTAACGAAATTTGAGCACATGGCAGTTAGCCAGGGAAACCAGCCAGCACGCCAGTATATCTTCACATGAGGCATTTCCAAAAAGTATTGATATCTCCCAAAGAAACCAAGTGTAGTTAAACACAGGGCCAAATTTCACGATTCGTACCCAAAAAGTTTTAGCCTATAAAAAATATAAAAATAGTGATGTCATCTTTGAGGGCATGTTTATCAAGTTAGCCATCTCTTTTATCAATCTACATACTCGGAGTTTCTAATTTTATAATTGTGTGTCCTCGTCAGTACCAACATCGCTCTAACTCAGGGGTTCCCAAACTTCTTGAAGTCACGGACTACTTTTGAATTTCATAATTTTCCACGGACCAATATTTTTTTCTATGTAAGGACATTTTTTGTTTTGTTCTTTTTTTCTTCTCTTTAGGGACCACCTCGCGGACCACAGTTTGGGAACCCCTGCTCTAACTTGACCAGTTTCAGTAGGCGGCCACAACGAGGACCCTGGCCTATACCCTACACTACACCCTTTAGCCTCGACCCAGACCCTGGTACCTACAGCTTGATGTAGACAATTTTCGGGACTCCGTTGTGGCCGCTTACATTCAATAGCATAGTACTATATTATCTCTTTCAGTTATGAGATTGGCTGTTACCATAGCAACAATCTAGCATGGATGAGTTATTTTACGAGGTACTGGAGCCTACCACAAGGTTCAGGGTATAGGCCTCCGTTGTGTCCACGCACTGAGAATACACATTTAGCAAGTTTAGAACTTTGTTAATGACCACTTGAATTTGTACCCTCAAGTGATAGCCAGTTTGGGTCCCCAAGGTGGGTCAACATGACAGGGTTTTTTCTTTCAAGCTCCATTCTCTGGAAACTCACAGACCGACGTTCCAGAGAATGTAGGTTGAAACAAAAAACCCTTCTTGTATGACTTAAAGAACCGTGGACAGAAATGGGAGGGGAAGTTCAAGCGGCACAGGTAGGAAGAGAAGAAGGGAAAGTAATATCAAGGGATGAAAGCGAGACGGTTCCGTAATTGAGAAGTACATTATTAATTTGATGTAAATTTCTTTTTCCCTGGAGCCAATGTAACTGACTAAAATTAAGCTTCTTTCTAGGAATTAGGAATTCAACGAACTTTTTTTCTTTCTTTTCAATGCTCATT
Organism: Bactericera cockerelli; assembly: GCA_024516035.1. Classification (NCBI taxonomy): domain Eukaryota; kingdom Metazoa; phylum Arthropoda; class Insecta; order Hemiptera; family Triozidae; genus Bactericera; species Bactericera cockerelli. The sequence continues at coordinate 11,470,565 of CM044962.1, read as the reverse complement.
TTGTTTATTTTCCCCAGCTCCGATACAGCTGAGGGGAGCCTCCAGCCAATTTTCATTAAAAAGTTGGCTCTTCTTGAACCACATATTTCTAATCATTTGTTTTTAAGCCATGAAAGCATTGGAAAGTGCAAGTTAGCCTGACTGAATAGGGTTCAGTAGTCTGTTTCCTGTTTATAGTCCTCTTGCAGTGTTTCTGGTTACTTCACTGTTTAATGTAATAATGTCTCCCAGCCAGACCTATACATATAAATTATATCTATAGGTACCTTATCTATACCTATTTTATAGTTCATACTCTTATTCCTGAAGTTTTCCTGAAAATTCCCTTTAGCTTTACATTAAAGTCAGAATAAATTATGTCAGATTGCATATTGTATATGCGAATATGTCATTGTGTCATTTACATTCTACAAAGACAGATGAAAGTTGTACTGAGACCGGGTTATCTTAGACGGAACTGATGGCGTAGTGAGACGCATTGTCTGAGCTGTAACTTGTCTTCATTTTCCAAAGTTTAATGTGACTAGTAAAATACACATGTTCTAGAAATGTGACATAAACAAGCGCTCTCTTTGAACTTGACAATCATTCACTTATTTTGACACAAATGTAAAACGTAAATAATTAACCCACATTCAGTATTTCAGACTTGGCTGGGCGCAGCACTATTGCTCTGATCTACAGGGTCTCTCAAAATGGGTGAACGTTTTTGAAAAATACCCGTACAATTATGTCCCTGAAAACATGGCGAACCTCTTGACCTAGACCTTTGCTCTAAAACAAGGTACGGGAACATACCCTAATAGAGTTAGGACCACTCAAAAGTGTAGCACACTATTAAGAATTGATTTCTTATCCGATTGACCTAATTTTTCCAAATAATGAATACCTACTACATGAAAAAAAAACAATACCACAGTCGGAGACTGTATAAAAAATGAAGTAAATCGGATATGAATTCGATTTTTTGGTACCAACTTTATGTGATCCTAGCTCCTTTAGGGTCCATTCACGCACCTTGTTAACACAGCAAAGTTATCTTTATTTTAGCTCTAGTATAAGTCGTTATTTAAAGGTTTGCTGTGTGTTCAGGGACACCCTGTATAATCAATATAATTTAAAATTGCTGATGCGCTTTTAACTAGGAACAGCACATTATAATATTAATACTCAAATACATTGTCCGCGTGGAAAATGAACTTGTGTAAACAACATCACACAACTTTTCTTATCCCTCAAAAAGATATCAAATTTCACCCCTAATGACTGTATTAATAACGGCTTTAAAAAAATATTTAGAAAAAAGATACCTGAGAAACGGTCAATCCCCTTTATCTTTTATATTTTTAATTCCAACTAGTTAGCCAGAGTGGCTAAATCTGACACGAAAAGGTTGATTTCCGCCATTGGTTTCAACGATAAGGGTTTATGAAAAAAACAAAATGATATTTAGTACTAAACAACTAAAAAGCATTAAATTTGATCACAACACCCGTCTACGTTAAAAAAATGCGAGATTTACCTAAATTTAAAAAATAAAATAAAATAGTACTTCCATGTTTTGTACTACATCCTTTGTTTACTTTTGATCTGTGTGCCGAATTAACTTCCACCATTCTTTATAGAATATTTTCTTTACAGACAGACAGACCGACAGACATAGAAACCAATGGCCGAATCTTTGCATTGGGCTCCTGGGACTCTAAAACGTGTTTTGGCACTGAAAACTGCTTATCGAAAATTTTGGATGATTACAATACATTAAATTTCTTTCTATAGGATAGGGAACCGTACTCGTAATAATACAAGCGCTATTCAGCTAGATCAGCACTTTGAGCTTTACCATTAGGTACTATTAGGTAGGTACTAGATATAGATAGGATCTAGGTAGGTACTACATATAGATAGGTTCTAGACACTAGATAGGTACTAGAATTACAAGGGAGAAATACACCTCTTCTTGCTACGTATTGTGGAGAGGTACTAATTTTTAATAATAATACTCTTGAGTGAAAGGTAACCACCAGGTGAGGTGAATGCTTAAAGCAATCTCTACCACCTAACCCTCAGAGTCTTATCATTATGTGGTCACAAACTGAAATAAATGAGGAAAAATTTATGCATTGGGTGGGATTCGAACCAACGGATCCCTACGCTACCTGGATTACCAGACTAGCGCCTGAACCAATTGACTACTAGCGCACGATTGACAATTATTCACTTGTGGAACCGACCTCAGTGCCTTGATGGATAGGGCGGCGGACTTGAAATCTGGAGGTCGGTGGTTCAAGTCCTGGTTTCAGCAAAGATTATGCATTTTGTGGGATTCGAACGAACGGATCCCTACGCTACCTGGATTACCAGGCTAGCGCCTGAACCAATTGACTAACAATGCACGGTACCAATTTTCACTTTCTATACATAATATATCACAATATCACATACTCGGTATTTTCTTTTGTGTTTTTATAATTTATTGTTTCGCCAAGTTCAGTTGTTCCTCGTGATACCAAGTACTTTATTGCAACTATATTATTACCTGCACCTTCCTACTATTGGTATTCTCAATGAATCGGCTGAACTGCTTCGTTCAGTCTGCGGGGTAATTAATAGGTTTTTCGCCTCTTCGCCTTTACGTCAGCGGTTTAGATGACATGTGTATCCATTCATTCGATCAGGATTTGGATATTGCTGTCTGTCTCACCTAAGGTTTGGACGGTGTCGCGTTACAAGTCTGTCTTGTACAGGGTGTACCTTTGAACATCACATTTTTTTTATAAATTTATATTAAGATCAGTGTTTCACAGGAGCTGCTTGTTATATAGACGCTTGTTGCCTGTGTTGTAGCTTGTTCGATTGCCCATCTCGTAGTATGCCTCCCCTCTGATGGGCGAGATCAATATTAGAATATTGATACGAGTAGATACTAGATCACTGGTGTAGGTATAAATTTCGAATGGGGGTGTTTAGGCCGAAATTATGCATCCTTATACGCCCCTCACTCTCAGCCCTCACTCTCACCCCTCACTCACACCCCTCACTCACATATTACACACCCATTAGATTTAATCACACAAAAAAATCCCCCCCCATTTTTTTTGTTTTCAATCGTTCAAAATTCAAGTTTTTTTGTGCTTTCTGTCCCGGTAGTTCAGTGGTAAAGGCGGCACTCTGTGAATCAAGAGGTTCCAGAGGTCGTGGGTTTGAAACCCAGCCGGGACATGACAAGTTATCTTCCCATTTGGGATTTTTACCACATAATAATATGTCTTGGGCTTACTGCTAGAATAATGGGAACTGTTTGTCCTAATCCGGTTAGTATAAATAAGGCGATATTATTTATTTATTTCTTTTTTTCCTGATGTGGGTTTTTATGTCGGTGTACTAGATACTAATCATTTATTGCTGTATCCTCCCCTCCCCCGCTGCTTTTATTATTTTTTTTGAACTGTAAGAGAGGTATTTGTCCTTTTCTCACAGATATATATGGACTCGGGTAGGTATTGACCATGTTACTGTCACAACCATAGTGAGCAACTTGCCGGTTATGTAGCAAGTAATTTAGTAATGTGACAGGACATTTTCCTAATCTCAAATCATTTATGTTATCTATATTTCCGTTATTCCATAAATTTACTAATAATAATTCCGTGTCCGTGAGATAGGTATTGATACCTATGTCACGGTGGTGAGAGGATTATATGGACGCCTAGATCCAATGTCTAGGCTCTTTTCATGTCCATTGATTCTATTTGGTTTTAACGTCCTGACTTGAGGTAGACAGTACGGCGGTTTTACCCTCCATTCGCTGGGAATCGTACCAGCTAACCACATTAACCTCATCCAGCCTGGGTAGGGCCGGAAATGCCAGCCTCACATGTTCGAAGGGAACATAATTTTCTGTGCGCAAAGTCTGCTCCAACCGGGAATCAAACTCAGGATCTCTGGACTACGGTTTACTAGTCGCGGGTCAGGGTCTCATCAAAACTGTTGTCAATTTCTCCTCACGACGCGATGCACAAGTGATGGACCCTGTAACATTAATATCCAAAGTACAAAGCCGCAAGGTTCCAACAAAAACCAATTTTATGAGGTTCTTCCACTTCCAACTGATTAGAATGCGCGATGTCTCTAGGAGATTGGTCAGAGCGCCAAAGACTATGACGACAGATACTGGGCAAGTCTGGAGTGTCATGTGGCCGGAATAGACAATGAAGTCCTGGGTCTCTAGATATACTGTGTACTTCACAAAATGGGAAATACTTTGATAGTACAAGGGTTGGGTGGAAGAGATTGCCGTAGGCAATAACCCAGCCCTTTAGTTAGGACATATGTATATATTTTGTTTATTTTTATTTTCTTGTTTTTATAATTAATATCGTCAATTTTTATATTTAATTTTTACCATTATTTGTCTGTATATATGTTCTACTAATAAAGAGTTTCTAAATAAATAGTGGATTCGCACTCATTGAACACTTGAAAAGCCCGGTGGCTTTAAGTTCCTGCCAAAACGGAATTCAGGCAATGACTTATTGTGTAGAGTAGGTTTAGAAAAAATAAATATAAGACCATGTCTCGGACCGTGACTCGGTTGCAACTGAAAAAGACAGCGTCGATGGAACGTTGACTTCACCAGTTCTCGTTCTGTCACTGAAGTTCAGCAACGACCGGCGAATCTAGGACTAGGATGGTTGTGCATTCAAATTCAAACCTTTGAAATGCTGGCTACTCCTGGCCCCACCCACGCTGTTAGACGTTAATTTGAGTAGCTGGTTTGGGAGTTATTCGCTGGAAACCCCCTTCGTGATATCTAATAATAATAATATTGCCTTATTTATACTGTCTGATTAGGACTATTATGTCCCATTATTCCAGCAGTAAGCCCAAGACATATTATTGTGTGGTAATAATAATAATTCCGTGTCCGTGAGATAGGTATTGATACCTAAATCACGGTGCGGTGGTGAGAGAATTATTCGGACGCCCAGATCCAATGTCTAGGCTCCTTTCATGTCCATTGATTCTATTTGGTTTTAACGTCCTGACTAGAGGTAGACAGGACGGGGGTTTTACCCTCCATTCGCTTGGAATCGTACCAGCTACCCACATTAACCTCACCCAGCTTGGGTAGGGCCGGAATTGCCAGCCTCTCATGTTCGCAGGGAACAGAATTTTCTGTGCGAAAAGTCTGCTCCTACCGGGAATCGAACTCAGGATCTCTGGACTACGGACAGTAGTCCACAACCGTTACGCCACGGAGGCTGGCTTGTGTGGTAATTTGGTATTGTGTGGTAAAAATCCCAAATGGGAGGATAATTTGTCATATCCCGGCTGGGTTTCGAACCCACGAACTTTTGAATCTTTACCACTGAGCCACTTGAGCTGTATTGATATGACCTTGCAGGTAAAAGCGACGGTTAAAACCGAAAAAACAATCCTTGAACCACCTGGTATATCCGAGTGAACTATCAGCCAAACTAGTGGTCTACGTGCGTGTACGTGGAAATTATTGAAATTGTGCACAACTTAGGTTAAAATTCTCCTCGGTTCCATGTAAGGATTTCAGAAGTCACTTGTATCACCTTTTACTTCTTTTTAATTTGAAGGGTTGGACCATAATCCAAATCCATTAGTACATGATGCAAGCTGATGCTGCTAATGCCACCGCAATGATCTCTCTCTTCAATACTATCCTCTCTCTCTTCTCTCTTCTCTCTTCCTTCTCTCTCTCTTCCTCTCTATCTTCCTTCTCTCTCTTCCTTCTCTCTCTTTTTTCCCTCTCTTCCTTTTCTCTCTCCTTCCCGTCAATCTCTTCCTACTTTTTCTTCTTTCTCTTTCTTCCTTCTCTATCTTCCTTCTCTCTCTTCTTTCCCTCTCTTCCTTTCTCCTTTTCATTATATTTCTCATTATTTTTTTTAACTCTTCGCTCTCCATATTTTTCCCTTCCATTTTCTTTCTTTCTATCTCTAAACACCTACATGAGTTTCACTCTTTTTTCTTGAAAATTCGAAACACTTCCTCACATCACAAACAGACAGACACATACAAATCACAAACACACAGACTATAAATCTATAAAATCTATTTACAAATCTATAAAAGGTGTCCTACCTAAAGGGCGGGCTAATTGCCAACGGCAATCTCTTCCACCCAACCCTTATTGAATTTACCTGACGAAATATCTTTATATCGACGTAAAGGGCACATTTCATATAAGCGATTATACAAAAAACAAAAGCTGTCTCGCTTTGATTCCTGTTTTAGAGCGCATAAAATTAAACAAGCGAACTTCGTGGAAAATGAATCCTGCTTCTGATGTTTTTCAGTCCGACGGTCTTCTGAAAATTCTCGTGTCATTCATGTCAAAAATATTAAAATTATGCAAAAACATGTCGTAGGCGTTTTTGGTTCGACACTTCATCCCATCATCATCAAAATCACACTTCATTATTATCATAAACATAATATTAACATTGTCGTCACCGTGGCCGAGTGAGTTAGCGCGCTAGGCATTGCACGCATGGTGACCTGGGTTCGATCCCTGCGGGGTAGGATTTTTCTGCTCTGCACTTGGATGTTCGGGGTCTACTCATACCTCGTGAGGAAAAATGAGTTGCTGCATTGATGTGACCAACGACCAGTGGCGGAATGGTGGACAAAAATATGATATTATAGGATATTCAAGAAAAAGAAAAAAATCCTATATTTCTGATCGTGCCGCTAAAAGTGCGATATAATAATACAAAGAAGCACATTTACTAATTGGTCACCATCATCAACATCATAATTATTATCATCCGCACCAACTTCCTGCAAAAAAAAAACAGTTCATGATATTGTTCATGCACTGTTTTTTTTTTTTTTTTTTTTTTTTTTCATATTTTTGACCTTGCTCAACTCACATAGGTATGAGATTTATTTGATTTTTTTTTTTAACTTTTTATTGCCTGACGTCAATTCACAGGTCGATAAGAATTCGCTTCAATCGAACAGCTATAGAATATTAGAAATCAATGTCCTACTGAAGACAGCATTGTCTGTGAATAATTGCATAGGAAACAAATTGGCCCTAAATTCCAGGGTCATTGTTTTCGTTGCCAATTTTTTTCGTGTTTTTATTTTATCTTCAACATAGTTTTGGAGCCGATATATCGAAACCGTCCTTGTCTTGTGAGATAAATTAATGGGTTGTTGTGCGCCTTCCTATGTCAAACATCGAAAATTGCAGATTATGTACTTTGAGTGCATAGTTTTTCAATAAAAATTAAATAGGTACCGACAAGTTTGGGTAGGTTCTCTAAAATTATTATTTATTTATATTATAAAACAAGGTGTCATCGCTTTTCATTGGAAGCACTGACAATATGCTTCCAGCATTGCTTCTTTGAGTGGCAATGGTGATTTGTTGAATTTGCTTATAAAAACCGACAAGTTCTGTGGATAAAAATTATAGAAAAACGGTGAAAAAACAGTGCACAAGTGGTTATCGCGCTAGTCTGGTAATCCAGGTAGCGGTAGGGATCCGTTGGTTCGAATTCCACCCAGTGCATGAATTTTTCCTCATGAATTTGAGTTTGTGACCACATAATAATAAGACTCTGAGGGTTAGGTGGTAGAAAATGCTATGAGCATTAACCTTGCCTGATGGTTACCTTCCACTAAAAAGTGTTATTATTAGATATTATTATCAATATAATATTTCGAGTTCCTACCATGAGACAATAGTTTGATAAAAAATTACCCTTTGAGTAAGAATTTGTATATTATTAATATACTCTCACCCTCTCTTCCTCTCCCATTCTGTCTCTCTTCCTTTCTCCTTCACTTCTTCTCTCTCTCTCTCTCTCTCTATTTCATTATTTTCCCAATGATCATCATGCTTCATTGAGTTTCAATTGAATCAAGAGAGAGGGAGATAGAGAGAGAGAGAGGAAGAGAAAGAAAGAGTCCAAAGAGAAATTGATAGAAAAAGAGATGACAATTGACAAGGAAAAGAGAGAAAAAGAGCGTGCAGAAGAGAAAGAAAAAACAGATAAGAGAAGGAGAAATTGATGTACACAAGAGGGAAAAAATATTATGAGAGAGAAAATGGTGAGAGAGAGAGAAAACGAAAGAAATGGATAGACAAAAAGTGAAGGAGAAAGATAGAGAGAAAGAAAGGGAGAGAGTGAAGAGAAAGAGAGAGCAGGGGTAGAAAAAAACTGAAAAGGCAAAGCGAGAGGTGATATAGAGGAAAGAGGGTAAGAGGAGAGAGTGAAGAGAGAGTGAAGAGAGAGAGAGAGAGAGAAAGGATAGAGAAAGGATAGAGAAAGAGAGAGGAGGGGCAGAATAGAACTGCAAAGGCAAAGCGAGGCGTGATATAGAGGAAAGGGTGTAAGAATATTACAAGGATGAAAGAAAGGTAGTAGGAGTTTCAGTGGAAAATGGTGGGGAGGGAGGAAGAGTAAAAAAGTATAAATAATAAACTGGAAAATTCGGTTGTCCTCTCCTGGCGCCCACCCATAAAATTGGAATAAATAATGCTGAAAATAAACTTGTTTTTAATTATCTGCTTCTGATGTCGACAGAAAAAGAGATTTTAAAGTTGATCGTGTCGTTTCAAAAACGCTTTCAATCAAATGTTACAACAGAAATACTATTCGACGTATTCCTTTATTCAAGCAATTGTCAAATTACACATTCAGATATTTGATATTGGGAAGGTACATACCTGTTGAAATAAATTTATGACGCACTTTTGTTGTTCATTGTCCAAAAATACCTAGTACTGCTTTATCCAAATTAGAGTTCAAATAATGGAAGAGAAAATAAGGGTGTGAGAGAGAGAAAGAGAAAAGTGGAAATGTAGAAAATGATAAATAAAATAAAATGACATAATGTTGACTTATTTATAAAGCCCGATTAGTACTAATGAGTGTCATTTTTTTATTATCAATTGAACTTTTCGACAACTGTGTTTTAATGCTTTATAAATAGTACAAAGACATGTCAACCTTAACCCATCCTAGTAAGTATTAAAATTGTGCGTGTCTGGGGCTTATAATATACTAGCGGGCCGAGGCATGGCCGTGAAAGCAAAAAATCCTTTTTCGCCAATGGCAGGTGTTGTAGTGGGAATTTCGAAAAATCCCGTCTTATTGCACATCTAGACTATAAGACAAAGGTACCTACCAAATTTCAGCTTCCTAGGACTTACGGTTTGGGCTGTAGAGCGATGATCAGTCAGTGGTCAGTCAGTGGTCAGTGACTTTGACATTTATATATTAAGAAGATAGTGGCATCAGTTTTATTACATTCATAATAATTTATGGTATGTACCTACCATAAATTAGACAATATAAGACAAAGCTACCTACCAAATTTCAGCTTCCTAGGACTTACGGTTTGGGCTGTAGAGCGATGATCAGTCAGTCAGTGACTTTGACATTTATATATTAAGATACAACAGCTGTCGCCCGCTTTGCGGCCGAGGCATGGCCGTGAAAGCAAAAAATCCTTTTTCGCCAATGGCAGGTGTTGTAGTGGGAATTCGAAAAATCCGTCTTATTGCACATCTAGACTATAAGACAAAGCTACCTACCAATTTCAGCTTCCTAGACTTACGGTTTGGGCTGTAGAGCGATGATCTCAGTGGTCAGTCAGTGGTCAGTGACTTTGACTTTATATATTTAGAAGATAGTGGCATCAGTTTTATTACATCATAATAATTTATGGTATGTACCTACATAAATTGACAATAAGACAAAGCTACCTACAAATTTCAGCTTCCTAGACTTACGGTTTGGCTGTAGAGCGATGATCAGTCAGTCAGTGACTTGACATTTATATATTAAGATATTTAAATTATAAATATTAATAAATGTTTAAAGACAGTATATGTGTTATATGCCAGCTCCATATAACATAAGTTCAGTATCTTAAATGGGAGGATTACTAACTTATCATGCATCTCACAGTTGGGTTTGGATTACCAGTTGACCTGACCGACGCTTGACGCCTAGGAAATACATTTAGGTTATAGAGTTGGGTTCCTAGTGTATGAAAAACTTTTTCTGAGGAACTTGATACAGCCCACCGCGCCTCGATAGAAATAAGTTTTCCAATTTTATCAATTTTTTTTTAAAAAAGATGAGTGTTTCACAGCTTTTTTTATTTCGTAGCCATAAAACAGGAGCTATAGTAGACGCTTGTGGTCTGTGTTGTAGCCTGCCCATCCTGTAGTATGCCTCCCCTCTGATGGGTGAGAAGTGACACAATACTTCCCAATTAGGTGCTGGGTCAACACGAGCGCACCGGAAGGTATACCTTACAAACAGTTGTAACCAAATTAAGAATACAAATTTTTGTCGGCACTGGGGATCGAACCCGGGACCTTCCGCATGGCAAGCGAGTGCTTAACCACTGAGCTAATCGTGCGCACGATGAGATCAGTGTTAATAAATGGAATATTAATTATGTAAATATTCCATTTGTCTATTTTTTTGGGTGGTTTAACTGGTCAATTTCTACAGCCAACGTTCGGCCCTGCTCTCATTGCATATTCCGAATGCATGAGCCTACTTCAGGAATTGATTTATAGGCCGTTCATAATATTTTGCTCCACCGGTGGACGGGTGCACCGACGTCACTGGTGTCAGCAACCGTTTGGTGGTTTCCTACATTTATACCTACGAGAATATGCATCAGTGTCATACATTGTTAACGAAATATAAATAGGCACTTATCGATCTCAAACAATTCTGCACAATCACTGATGCAAATGCAGTTGATTCTAGATAAACAGCTAAGACTTGTGCAAGCAGAAAACTGTGGTCGTGGTCTTTATAGCGATTTCCAGCTTGAAAAAAAAAAAAAAAAAAAAAAAAAAAAAATTTTGCAGAAAACATTTATTATATTGCCGGTCGCTTATTATTTAGGTTCGAGTCTACATAGGTATTTGCACCGTTTACTATTTTCTTCTTTCTTAAAAAAAGATATGGAGAATAAAAATAATAATTAAACAATAGCAACATTGAATAATAAAAAAAGATTCCATTTCTTTGCAAAAGGTTCAAAGGGTTGCAATCTCTCCTGGGCTCTCATTTGCTACAAAGCCTAAAGGTCGCTTACCTTTCTATTAGCACCACTCTGGACTTTGACACTAAATATTGAGAAGTATTAGATAAAAGTATCTAATGTCCAGTTGTAATTCACTGTTATTACTTCATAAATATAGTTGTTTAGCTCTCAACAAGTTCTATTTTCAAACCCCCTTGACCATTTGTTAGTGGATAAAGAGCCCTCATTCTGTCTTCTATGTTAGAACAATAGGCTTTTGTTCAACGTTGTCATTTTGTGGGTAAATATGTCCTTGGAGCCTGAGACACATTCATTAAGAGCCTTTTCATGATATTTTGGGATAAACATACAAGGTTCGATTTAACATAGTGACAGTGTAGTTTTTGGAAAGCTTGGTTGCAATCGACAGTATTGATTTTTGCATCATCTAAACTATATTGTTCTAGGATGACTTTTTTTTATTATCAAATCATCATCCTTAAATATGTAGTCCTGCTCCATCTTCAAAATCTAGCATACTTCTAAGTGTGTGCCTCATTCCCCTCAATTTTAGTGAGACAACCTTGATGATGGCAAATTGAATATTTAGTTATTATCCAGGACAACACCTGACTGTAACTTTTGTTCCAATCTTCATCATATTTTTGCATCATCTTCAACATGATATTTGTTGACAATTTATTCCATGTACCTGCATGTAATTCCGTTGTACAGTAGTGGTCTCATGACCCGGGCATGGTAGGTTCAAGTAACAAGCATAGCAAATTTTAGTCTGTCACTCTTTTGCTTAACATTAGCTATGTTATCAAATTATGAACACTTCATTCCATACTTGAGGTTTCAATGCCCACAGCCCTAAGGTACAGCTGTCAGTAGCTTGCTCGATAAGGTGGTGAACTTGTCATTTTGAGGTTGATGGTTCAAGTCCCAATTTAAGCAACAAAAAAAATTGTAAAGCGAGTTTGAGTGATTGTGATTAACACAAATATGATAACTTCCAGATTTTACTACCTATTTATAGATAATTGGTTTGATGGCAGATATGGTTTTGTTGGGAGAGATTGTCTCAGGCAATAATCAATAAAGAGTTATTATTATTAGATAATGTTGCACACAGAATCAAAGAGACAGAATAAATGCCAAATTGTCCTGGAAATCTTATTCAGTGTCAAAACAGGACCTTCACTTTGAGAGGTCACCTCACTCCATGGACCATTTCAATTATGTTCTTTGTTGTAGTCCGTCACTCTTCTTGGGAAAAATTTCATTTCTTTCTGGGAAAGTTTAATCTCCCGTGAGACTCAAAAGTAATCGCAGTTTGTTTGTCTATTCCCATTCAAAACGAGGTCATCATTTCTATAACCTCCCATGTAAGCTGCATCGCTCAGACTTCAGAAAGTGATATTTTCTTTGGTTTTATGGATTTTCTTTGGTTTTTGTTTCTCCCACCGACCTCAGTAGCGAATATGAGTATGTTTCAGTTTCAGCGTAGATTTAGTAAGTGAGTTTGATTAGTTGTGATATTACGAAAGTGATTAACCCAAATGTGATAAGTTTAACTTTTACTTTGGTTATCCCTTGATCCTGAGCGCTGATCTGTCCAACAAAGATATAGTGAGTTTGGATCCCAATCCATGCAAAGATTTTTCGTTGAAGATTTGAGAATTCGTCCGTTATAGCTACCTGTCTATTTATGTAAAAGGAAGTAGTCCAACTAAGAGAAAGTATTCTATTTTTGATTGCACAAATAATTACGGACCTACCTTTTGTGATCCACCCTTACCACTCTATGAACGAACAAACACTATTTGTGGCTGCATATCAGATGGGCCAACAATTGAACCAAAACCAAAGAAAAACCCATCACTTGGGCCAATAATGAAAGATCCTTCACTTGGGCCAACAATACAAAAAGGTCCCTTTGTTTTTGTGTTTTCCAGTCCACTCTCTGTTCATAGTCCAACCCTTAGTCCCTGTAATACAGTAGTCACAGGGACCTACAAACTCTACTATATGAACATTGTCTACAAATTACCCAAGTGTTTTTAGTGCCGTCAATACTCAACACCTAAATGCTGTAATCACTTTCCCTCAGATTGCCTCAGTATACACAGGTATATACAGTATGTACAATAGTCAACTGTTACTGTCTACCTACTGTTCGCCAGTCCACATCACTGCTCCTGTTCTCATTTATCAGAACTGTTCGAACTGTAGCTGTTGTTTTAAAACTCAATTCTCAAACCGTTTCTAACCTCTGACCATGAGTTGAATTGTTTGAGGTCTTCTTCGTTCGTTCATTTTTCATGACTTCATTTTCACTTGACGCGTTCTCTTGAAACTGTCTCGACGTTGAATTTTATCAAATATCGCGTTTGAATTATTTCTCGCTGACTTTTCCGGTGAAAATTGTCCCTGATTTTCATAGTTATTTATTTTTTTAAAGAAAAACTGTTGTCAGTGATTTTAGTTACTTTTATTATTCTTTTTCTAAATAATGTGCAGGAGGTAAAACCTACTGTGTTCTGTCGCTGCTAATCAGAAATCAACATACGAAAGTGAAGTTTTGGGAAAGATAATAAGTGCTTTTGTATTTAAAAATACTTCGATTAAACACCCAAGAAAGAACTTATAGATGACATTATTCCTACACCTAATATTTTTTCAATATAAATTAAAAAAGTTTTACCTGTGTCAAAATTTGTGAATGAAAGCTGCACAAACCCTCCTAGAGAGATAGAGAGCATTGAATTTTACTACATATCAAAACTTATTTTAAAACAATTAAGAATTTTCAATTAATAACAAACAAAAAAACATCGATTAAATCCAATTTTTAAAACTTTTACTTTATATTTGTGAGCCTATTAATATTTTTTTTTTGAGATAATCCAATGCCCAAAAAGCCAACATGAATCGAGTGATTCTAGTGAACTTATACATCAGCAAAATTACATATCTGAACGTTAAAATCTGTAGCAATTATTATGTGTGAAACTTTGTGGACGTTTTAACACCTATCGCTTTCGGCTTTTTGGGGCGAGATAAAGGTCTTCATCCGTACCTCATCAAAAACCGTGGTTTTTGACTTTTTGGTACTCCAACAAAAAGCTACCCTTCTGATCTCATTTTATTTTCTTTAGTAAATAGTTTTTTTTTAGTGATAGTGTCCGCATCTGAATCATAGTTGCTGTTGTTGGATTTTTCTCAGATTTAAGGTAAGCATCTGAGCTTTAATTTTTCATCTACCAATCGCAGTAATGACCTACCTAATTATTTTATTCCTATTTATTTTCATTTATTTCGTAATTTAGGTACATGGATTTTTACTTGGTCAAGAATTGGCCAAATTATGAAACAGTAGAGATAAGCTTATAAGCTTATTTGAATCCTGTTTTATAATAATTGGGACCTAAATAAAAAGGTGTGTATAATGTACTTTCTAGTCCGCCTGTATTGTACTTGTAGGATTGACCCAGCTTTTTTTGTTGTTATTAATTGAGATATTTATTGAATTGAATTGAATGTATTTATTTGTAATATTATGTTACAAAGGGTGATGTTTCAAAGGGATTGAGATATTTATGCAAACTGAATCAATAGGAATAAAAAAAAGTATTTTTGATATATTGTATCGTGCTGACGGGACAGGCGAATTTCTCAAATGATAATATAGGCTTTCATTATAATTATAGAGAGGGTTACCACAAGAACATACCTAATTTTAAGTGCTTTCCTTCACTCTCTATGAATGTTGGTTGATGGCGAAGATGAGAGATTTTGAACCCCCAGGGTCCTCAGACGCAGTAGACGCCCAGAAGAAATACCTATTTTATAATAACATCAATAATAATCTATTGTAGGTCATCTTGAACCCTGAACTCCTTTGTAACCTTTTTCACTGCTCACATGTAATATTAATAGCTAGCTTCGTAATGATAACACTCTAAAATATAAAACTTCTTTAAAAGGTAGGTACGTCGGTGGTGGGTTGGTAGGTTCCTACTTTTATTTGAATAAGAATTCTGATTATTCATACTTCATACAGTTTCGAATTCTAGGATTTATTTGGGACATTCCAAATACGTCAGAGGTACCTACACATTCTACTGAAACCTGAAATACATATTGGTTCCAAGACTTCCATTATTAAAATGTACTTCGATCATTGAGTACTAGTTGAAACCCCGCACTTTGTCGACTTTTGGTTGCAAAAGTAGTTTATTGTTGCACATCCAGATGAACAACCTATACAAACAAAATTTCATAAGGTGTTTCCGTAGTCTTTTACTCTGTCTTATCCCGCGCACGATCGACGTTGTTTAACCTCATGGTTGAGGTTGGTTGGTTTTGGCATATTTTTTACGGCTGGATGCCCATCCTAACGCCAACGATTTGATTTAATTTAATGTCCTGAATTAGGACGGGGTTTTTGCCCTCTATTCGCTGGGAATCGTACCAGCTACCCACATTGACCTCACCCAGTCTGGGTAGGGCCGGAAATGCTAGCCTCATAAGTACGGAGGAAACAGAATTTTCTGTGTGAAAAATCTGCTCCAACCGGGGATCGAACTCAGGATCTCTGGACTACCATCTCTTTTGGTTTTGGTTTATCAACCATCTATCACTGAATATCCTATAGTGACAGTACTATGAGTAGTGTGAGGGGAGCTAAAATTACAGGGTGAACCCGAAGTTTGTCACTTGGTTCTATTAAGTTGTCTTCTACGGGAGCCAATCCATAACCGTTATCTATATCAAAATTTAAACGAACTTCCGTTTACAAAGCACGGGGAAGCTACTAGTGCTAGCACATGAATCATTTCTTTTACTATTGAATGAGTAATTCATAGTCAAATTTACACCTACCCAGAATCCATTAACAATCCTTTCTTTATGTTCACTGTTTACATTGTTATATCTACCTGAATGTTTACATTATCACCTGAACTCTGTGGTCAGTTAGTACAGGAGTAAGTAGTGCTTTAGACCGTCCAAGTGTTTACACAATGGGTGTCTTATCTGTTGATATCTTCTGTTTAATATAATCCTGAGAAGTCCAGAATTCAGGGATCATATTTCGAGGTTGACTAGACTAATTAATGTCAAACGCAGTTGAATCAGTTGGATGATTAAGAGTTGAATTGATGTAGGGCGAAGATTGGTGAGATTGCATCCCATCTGTTAGAGTAATTTTTATTAGGTTAAAAAGCTAAAAGTTTGCAAAATAATAATAATAATGAGGTATAATTATATGTTATAGGTAATACTGAACATTAATTCATTTAATAATAATAATAATAAATAGATTTTATTTCATTTCACATTTTTTTTTCTTTCAAATCCCCTTGAAGTACAATACCTGTTGTACTTTTAGGGGGTATAATAGTTTATATAATTATGACTGTATTATTATAAATTGTCTAATTCCACGATAAATACTCGTATACCTATTTAAAGGTAGGTATATATTTTTAAATTTAAATCTTTTATTGTAATCTTCGTCTGTTAATTTAGGTTCAACGTCGCTTTCAACTACATGGCCATATCATGACGTTTTATAATCTTGTTTGTTCTAATGATACCCTTTGCAAATTGTTTATTCTGTGGGATGCTATTATTATTTAATTATGAATCACCTAGGTACTCGGGTAACTTCAACGGACAGTTATGCTATTGAAACATGACTCCTCAAATTATATGATATTATAATATGTTTTGATTACAGTATGATAAGTTTGTTTAATCTTCAAGAACTCAGGAGTTGCCTAAACAAGGTGTCAAATTTTAATGTGTCATATCATCAGTCAAATACAAAACTGTTAAAAACAATGAAATACAAATAATATTATTATTTTAGTCAGATTATGTTGTTTAAGAGATAGAACTTTATCTGTTCAACCTTCAGATCGCCAATCTAGGACGAATATTGGTTTCCACAGCCTAATTATGATGTTTCCGAGCATGTACATATTTTATATCTCTATACCTATCAATGTATAACTGTAATATATTCTGTAGATATGGAAAGTAATTTGCTCGTTTTTTCTTCTTTTGTACTATCTAGTTAGTCGGCCGTAGCTCAGTGCATATACCTATATTTTCTTCTCGTAATGCCACCACCGGTCGCTATTCATACAGATAGTTACTCATTTTTCCTCACGAGTGATGAGATACAGAGGTACAGAGCAGAGAGTTTTCTACCCTGCCGGTGACCGAACTCAGGTCACCGTTTGTGCAAGCCCAAAGTTATGTTATGTACGGAATTTGAAACAAATACCTCGTTTAAATACTGAATAATCTGAATATAAGCCTTGAAGTCTCGTTCCTTTTTTTGGGCGCATTACGATTCGGCCCAAAAAGGTTTATGAAAAAGGTTTTCAATTACAGGTAAAAAAAGTCACCGAACGATTCGTCCCAAAACGTTATCTTGACCAAAAAATAAACAACACGATTCGGCCCAGTGCAACATTCTAAGTACCGTACATATTGAGGGATTTTATATTATTCAACATTAAATTACGAAATTACCTTCTATGTATATCAGGCTTTGACCTTCTATGTATTAGGCATGGCCTTCTATGTATTATCCCTAACCCTACTATATTCTTGAGGGATGGCCTTCTATGTATTTTACCTAACCCTACTATATTCTTGAGGCATGGCCTTCTATGCATTTTACCTAACCCTACTATATTCTTGAGGCATGGCCTTCTATGTATTTTACCTAACCCTACTATATTCTTGAGGCATGGCCTTCTATGCATTTTACCTAACCCTACTATATTCTTGAGGCATGGCCTTCTATGTATTTTACCTAACCCTACTATATTCTTGAGGCATGGCCTTCTATGCATTTTACCTAACCCTACTATAAACCTGAGGCATTGCCTTATATGTATTATCCCTAACCCTAGTCTAAACCTAAGGCATTGCCTTCTATGTACTATCCCTAACCCTACTATATTCTTGAGGCATGGCCTTCTATGTATTTTACCTAAACCTACTTTAAACCTAAGGCATTGCCTTCTATGCCATTGTTCTCAGTTCTTTCAGGGCAATATTTCTATACTATTTTATAGGGATTTTTCGGTGGAATGAAAGTGGGACTTTTTGTTAGAATGAAAGTGGGATTTTTTGTGTGGGATCTAAACTTGATAGTGTGTTTTGGGACGAATCGGGTTATGGGCCGAATCGTGTTGTGAATTTTTGTGTTTTTTTTGGGCCGAATCATGCTATGGAAAAGGTCTGCACAGGTAATTTGGGCCGAATCGTGAAGTTCCCCTTTTTTTTGTCATTGGACTAAAACAACCCATAGAGCCACAAAGTCACAAACTTATGGCTTATTTTTATCTATGTTTATACTGATTTCTATTGCTCCCCCACGGTGGATTAGTGACTATTATGTACCACCTTAAAATGTATCTACAACCTAATAATAATAATACTCTTTAGTGGAAGGTAACCACCAGGCGAGGTTAATGCTCAAAGCATTTTCTACCACCTAACCCTCAGAGTCTTATTATTATGTGGTCACAAACTCAAATTAATGAGGAAAAATTCATGCACTGGGTCGGATTCGAACCGACGAATCCCTTCGCTACCTGGATTACCAAACTAGCGCGTTGACCCCTTGACTACCAGTGCACGTTATGTATATTGGTTACATAATACAGATTGGTTATTTTCGCCTATTCACTTCCTCAATAATGGAAATCTTTAACGCTGGAAATCCCTGGCCGAAACCAATTAAATGGAAAAGTCAGAGGAAAAACACATTCTGGCAAGTGCACCATCATTTCTTGACATCTAATAATACGAAATTAAATTTATTATTAAGAGTGCGCGACGTGACATGGTCATTACAGATTTATGAATTATTTATTCACTTGCAAATTTTTAATCAAATTTATCATAATTATTTTCGCTAACGATCCGTGTTGAGAGAGCGAGTCTTTTAGGTGACAAGAAAATTCATAATTTAAGAGAAAGGTCACAAACGGTCAAGTTGCTTTTCTTATCGTTCTTTAAAAAAATAGCTACTATAAACTAATATATAAAGTAATCGCGCAATCCAGGCACTTCACCACTAGAAAATCTTGTATGACGTCACCAAGAGAATTTCAATTTCTTAAATTTAATATTTATATACATACTTACTGACAGCATATCTGATGAGTGGTGATCTCCGGGCATTGAAATGGACGCAGTGAGTCTCTTAATACCCCAACCAGAATTTCAATTTCAATTTTATAGTACTAAAGGATACATAATTATATTGTATGTGTACAAACTTACATGCTAATTAACAAATTAAATTAAATCTAAGTTATATATTAAAATAGGTATACTATGTAAGAACAAAGAGCATTTAAATAATTTCAGAATAAATAGAAAACTTCTAATTATGTACTATTAAAAAAAGGTAAGTTATAAGAAACAATACGAATTCGTTCTCTTATCTTCTCCACTGGTCCTATTTCTTCTCTGAAAGTTTTTTTGTGAGAAGAAATGAAGGAAACCTGCCGAAGTTCCATACAAATTCGACATCCGGCACTGCCAAAGAACTCGGGTTTATTATTTCGATCGTTCTATCAATTTGTAATGCTCTCAAGTCCGGCAAATCACAGATAACGGTTGATAACTAAGCGGTGTTTACCCAGGCAAGTATTTACCACAGTCCTTGATAACACTCATCAGCGACTAATCAATAGCTAACATTATAAAACTATTGTGTTTGTTTCAACATCTTACAATAATCCATTCGTCTTTGCCTTTATCCCGCTCAGAACAAGGTCAGCATTTTCGTCTGTCCCTCTAAGTTCTTTGTCCATAATATGTGCGGAGATATATATATGTCCAATATGAGCGGTGCAAGAGAAGAAATACTGCTAAAAACACATTTTGCCTAACTACAGGCTACTTTGAACAGTCTTACAAAACATATACATACGTAACTACCTAGTATGTAGGTATATATGAATGTTTAATAGAGATATAAACATGTTTAAGTAGATAGGTGAACTCTTTTGTTTATGTGGCAGTTGTTTCTAGGAATTTAACATCACTAAACTTTGTACCAAACACAACTCATGAACCTACAATCTACATTGCAAAATTCCCAACATCAAGTATTGTTTCTTCTTCTCTATCATCTTTTTCTTTTTCATCAACTTCTTCTTCGTACATATTCTTCATCATGATCTACTTCTATTTCTTATCCTTCATTATCTTCTTCTTGTTATTATTCTTCATCATGATCTACTTCTATTTCGTATTCTTCATCATTTTCTTCGTCTTCTTTTTCTTTCTCACTAATCACAATCTTTTCCATCATCTTTTCCTCTCTCAAGCAGGATGGGGAGAATCCTTCCTCTCGCCTACTTCACACGTCTGAAGATGGAGCACCATATTAGGAAATGTCCTGAAATGGTAGCAAACCATCCCGCGAGTCCTGCCAAGACGTTTTTTCCCAGGCGGATCCAGTTATTCGAGTTTGGTCATTGACGAGTGACGACATTCTTTCCTGATCGACCAAAACAATATTGTTTTTTTGTCGAAATCACAATCCTATGCACTCTATGTCATGTCTTATTAGGCTTAGGAACACCTTTTGTCCTAGAATATGAGATTTGTATTACCTATATTGAAGTACATTGTATTAGACTGGTCACTTGACCGTATCTCTGCTAATGAAGTTGAGATCTATAAGAGACAAAGAGATACTTGTAATAATACCATTAAAAACATAAAATATTATGAACCCACACTAACAACAACAACTGTATCAGCAGCAACAACTCAGAAGAACAGTGATCACTTTGTTACTGGTACTCAATTCAATCAATATCAGCGGGAGCAGAAATTGACTTTGATTGAATCAATTGATGTGATATTTTTTATCAATTAATATTTATGATCCCATCTATAGTTTTTTTTATATAAATATTATATAAGTACCTATATTTTATATTTACAAAAAAAAACTCGTACTATCCAGTTTGAGATGATATAATTTACGAGTAGTTACATATTGCTAATTAATTAATATATGTTTCTCATATTAAATTTTATATCTGAGCGCACGGCAGTGCGCCAGGCCAAGTTCCAGCAAGCACGGCATAGTGTGTTTTTACACGAACCGATTCACCTATATTTTTACACATTATTAAAACCTCAGGGACATTGTATTATATTCTTGTGGAGTTGACTTTACACAAAGTTTTATTTTTCAAATGGGCTGAAATATTTCCCTACAAAAGAGGTCATCAAAAAAAGTGAACCGCCCTCAGTAACTTGGTCGTGACGTCACTCTTGTGATGAACGTGACATAGCAACATAGTAGATATACAGGGTCATTAAAAAAAGGAGTAACTGAAAATATATAGAAAACGATTATAATTTCGACAAATGCCTTAAAAAATGAGTTACCATTCTAGATTCTAGCAAGATTTATTCTATGATTCTGTTGTCTATTTTAAGTGGCTTTTAGTTAATGACCCTGTAAAAAGAAGGCAAAGACCTAACTGATAACCTAACCGTTTAAGATTGTACATAACGAAAATGATTTTTGTTTCGACTTTTCGCTGCAAAAACACAACCCCGAGTGATTAGAAATCTATACTCGGTTGAAATTCCAGTTGATAAGAATCAGGGTATTTTAATAAGAATTAAATGCATCATTAAAAAGTTAATGCATTGTACTTAATTGTTCAGTTAAATGTATTTTTATTGATTCATTATATTATTCTTTAGTATGTAAGTGTATGAATGGCATAATTCATTAGCACTTTATCAATTTAACGCGGTAAAATTACTTGTGTTTTATAGTAGCTATAATTCCTAACCTCTTCTCGGAGACCCATGCAATGCAGCCTGGCATTGCATAATACATACCCAGTAATACCCAATTACCCACTGTGCGAAAACCTGGCTGGAAAGATGTTTGTCTCATTGGAAAGTGCTCCTTCTTTTTGCAGGAAAATCCATTGTGTATATCTGGAACCTTGCATTTGTCTTTGTCCAGTAAGAAACCATGGATTGTTGGTTATTATGCTAGTCTTGTAAGCCAGGTACCGTAGGAATCCTGTGGTTCGAGTCCCCACCAATGCATTCATTTATCATCCTAATAATTATTGGTACTTTGACCACGTAGGTAATAATCGCTCAAAAAAACAGCTGGTATAAAAGGTACATTCTTCAGTTCACCGACCTCAGTATTATTAGCTTGATCGATAAGGAAGCGGACTTGTAACCTGGAGGTCGGTGGTTCAAGTCCCGGTTTCAGCGTAGATTTAGTATAGCGAGGTTGAGTAGTTGTGATATCACAAAAGTGATAAACACAAATATGATAACTTATTTTACATTCTTCAGTTCTAATCAGGCAATATAAATATGTGTCGATTTTATTAAAATGATCAGTGCATCAAGAAATGAGAAAACGGATATTTTGAACATCTACTAGTTATGTGTGTCGGAGGGACTACTTTCAGCTACAAAATCCCAAAAAATAGACAAACTCGGAGAATTTTTTTCCACGCTCGATTGAAAAATAATATATAATTCAAAAACATGTAGAAATTTATAAAGTGACGCTTCCCGGGCCTATTTATTCAGGACATGTGGATTCAAAACATAAATATCCACTTCAGAATTTAGGTCAAGCTGTAGAAATCTATTCTATGAAGCTAATCGATATCGGACTAATAGATTCTCAGTGATAATCGATAATGAATGATAATAAATGGAGACAAACTAAACAATTATGTAGAAGACATACATAAGTCACAAACTCAGGGACTCTATTAATTCTAATGGTTCTGGCCTGTCTGTCACTAGTCACTATCGCAGTGCAACTGGTCAACTCTAGGGCTAAGATAACATACCTACTGGTTTTCGGCTTAGAAGAAAAAATAATATCGATTCAATTTTAAATATCAAAACTTATTTTTCTAACAATTTTCATTTTGTAAAAACCTAACCTAACGGTGAAAAGAGAAATTAAAATTGTTTCAGCTCAGTTAACGCCCCACTCGTCTCCTGCTTGGTTTTTCTTATCTGAAATCCAAAAATCCTCCCAGGTCATTGACTTTTGTAAATCACCTGATCTTGAGATTGACACTACCCGATTATCATACTAACAGTGGTGACTTTATTAATATCCTGGGAAAACAAAAACTTTGCTTTGCAACACTTCGCATCATTCAAAATTTGAGGCAATAAAATGTAGTACCTATGTAAGTATTGTAAAATTTATGTCTAAACTGATTGATTGTAAAAAACTACAGATATAAGGTGTAAGTAATAAGTATATGCATTGTCTATAACTATATGTAGGCGTATCATTTACTTACCTACAGGTAGGTAGAGCTACTATGGTTTATCCATTTGCTGCAACACGCCTTAGCATGCCTGGTACAAGTGTTCAAGGAAATGGTGTCAAGAGTGCTCTAATCGAAGCGATAAATTATGTGAAATCACAAACTGAGGCACAGTGGAATCAATATGACAAATCACATCGCCTCTCAATACTCTTGGGACTCTGTTTCGTAACACTAAGAAAATCGCCTTATTTATACTGTCTTGACTAAAATACACACTAGACATACTAGGAGATTGCCTTATTTATACTGCCCGGTACCAGTCTATAGGACTATTGAGTCCCATGCAGTATATAATTTTATTATGGTCATATATATTAGGATAACTTGTTATGTCCAGACTAGGTTTCGAACCAGCGACTTTTGGATTACCCGAACGACGCGACGCCTTAACCACCTCCAGCAGGATATTATAAGGCGAAGAAAATGAATATGGAAATCCATTTACATCGTACAATTCATTATATCAATCCGTTGCTGCATTCATCATCATTTCATTGTTGCATGATTAAAATTTTCCAAACCAACCAGTGCAGTGCTGTGCACGGAAAATTATCTAGGTATATCAAAACTGTCTACAAATTTTCAAACATTAAATTTATGGCTCAGTATCATTATATGGTGTTAGCAATGATTATCATAATATACTTATATGAATAATTACAACTGACATTGTTATAGTTGCACTTGTACCTACATTCATATACAATTATACATACATATTATGTATAGTACATACCTACATATACTTATGAACCTGACTGTACTTCTTATACAACTGCTGAGAGGAACACCTGTTGATGGGCAAGTCCTGAAACAGCAGAGAAAACTAGGTACCTACCTACTTGCAGAAAAAACTAAGGATTGGTCTATCCAGAAGAATCTTCAGTCATGTAACCATGTATTGGTGAAAAATGGAATTACATTTTAACAAAACAACTATTCAGTAATTAATATATTATTTATCTAATATTATTTGTAGAAAAAAACTGTTCCCTCTGTTCCCCCGTACATGTAAGGCTGGCATTTCCTGCCCTACCCAGGCTGGGTGAGGTTAATGTGGGTAGCTGGTACGATTCCCAGCGAATGAAGGGTAAAACCCCCGTCCTAATCCAGGACGTTTAATCAAATAAGAATCGTTGGCGTCAGGAAAAGCATCCAGCCGTAAAAAATGTGCCAAAACCAAGCAACCTCAACCATGAGGTTGAACAACGTTGACCCTGCTCAAGCGGTATAAGACAGAATAAAAGAAGAAAAAGAAGATTATTTGTAGAATATAATATTATGTATGTACTTGAAGTTACAAATTTTTATTGAAGGTCTGATTTGTTCCTGAAATTTCGAGAGCCTCTCGTCTTTAGTGAATGAGCATTAGTGGATCACTAAAGCTTAGTCAGTGAGTGGGCGGGACACTAGTGAATGTTAGAGTGGGCACTATAGTGAATGAACTGGAGGAGGCACTAGTGAATGAACCAGAAGGGTACTAGTGGACAGATAAATAAAATAGAATGAGTTCTGGACGTCATTTGTTTATCCAACCTGATCTGTTTTCGCCACTTAAATGGATAGTTTCAACAGCATTATAAATTCATCATGTATTGTTGTTTTTTCTGCCCGCGTGATGTTGATTTTACTTGAAATTGAGGGCAGCCACATGCGGCTGTAGCAAGCCGCACATAGTGCTAGAGAATAAATTAATTATTAACTTATTCATGTGGCATCCATTTGCTATTTAGTATTATTAGGAAAAAGGGAATTTTGCCACATGCATTATTTTGTGCAGTTATGTTGGGTTATAATAATAAGCCGAACTCAGTGGTTTTTCGTGGCAGAGATCTCGAAACCCAGAAGTCGGTTATTCGAATCCTTGCATGCATGGAGATCTTTAGCAAGGCTGGTTATAGTAATAGTGACTGCTGTGTGACGTCACAATTTTATGAATTTTGCTTCCTCATATTGAGTACTAAGTAAATCTTCGTATACAGGGTGTCCCGTATACAGGTGCAAATATTTTGAGGGTAGGTTCAGCCCACCGTGGACTATCATATGAGCGAAACTTGCAGTGGGGCATTTTGCTTCGTTAAAGAGTTATGGCCAAATCCCTGTTTTTCCCACAGGTCTAGAGGTCACTTGGATCGATGCACGTTTTTAAAGAAATGATAGCCAGTAAGTAATATTTGACTTCATGTATGGATAGTCATGCATATTTCCCTTGAAATGCAGTTGGTTGCATAAAAAAATATTGAAAGACCAGAGAGATATTTAATCATAAGTTCAATACTTTTCTAAAATTTGATTTTTCCCTGTTTTCCCTTTCGTGAATTTAGAGTACTTCTACAATTGCAATTCTGCGTATCACTAGTTAAAAAAATACCCTATTATGTTTAGTTTTATAAAAAAGAAAGCTCATTTATATTACTTTAAAGATCATGGAACGCAGTACACACAAAGCTCAAAAAACACTTCTGAATCATGATGGAAAATTCAAAGTTGGCTGAATTTTAACAGAATTGGCGCGTAATTTGAGGTATAAATACACTGCTCTGGGATGTTTAACAGAGGGAAATTGATCATTCACAGTGGTCGGTTGGTGTGAACTTTTATGTGAATGGGGTTACGGAATCACAGGGTTATCATGAGGAAAAATGAGAGAGGCTGCAACGAAAGCAGCAACCAGTGGTGTAATTATGGAAAAAGAATACACATGGAGAAAGACTCTGCGCTACCAACAAAAATTATGATTTTATTTTTAGAAGTAAAATTAAAAATATCATTTTGTGTTTATTACAATAATGATATCAAAAACATAATAAATAGTGCTGAAAATTAACCTTGGGTAAAACTCGAACATCCAACCTTAAGGTTACTATTATTATTAATACTTTATTTTTATTTTATAAACAATTGGACCAAGCTTTATTTACATTTTTTTTTACAATGAACATGGTAACAATTTGTGAAATAAATATAAACAAAGACTGATCAAGGGTGGTGATACAGTGATACATGTTTGTAGTTTATTGATAAACTACTGCAACACAGGACATGAAATGAAAAGAACCCAAAAGAATATGTAGCGAACCAAGAGCGAGGTTTAAAGCTTGTGGCTTTCTCTTCCACCAAACAAATTGATCGCCTTGTTATTTTAACTATTAGATTTGATTGATATAGTTGGTTAATAGAACTAATTGTACTCAGAAAATTTTCATTTATAACTTGCAGTTGGCACAAAAATAGTCACACAGACCGCTTCAGGCATCGAGTGTTCTTCAAAATGCAATAGCGCCCAGATTCAAAATTTGAAAGATGTGTTTCTCTCCTTCTGGTGGCGTTTGATAAGGCGTATCTCATTCGTTCCTTCACGCGTCTGAAAGAACTTTGTATTTATTGAAACAAAATAGCAAAGGGTATTTTTTTAACTAGTGATATGCAGAATTGCAATTGTAGAAGTACTCTAAATTCACGAAAGGGAAAACAGGGAAAAATCGAATTTTAGAAAAATATTGAACTTATGATTAAATATCTCTCTGGTCTTTCAATATTTTTTCATGCAACCAACTGCATTTCAAGGGAAATATGCATGACTATCTATACATGAAGTCAAAAATTACTTACTGGCTACCATTTCTTTAAAAACGTACATCGATTTAAGTGACCTCTAGACCTGTGGGAAAAACAGGGATTTGGCCATAACTCTTTAACGAAGCATAATGCCCCACTGCAAGTTTCGCTCATATGATAGTCCACGGTGGGCTGAACCTACCCTCAAAATATTTGCATCTGTATACGGGACACCCTGTATAATTATGCTTCATGTGCTTTTAGCGAATTCTAATTATTGCTTTCGATTGTTGCGCAGAGTTTCACTCAATGGGATTCGAGGCCTTGTATTCTTGAATTCGTCGAAACCTCCACAAAACCTCCGCTCTCCACTTTCTTCTCCGACTGCTAGTAATCAAACTGATCATAACAGTATAATATTGTGATCAAACTGATCATAATAGTATAATGGGGCAATAGCTCGAGCATCAGAGGCACGCTTCCTCTCGGTAGTGAGATGGAAGAAATATTTTACCTTTGAAATATAAAAAAAAAACTTTAATGTTAAAGTTAGTATAATATTGTGATCATATTGAAGATCATAATATTACTACCTATACATTTTAGAGTTTATATTTGTTACAGCAATATTATAAAATATTTCTTATAATATTACAGCAATATTATAAAATATACTCTTTTATTGTCTCTCTCTACTACCTATTTTAATGCCCATCTCCTTTCTTCGTTTAAACGAGGTCGTTAGTTTTTGGCAGTTCAAGTTGACGTTTTCTGTCAATACCTCAGGAGTTGAGAGCCATTGATGACGGTTTCAAGATTTCATACAAAATATACTTACACTTTTCCAACATTAGATAAAAAAAATCTTGATTTCTTAGTCACCTTGTATGAAGGGCTTCTAATAAATTAAATGAAGAAATGGGCGACTTCGCGTCTGTGTGGACAAATAAATAAATATACAGTGTATATAGGTAATATACACTAATTTACTTGGTAGATTCTACATATTTTATATTTTTTTGCAAAATGTGATTCTAATTCATCTATGTTGTATGTGTTATGTACCTATATACTTACAACTTACTATGTATATTATTAAAATTATTTATTATTTTATATATACCTATATAGAGTGAATTCTTGAAAATTTAGAAAATGTATGTACCTATGTATATTATTTATTCATGAGTATAGTTTCTGCGACAATGCATATTTATTTCAAAACAAAAGACCTGGAAAGCTTCCCAAAATTAAATTTTACTGATTTCAACGGTCATCGTCCAAGTTTTGGGGTGTAAATTAAGTATAAGATAGATAATACCTACAGTATATAAAAAAAAAAACAAGAAGAAAACCCCTAAATATGTTTCTTTAAATACCCTCTATTCTTTAAAATGTTTTTTTTTTTTTTAATACCCTGTAGATTCTGTAGAAGTGTATAAGACAAATCCACTTGAGATAACGTTGAATATTATAGTAATGCCAATAAGGGACTATGAAATATACATAATATTTAAACCTATTGTCAAAGAAAATATTTTCAATCCAAATATTCTAAATAGGTACCTACCTACTTCGTCTATGTGTTTATCTTTGGTCTGATGTACAAACGGATGAAAACTCTCTTCGCCACTTCAATTATTCAAACACCCATGCTGGTGGATAGAAACTATGTCCGTTTAAAATGTGCACAAATAAATGGAGTAAATACATAAATTTTTCTCGTATAAGTAAATGGCGATTAAAATTTGCATGTGTAATTTACTGATCTATGTAAATAGATACTGAATGAGCGACCCTGGTGTGTATCTAACATACGTGCTGAAGCATACAGCTAAGATTTGCCCATGATGTGATAGCGGAGCTTCTATTTCTTGTTCTTCTTCATTCATCATCATAGGGTGGCGTCATCGTGAACGATGGTAGCCAGACAGTGGAGGAATGACTCAGTACATCTACCACTGTCTTTACAAGGAGCTAATAATTGACAAGGGCCCCCAGAACCAAGCCAATGCTGGTCTACTCCCTGTTTACAGTCCCCCAGCCAGACTTCTTCATTAGCATCACTATTATTATCTACAGATCTTTCTTCCTCATGATCTCCTCCTTCTAATCGTTCTCCTCCTTCTCCTTTTTATCCTCCTCCTTCTCTTTCTCCTCCAACTGTTCCTTCTCTTCCATCTCTTCCTCCTACTCTGCCTTCTCTTCCATCTCTTCCTTCTTCTTCTCCTTCTTCTCACCCTTCTTCTCCTCCTTCTCCTCCTACTCCGCCTTCTCTTCCTCCACCACCTCCTCCTCTTCCTTCTACACCACTCCTACACCACCTTCTCCTCCTCCTCTACTTCTTCTTTTCTCTTCCTTCTCCACCTTCTAATCGTTCTGCTCCTTCTCCTTTTTATCCTCCTTCTCATCTTTCTTCTCCTCCTCCTCTTCCTTTTCCTCCTCCTTTTTTTCTCCTCCTCTTCCTCCAACACCACCCCCACCACCTCCTCCGCCTCTACTTCTTCTTTTCTGTTTCTTCGTCATCATCAAGACACCTCTTCTTCTTTTTCTTCTACTTCCTCTGTTGAATGAAAAATTGGCTGCCAAAGCGCCCGCCACTCCGGACAGCTCGAGTTACTGACAGGCAGATCTCCCCGCCGCCGCTGCGGCCTCTTAGCTTCCGATGAGGCATGGCCTGTGACCCTGCCCCGGGCCAGTGGCGTCGCCAAGGCGTTTGTTGTGTTAACATTCAGGCAATAATCCCGGTGGAAGAGATTTCCATAGACAATAACCCCGCCCTTTAGTTAGGACATATGTATATATTTTATTTATTTATTTTCTTGTTTATATTATTAATATTGTCAATTTTATATTTAATTTTTACCATTATTTGTCTGTTTATATGTTCTGCTAATAAAGAGTTTCTAAATAAATAAATAAAAATAAGTCAGCAGGGAGGATACCAGGGCGAAATCATCCTCGCCTGCACATTTCTTCAGCTCTACTTTCTGATCTTTTTTTGTTGTCAAAGTTTATTATCTACTTAAATTTTAAATTTTACAATACCCTGTTTATCCCGTCTGGCTGGGGGACTATAAACAGGGAGTATAGACCAGCATTGGCTTGGTTTTGGGGGCCTCTGTCAATTATTAGTCTCCTTGTAAAGACAGTGATAGAAGAACTGAGTCATTCATCAACTGTCTGGTTACCATCATTCACGATGAGGCCACCCTAGTGACCCTATGATGATGATGATCTGTTTATCTTGCAAGTATGAAACTAAATAGTCTCTTTACAGTAAAGTCTCATAAATACAGCAATATAAAAGAATTCTTCTCCAAGTTATCCTTTCTGTTCTGAGGCTACTTCTCCTGCCATAAACTTTCTTTCCAAGAAGTAGTAAGGTGTTCTATGTTATCATGCTCAGTGTTCACGAATTCTGTTAAGTGCAACGGTAATACAATCAGCAATGTCCACGATGTCTATAAACGACGGCGACGCTTCCCTACATCATTTATTTATTTTTATTTATTTATAAACTCTTTATTAGTAGAACAAAACAGACAAAAAATGGTAAAAATTAAATATAAAAATTGACAACATTAATAATATAAACAAGAAAAAATAAACAAAATATATACATATGTCCTAACTAAAGGGCGGGGTTATTGCCTATGGCAATCTCTTCTACCCAACCCTTTGTATGAACATCATGTATGTGTTCGATCCGTATCTGACGGACTTTTCTTATAAAATACAACACTGTATGCATAAAATAATGTAGGTACTTGTACATCTAGTGATGTATTTTATGTGTTCATATACCCCTCATCAAGTATCACTTGCATCCATTATTTTATTTGGCAACCGTACAATTATAACGATGGTGGAAGCCTCAGTGAAGTTGAAAATAAAATCATCTCTTTTAATGTATTTTCATTGAATATTTATTTTCATTTTGAAGTGCTTTTATTTTCAATTACCTTCAAAGAATTATTTCTTCCGACAGTCTGAGGTTACGACAGAGAGGAAATCAAAGCCTATTGAGAATTTTTTAGCGAAATGATATTGAAATCAAATTAAAATTTTGTATTTACTGCATGCGTCATGCAGTTTACTTGGAAACCATATTCATCGACTAATCTGGAATGCTCAAATTGACTTCCGCCAGCCTGAGGTGGGCCGGGAATAGCCAACATCACAAGGGTTTGAATGGTCACCCATCCAAATCCTAGCTTTGGAAGACGTTGCTTTACTTCAGTGACAGATCGAGAACTGGTGTGTTCAATGCGTCATCGACGCTGGCACTGCCTGATCCTTTCATAGGCAAACTTCAAACTAAAGCATTATTTCAATAGCGAATATAACTCTGCAACCTACCAACAAGAGTGGATAATATTTCTCATGATAACTTTAATTACCTGAGAAGCAGAAGAAAATTCTAAATAACAAGTTTAGGATAAAACAAAAAAACATTACCCGAATATGGGACCCAATACACATCAGATAAATATTCTTAATCCAGAGATCCCGAGTTCGATCCCCGATTGAAGCAGACTTTACGAAGAAAATTCTGTTCCCCCCAAACACGTGAGGCTGGCATTTCCGACCCTACCCAGGCTGGGTGAGGTTAATGTGGGAAGCTGGTACGATTCCCAGCGAATAACATCACCCCCGTCCTGATCAGGACGTTAAAACCAAAGAGAATCGTTGGCGTTATTAGGAAGGTCATCCAGCCATAAAAAACTTGCTCCACCCTACCAACCTCAACCATGAGGTTGAACAATGCCGATCCCAAAAACAACATAAGCTAATATTGGATTATGGCAAGGGAGATATATTACTTCCATAAAGTGAATCGCCCCAAACATTGGAGGCATGCCTCTTGTCATCAAGATATGCGAGTATACTACTTAGTGTGTCAAGGAACTTTCTTCAACATGGAAAAAACAGTCTTCTAATAAAATAATATATTAAAATGTAAATTAAATTGATGATCATGTTGACCACAAACATGGCACGAGATGATTCAGTCTTCACGTCCATTTTTGGAACAGTGCCTGGGTGGTACCTCTCAAACTCTCAACACACTGGTAGGGTCGATGTTAGATTTTGTGTTTGGATGAAGCTGGAATTGGAACCTTGGCCGAAAAAATAAATTGAAAAATATACCTAACATGTATCACCCGAAAAGGACTATTTTGTGAACTCATGTTGTTTTTTTTTCTCAATATAAATTGTTAAATATTATTTTAGATTTAAATATAGATATATAATAAATATAAAACTTTTTTTTTAACTTTTAATATTTTTTTATTTATTTTATTTTACAGATAATACATTTCTGCCATTTGCAATCCAGAGGGCAAAGTACTCAGAATACTTGAGCAATTTCGTGTAATAAAGTGAAATATGACAAGACAACTCAGTACCTACTGTCAATCAAGCAATCTTTATTGTATTCCAATTTAGTCGAAAATTAGTTAGGAATTTCAACATTACTTAAAAAACAAAACCTAAATGTCAAGCAAGGACTCGCAAGAAGCAAAAACATATGTAGAATAGTTTGAACATAACAATTTTAATGGAGAACAAGCTATTTATAACTTACTGAGCTTTTTCATTTCGTTTCGTGCGGATGGCAATTAGTGACTCCTTGTTTCCTTTCAGAACATTCTGGAAAGCGAGATGAAAAGACATGTGGAAATCTAATAATATACCTGGCTACCTACTCTTATGTATTTACTCAGTACAGCAACACAGTACATGTAAATTCCAGGCGCGGCGGGTGGGAAAATGTTTTGGGGGTGCTGCCACATAAACTGGACTAAAATGGGAATTATAGAGTCTAGTCTATCAGTATCTGAAGTGTTTGTTTACCATGACAATTGTAATAATTTTGCATTAATTATTCTAGAAATGTGTAATGATTTCCATTGTGTACGAGCTAGGACTTGAGAAAATCCTCTCTACTCCTTTTTTCTGGGGGTGCTGCAGTTCCGTAGCTCCTTAACACCACCCGGCCCTAGCAAGTACAAACTACAATGTACATAGATACACCGTCATAATAATATGTATACTCTGTTGCATTATAAATACCATATATTAATTTTGTATGAGTATTTACATAATGTATCTTTGGAAAGTAGAGTAAATAGTCTCTCATGAGAGAAACCCTAAAATTGAGCATAATTATGTAAGTGTGTCAGAAGTAGTGGAAGAAGAGATAGGAGATGTGTTCTAAAATTAATTAAATTCAATTCATTTTTCACAAGATCTATTAAGTATGTACATAGGGTCAAGGGGGGTATTTACGAACAGGGGGTAATTAAGAACAGTGGTCATTGTACCTAAACAGGATAAGATATTTCGAATCTGGTGGTTGAATACTATTATTTTGAATTGTTTTTACAGGTTTAACACGAGTTTTCGATAGTATTTATTTTCAGTTGTAGTTAGTAAGCTAGTGAAAATAGATCTATCAAAAAAATTGATTTTTGAAGTTTTTGATTTTTTTAAAACCATTTTTTAGGTAAGTGTTACTTGAATTTTTATCATTATTTTACTTTTAATTATTGATAAGCATGTTTTTGGTTATTATTTTACAAAAATAATTGTTTTAACCATTTTTTAAGTTATAGTTTTTGGGTGTTCTTAATTACCCCCGCATTTTTTTGCTATGGGGTAATTACGAACGCATATTTTGGGTGTTTGTTTTACCCTACAACTTTTTTTGTATTTATCAAAACACTCAGAATGCCCCGGAACTACAAGATGAAGAAACCACCTCCTTTGTATACAGAAGCACAAATGATATCTGCTATCGTATTAGATGTTTTTAATGGCAACCTGGCTCTCAGAAGAGCAACGGCAGTGTTTTGAGATTCCGCAAACCAAAGTAGAATTTTCCAAACGTAAGGCTCAAAATCCTGAAATACTGGGAGGTTGTAAGAAGTACCAAGATATTAGTACCCTAATGTATTGGACCCAATGAAGGTATTTGTGTACTTGAACATAGCAAAAGAAAGGAAGAAAAATGAAAGTGTAGAAAACGAAAAGAAATATAGGGGGAACAGTTTCAAAAAAGAAGAAAGAAATGAAGGTAGAAGAAGACAAATCTGAGATTGACAATGACCTAGAAACTATTGATAAGACCAAAATCTGTATAAAAAAAAATTAAAAAAATATATAAAACACCTTTCAAAAGCTCTCATAATTAACTATTACTATTATTATGCTTTTATTACCAGCCTCCGTGGCGTAACGGTTGTGACTACTGCCCGTAGTCCAAAGATCCTTAGTTCAATTCCCGGTTGGAGCAGACTTTTCGCACAGAAAATTCTGTCCCCTCCAAACATGTGAGGCTGGCGATTCCGGCCCCACCCAGGCTGGGTGAGGTTAATGTGGGTAGCTGGTACGATTCCCAGCGAATGGAGGGTGAAACCCCCGTCCTGTCTACCTCAAGTCAGGATGTTAAAACTAAATAGAATCAATGGACATGAAAGGAGCCTAGACATTGGATCTGGGCGTCCATATAATCCTCTCACCACCGTGATTTAGGTATCTTTACCTATCTGACGGACACGAAATTATTATTAATACTATTATTTGCAAGATAGAGATACCCTATTTGATAAGAGCTGACTAGTCTGACTACCTTCGTGGTTAGGATTCAAACCACTATCCTGTGTGTCCATAAACTTTGCATATTGTCATGCAGGTGGCTAAAGACACAAAGTACAATTTTGGTGTATTATTTGTACATAAAAAGCACATATTGCCATTAAAAAGTTTGTTTTTAATATTGTATAATGTGTTCGCATTTACCCCCGTCAGGCGGGGGTAAATGCGAACAGGCGGGGGTAAATAAGAACACCACTAAACAGATACTACAGTATGCACAAAACTATTTATAATGCACCATTAGAATGCTAAATAAGTCTATATACCAAAAAAATCACAAGACATGGATTTTACAAAAGCAACTCAGGGTTACAGATATGTTTATAAAATGTAGCTCAAAATCGTTCGTAATTACCCCCCTTGACCCTAATATATGTACAATTTGTATACTTATTGAGAAAAGTAGGTACCTACGTATGGCTGTCTGGATATATATATTATATCAATTACCCATTTATATATCTCCGAAGACATGATGATTTTAAGTAGTTCAAAGTTCAAGATATGATGAGCCAAAAAACAATAAGTATAACTGGTGCTTTTTAGACTGTTAGCGCAAGAAAAGTAGTCCCATTATGCCAACAGTTTAACAAAGCACCTCAACAAAGCACAAATAGCCAAAAAAGAATGAACCCTTTCTCTATGCATTAAAGCTAAACCATAAACTCTATTGTCAGTTTTATCTGTCCTAATTGACTCGTTAAGGCAGTACATTATCATGTATTAGTTTTTATCAATATGAATCAAGTAGGTACTACCCAAGTACTGTAGCTATAATTACTTATTATTGTGCCTATTATGATGATAACTAACTAACTAAGTTATCATGCAGATGAAACAGAACACACCTTAGTTTGCCTACTTTGATGTTCCCTGCACAACGCATTATTTCTTAGAGTTATCTATCACTGAGTACATTGATAATAAGTACATTGACAACAACAAAAAACAATAAGTGGTACAAATAGAAAGATAAGTTGGTAAAAAAGCATGAAACCTTGAAGTCAATCATCAGAATATTTGAAGGTATTTCCATGGAAAATATCAATGGAAGGTTGGAAGGCTAACATGGCAGCTGATATTCAAAACATCAGTTTCCAAATATCCTACAGCTCCAATTTGAATTTTTAATCAATGTCAATTATTTGAGGGCACTGTATATTAGCCTGTCCGTTAAGATGTTGTTTCCTCATCCCTATCTTTTTTATGGACATTTATTTAAAGCGAGGACTGTAACACTTAAGGGGTATTTTTCTTTTAAAAAATTACACGTTCGATATTTCCAAATATTTCCATTTTATTCCAAATATTTCCAGTTTGGATTCCCCTCTCTTCGTTAAAGAAAAATGCGTTTCGGTAGGTACTTTTAAACATAAACAATGGACAAAACCTATAAAAGAACTGGAAGCAAAAAACTATTGACAATAAGTCACAATGACAATAATGTCATTGTGACTTATTGACTGTCATTTTCCCCTCTCTTCCAAAATAAAAATGACTTGCTTCCAGTTTGTTAATTTTATTCCAGTTGCATCCACTTTGGTTAGAATTAAAAAAAACGGCTTTAGAGTCCTGGTCCCATCCCTATCTTTTATCTTTCATATTTGTTAAACTTTTTTTTAAAGATGAATGTTTCACAGTCTTTTTTATTTTGTAGCCATGAAACAGGAGCTCTCTCTCTCTCTCTCTCTCTCTCTCTCTCTCTCTCTCTCCCTCTCTCTATCTCTCTCTCTCTTTCTCTTTCTCTCTCTCTCTCTCTCTCCCTCTTTTTCTCTTCCATCCCATCAGAAGACAATCAGTTACTCTCCAGTCACGGAATCAGGCTAAGGTCACTTTGTCTGAAAAGTCGGGTAGCCGCGGGGCCACTAAGGTCTCCCGAGGGAAGAAATCCCTTTTGACTTTGAAAATCATTCCTTCTCAATTCCTTTCCATCTTCAAAGTCCTCTCCCTTTCATTCCACCCGTCCCTCCAGAGACAGCGGAAGGTTCCTTCTTTTCCTTCAACCTGCCCTGAAATTGCTCATGGAGCTTAATTAAAGTGGAAAAAACCAACACCGGAATCTGTGCATCTGTCGTAAATATAAAATTCCCTGGTCTTTGGATAAATCTTTTTGAATAACCCCTTTGAAATACCGTTAATTTCAATAATTTATTTTAGATCATCTCAACTCGTTTGCTAATCACCCACCCCCCCCTTCTGATTTTTTTTTTTTTTTTAATAATAATTAAGTTCAATAATTATTTTATTATTTAGAGTATAATTTTATAGTGATTTAATGCTAGTATATAATTATAATTATGTCCTACTCATAAATGACTATGTGTGTTCTCATTCGACACCCGAATATTTGTATGTACAATTGTACAATTGGAATTAAAATATTAAGTAACTGTGTAAATAAGCAATTTTATATTAATATATAAAATCTATCCATTTATAAATTTTTGATTACCTTTTTTTAAGAATTTAATAGAATCTCCGCGCTGAGTAATATCTTTGGTAAATAGGTAATAGGTATGTTTGATTTGTACACTCAGCATGGTTATCGTTACTATATCTATGGTAGTGCACATTCTGTATATTCTAAATGATATGCCCAATCTTGAGTGGGTTCACGTGCAAACTATCCAGTAGTGTTACCTTAGTGCCTCATAACTGTATGCTGATAAAAGTTAGCAAAATGATGAAAGTTACAATAAATTCGCCTTTTCTTACTGCCCGAATTAGGTAACTAAAAGATTCCATTTCTTAACCCAATACTTTATTTATCTATTCCTTTCGGACCCTCTCTCTCTCTCTCATTCATCGTCTCTTTACCCCTCTCTCTCTCTTCTCTCTCTCTCTCTCTCTCTCTCTCCTTCTCCTCCCTTGCCTCCCTCCCACATACACACACAGTCAAAAAAAACCACACACATACACCATTTATCACCTTGACACATCACAGTTGTGCAGACGTAATGGTGCGATTTGGCATTTGCCCATCATCATCATTGTCAAACAACCCTCTTTCCCAGATGTACAAGCTCGTGGGTACTATTATACTTAGGGCAAAATTAATAGACGAATTCTGTATCACAAGTCACTGCCAAGCGTCGATTTTATCCTACACCAGTACGCAATCCGTGACTTAGCGCCACAGAGGTATTACAAAAACGTCTATTAATTCCGCCCTTAATGCAGGTACCTACGCCAAATCTGATAAGTTAGAAGAGGCCTGCCAAAAACATTATTTTCAGATACGGCTCGTTTTTGTGGAAAGTGCACCCTAATATGATGAGTAGGGAT
Organism: Bactericera cockerelli; assembly: GCA_024516035.1. Classification (NCBI taxonomy): domain Eukaryota; kingdom Metazoa; phylum Arthropoda; class Insecta; order Hemiptera; family Triozidae; genus Bactericera; species Bactericera cockerelli. Next base: position 11,432,613 of record CM044962.1, on the reverse strand, counting down.
AGTAATAAGAAGCAGTAGGTACATGAGCATTGCAAATGAATTTTCGTCCGAATTTTTGGCAATCAAGATAAGATACGATTTAAGTGTATATTGATCGGTGCTCATATGAGTAAGTTGCTATTTATAATAATAACATGTAGTTAGTTACTGTATGTACGAGTATGTGGTATAACTTTTTGAAAAGTCTTTCCTCGAAAATTAATGCAATATCCTAAGAGAAAGAGCAGTTAGTAGTCTGCAATCTGCATCACATCACAGTATCACACCCACGGCTACAGTAATGAACTCAAATTCTTCTCATTCTTAACGGAGTAACGTTTTCCGACTAAATAAATAATTATTTAAATTGTTTAATTATACATTTTCAGCTTTCTTGACATGCTAGCGTAATTACGGCCATGATAACTGCGCATCATGTTAGCTAAAATACAACAATTATTATCTGATGATAGGAAATAGTAATAATGTACTTTATTTCTATTTAGGTAGATACCTAGTATAGGTGTTATCATGATAGATAATATTATTGAGTGATAAATTTTCTAATAATTAATAGGTGGATACCTATAAGTACTGACATCGGGGCACTTGGCGCGGATTTACGGCACAAGTAGACATACAGCTAGGTAGTATAATTATTTTTTGTTGCTTATTTAAAGGTAATATTTAAGTTATCATATTTGTGTTAATCACTTTTGTGATGTCACAACTACTCAAACTCGCTTTACTAAATCTACGCTGGAACCGGGACTTGAACCACCGACCTCCAGGGTACAAGTCTGCCGCCGCCCTATCGATCAAGCTACTGAGGTCGATATTTAAAGGTAACATATTTGTGTTGATAAAAAATGAGTGATGGCACATTTATATATTGTCATACCTATATACATATACATAGTAAAATTCCCCGCATATTTAGTTCTCGAACTATTGACCACCTTGTTAGCGCTACCTAAACGATGGACATGTACTCCTAGGGGTGTCAGAGAAGTTGATTGGCTAATCGTAAATATGTAGGTATTATAATAATCTGTTTATAATGACTAAAAATGGTCGGGTGGAAGAGATTGTCTTGAACACTAACCCCACCCTTCATATATTTATCTATATTTTTTTTGCTTGAATTTTTATCAAAGAAATTCTTTGTACAAGTATATATGTACAGATTGTACAGCTATATTTTAACTGTATAATCTCAACAAAAAAATTCATCGATAATACAATAAATTATAGCTGTACAATTGTACAATGTACATACAAAGAAAATAAAGCTATTTATACAATCAGATTATTTATGATATTTCCAATCTATGTTCACTCTAAAACAGGCATGTCAAACTGGCGGGCCGCATGTGGCCCGCCTGGTCAATTTGTGCGGCCCGCTGCGAGCGTTAGGGTATAATACAATACTTCCTTATTATAAGATAAGGAAAGTTAAAAAAAAAAAAAAAAATATGGCTCGAGACTTATTTTCTTGACATCTGGCCAAAAATAAGCCGGTTCATAAGGATTTCTTATTGGTTTTTTAATAATTATAGGTACTTATTGTGTAGGTATTTTGTGTATTATTTCAAACCAATAAAATCAATAAACAAATTAAAAACCCTGAATTTTTTTTATTTATTTTACGTCAGGATCTTTTTTTACGAGAGGGGTTGAGTACCTGCGGCCCGCCAATGATCAGCACAACTGAAAATGGCCCTTCATACATTTTGAGTTTGACATGCCTGCTCTAAAACCTTAGTTAGACTATAAAAAGACAGTTTCACCAACATTATTGATAATATCCCGGAATTTTCACAAGGTTATTACATATTAATACCTGGAAATTTCCCGCGAATTTAATAAAGCACCCTTCATATTAATGTGTGTATGGAATTTCCATTGTCTTCGTGGAAATTATTAGATTTTCCTGTAGGCGGGATTTCTCTCTTGTCCCTTGACTAGTTTATAACTACTGCAAGGTTATTGTCTCTGTAAAAAATATGTATTGCTCCAATTGAAATGTAATGATAAATTTGCACAAAAATTATGACAACTTTAATCTTCAATTTACAGAGACGCATGCTTTTACTGGCGGTGGTCAAGTGGTTCCCTCCCTCTGGCAAACAGCAAAGACCAACGTATAATTTTGTTTAATGACACCCGAAACAACTGCCAAATTACGAAAACCGAAAAGTTCCTTTCAGGGATTTTATAGTTGTCTATGAATATGTGTCTGTTATTATGTATTATTTTTTTTTTAAATATACATATAATAATATGTTTATTATCATAGGTATATATTTTATTCAAATTCTGATACATCATCATCTTTTCGTTTTTAATCCAATTTTGGAGACCTCAGGATTTTATTATTATTATTAATAATAATAATAATTAATTATTATTATTATTATGTGAAATGTGTTCGGGTCCGGGACAAAGGAAAAGAAAATATTTGAGAAAACTCTAACGAATGCATCAAAGAAAATGTATCTTTATTCCACCAATGCAGTGATAAAAACACTGCCAATTATGGACACAATACTTCCTCGTGATTGCTTCACATTGTAAACACGTGCCAATTTTGAGATTTTATAGAAAATTACTTGTATCTCCAAAACGGCTCAACCGATTTTCTTCAAATTTGTTTTATATGGTAGAATATCATTTTTTCTACATTTTAAATTCCACAAAAAATTCTGTATCGGCAAGTCGTGGTCTTTATTTTTTTACTTTTTTGTCAGAAATTTCGGATTTTCTTAAATATCAAAGTCAAATTATACTAAATTTAAAAAAAAATATAAATAACCTATGTAAAACAATAATATGCATATTCTTACAAAATTTCATCGAAATCGGGTGTACCGTTCACGAGATATAAGCGTTTAAGTAAAAAGTTAGTGGTCAGGCGCATGGTCTCTTTCACCCAGAACCGCTAGTATGAATTCGATGAATTTAAAATGGGACCATCTACAGCACGTCTCCTATATGTGTGCAAAATTTCATCAAAATCGGTCGAGTAGTTTCTGAGATTTGCGCGTTACAAGGAATCGTTTTAACAGACCGACAGACCGACAGAACGACAGACAGACAGACCGACAGACCGACAGACAGACACAAAACCAAATTTACTCAGTAGGTTATGAAACGTCCAGAAATATGAAAATTTTTGAAATCGGAGCAAAAAAATATTTTTTTTTACAAAAACGAACACAATACTTCCGATTTCTAATATTAGAAATTTCTCGGAAGTAAAACTGATAAAAATAAAACTTGACATTTTTAAAACGTGTCAAAGAGAAGTTCGTTTGACATCTGCTAATTCGATCTAAACAGGTGAAAAGGAAACTTGATATTTCGACATCCCTATCGGATTTCCAATTACTTCCAGCTCTGGAAAAAATTCTCGACGTTTTCTCTTTTTTTTTCCACTGTCTGTTGTAATTTGGAATCCATTATATTCCAGGGGACTTTGTCGATCATTTTATCAAAAAATAATACTTCATGAAAATGATACGTTAAACTTCCAATATATCAAAGTGGGTGATTACTGCGATGAAAGTGATATAGTCATACAATATTCATGCATAAGTATGCACAATTACGTCGTCAGCTTTTCAAATGATGCGACATAAGTTTCTTTTTTCAGAAGTGATTGATCTACACAGGCTATTTATTTATATATTTGGTACTTTTTAGAGTTTAGAGCAGAGACAATCACTTGTAGCTTGCAATGTAATACATTTAGCGTCCATTAAATCAAATTAGTATCCTTTGTAAAATGCAAGGCAATAATGATATGATGACATTAATCGCAATGGTTTACCGAAACAATGAATAATCATCATCATCATAGGGTGGCGTCATCGTGAACGATGGTAGCCGGACAGTGGAGGAATGACTCAGCACTTCTACCACTGTCTTTACAAGGAAGCTAATAATTGACAAGGGCCCCCAGAACCAAGCCAATGCTGGTCTACTCCCTGTTTATTGTCCCCCAGCCAGAATGTATAATAATTGATAAACTCAGTATTAACTCACCCAATATGTAGAATTACCTATACTATATACTGAATCTTGTAACATAAAGGTTATGTTACATTTATTACAACCAATGTAGGTGTTGCATTTTGTACTTCTACCGACTTATAACCTTTGGCTTTCAATTAATTTGTAGCACCTATATTATTGACAAATGACAAAACAGAAGCATCGTATTATTTTTGCTCTTCAACATCTGAAATTATTCCAGAGGGAGGTTTAACTCCAGTCACTTTTATTATGTGGTCACAAACTAAAATTAATGAGGCAAATTCCATGCACTGGATGGGATTCGAACCAACGGATTCCTACGCTACCTGAATTACCAGACTAGCGGGTTAACCACTTGACTACCAGTGCAGATAGAGATATTAAGTATCAACTCTGAAAAAACATGTTAAAAAACTCAAGGATCGGGATTTTCTTATCCTAATCAATATTATACCATTGGTCTTAAGGAGAAGAGCTAAAACAAAACAATCACTGGGCAAGGTAGCGGCCAAGATTATTATGCAAATCCCTGGCTATCTCCTAAGTAGTCACTGCATGTCCGGAGAAAACCTTCGGGTACGATATACCTATCTACCTGATGTTTACGGCACTTGCTAGTGTTCCTAGCTATGCGGCTAGTTAATAGTTTTTTTTTTTTTTTTTTTCTTGTGAGAGGAGGTAAAATCTTCTATGGTTCAAGACGAAGTGCGGGGTTCCAGCGCTGGAAACAGTGCGCCATACCCGTTAAAACCCTCCTCTCCATCACCACAAACATATACCTGGAACCGTTTTGTACTTTACTTCAGGTGGCTAGTTAATAGTGTTCTTACGGTTTAGTTTCGGACTTTTTGAACCTCTTCATCTTCTAGGTTCTACACGACGATATTATTTTCCTGATTCTGTTCAGAGTCGTGAATTATGACATGTAGACTTAGGGCGAAATTAATAGACGTTTTTGTGATACCTCTGTGGCGCTAAGTCACGGATTGCGTACGGTGTAAGATAGGGAAAATCGACACTTAGCGAGGACTTAAGTCATTGATGTTGTCTATTAATTCCGCCCTTAGACTCTCAAATAATTTGGAAACCCCATTTGCAAACTCATGTATTAATTACCCCTATTTATCTACAATGTAAAGTTGTATAACTATGTGTGGCTAGTGTCTTTGGCCAATGAAACTAACATGAACATTCTCCGTTTCTTATGTCCACAGAAAAGTCACGTGATAGCACCACTATGACCTCCTCTCAGACGGCACTGGTCGCATCTTAGAAAGCCATGCTAGACAACAACACTATGGACCAGGCACTGGCTAACGTCTCCTCCCTCATTGACACCCTGGAGTTAAGCAACACCCTGAATGGTTGGAAAGCGGACCTGGCAGGCGTGTATGACAACCTGCTCAATGTGGCTCTGGGCGTCTTGTTCGTCCTGGCCATCCTCAGCAACTCACAGCTCCTGCACATTTTCATCAAGAGACCCGCCCTCAGGAATCTGAGCAACCAGTAAGTTCATCGCCCCTTGAATCCCTCGGTTTCTTGTAGATTTTTACTTCAAAGTAAACTGGAGAACATGTGAATAGTTGTCTGGAAGAACCACCTATGTGTTTGTGGGCACTTTTCAGTAGGGTACTTTTAGTAATACCATTAATGCAGCACCCAAATGCTCTGTTTTGACGAAAAAAGACGAATAAGAAAGAGTATGAACAACAATTTTGTATGCTGACTTCTCTAGTGATTCAAGACTTACACATAGGTGCCATTTTTGAAATGAAAAAAAAAAAAAAAAAAAATCGAAATTTTCACATAGGTGTTCTTCCAAACAACTATTCATGTACATATACTTCATCTAAAGAATTTGTGAGAGGGAATGACAGTATAGGTAAACAAGGTATATTCCATTCTATCATTTCCTGTGTATGATTTCAATATCATTTTTATTAATTGAATTACCTGCATTTACTTTCAAACTGATTCATCTTTTGATATCAGAATAATTAATTCCTATGTTCTATGGGTTTTTCTTACCCTGTAATTTGAGCACGTTTTCCGTACATGCTTCGATTATGTTGATGGTCACTGCTTTTCAAGTGCGATTCGCTTGTAAATTACAGTTGTATAATTATTCTATACTGGTTTTTGCATTTTCTACATCGAAATTTCACTTGGTTCAGTGGTTAAGAGCCATGGTTACTGACCCGGAGGTTGCGAGTTCGAATACGAGCCGGGGCGGAATATTCTGACTGAGTTTTTCCGTTTCCGGAATGGCATGGGTGTAAAGGTAAATTGCCCTGAAGTAATGCGAAAGCGGTTCCGGGGCACAATTACCTTCTTTTAAAAAAAAAAGTATGAAACGTAGGTATGATAATTAATTATTATTAAAATAAATAGGCGTAATAATTCCAAAGTACAAAAGCTATTAATAATAATGTGATTTTTTTATCATATGAGGTAACTGTCTGAAATATTAATATAAAAGAATAAGGGCGGAATTAATAGACGTTTTTGTAATACCTCTGTGGCGCTAAGTCACGGATTCCGTACTGTGTAAGATAGGGAAAACCGACGCTTACCAACGACTTAAGTTATTGATGTTGTCTATTAATTCCGCCCTAAGGCTTGTAAGCACAGCAACACTTCAAAGCGCACCTTTACTATAAAAACATAATTATTGTATTTTTAAAACTAACAATTATAAAAATATTTCTTAAATGTTGGTAGGTATTTAAAAAGTCTGGCTGGGGGACTATAAACAGGGAGTAGACCAGCATTGGCTTGGTTCTGGGGGCCCTTGTCAATTATTAGCCTCCTTGTAAAGACAGTGGTAGAAGTGATGAGTCATTCCTCCACTGTCTGGCTACCATCGTTCACGATGACACCACCCTATGATGATGATTGTATTTTTGTAGACTAATTTCTCTCCTCTGCTTCTCTCTGCTCCAGGTTCATCATCAACCTCCTGGTCACCAACCTCGCGGCCTGCTGGTCCATAGTTCCTATCCTCTACTACGACACCGTTCTGTACGACGCCAAGGAGCGGAGCACGGAGCTAAGCATGCTCATCGCGTGCATCATAGAGGGCATCACGGCCGGCATGTGCACAGCCAGCGTGTTCAGCGTGGTCCTCATCGCGGTGGACCAGTACTTCGCGGTGCTGGAACCTCTGCGCTACCACAGCATCATCCGGCGGAGAGCCACCTGGCAACTGTTCCTCATCTCCTGGGCCGTCTCCCTGCTCGTCGGACTGATGGGAGTCGCCAACACGTTCTACCGATCCGCCTACGCTGCAGTTTATCCGATACTATTTTCATTAATTATATTCCTCATCCCGTTCGTCGTCATCTGCTACATCTACTTCTGCATCTACTGGGCAGCTCACGAGAACAGTCTCCGAACGAGGAATAATTGTTCGAGTAGCTTGTTCAACGAGTGCAGCAACAGTGAGCTGAGGATCAGCAATGACAGTATCTTGAAAGAGGGAAAGACTGGTGACGTGAAGTTCAAACCAAAATCCACCCGCTGCAAGTGTGTCTCGAACTACAAGCAGCGGAGTCACGAGTCTTTGCCCAAGAAAGTGAAGCATGAAGCGAAACCCCTGCTGATGAAAGATCGGAAATGTAAACACAATGTTCACAAAGGAGTCAAAGTATCGAAACCCAATGATTTGTACCCAATCACATCCATTGAGGACATTGACCTCTTAACAGAGAAGAAAACGCCAGTCACACCAGAGAAGAAATTTGAGACCATCTGTGACGAACAAATCGTCATGAAGATAGATAGCAGGAATAACCTGGACGTTTTGGGATCAGACAGTGAGCAATCAGAGAGTCACAAAAATGAGTTGACACACACAGGAGAACCAGTGACTGAACTTGCGCAGCAACCCATGTTCTTTGTCACCAAGAACAACAACACTATTCTCAAGGTAAATAACAATCTGAAAATGAGCTCCCTGAATAGAGAACTCATTTCAAACACGATTGTGACATCCCTTGGTCAACATGTGGCACCACCTGGTATGTTTGAAGAGAACAAAGACTCTACGATGCCACTGCGCAATCAGTCACTGGCGTCTATTTCTGATCAAAACACTTCTTCTGTGATATCTCTAAGTCAAGCAGACGACTACTCTCTTGCCTCATCCCTGAGGAATAACGATAGCGTAGTGTCTCTCAGTAGTTATAATCCCTCCATCACTTCATCTGTGAGTGACATCACTCTGTCTCAGAACTACAGGGACCCGGTGGTGTCCTACTTCATATACGATGAGCTGCTTAGTTCTTATTTCTGTGATAAAGACTTTCTTTCTTCTCTTAATGTTAATAAAACTGATCTTGCCCAAGAACATGAGCCTGTCAGTTCACTGAAAGGTAAAGACTGTTATGTGAGGATCAGTTTAGGTTGCTACAACGGTATTGAAAATGTACATGTATGTCATTCTAAGCCTGATGATGTAATTGATGAAAATATTAATTGTGATAAACTTAGTTGTAAGAATAGTCAACCTTCAGGTTTAAGATTTTCCCAAGAATGTTTGGATGACTCTAGTCAATCGGCAGCGAGTGCTGATGATAAGCCTGCTGCTAGTGTTATCGAGCCGGTAGCAGTGACCTCTGAATGTTTTGATAAACAACGCGATCAAAATTCCTTGCAAGAGGGAACTTTTCCTAGAACGTGCCAAAGTACCAGTGAAGTATGCTCTAGTTTAGAGCAAACGCAAATCTCACAGCAGACTCATGTTGAAGGGAGCAGTGAAAACACCAGCAATATAAACAAAAATGAAGAGAGCTATTACGTTGTGGATGAGAGGCGAGCACCTCCATGCAAAAGCCGACTGTTCAAGAAGAACAATTCCACTGATGAAAGGAGGAAACAGTTCTACGAGAATGAGAGGCGGAAAAGTAATGACTCGAAATGTTCCAGCGATGATAACATGGAGTGTCAGTACTACAGGAACATGGATGTTTTCCACTGCCACAAGGAGAAGACGAGGAGCATTGACTCTGTCCTGTCCAGGTCAGGCGTCAAGTCCTTTCACCCCTCCAGCACTCGCTCTAGCTTGAAGAGCACCTCCAGTACGCTGGTCAACTCCCTCAAGCACAGGTTCTCCAATGCCTCCATGTTCAAATACCGGGAAGAGTCCCGCACCGCCAAGATCTCCTTGTCTGTCATCATCATGGCTCTCTTTTCCTGGCTGCCTTTCACTGTACTTCTCCTCCTGCATTCCCCTCTATTTAACGTCATCAACTACTCTCAGTATTCCTCCTTTACCTTTGAGAAGTTCGCCATCCTCTGCTTAAGTTTTCACTTTGTGTTCAGTCCACTCCTGTTCGCGCTCAGAAATAAGAAAATCAAGCGGGAGATGATCAAGATGTGGCGCTCCTGGTTTTGTTTCTTCCGCAAGCAGGACGAGGAGGAGACGCGGCTGAGGACTTCCTTCTACAACGACTACCACATCAACAAGCAGCGCATCCAGGCGCTCAAGGAGAAGCAGAGGCTGGAGAGTCAGATGAAGAGCATGAACAACGCTGAGACGATGACGTCAGAGCATCTACTGGGCGTCAAGTGTGTAGATCCAGCACCGCTGCAAGCTGCACAGCAGAATAGTTATGTAGTGAAATCCGACAACCAGGTTGACTCCAGTCTGGACAGAAAAATTTCATTTCTGAACAAACTACTGGCAATGAAACAGAAGTGCTGTGACTCAACCAGGACGTGGGGCAACAGATGCCTGAAGTTGACCCAGCCCATGCCCACGTCAGGAGATACCCAGCGCAGCTCTATATCCAGCAACACTGTCAGCACCAGCACAACGGATGTGTGCTGCGAAGTTTAACATCTGCTCTCCTTATCATTCCTCACTCCGTACATTCCACATATCAGACGCAAATCCCAATCCTATCAACGAGCAATGAGAAACAAAGGTCGCTGTACGAAGCATCAAGCAACACAGAGTGTAACTTCAGGGCAAAGGCACTCTCCAGAGTATACATCTAGGTTAAAGCCAACTATTTGCAAGTCCTTCAATTACCAATTTATTATGTCCGTGTTTTTTATTATTAAGGATAAAGGAACCGTTTTACTTAATATTATGTAAACCTGGTACCATGTACCATGGTTATTAAGGGTTCGAGCCTGCTTTACAGATTCTTTCATAAAGTTGTGTGTTTGATTCCCAACCATTCAGTGGCTTTTCAGTTTATGATGCGCTTGAGAAATGATTCAAAAATAGTGATACTAAGTTTAAGCTTAGCTGTTAGCAATGGGCTTGTCTTTAGCTTTTATGACCTTCCTTCAGTAAAATATATCCTTGAGGCCTTGACGAAAGTAACATAATTAACACGGTGATTTTGAGCCATGTGTAGCAACTATGCTTTTAGATAATATACAATGTCCTGCTATACAAAGTCCTGCTTTATCTTGTCCATCATTTTCAACTATTATTTTGTTACAGGGATCTTTTTCCTTTTTGGCCATACCATAGTAATTTTAATTTTCGATTTATCAACTAAGTATATTTTTTACGATTTATAAAAATTAAATGTTGCATTTACCTACCTATCTGTCTACAAAATAAATGTGAAATCCAAGAATTTTAAACAAATATTTTGAAGAAGAAAAAAATCTTTTGTGTTTTTTTTATTTTTTACTGAACAAACTTAACTACTTATGTACAAACCACATGCACATGAGTAAACTTGATACTATACAGTATACCCTGTAGTAAAATTAGGTAGGGTAAAGTACCTAATCAACTGATAGTGTAAAGGGTCACGTTTTAGGACCCCATTCATAATGGGAAGAAATTCGAAATGTTTGAAAAAGCTTCACTCCTAACCTATTATTGAGAAAAAAATTACATACATATAGGTATAACGAGTGAGGAACTTATCTTAGCAAAGAAAAGTAAGGAAATACATTATGTACATTGAAATCAACCCTTTAAAGTGATTTTTTTGATTTTTTTTTTTTTTTTTTTGTGGTGAAGCATTACTAAGAGCCTCCTGTACTTTTCGAATTCTATTACATTAATTTCTTTTTACTCTATTAATGCCGCCACTGGTCGTTACTCATACAAGTAACTACTCATTTTTCCTCACGAGGTATGAGTGGACCCCGAATATCCAAGTACAGAGCAGAAAAATTCCTGCCCCGCTGGGAATCGAACCCAGGTCACCATGCGTGCAATGCCTAGCGCGCTAACTCACTCTGCCACGGTGACTATCAACCCTTTAAAGTGTTTAAAGTAATAAACTTAGCAAAATTTAGAGTACAATTTTTGTTGGTTCGGGGGATCGAACCCGGACCCTTCCGCATGGCAAACGAATGCTTAACCACTGACCGTGGCTGTATTTTTTTTTTTTTTTTTTTTTTCGTTATTTATTTAGGTATTCACATTTTTTCAACAATCAACATCAAAAAGAATTAAACATTTAACAACCCTTTCAGCATAATGCTGGTGTGGGTTGTTGTGAAATATTATTTTAGAAAATTAAAGTAATTAAAAAAAATATAGGTTGAAAAGAAAATGCAGAAAAGAGAAGAAAAAGAAGGAAGAAAAATAAAGAAAAAGAAAGAAATAGGAAATATTGGAAAAAAATTAAAATGAAGAAAGGAATGATGGAAAAAGGGTAGAGGGTTATTCCCTCAAACTATTGAGGGGTTATTGAAGAATAAGATGGATGAAGATTCAGTGGGAAATATTGTTCTAACTACATGAGAGGGAAAAAAAATGAAGAAAAAAAAATTGTATAGCAAATAAAGAAGGGAAAGAATATAAATTAGTAGATTTTAAGATGTGTCATTGAGACAATCTGAAATTATGAGTCTGGTAGGTATAAGTTTGAAGGGTGTAGAGCTGTAGAGCCAGTCTTTGAGCATAATGAGGTAATTGAAGTGGAGGGTATGACATGAGAGTACTGAAGAGTGTAGAAAAGGAAATGGAACATAATAAGGATAAAGATGATAGATCAAGTGATGAATCAAGAGAACTGATAAGTGTAAAGAATGTTAGGATTGAGATATCTGAAGAGGATAGAAGTAGGAATATTATGGAAAAAAATAGGAGAATAACGATTAAGGTTCCATGAGAAGATTGATTTTAGGTACTGGGGATATAATTGAGAGAACAATAAAGGTCCAATGAGAGAATAGTATTAGAAAACCAGAAGAAATGGGTATTGATTTTTTGGGGGTAATTAATGGGTATGATATAGGAGGAGAATTATGCGAAAACTGAAAAGAAAAATAAAGTCATAATTATATAAGAGAAAGGAGATGGTTAGGGGATAGAATGGCATTAAAGAAAAGAAAAAAGATAGAAGAGGATATGAGATGAGAGATTTAAACAGCTTATAGGCCATAAAATAGAAGAAAAATAATAAAAGAAGAAAGGTGAAAGTGAAAGGTTAACAAGTTTGAGCAACAATTCTGCTGAAGTCCACCAAATCCTCCAAGTCCCCGATCTGCACAGGTCCTGATCCCTCGTCTCGACGAATAAATATCTTGCCTTCCCTGGTGAATGTGCTCTTCGCTCTCCTCTGCTTGACGAGCTGCCGGGTCTCATAGAAAAGTTTCTTGTTGTAAGCAGTGAGATGGTCATCAATGTAAATTTTGTTGTTTGATGAAAATAACAGACACTTTGTGGAGTTTAATTGATTGCATGTAAGTTTGTTCTTTTTATAAGATATGATGAAGTCACTCTTTACCTGTCTGTTTGTGAATTTAACAATAATGGGTTTGATACCAGCTGCCTTAGTGGGGACTCGATGAATGACTTCTATGTCCACTTTGAAGATGGGTACTCCAACTTTTTCACCTATTTCACAAATAAGGGCTTGCAGGTTTTCATCTGGAACCATGGGAATGTTGGAAATCTGGACATTACTTCTTCGAGAGTATTGTTCCAACTCGTTAACTCTTTTTTTCATTTCTCGATTTTCCTCCTTCAGTGTCTTGATATCTTCTTTATGTAAATCAACTGTTTCTCTCAACACTGAAATTTCATTCTCCAATATCTCCTTGAATTTTACCGTCAACCTTTCTTCCAATTTTTGCAATAAGTTTGCAATTTGTTCAATGGTTGCCATATTAGTGAATAAAAATAAAAATGTATGGAATGGCCTTGCCTACCAATGCCAGAAAAAGAAGAGAAAAAAAACCACTGACCTAATCGCGCGCTATCTTCGTTTGAAATTACTTAAGAATTTCATGGTTCTTCAGAAAATTTTCCGTTTTTATGGCGGCCCCACTCAGGCTGAGTGAGGAAAATCTTAGTAACTGATAGCTTATCACAGCGAATTGAGGGTACGAAGAAAAAGCTGTTATTGTCCTGTTAAGAATCTTTTAAAGTACTCTAGTTCAACAACAAAAAAATCATCAAAAAGTACTTATATAATTTTAATGAAGATTATGACTGTAGTGTATAATAGTTGGGATTCGATTTCCTATTCATAAAAAAGTAATCATATTTGTGTTTAGCACAATCGTGATAATCACAACTACCAAAACTAGCTTTACTAATTATTTGCTTAACTTGGGACCTGAATCACTGACCTCCAGATTACAAGTCCGCCGCCTTATCGATCAAGCCACTGAGGTCGGTTATCATGTCAATAGTTAAGTAATAATAGGTACCGGTGCTTTCCGGTACCTCTACCTATTATTACTGCAAGTTAATTCTGGAATGAAAAAGGTGATTTACAAATTTTAGTTTGTCCGACATTTTTTTAAAAACTTATCTCAATAATACATAAAATCGATCTACATTCTTTCACACATAATCAACGCAGCTCCGACGGGTGGCAAAATAATTCCAAATTTGGCACAGTTTCTTTTCGGTAAGTATTATTAGGTGCTTATAAGAACTTTTAAATGAAATCCTGGGTGTAGAAAAAAAGCCCCATAAGAACGTGTAGGTAGAGTGTGTTAGACTGAAAAATCCAACTAGTCAACTAGGTATGACTTCACAAATACGTATGCTCTTTCTTTCTATTCGGAAACTTTAAAAGTCATTCGCTTTTGTTTTCTTTATAATAATAATACTCTTTAGTGGAAGGTAGCCATCAGGCGAGGTTAATGCTCAAAGTATTTCTACCACCTAACTCTCAGAGTCTTATTATTATGTGGTCACAAACTCAAATTAATGAGGAAAAATTCATGCACTGGGTGGGATTCGAACCAACAGATCCCTACCCAACCTGGATTACCTGACTAGCGCGTTAATCACTTAACTACCCAGTGCACTTTTGTGGTTTTGATGGCGGAAATGGCTCTTACTGGTATATTTACGATAGAATCAGTGGTCTCTTAAGTTTTTTTTTAATTTGCAAGTGGTCCATTGAAATATACTTTCTCTGGAGTTCCCGTGTTCAAACATGTCACTTTTCGATCTATGCCAAAGTCTCATTTAATTATTATGATATTTTCATGTTAGCTGTCTCGTATTTTCATTGGATTTCCCCACCCGACATCCTTGTCGGTTGAACAGTATCAATTTAATGTCTTCATTCATAATGATTAAGATATTAAAAGTATATCTCTCTGGTGCTCTTGTAAATTCTCAAAATCTGTTGCCAACATCTTGTTTCGACCAAAAATTTATGGACAGTTATTTATTAGTCTGTAAAGATTATAATCAATAGCCTTGTCAACAATATAGGGACTTTTAAGTCTTACCTCGGCAGTATAAACAAGGTATATTCTATTCTATTCTATTCTATAGGTCTAACTATCTGCTATAATATATGTAGGGTCTGCTATCAAAATATATATGGAGAAAGAAAAATAATCCAGCCACTGTTCTACTGCCTCATTGTTGTTATCCTATCAGTTACCTAGGTACTACCCACTTGTCTGCTCTCTCTATATGTCTGTCCCGGTAGCTCAGTGGTAAAAGCGGCACTGTGTGAATCCAGAGATTCCAGAGGTCGCGGGTTCGAAACCCAGCCGGGACAAGACAAGTTAGCCTCTCATTTGGAATTTTTACCACATAATAATACGTTTTGGGCTTACTGCTGGAATAATGGGACTTAATAGTCCTAATCGGGCAGTATAAATAAGGTAATATTATTATTATTATTATCTCTTTTTTCTCCCTTTTTTTATTTTTATTATTATTATTATTATTTTTTTTTTTTAATTGTTATGTGATTATAAGTAATAGGATGTTGATCAGCCATTGTAAGGTCAACATCTGTTTTATTATTACAATAAATAAATACATTGAATTGAATTGAATTGAATTATTATATGCATAGACAGACTAAAACCAATACATAATATTCACAATAATCACAATTGCATTACATCGAGAGCAAAAATCTATGTTTACCTGTCTTATATCTTTATTACACAATTGCACATGAACCTACGTTTCAGAATCTTGTCAAAGCAGTGCAAGATAGCAAAAAATTTGAATTTAACACCCACTCATAAACCCTACTTCAAAAAATTACAGGTAGCCCGTTAGTGTATTAGCCATACACTAAATATAGGTATCTTTTGTTACAGCCATATATTAATTATTGCCGTGGATCGCCATAGATAAACGGCTATTCTTATAACAGTATAATTATTATCCCTAATATCACCATTACTGTCAAAAGTTTTAAAAAGGGGAACAAAATTCAGGTTAATAGATTACATTCCAACGCCCGGCGTCCCGTAGTCCAGCCAAACTTTAACGACATTTTTATCCATTAAAATCCTACTATAAAATAGGGCGTAATATGGGTGTACATACCATAATGTAGAATATAGCGTAGGTGTAGTTAAGGTACCTACATATTAACACAATGTAAACTGTAGTGTTCAGTAGGTGTAGATAAGGTAGACATCCTCTGTCGCGAACGCGAGGTGTTTTTAATTACTAGTCTGAAATATTTAATTAATAACTTTTGTAAACAAATGACAGACATTTTAACTTTAGGAAATAGGCCTAAAGTTAGTTGCAATTCAGACGCCGACGAGAGGAGTTGCAATCGAGACGCCGACTAGAGGTGTTGCAATTGAGACGCCGACGAGGGCGGAAGTTCAAGTTTTCCTAGAAGCTGCACCGACTAGAGGTGTGGCAAGTAATTTAGACTCCGACTAGAGGAGTACCGAGTTCATTAGTAGTTTCAATAGAGTGACATTTAGATATTTGATTAAATTAGTGAAGTTAAATAGTAGTGATTCAAATAGTCAATCTTTCATTTTGATATAATACAAAGTAATTTTATTATAGTCTGATTTTTGCAATAGTGCATAATCTAGTAAGATAAACAGTTTTGCCAAGTGACATTGATTCGCCATAATAAACCTATTATCTATGTTTAATTCATAACTATATAAGTACATTGTGAAAGTAATAAATATATAACCAAAACATTTAGAATCCCCCCTTTAGATCCACAAACAATTAGTTTTTATTTTCTCTGTCGTTATCTTCCACGTGTTCGCACCAGGCGAATTCACGACAGAAAAAATTTTTGGTAGCAGAGCGTGGTTACAATAAAACTACTATAATAAAGTTTTAATAAAGTGATCTAAACATAATTTCAATAGTTTTATCGTAAAAAGTACGAGGAAAATCAATATTTTTTGAAGTTAGAAACCGAACTACTTCCCGGTGCAGTGTATCGTCAAAGGCATAGTTCACGCAAGGGATTCTGGGATTACCAGACGCAAGGACGCCAGCCTTCAATATTCATGCGCGCGTTGGCAGACATCTTGTAATCAGAGCTACAGCGACAGCAGCGCTAGAGAGAGGATAGCGGCAATCTAGTCAACCCGGTTGAGAAGTGAAGTTGCACACAGAACATCTTTTCAAACAGCTGATAAGTTGCTAATTATTATTTTTAAACTTCTCACTTTTCTTTTGTTTATTGTTTTGATGAACATTCAAATTTAATTAAAGAATTTATTAATTAAGTCATATGGAAAAACACCTCAGGTGTTACCATTTTTTATGAATTAATATGATGACAATTTAATTGGTATTCTGCTATAACTATTATTATTAATTAGTATTAAAGTATTTTAAGCCTTTAATAATTTGAGTTAGATAGTAGCTTGATTTAAGGATCCTTTTATATCTATCTACAAGTATTAATGTAGATTATTTACTTGTTTAAATTTAGTAGTACCTATTGTCGTAGGAAATAGGTTACCAGGTACAATTTTTTAGCATCATAAAAACAACAGCCAATAGTAATTGAGTAATTTCTTATTACGTATTAGATACTACGTAGGTAGTTAAATAGCCATGAATTAGTAAGTATGTAATTTCTTACCCTGATTATTCTTATTTTAGTTGACAAATTTGATTATTTTCCCTTCTAATTATTTTTCCTTATCTTAGAGAAAAATGGCTTCAGTTGTTTTAAAACGTAACTTTACTAGAAGTAAAAATCAACTTAGTAAGGTCGAATCTACTGTATCAGAGATACACGTAATTCAAAGGTCTGCTTTCACTGAAGGTTTTGTGAAAGCCTCAATCAGTCAAATTATTTATGTTAAAGAGATATTAGCCCTTTATATCACTAGAAGAGATTTGTTAGAAAATGCTTTAACTGAAAATGAGTTAGAATTAGAAAACCTAGACACAACAGCTAGCGATGAGCTGCATGATAAATTGACACAGGAGATTTCAGAAGTGGAGGCTAGGATAGCTGATTATGAGTCCGTGAAGTTAGGAATTGATCGTCAGTTGGAATACAAAGAAAATGAGCGTAAGTTTTTGCTAGAAAAACAGGAAAATGAGCGTAAGTTTTTGCTAGAAAAACAGGCAAAGGATATTGAGCAAGAAGAAAATGAGCGTAAGTTTTTGCTAGAAAAACAGGCAAAGGATATTGAGCAAGAAGAAAATGAGCGTAAGTTTTTGCTAGAAAAACAGGCAAAGGATATTGAGCTAGTCGAGTTAGAATACAGAGATCGTATTAAGGTAGAAGAATTACGAATTCAGAAGATGGAATTAGATTTAACCAATCCTAGTGTCCAAAGAGCTCAACCAATGGACAGCTCCAGTTATAGTTTTCTGCCAAAGGTAGAACTTATTAAATTTGATGGTTCGGAACCCGAGAGGTACAGTGAGTTTTGGGAATGTTTTGTCCAAATCATAGATAGTAAGACAAATATTCCTGATAGTCTAAAGTTACAATACCTCAAAATGCAGCTTACAGGTAAAGCGTCTAAATTGTTAGATGGTGTAAAAATGACCAGTGCTAATTACAAACTAGCAAAGGAAATATTGCACGAAGCATATGGTAGTGAAGTCATTGTTGCAAATAAACTTTACAATGACATAGTGAAAATGACACTTCCCTCTAACAAAAAGGAAGATGTTCACAAGTTTTATACCGAGCTAGAAGTAAAACTGAAGTTGTTAGAGAATTTAGGAGATGTAGTAGAGAACAAAATTTTAGCTTCCGTGGTGTACAATAAATTGACTACAGGCACCCAATATGAGTTAGTAAAAAAAAATGGGGAAAATATATCTGTAGAGATCATTAGGAAACAAATGAAAGATGAGCTTAAAGTAGAGAGTGTCATGAAGTCTCTAGGCTCCACGGAAAAGTCTAACACTGCTAGGTCAGGTGAGTTTCAATTTAAATCACCCATTACTCCTATGAGATATGAGAAGAAACCTTATACCGCTGAGTCTCTATTAATAGTCGATAGACAACAGCACAAGAACAGTGGTATAAAAAATTCTAGTCCAAACACAGTTAGACGTAATAATAATTATAAATGTGTTTTTTGTGAGGGAAATCACTTTAGTGATGAGTGCCAGACTTATTCTACTCTGATTGAAAGAAAAAAGAAACTAAATGGGCGTTGCTATATTTGTCTGAGCTTATCTCATCCTACTCGTGATTGTAAAAATTATACCAAGTGTTGGCACTGTGGAAAAATTGGACATCATTATAGGGCACTTTGTCCAGACAAGTTTTCTAAAGGTCATGGACCTGATAAGCATTCAGAATACAGAAATTGGGACCTCATTAGAAGTAAACCTAGGTCTAACTCTGCGCCCAGATCTAGTTCTGTGCGTGATAAGAAGGTAGATATTAGTACTAATAGTGCATTAACAGGCCAGGAAAATGTGCAAGAGTTTTCCGCTACAACGGTATGCGCCGTAAATACTGTAGTTTTTATGCAAACTGCTGTACTTCATGTAAAAGGCAAGAATAGCAATGAAACTATTAAAGTTCGGGCTATTTTAGATACAGCTAGTAGCCATTCGTACGTAAGTGAAAGGCTGCAGAAGTTACTGGGATTAGAAACTGGTAAAGTAATGCCAATGAATGTTTATACATTTGGGGCTTTAGAACCCAAGCACATGAAAGCTCCAGAAGTGTCTCTAGACATGGTTACAAGTGATTCAAATTTTGAACTGAAATTATTGGTAGTACCTACAATTGTTAGTGCTGATAATAAACTATTATGTGACCGGGAGTTCATTAGGAAGTTAAATGAAAACTATAGCTTAGCTGACCGGTACTTATTAGATAATCCTGAAATGCAGTTTGACATACTCTTAGGAGTTGATTATTATGCCCAGTTTTTCTTGCCAGAGAAAATTAAAGTGAAAGGTAATTTGTATCTGTTCAATACTGTATTTGGATACGTATTTAGTGGAAATACCACAGGAAGTAAGATATCAGAAGATCAAAATATCGCTTCTTCTTCCTTGTATGCTAGAACTGAGGTAGGTTTAGATTCAACCGATGACGTGCGTAAGTTATGGGAATTGCAAACCATCGGAATAAAGGACAATTGTTCTATTGTAGATGACGATCTTGCCTTGCAGACTTTTGAGTCTAGTCTGCAATATAAAGATAGTAGATATTATGTAGATTTCCCATGGAAGAATAATACTAGAGACGTTCAGTCTAACTACGACTTAGTCATAGAGAGACATTGGTCAAAACCATATGTGTCTTCCCTACGTGAACGTAAAGTTACCATGTTTCGTCAGGGTAAAGTGACGTGTGTAGAACCAAAACTAGGCGAGGTTGTTTTAATTACAGAAGGTAAAAGAAAACGATCAAATTGGCCTTATGGTATAAAACGGAAACTGTACTATAATCGTCATAATAAAGTAGGTACCGTTGATGTTCAAGTTTCCAATGGTAACATAATTACTCGTCCTGTTAGCTCCCTCTACCCAATGGAAATGGACAAAAAAGATTATTGAGGAACAAATTAATATTTCTGAAGATTTACATTTGTTCATTATTCTTATTATTATTATTATTAAAATGTTATTTATTGATTTGTTCTCTGAAGAAGTTTAATTTTTTATGTTAAAACTTTCCAATTTTCAGAGATTCGATAGCAGTTTATTTTTCTTTTCATAGGTATGTCATGAAATATTTATGTTCAATATTTTTGTTTTAAAAAAAATAAAGTAAAATGCAGTCTTTTATTGTACTTATTCAATATGTTAGCATTCCAAGCAATCATAAGTAATTATGAATATTAGGAACTTTCAAGTTACAGAAGATTATTTTAGTTGTTTATAAAACCAAGGTTTATTATTTATTAGTACTTTATTCTGTAACTTATTATGATATTTATTTCTCTCTTATAATTCTATTTCCTTTTATGGGGGGGAATGTCGCGAACGCGAGGTGTTTTTAATTACTAGTCTGAAATATTTAATTAATAACTTTTGTAAACAAATGACAGACATTTTAACTTTAGGAAATAGGCCTAAAGTTAGTTGCAATTCAGACGCCGACGAGAGGAGTTGCAATCGAGACGCCGACTAGAGGTGTTGCAATTGAGACGCCGACGAGGGCGGAAGTTCAAGTTTTCCTAGAAGCTGCACCGACTAGAGGTGTGGCAAGTAATTTAGACTCCGACTAGAGGAGTACCGAGTTCATTAGTAGTTTCAATAGAGTGACATTTAGATATTTGATTAAATTAGTGAAGTTAAATAGTAGTGATTCAAATAGTCAATCTTTCATTTTGATATAATACAAAGTAATTTTATTATAGTCTGATTTTTGCAATAGTGCATAATCTAGTAAGATAAACAGTTTTGCCAAGTGACATTGATTCGCCATAATAAACCTATTATCTATGTTTAATTCATAACTATATAAGTACATTGTGAAAGTAATAAATATATAACCAAAACATTTAGAATCCCCCCTTTAGATCCACAAACAATTAGTTTTTATTTTCTCTGTCGTTATCTTCCACGTGTTCGCACCAGGCGAATTCACGACAATCCTCTACAAGTAAACATCATGGTGAATGTAAATTATATCTCCCTTGCCTTTATCCCATATTAGCTTGTGTTGCTATTATAATCGGCATTAACTTCACTTAGCCTGGGTAGGGCCGGAAATGCCAGCCTCACGTGTTTGGAAGGAACAGAATTTTCTTCGAAAAGTCTGCTCCAACGGGGATCAAACTGGACTACAGGCAGTAGTCACAATCGATACGCCACAGTGGTTGATTATAATAATTTACGTCAACTAAATTCTAGGGCTAATAAAACTCTTCGATTGCATTCAAAAGTATTCTACAACAATGATTCCGTTGGAAATGCTTTATTCTTTCAAAAAAATTCATAAAGAAAATACAGGAAAATTCTCCTCTCTAACAAAGGCAACAATAATTTTTTTGACCTGTATTTGAAACTAACCACTTGAAGGGCTGGGCAGTCTGTATCTAGGAATACTTTTTTTGTCATGACCATTGACCAAACTGCTATTATTATGATCGACATTCAAATAAATATATTTATTTCTTATAGAGAAACTCCAAAGCTTTAGTTGGAACCACTCATTATTTTATTATTTTTTAAAGTTCAAGAACCGTCTTTTTCTAGTGCACATTGCCTATCTACAAATATACGGCGCTCATATAATTTTTATTTGAAAATGTATCAAGGTCATCTCGTGATCCCTTGACGGACGTGTCAGCCACTAATCGTTGGGCCAACTAGTCTAATCAACACATAGACTGGGTATAATAGGGCCGAAATATCAGCAGAACATCGATGTCACCATGTTTTCCATGGGTGTATTCATAACGATCGATAAGATGGACACGTATAAAATAATATTATACAAGTATCTTTCGCAAATCTGATATTGCGTAGGTAAGTTAAGTCTCATTAAATGACTATACTGGGTATTCCTTGGCCTAGGAAAAAATTATTCGTCATGAGTCATGACATTTTCACTGAGCATTTTCACCCTCACTTTATTTTAAATACCTATGCACCATTCCCCTTATTATGAACCTCCTTTGAACAAAAATTTGGTTTGGTAACCACTGGAATTTCTTACTTGTTGAGATTTCTGCTAACTTCTCATTTCGCATCGATAAAAATATAAACAAACACCAGTGGAATGGAAATAAATAACTGGAAAAGTGATAATATTCGGATTGGATGGTATTGGAAGAATTTCACTGATTAGACAATAAAAATTTAATTTTATTACTTTTTTCTGTGTAAGTAGGTACTAAATTAGAGTCTCATGATGTGATGAATTAATATATTATCTTCGTTAGCTCTCCAAGAAAAAAGCAAAATGTTAGTCCAAGTGCGCTCTTGAGACCAAACTTATTTTCTTTGTCTTGGTGAAGTGTTCTTCAGAAAAAAGGTAGGTAGCAATTTGAAATTCTAATGTTAACTTGTTAAGATTCAAAGTAGTGTCATATTTTGAATCTGAATACTAGGTATGGCTTGCATAGTCACAAACAGATTGATAAAGCATGGTCATTAGCCATTTGCTTGTGTATTAAGTTGATTGGTTAAATCTGTTCATTAACTACTATGCACTTGGGCCTGTTTCATATATTATTTAATCAATTTATATAAGTGCCTGAAACTAGGGATGAAAAATCACAGTAAAAGAATCAATCTTTTCAAAAAAAAAAAAAAAAAATATGTCTTTCATAGCCTTTTTTATCCTGTAGCCATGAAACAGGAGCTACTGTAGATGCTTGTGGTCAGTGTTGTAGCCTGCCCATCCCGTAGTATGCCACCCCTCTGATTGGCGAGAAGTGACACAATACTTCCCAATTAGGTGGTGGGTCAACACAAGTGCACCGGAAAGTATCCCTTACAAACAATTGTCACCATATTTTTTTGGCAAGGGGGATCATACCCAGGACCTTCTGCATGGCAAGCAAAGTGCTTAACCACTGAGCAAATCATGCGCTCAAGTTTATTGGAAATTGGGAACTGAATATTTTTCCTAAAAATCATTTCCAACCTGAAATCTTCATAATCTTTGATTGTATACCTAGAACCATTGTTAAAAATTCAGAAGAGAATTAAAGGATGCTTTGAGTAGCCAAAAAAAAAAAAAAAAAAAACTTTTTGTGAACTTTTGTCAGTATTCATAGGTAGCCATACCAAATTTCAGCAGAATTATTTCCGAATAATGTTTATTTGTTTTTTTTCCTTTGCAGGATGTTAAATATAAATAAGTGGCTGTTGTAAACAATTATTCTGCCAGTTATACTTCTAGTGTCTAACACTCTCATATGAATCATATGATGGAGGACAATTAATCAAGCATGGAGCAACTGACTTGTGCTGGTTGCTTGAACAACATTGTTGAAGATGAGTATCTGCAAGCTCTCAAGCAAGACTGGCACACAGATTGCTTCAGGTGCTCGGCTTGTGATGTTATGCTTTCCAATTGGTACTTTGAAAAGGATGGGATGTTGTTCTGCAAAGACGATTACAACAGGCAGTACGGAGAAGCATGCCATAATTGTGCACAGGTGAGTTTTTTTTTTTAATTTCATTCCTTGGGGTGAAATTCAAACACATTTATTGAACAAACTTTTGAGAGTTGAAAAACATTAATGACAAAGAGTTATTATTATTCCACAATTTTTGGTGATATTCAAACTGCAAAGTCAGAATTGACAACAATGGATCACTTGCACCTATGTATTTGATTTTATTTTATTTTATGGATTATCAAAAAAGTTTATCAAAAGGTTTTCCATGGTATTTTTTGTTTAATTGTTTCTGCTGAGCCAAGTAAACTTGTTAAATTTTAGGTCAAATGGTGGAAATTTGAAATATTTTTTTTAAAAGTTAATACACAAAACAATTCCTGACTTTAAATTGACTTTATTTTGAGCAATAAAGATGTCTGAAACCGAGAACATGATGCAATAGTTGGTAGTAAAAAGCCACAGAAGAATGTGTAGGTAGGTAAATATGACATCACTAATATGCATCAGCTTTTTTCCAATTCGTCTTTGGGTTTGTTTTTGTGGTTTTATTGGCAGAAATGGCATTATCTAGTATATTTACCATAGAACCAGAATAAAAATTAGTCATCTAAAAGTGCTGAATGTACTTATTTTTGTCCTGTGTAAGAACTGTAATTGAGATTCCTTATTGTATTTTGATTTATTTACCCAGATGATGAGTGGTCCTGTTATGATAGCAGGAGAACACAAGTTCCATCCTGAGTGTTTCAAATGTGCCTTGTGCAGCTCATGTATTGGTGATGGGGAATCATATGCTTTGGTGGAGAGGTCTACTTTGTATTGGTGAGTTTATCTTTTTATAGGACTCAGGCAATTTTATCTGCAGCAGTAATACATACAAGTTTCAACTCCAGCGATTACTGGCACCAAACAGAAAAATAAATAAAAGAGAAGAAAGCTTTGGGATGCGGGACCAAATATTTACTCTGAGAGAAATTAGACTTGCATCTAGTATTCTAGTAGGTAGGAACAATATCTTATGCCACTTTGTTTATTTTGGTATTCTCCCAAAATTGCAAATAAAATGTGCCCTTATTACCTATCTTAATATATAAATGTCAAAGTCACTGACTGACTGACCACTGACTGATCATTGCTCTACAGCCCAAACCGTAAGTCCTAGGAAGCTGAAATTTGGTAGGTAGCTTTGTCTTATAGTCTAGATGTGCAATAAGATGGGATTTTTCGAAATTCCCACTACAACACCTGCCATTGGCGAAAAAGGATTTTTTGCTTTCACGGCCATGCCTCGGCCCGCAAAGCGGGCGACAGTCCGCTTGTGTAGCAATAAAAATAAGATATCATTTGGGAGATCCTTGATTAATACATATTTTATTCACAACAAATTGATGGAGAAAAATAAGTTAATTCTCTTTTCATTTCAGTGGTTTGTGTTACAAGTCTCAGGTCCAACCTCTGAGTCAAACCAAGGATTCACCATTGATGAGGAAACCTCACTCTATTCGGCTTGTGAAAATACAACCCAGCCAACATTGTAATCAAGGCATGAAGCTAAGTGTAGACACCTCACCACCCAAGCCACACTTTTCCTCTTTATGTATATCTGAGTAAGATTTTTTTAAACAAACAAAAATATATCTAGAGTATTTTTAGGAACCTCACAATTGTTTGAGCTGAAAGAAGAGCTTAATATTATATCAAAAGATGGTTGGTGATTTACCATGTTTCAATGAAAATGGAATTTTCTTTCCATGAATACACAAGGTGTTCTTAGGTAGCTTCTTGAGCTCTGAGTATCACACTAGATTAGCATACATAGGTTTGTACCTTTGACATGTAGAAATGTTCTATGCTGTACTTTAGAATTTAGATGTCTATTGTCTACTCTTACCTCATGAGGAAAACTGAGTAGCTTCTAGTACAATAGTAGTGATCAGTGCTGACATTTTAAGTATACCTAATATTGGAGCCAGGGAAATTAAGTTTCTAATGCTAAGACACTTACTAAAATTATGACAACTACCAACACAAAAAGTGCATAATTAGATAAATTAAATAAAAAAAACATACACACACAATACTAAAATTTTGCTTTTACAGGCCAATGCAATTAAATTATCCTATTGTTTTTTCAGGTGGCTCTGGAATCTTGTGATGCATTTTATTTGTCTTGCCATTACCCTAGTCCAAGTGACGTACAGATATTGCGTGGGTAAAACTAACATGCCCCCTGTACAAAGGTAAGAATGCTGTGGACACTGATCCCATCTCTTAAATCTTGGTGGTTCGATTTTAATATGATACGAACATTTCAGATTACGTTTTGTAATTTTTATATTCTTAGCTCCTAAAAAAATAAAGGAGTGTACCTATTCAAACTTACTTCAAAGGCTAAATTAATGCTCAGGAATCATACATGAGCTGAATATCTCAAATCCACATTAACATGAACCTTCTTTGAACACACAATTTAACCTTCAATTAACATGGATCTAATCTTCAATAAACAATAAACATAACCTTCAATAAACCTACAATAAACACAATTTAACCTTCAATAAACAATAAACAGGAGCTCAGTCATCAATACCATACAAGATTAATTTGTATCTTGTGCCTTGTACTCAAAGATTATAACACGGACATGTTCTAATTATAGTAATAATGTTTCAGTTTGGAGCCGTGCACTGATCTCATGAGTTTGCATCTAGGAGACAGGATCCTAGAGGTGAATGGAACACCCGTGGGGGATAAACCTTTGCAGGAGGTACAGAGTCTCATTCGGAACACCACCAGCTCTGTACTTCAGGTTTGTTGAAGAATTTCATTGTTAAATAATAATAATAATTGATTTTCAATATTACGAATTATTCTCGAGTTTTTAAATCTATGAAATAGGTACTTTTGAAGTTACTTTTATTCGTGAATTTGTTATATGTATAGTAGTATACACTTACCGGCAGCATTATGCGCTCACTTGCTATTTTCTATTTCCACCCATATATTTAGTGGACTAAATTTGACATAAGTATTCAAGTAGCTGGTGCAGTGGATCTGAGCTGAGAGGTTGGAGCTCAAGTGCTGGCTATGCAAAAAGGTACATTTTATTTGGGCTGGAACTGCCTACATTTCTGATTAACACAATTAAATTCTTATACACAAATATATTTGAAACCCATTTGTAAATGTAAAAATTGTTCATCTTTTATTTTGTAGAAAAAAAGAAGTAAAAATAATTTGATGAAGTGCTTTTCAGGAGTATTTATGTTATCATTAAGAAATATATGAGGAAGTCATTCATTGGGTAGTATTTGAACCAACGGATCTCTATACTACCTGGATTACCATACTAGCACTTTAACCACTCGAACACCAATGCATAGTGTGTAGAAATAAGAAGTGAGCAAACGAACCCCAATTGCATGGAAACGCCACATAGTGCGACACTATCGCAAGGGAGTAGAATATTTCTCGCGGTCTGTCTCGATAGCTCAAAAAATTGAACTTATTGAACTATTTTGTTTACATTTGATATGGGGGAAGAAATTTTATGAGGGACGAGGAGAGGAGACTCCTTTGCGATACTAGCGCTGAGGACGCCACGATGCAGGCCGGCGGGGGTGGTTTCCACACTTCTTATTTCTACACGCTATGACCAATGTACGACAAATAATGCTGCCAGCCTCTAAGTTACACCCTAAAGATCCTTATAAATGATATTTCACTTAAAATTACTTAATAGTGAAATGTCTTATAAGCTCTTCAAAGCTTAGGAGAAGTACCTTTATATAAATGTATCTTTATAAATAAATAAACTATATATAAAAATAATAGTGTTACTTTATTACTTTCAATCAAAATATCAGAAGTATTGTGTTTACTTTTGTATGTATTTTTAATCCAACACCGATGAACTTTTTCATTCACAGCTCACTATCGAGCATGACCCAGATGCTTTGACGCTTGACCCAGCCATCTTGCATCAAAGCAAGACTCTTGATCCAGACATCCTGCATCATAGCAAAGCACTTGACCCAGACATCCTGCATCATAGCAAGAGGCATGACCCGGACCTGTTCACCCATGGCAAGAGGCATGACCCCGCCTCTGTCCCCTCCTCTCCTTGTCTCATGCCTCCTCCCCCCTCCTCTCCTTGTCTCATGCCTCCGCCCCCCTCCCCTTGTCTCATGCCTCCTCCTCCCTCCCCTGGGAAAGACAAGAACAAGCCCTGTGATGTGAATGAGAGGGGGAGGGCTGAGATATTGATGAATGGGAAGGAGAGGAGTGGGAGGGAGAGGGGTCTGAACAGACTGCGGGGAGGCAGCTCCAAGGAGAGATCCAGCTCCCTGTCCCGACTCCTGGAAGAGTAAGTATCAGATCTGGAAGAGTAGTATTTGGAACAATAATAATAATAATAATAATATCACCTTATTTATACTGCCCGAATAGGACAGTTAAAGTCCCATTTTTTCAGCAGTAAGCAACACATTATTCTGTGGTTAAAATCCCAAATGGGAGGATAACTTGTCATGTCCCGGCTGGGTTTCGAACCCACGACCTCTGGATTCGCAGAGTGCCGCCTTTACCACTGAGCTACCGGGACAGACAGAAAATAGTGAAGTGAATCTGGCACTTTTTTCATGTGTCAATTTTTTGCTAAAGTTGGGACTTACCATTTATGTAAATAAATGTCCTTTTTTTATGACTATCATAAGGGTTGGGTGGAAGAGATTGCCACAGGCAATAAACCCGCCCTTTAGGTTGGACATTAATAGTTTTTATTTTCTTCTTTTTTTTTTTTTTTTGAAAATATTTTTATTTTACTCTTTTTCTTTTAGTAATATTTTTCTTACATATTCCATGTCCTTTTTTTATGACTATCATAAGGGTTGGGTGGAAGAGATTGCCACAGGCAATAAACCCGCCCTTTAGGTTGGACATTATTGTTATTTTCTTTTTTACTTATTTATCATGTCATTTGTTTGTTTTTTCTAAATTTTATACTGTTACCATTGTACTCTGTCCTCCTAATAAAGCATACTATAATAATATCATTAATATCTATGTGGTCGTCTCCATTTTCCAGTGGGCCGCCCAAGCACAAGCGCCCCGGCCACCTATGTGATCTGTCCAGAACTCGGTCCCGCTCATTTCGAGTGGAGGCCAGCAGGAGTCAGATATTCCGGGCCTCGGATCTGGTGCGGGGGCCTCTGCTGGGTGAGTACAGGATAGAGACCCTGAACTCAACTGAAAATAGTATACCTAAATGTCTGGAAAATCAGTGGATACTCGCTTCTCTCGCGGAAGATCGAGAAGAAAGGGTTGGGTGGAAGAGATTGCCACAGGCTATAACCCCGCCCTTTAGGTAGGACATTAGTGTTATTTCTTTTTACTTATTTATTTTGTCATTTGTTTGTTTTTTCTTAATTTTATACTATTAACATTGTACTCTGTCTTCCTAATAAAGCATACTATAATAATAATGAGATCCTGGATTCGATTTCCAACCCTAATAAACTTCATTAAAAATAGTACCTATAAATGTATGGAAAATCAGTGGAACTGGATGCTCGCTTCTCTCGTGAAAGATCCCAGATTCAATTCCCAGAGCCGACAAAAATATTCAAAATTTAGTTACAGTTGTTTGTAAGGGATACTTTCCGGTGCCCTCGTGTTGACCCAGTATCGAAATGGGAAGTATTGTGTCACTTCTTGCCCATCAGAAGGGAGCCATACTAAGGAATGGGCTAACTACAACATAGATCACAAGATTTGAAAAAGGCCGTGAAACACTCATCTTTTTAAAAAGATTAAAACAAAGAAAATTATGTCAAATTTAGTCCACTAAATATATGGACTGAAATAGAAAACAGCAAGTGAGCGCATTATGCTGCCTGTAAGTGTATAACTGTATATGTATACATGTAACATATTCATGAATAAAAGTAATTTCAAAAGTAGATTTAAAAACTCATAGATTTAAAAACTCCAGAATAATTCGTAATATTGAAAATCAATTATTATTATTATTTAATGATGATACAACAACTTTTTTATGTTTCTTTTCACCAGGTCAAGGATTCTTTGGTCAAGTGTACAGGGTGACTCATAAGGAGACAGGTGAAGTGATGGTTCTCAAGGAATTATACAGGGTAGACGAAGAAGCAGAGAGAAATTTCCTCAAAGAGGTGAGAAACATGAATAAAAAGAAACAAGTGCCCAAAAAATTGCATTGGATCACATCATGAGAACTTTGACTTTTTCTTTATAGGCCATTAAACCCTTGGGGAACTGGTAGCTAGCCTTGCTTGTTAGGGTTGGTCTGTTGTCTGTTTTAGTCCTCTAGCGAGACACTGGTCTTTTCCGTGTTTATTTATTTATTTAGAAACTCTTTATTAGTAGAACATATATACAGAC
Organism: Bactericera cockerelli; assembly: GCA_024516035.1. NCBI lineage: Eukaryota > Metazoa > Arthropoda > Insecta > Hemiptera > Triozidae > Bactericera > Bactericera cockerelli. The sequence goes on along the minus strand of CM044962.1, from coordinate 11,402,472 downwards.
AAATAATGGTAAAAATTAAATATAAAAATTGACAATATTAATATACAAGAAAAAAAAAAAACAAAATATATACATATGTCCTTACTAAAGGGCGGGGTTATTGCCTATGGCAATCTCTTACACCCAACCCTTGTTATTAACTCCTGTTTAACTCCCCCAGCCAGACGTGTCCTCCGTGTGTGACCTTGTAGTCACCTGACTGTACCGGGAGCTAGTATAGTCAAAAAATAAGATATTAGGATATTAAAGATAAGAAAAAGTTTCTATGATTCTGCGCTACCCACTAAAATTGTGATATAACAACACAAATCCCGTATTTTTCTTTCTAACCAAAGTTACCCAGACGGGAAGAAAATGAACCAAACTGGAAGCAAGTCATTTTTCTTTTGGAAGAGGAAAAATTTCCACTTCCAAAATTAACCAAAATGGAAGTAGAAAATTCTTGCTTCCAGTTAGGTTCATTTTATTCCCGTTTGGTTAACTTTGGTTAGAAAATGAAGTTAACCTTGGAATAATATGGAAATATTTGGAAAAAACCTAACCTGGATTTTTTTTTTTTTTTTTTTTAGAAAGAAAAATACAGCTAAAGAAACACAATCAGGTCGGGTTCTACGAAAAACACCTAACCTAAAAAACCTGAAAAACACGAAAAACGTTCGTTCCAAAGGATTCGTCAAGATAGCGCCAGTAGAGTTTTGCTCTAATCTCTACTGGCTCTAGATCTTGACGAATCCTTTGGAACTAACGTTTTTCGTGTTTTTCAGGTGTTTTTTAGGTTAGGTGTTTTTCGTAGAACCCGACCTCATATTCCTCTCGTCGTGTCTAGGTAGCCGTGCTGCGCTCGCTGCATCACCAGCACGTGATCCGCTTCATCGGCGTGCTGTACAAGGACCGCAAGCTGAACCTGGTCACCGAGTACGTGGCGGGCGGCACGCTCAAGGAGTTGCTGCAGGACCCGGCCCAGGCGCTGCCCTGGCCACAGCGAGTCGGCCTCGCCCGCGACATAGCCTCGGGCATGGCCTACCTGCACTCCATGGACCTCATACACCGGGATCTCAACTCACAGAACTGTCTAGTCAGAGAGGTACTTTACTTTACTTTCCGAGTCCATGTGTGATGTCATGGTGGTGGAAGGATTGACATGGGTGTACCCTTTGGACGCCTAGAACCATTGTTCTGGACTTCTTCCGCGTCCAGTGTGTAGTGTATGGTGTATGTGTAGTTTGTTGAAATTATACACCTAAAACTGACAATTTTAAGACAAATATGTCTTAAAATTTGATTGGAATTTTAAAATTCATAGTCAGAGAGGTGAGGAACTGTCGACCTGGCTCTCAGTCTCATAATCCCTAATTCTCTTTTGCTGCAATCCACCACATATTGAAAAGGGCTGAAAGAAGAGCTTAATATTATATCAAAAGATGGTTGGTGATTTACCATATTTCAATGAAAATGGAATTTTCTTTCCATGGATACTCAAAGTATTCTCAGGTAGCTTCTTGAGCTCTGAGTATCACACTAGATTAGCATACATAGGTTTGTATCTTTGACATGTAGAAATGTTCTATGCTGTACTTTAGATGTCTATGGTCCACTTGGTCCACTCATACCTTGTCTCATAATTCCTAATTCTCTTTTGCTGTAAACCACCACATATTGAAAAGGGCTGAAAGAAGAGCTTAATATTATATCAAAAGATGCTTGGTGATTTACCATATTTCAATGAAAATGGAATTTTCTTTCCATGAATACTCAAGGTATTCTTAGGTAGCTTCTTGAGCTCTGAGTATCACACTAGATTAGCATACAAAGGTTTGTACCTTTGACATGTAGAAATGTTCTATGCTGTACTTTAGATGTCTATGGTCTACTCATACCTTGTCTCATAATTCCTAATTCTCTTTTGCTGTAATCCACCACATATTGAAAGAAAAGCTTAATATTATATCAAAAGATGGTTGGTGATTTACCATATTTCAATGAAAATGGATTTTTTCTTTCCATGGATACTCAAGGTATTCTTAGGTAGCTTCTTGAGACTATTAAATGAAGAATGTGTATGTATGATGAAAGTATAATAAAGTTATTGGAGAAAAAAAATCACCCCTTTAACCGTTGCACAACGCAATGTGGTTAATTTGAACGTAATAACCAATCAGAAAGCGTTGTGTGACGGTTGAGAGGGAGATTTTGGATTATGAGAGTGAGAGTGGTTTCTGGAATGAGGGTCTGTTTTTATGTATGTATGTACAAGTGTACATACCATACCATAGATCTTCTTCTTTTAATTTACCTTTTCCCAATCTTACTGAGGGTTGACATTTGTTCCATAAATCCCTCTCCTTCGATTCCTTTCTATTTAGTGCGTCCTCTTTTCTTCAGTTTTCTTTCTTAGGTCTTCTTGAACTTTGTCTATCCATCTCTCTCTCTTAAAAGCAAGAATAGTACGTTGAAATTATCAAGAAGGGGTTATGGTTCTTTCCACTCATGCAGCTCATGCTGCAATACGCCTGTAACTGTAAAAAAAATTCTCACACAAAGAACACACATTCATTACAATGAAATATATAAGTTCTCAGGAAAAACTTATAACTATACACAACTCTTGGTAAAACAAATAAACATCGAAATAATTTGAAGATAGAAAACACTTGGCTTTTTTGTTTTTTTTTTTTTTTTGTTTAATTATTTATTTTCAGATGGCCATTTCGCGAATTACTGCATCGTCAGTGAACTAATAAAAAAAACTCAAGGTTTATTTTTTTTGTACGATGCCGACACTGGCAAAATGGCTATAAATAATAAGGTAAAACAAAAAAACCAAGTGTTTTCTATCTTCAAATTATTTCGATGTTTTATTTGTTTTACCAAGAGCTGTGTATAATTATAAGTTTTTCCTGAGAACTTATATATTTCATTGTAATAAATGTGTGTTCTTTGTGTGAGAATTTTTTTTACAGTCACAGGCGTAGGTATTGCAGCATGAGTGGTTTCTATCTTCAAATTATTTCGACTCATTTATTATTAATTTATTCTACCTACTGAATCCTTTTCTCTCTCCAGAACAAATCCGTCGTGGTGGCCGACTTCGGCTTGGCCCGCGTCATTCACACGGACCCCCCCCCTCCTCCCTTATCGGCCGCGGCCCCCCGAGGCCCACCCCTCTGGCCAAGGTGCCTCGCAAGGCCGCAGCGAGGCGCGCCCCCAGGAAGAAGCGCTACACGGTGGTGGGCAATCCGTACTGGATGGCGCCTGAGATGATGACGGGTGAGTACTTTATTCATCATCATTATAGGGTGACGCTACACGGTGGTGGGCAATCCGTACTGGATGGCGCCTGAGATGATGACAGGTCAGTATTTTTTTTTTTTTTTTTTTTTTTTTAAGCTTTATAAGGAGGACAAAGTACACAGGCAACAGTATAAAATTAAGAAAAAAAAAAAAAAAAAAAAAAAAAACAAATGACAAAATAAATAAGTAAAAAAAAGAAAACAACAATAATGTCCTACCTAAAGGGCGGGGTTATTGCCTGTGGCAATCTCTTCCACCCAACCCTTTGGGTGGAAGAGATTGTTTATTTTTTTATCATCATAGGGTGGCGTCATCGTGAACGATGGTAGCCAGACAGTGGAGGAATGACTCATCATAGGGTGGCGTCATCGTGAACGATGGTAGCCAGACAGTGGAGGAATGACTCATCATAGGGTGGCGTCATCGTGAACGATGGTAGCCAGACAGTGGAGGAATGACTCATCATAGGGTGGCGTTATCGTGAACGATGGTAGCCAGACAGTGGAGGAATGACTCATCATAGGGTGGCGTCATCGTGAACGATGGTAGCCAGACAGTGGAGGAATGACTCATCATAGGGTGGCGTCATCGGGAACGATGGTAGCCAGACAGTGGAGGAATGACTCATCATAGGGTGGCGTCATCGTGAACGATGGTAGCCAGACAGTGGAGGAATGGCTCATCACTTCTACCACTGTCTTTACAAGAACGCTAATAATTGACAAGGGCTCCTAGAACCAAACCAGTGCTGGACTGCTGGTCTACTCTCTGTTTAAAGTCCCCCAGCCAGACTGCTGGTCTACTCCCTGTTTACAGTCCCCCAGCCAGCCAGATTTTATTAGATTAGAATAAGGGTAACATTTTAATTTTTTTTTTGCACAAATTCACGAGTTAGGCCTATTTATACAACAACAAAAAAACTAATAACACTTCTGACCAGAAATATTATAATAATAATATCGCCTTATTTATACTGCCCGATTAGGACTATTAAAGTCCCATTATTACAGCAGTAAGCCCAAGACGTATCATTATGTGGTAAAAATCCCAAATCGGAAGATAACTTATCATGTCCCGGTTGGGTTTTGAACCCACGACCTCTGGAACCTGTGGATTCACAGAGTGCCGCCTCTACCACTGAGTCAAAATAACACTTATGACCAGAAATATCCTTTTATTTTTTGAAGGATTAAGTTTTTGCAAAAGGAAATTAGTCTGCAGTGCTTTATCCAGTCGGGCTATGTACGAACCAACTTTAAAATCTTAAATGGAATGACATATCGTGTGGCATATTGTTTTAAAGGTCTTATTGGGATACCTCAAATTTTGAGTGTGCTACGATTTACGGTTCACGAAATACAGGGTGGAGTGTGTGATAATGAAATCTTCTGGAGTGTCCATTAAAGCGCGAAAAAAAGTTTTAAACTTAAAAATAGCTCAAGTAACTGTATTTCACCTTTTACAAGTGAAAAAATCTGGTGTAAACATCACACGACTTTCCTTATCCCCCAAACAGCAGTCGAATTCCGCCACTGGTGACTCAACAGTAACAGATAGTTAAAAATCAGTGCCAAATTCGTAATCAGCACCTCAAAATCATTGGATTTGATTGTTATAACCCCCATCTAGGATGAAAAATAAAAAAGTTAGTCAAAGCGGGCCCCCCAAAATACCGGTAAATTGGGGCCGAGGTCCAAAAAGTTCAAGATATCACGAAAATGATCAGAATAAACCCCTATTATTTTTTTAATCAAAGAAAATGTTGTTCCCTAACTTTTTTTGTATCTTCAACCAATTCAAAGAAGCGGCGCTTGCGGCTAATATCTGCGGCCGATTTGAACTAAAAGTTTCGTGGTTCGTGCGGTAGAAAATCGACTTTCATAGAAAATTTCAAGTCTCTAGCTCTTACCTTTCTCGAGATATTTTGTTCACAGAGACGGACAAATAGACGCACGGACCAATGGCCGAAAACAACATTTTTGGTATCCTGAGGCTATGATTCGCCCAGAAATGTGAAAAACTGGGTGGGTCAAATTTTCGACGAATACAATACTCTCCTTATTAAAGGATAAGGAAAGTAAAAATGAATTGGACAAATAAGTTGAGAAACAATACGCAAGTTTTTTTTCACATAGCCAGTCAGTGTAGTATCTCTTTTAAAATGAAAATCATACATAAAATTTTAATTCTAAACACAGCGCACAATGTGCACCTAAATTTATTGTAAATACATATCGCTGGATAACACCAAAGATTAGAATTCGATATTTATTACAAACACATTTTTAACTGTATTCATCTTTAACGTTATTACACTGTGTCTTCTTGAGCAAACGACCAAATTATGATGTCAGATGTAGTAAAAAATATATTTTACTTTTTTCTTTGTCGCTAGCATTAATTAGTCGCCACAATCGTTCGCAAAAAATAACGTACTCGTCTATAAAAATCGGTCTCATGGCAATTCAAGTAACTCTGACTCCCAACACAGAGTGGAAAAGAAAGCGCTCTGTTTACAATCCGATATTAGATGAGGTCTATACGGAGTATACAGTACCTGCAAATTTTCGACTGTCTAAAAAGAATGATTTGTATACCAATGAAAAGTTTGGTGGACATAAAACAAGGTGAAAAATCAAATCTACAAAAGAACATTAAAATCGGCGTCATAGCAAATGAAGTAACTCCCACTCCAAGTACAAGGAACAAGAAAAAAGAAAACTTGGTGGACATACAACAAGGTGAGAAGTCAAATCTACAAAAGAGCATTAAAATCGACGTCATAGCAAATGAAGTAACTTCTACTCCAAGTTCAAAACTATGGAGAAAGGAGCGCTCTGTTTACAATCCGATACTAGATGAGTTCTATACGGACTATACAGTACCTGCAAATTTTGAACTGACTGAAGAGGATTCTAAAAAGAATGAAATACAATCCCATAAAAGCTTGGTTGACATAGAACATGGTGACAGGACAAATCTACAAGAGAGCCCTAAAATCGGCGTCATAGCAAATGAAATAACTCCTCTTACTTCAAACACGAAAACTTGGAAAAAGAAGAGCTCTATTAACAATCCTATACTGCCCTACACTCAAATTTTCGAAGAACTTCAAAGACTTTCTAAACAGAATAGTATGTTAACTTGTGAAAGCTTTATTGAAAAAGAACAATTTGACAAGTCAAAAAGATGTAAAATATACACTCCAATTTTCGGAGAACTTCAAAGACTTTCTAAACAGAATAATATGGTAACTTGTGAAAGCTTGATTGAAAAAGAACAATTTGACAAGACAAAAAGATGTAAAATATACACTCCGATTTTCAGAGAACTTCAAAGACTTTCTAAAGAGAATAATATGTTAACTTGTGAAAGCTTGATGGAAAAAGAACAATTTGACAAGACAAAAAGATGTAAAATATACACTCCATTTTCGGAGAACTTCAAAGTCTTTCTAAACAGAATAATATGTTAACTTGTGAAAGCTTGATTGAAAAAGAACAATTCGACAAGCCAAAAAGATGTATAATATACACTCCAATTTTTGGAGACTCTCAAAACTTTCTAAACAGAATAATATGTTAACTTGTGAAAGCTTGATTGAAAAAGAAAAATTTGACAAGTCAAAGAGACATAAAATATATTATAATCAAATCCAAACACCAAAGAAAAATTCTAGACAGACCAAAACTTATAAATGTGACAATTTGCAACAGGCCAGGACAAATCCACGAACTTACCCTAAAATTAGAACCAATCGCCAAAAAATGGTGCCACTGAAAAAAATCCATGTAGAAAATACAGGACCTTTAAACTTAGAGAGTCAAAAAAAGCATTCTAAAAAGAATAGAATACATACAGATGAAATCTTAGTCAAAGAAGAACAATGTAACAGGACAAAAAAGTGTAAAAGATACTGTAATCGAAAAGGAACACCAAAAAAACAATGCAGAGAGAATGAAATACATTCATTTGAACGCTTAGTTGAATTGGAACAATGTAACAGTACAAAAACATGTAAAATATATTGTATTTGTAAGGGAATTCCAAAAAAAACAATCCAGAGAGAATAAAACACGTATATTTGAAAGCTTTGTTGAAAAAGGACAAGGTGACAAGTCGAAAAGATACAAAAAAAATAATCGAAAAAAAACTCCAAATACAAATAATGTCAGTTTTAAAAGAACGCAGGGAAATCTTTCGAACTGTTTTGAGAATTGCACGCGCAGAGAGAATCAGTCAAACAGTCAGTTAAAACAAAAATGTACCCAAAGAAGAAAAAAAAAGAAATTAGAAAACACTGAAAAACATTTGAAGTGCTGGACAAATGGATCAGTGAATAACGTACAAATATTCCAAACAGCAATCGAACATGTACAAAATTCAAAATATTTAAAAAAAAATATTCATTCGCATATTGGGACTGTAGTTCCTGTAAAACGGGGAGAAAAAAGTTCATTTCCAGTAGAAAGAGAACTGAAAATCCCTATTGTAAGTCTTTTCATTCATGCACCGTTAAGCCAAACTGTAAAATAATTAGACAAAAAACTCGACCACAAAAGACACTTAGGAAATGTACAAAGTTACAATTAAAAAATGTAGAAGTGCGAATAGTGACAACAGATACTCTCTAGTCGTTGGATGGAATGAAAGATATTGTAATGAAGTTAAACGTTTACGAAAGATCAATGCAAGCTGTTCCGGGGTTCTATCGAAGTAAACGTCAAAATAAAACAAAACGATTCCTTGGGCGATTTCAACATTAAAATCAAGAAAGACACAAACAACCGTGATGAAGAAAACTTAACTACAATAATGAAATCGCATCAAATAAATGTTTTTGGAATTTAACTCAACAGTCTTTATAGAATTAGTCATTTCTTTTTATTTTTCCTTAAATTTTATTTGTTTGTATTGTACATATTTATGACAGTTTCACGATCTTTGCGTTTGCCTTTAAATTACCAACTTTTATGATATCATGATTTGGCAAAATGTGCGGATCCTTTGAACATGTGATTTACCTAAGAGTAGTTTGAAGACAAATGCAAAAACCATTGACACTAATCCAGCAAAAGCAATGTTCAATCGATTGGTACATTTTGCGAAATCGTGATGTCACAAAACTCGATAATTTGACGGCGAATTCGTACCACTTTATACAGCATGGAAAAACAATGGCATTCAATAAGTTACACCTACACATTTTGGTTGAGAAAGTCGAGACTTAAGAGTTCTAGCACCGAATGCAAACAAGGTATTTTCTGTTATTTACGTGTAACGTAGAAACTTGGTTCTGTTTTCTGTAATGTTTGTGATTCTATCTCTAACTTAATTCTCTTATCTGTAATTCTATCACCTGTAAGTTATATAAAGTATTTTTATTATTTACCTGTAAGTAGGTAGTCACAACGAGGACCCTGGGCCTAGACCCTAGTGTCTACACCTAGACCCTAGTGTCTACACCTAGACCCTAGTCCCTACACCTAGTACTTGGATCTTTTATCTGTGATTCTGTCTATAACTTAATTCTATTATCTGTAATTCTATTACCTGTAAGCTGTAAAAAGTATTTTTATTATTTACCTTTAAATAGGCAGCCACAACGAGAACCCTGGGCCTAGACCCTAGTGTCTACACCTAGACCCTAGTCACTACAGACTAGATATAGACGATTTTCGGGACTCCATTGAAGCCGCTTGAATTTCTGTCTGTCCCGGTAGCTCAGTGGTCAAGGCGGCACTCTGTGAATCTAAAGATTCCAGAGGTCGTGGGTTCGAAACCCAGCCGGGGCATGACAAGTTATCCTCCCATTTGGGATTTTTACCACATAATAATACGTCTTGGGCTTACTGCTGGAATAATGGGACTTTAATAGTCCTAATCGGGAGTATTAATAAGGCGATATTATTAATAATAACATATTTTTATTTATTTATTTACACTTTATTAATAGGGCATATTATATACAAACACAAATAATTACAAATTAAAATACAATATACATAATAGTAGAAAAAAATAAAGAAAAAATAAATAAATAGGTAGGTATATACATAATATAATTATGTCCAAACTAAAGGGCGGGGTTATTGCCTTTGGCAATCTCTTCCACCCAACCCTTTCTCTTCTGCGTGGTGCCGGGGCTACCCTAGGGTCTAGGGCTCCGTTGTGTTTGCGCACTAATAAAAAATATCTCGATGAGTCACTCCACCCTGTATATATTCTCTAGGGTCTAGGGCTCCGTTGTTAAGGTATAGAAAATATCTGAATGAGTCACTCCACCCTGTATATATTCTCCAGGTACCGACCTCAGTAGCTTGATCGATAAAGCGGCGGACTTGTAACCCGGAGGTCGGTGGTTGAAGTCCCTGTTTCAGCGTGGATTTATTAAAGCGAGTTTGAGTAGTTGTGATATCACGAAAGTGATTAACACAAATATGATAACTTTAACTTATCTCAATGAGTCACTCCACCCTGTGTAGAGTGGCAGAGTGAGTTAGCGCGCTAGGCATTGCACGCACGGTGACCTGGGTTCAATCCCCAGCGGGGTAGGATTTTTTCTGCTCTGTACTTGGGTGTTCGGGGTCCACTCATACCTCGTGAGGAAAAATGAGTAGCTGCTTTAATGTTAGCAGCAACCAGTGGCGGAATTATAGGCAAAATAATATATTGGGATATTAAAGATACGGAAGAGTCCTATAACTCTGAGCTACCCACTAAAATTGTGATATAATAACACAAAGAAGCATATTATTCTTATTAACAAATGTATCGTAGCAAGAGCTACAGCTTTATTTATTTTTCAAAATACAATTTAGGTATACAATAATTACAAGAAGCATATTATTATTATTATTTTCTCCAGGCCAGGAATACGACGAGAGCGTTGACGTGTTCTCGTTCGGGATTGTCCTCTGCGAGATCATTGGCCGCGTGACCGCAGACCCGGACTTCATGCCGCGCTCGCCAGACTTCGGCCTGGACCAGCAAGACTTCCGCGCCAAGTTCTGCGGCTCGTGTCCCGAGCACTTTGTCCGCATCGCCTTCCTGTGCACCGACCTGAATCCGGACCAGCGGCCCGCCTTTGAGGTAATAATAATAATTCCGTGTCCGAGTAGTCACCGTGGCAGAGTGAGTTAGCGCGCTATGCATTGCACGCATGGTTACCTGGGTTCGATTCCCAGCGGGTAGGAATTTTTCTGCTCTGTACTTGGATGTTCGGGGTCCACTCATACCTCGTGAGGAAAAATGAGTAGCTGCTTTAATGTGAAGCAGCGACCAGTGGCAGAATCTTAGGCAAAAAAATAATACAAGATACTGTAAATTAAAGTGGTAAAGTCCTATGATTCTGCGCTACCCACTAAAATTGTGACATAATAACACAAAGAAAAAGCATTATTATTATAATAATAATTCCGTGTCCGTAAAATAGGTATTGAATACCTAAATCACGGTGGTAAGAAAAAAATCCGGACCAGCGACCCGCCTTTGAGGTAATAATAATAATAATTCCGTGTCCGTAAGATAGGTATTGAATACCTAAATCACGGTGGTAAGAAAAAATCCGGACCAGCGACCCGCCTTTGAGGTAATAATAATAATAATTCCGTGTCCGTAAGACAGGTATTGAATACCTAAATCACGGTGGTAAGAAAAAATCCGGACCAGCGACCCGCCTTTGAGGTAATAATAATAATAATTACGTGTCCGTAAGACAGGTATTGAATACCTGAATCACACGGTGGTAAGAAAAAATCCGGACCAACGACCCGCCTTTGAGGTAATAATAATAATAATAATTCCGTGTCCCTAAGACAGGTATTGAATACCTAAATCACGGTGGTAAGAAAAAATCCGGACCAGCGACCCGCCTTCGAGGTAATAATAATAATAATTCCGTGTCCGTAAGATAGATATTGAATACCTAAATCACGGTGGTAAGAAAAAATCCGGACCAGAGCGACCCGCCTTTGAGGTAATAATAATAATACCGTGTCCGTAAGATAGGTATTGAATACCTAAATCACGGTGGTAAGAAAAAATCCGGACCAGCGACCCGCCTTTGAGGTAATAATAATAATTCCGTGTCCGTAAGACAGGTATTGAATACCTAAATCACGGTAGTAAGAAAAAATCCGGACCAGCGACCCGCCTTTGAGGTAATAATAATAATTCCGTGTCCGTAAGATAGGTATTGAATACCTAAATCTCGGTAGTAAGAAAAAATACGGACCAGCGACCCGCCTTCGAGGTAATAATAATAATAATTCCGTGTCCGTAAGAGGCCTTCAGCCAGCATGAAGAAATTGGTGACAACTTTAAATTAGAAAAAAAGGGAGCAGTAAATAGAAAGGAAAAAATAATAATATATTACTCTTTTGTCCCTAAAAAACAATTTCATGGTTGAGAACAATTTTTCTACTTGTATATTGTAACACTGTTTAAAATGTTTTGTAAATTATTTGTTCAATAAAGGCTATTTTATTTATTTTTTTATTTAAGATGGGTATTGAATACCTAAATCACGGTGGTAAGAGGAATATATGGACGCCCAGATCCAATGTCTAGGCTCCTTTCATGTCCATTGATTCTATTTGGTTTTAATGTCCTGACTAGAGGTAGACAGGACGGGGGTTTTACCCTCCATTCGCTGGGAATTGTACCAGCTACCTACATTAACCTTACCCAGCCTGAGTAGGCCCGGAATTGCCAGCCTCACATGTTCGGAGGGAACAGAATTTTCTGTGCGAAAAGTCTGCTCCAACCGGGAAATCGAACTCTGGACGGTTGTGACTACGGGCTGTAGTCACAACCGTTACGCCACGGAGGCTGGGTGGGGGCCTTTGAGGTGAGAGGCCATTATTATTTATTATATTTGTTGTTGTTGTTGCAACCAGCTTGGGTACAGCTGGGGGAAATGATAGTCTCCAGTCAACTTGAGTGGAAAAATTGGCTCCTTCTGAACGACGCCGACGTACCTATTTCTATGTGCGATCAATCATCGTGAGAACTAGCACCGGTACCATAAATGAGGTGTATTTCTTATGATGTCTTCTTCTTTTACTTTGTCTTTAATCCCGCTCAAGCGGGGTCGACATTTTTTACCAGTTATGTCTCCAGGCAGTCCGGTCAAGAGCCTCATCGCCCGTTATTCCTTTGATGATGTAATTACATTTATTCCGCCACATTCTTTCATGTTGTATAAGTTTAGTTGTCACCGTGGCCCTGTGGTGTAGCGCACCAAGGCTTGCAGTCTTGGTGACCTGGGTTCGAGTCCCAGCGGAGTCCAAATTTTTCGACTCTGTTCTTTGAATGTTATAGTATAGCGTTTGCTTATGTACCTGCTTTGGTTTCAGCAGCATCCAGTGGTGGAATTGTAAGCAAAATAAGATACATATTAGAATATGAAAGGAGAAAGTCCCATTATTCTGTGCTATAAATTGTGATATAATATTACAAAGAAACACATCTATTTATTTTTTTTTTTTAAAGATGAGTGTTTCACAGCCTTTTTTATTTCGTAGCCATGAAACAGGAGCTACTGTAGACGCTTGTGGTCTGTGTTGCAGCCTGCTCATCCGGTAGTATGCCTCCCCTCTGATGGGCGAGAAATACTTCCCATTTAGGTGCTGGGTCAACATTTATTTTTATAGATATATTGTTGTATTCTTTGAGTTTAGGTTGGTTACTGTGTTTACATAAATCTTTTCTGTCCCAGGTTCTCGAGACATGGCTGGAAGGTCTGTCACTCCATCTGAGGGAGAACAGACCTCTGTCCTTCGATCTGGAGGAAGACATTTTCCAGTTTGCCTCTCGCAAGAGTGCCACCTCCTCCACACAGGACGTTACCATGGCAACGGCGTCTGACTGTTTACCCTCGGATGCGCCTCTGCGCCCCATACAGGAATCCCAGGTGTCTAGGTTGTGAGTCCAGTGACCCCATACAGGAAGCCCAGGTGTATAGGCTGTGAGTCCAGTGACTCACCAATACAGGTTCTCACTTTTGATACTCTCATCTCTCATCTGGTAAAAAAAACGACCGATAGATAAAGGCTTATTCACACTATTGCGCAAGTCGTGTTGAAGTCAAAACACAATTAAAATAAACATTTTTTTACAGAAACGAACACAATACTTCCGATTTCTAATATTAGAAATTCTTCGGAAGTAATACTAATGCAAGTCAATTGACAGGTGTTCACACTCGCTGTTCAAGTTATGTTAGAATCACTATTATCAATCTTCATGCAACAATATTTTGATCGTTCTTTGACAGTAATGGTACTTTAGTGTGAATAGAGAACGAATTACAAAATATGATTGCAACAAAGTTAAGCCTGATCGGTCCTCAAATCGGATTGAATTACACTGTGATTGGATTGATAACATGTTTAGATTATTCTGCGTGGTACCGGGGCTACCCTAGGGTCTGGAGTAGCCCCGGTCCTATTTAAAAAATCCTTAATCCTATTTAAAAATCGGCCCTTGGTCTTTAATATTTTGTTTAATTAAGAAAGTAACCCCTTTCACCGTATCAACCATGGAAAGATCTCAATCTATTTTTGTACATTTCTTGGTATTCGAGATTTTATCTCTTCCAATTTTCATGCTCGATGTTGTTGGTTAACTTCATTAACCGACGAAATGGACTAGATGCAAGTTTTTAGTAGTATTTATTACAGAAAATTTGTGGCACTTCGGTCTTTTGTTAACCTTCTGAACTTGTACTGAGATTTCTGGGAAAACCTCCTCAATCACAATGATATAGGATAGAGTTTATCTATCCTATATCATGGTTAAGCATTCTCTTGCCATGCGGAAGGTCCCGGGTTCAAACCACCGCGCCGACAAAAATTTGTATTCGAAATTTGGTTACAGTTGTTTGTAAGGGATACGTTCCGGTGCGCTCGTGTTGACCCAGCACCTAAATGTGAAGTATTGTGTCACTTCTCGCCCATCAGAGTGGAGGCACACTATGGAATGGGCAGACTACAACACAGACCACAAGCGTCTACAGTAGCTCCTGTTTCATGGCTACGAAATGGCTGTAAAGGCTATGAAACACTCATCTTAAAAATATATAAAAAAAATTCTAACTTATTTACCACCTATGTTGTAAAATTGTTGGTCAAATTGTTTGTTTATCTTTAATTGACAGTACCGAGAGCGTCGATTCTATGATCCAATACCTGAAAGCTCTTAAACTCTACAACATGATCTAAAATTGGGGAATCGGCGCGAAAGACCTGTGTGACGACAAGGTTAAAGCGCTTAGAAAGGAAAAAAAATCAATTTTACTGTTGATTTTTAATTTATAAGTCTAGCTAAGGTTAGGTTATAAGGTTGGACCTTGTTCAGTTCGCTTTACAGTTAGAGCTACCTTACAAAACAAAAATTGATATAGTCGCCGAGATAGCTCTACTAAATTACATTCTTTTTATTGAAACGTTAACTATAAAACTAACACTTCATTCAGCGTATTTGTGTCTACTAAATTGAATCACAGCCTTCCACATAATGAGTGCTTAAAAATAATGATCTCACCGCATTCTCCCTTTGATACTCCAGAATTTCATTTTTATTTTAAAACATCAATTACTTCGTCACAAAGTGAATTAATATTTTTTCCCAATACCAAACATACTCTACCCACCTACTTATTTGAATATATTAGAGAATATTATTCCATACACCCGCCGCTCCATTACAAAATATATTTTCAGCACACTTCAGACAGAGTGGATTCTCAAATTATTTATTAAAATATTAGCAAAGACCTTCTCAATTTACATTACTCCTAAACAAGGCTCGGATTCACGTAACTGTGGTAGTTTTCTTGCGTAAGAGCAAGTGAAACGTACATAAATTCACAAAAATTCTACTTTTTACAAGTCATGTTTTTTATACCACTACATCACCGTTTCTGTAGTTTGTGAATTTAGAACCAATAGTTTATTCCAATGGTTTATTAGATGAAATGCCATTTTCATACTTATTATGTAATTTTGCACTCTTTGAATTGCACATTCCGTCCTATAACAATTTGAATTTCCTACTGCAAAAGTACAGCATAACATTCTTACAGAAACTATTCATAACCATTCCTGTTACAAAAAATCTTTAAATTTAAAAGAATTCTTCTTAAGACCAAGTATTAAAAAAAATATTTTTATAGATTTTATTTTCTCTAAGAAATACCTAATTAACTTGCCATTTTTTAATAGTATGCAAATATTATACATTCCGTCTTGTTTAAAGACATATAACATAGATGTTTATATTTTTAAATACTTTATTATATTTCAGTCTAACTGGAAATCTTCTTGTGTAGAGATGAAAAATTATAATTCTATTTTACATTCCATTAATTTGCATATCGTTTTTATTGAACTCTTTACATCGTTGGGTTAGCCAGCCTCCGTGGCGTAATGGTTGTGACTACTGCCCGTAGTCCAGAGTTCCCGAGTTCAACTCGCGGTTGGAGCAGACTTTTCGAAGAAAATTCTGTTTCATCCAAACACGTGAGGCTGGCATTTCCGGCCCAACCCAGGCTGGGTGAGGTTAATGTGGGTAGCTGGTACGATTCCCAGCGAATGGAGGGTAAAACCCCCGTCCTGACTATCTATCTCAGTCAGGACGTTAAAACCAAATAGAATCAACTGGTCACAATAGATCTAATTAGGTCGCAGTGTTAATTGTAAGGGTTTCACTGAAAACCCTGCAACCAGGTCAGATAATAATAAATACATCGTTGGGTTAGTTTGCTTCTTTCTACCGGTGTTTACAGAATTTTTTTAACCGAACACACTAACACAGTGAGGGAGCGAAGCGACCTTATTGGGGTCCTAGAATTTTACCTATAGTTCTTGGGCCGAATTAGGCCACTCGGAGCCAAATAGGGCCGTTTTGGTGAAAGTTGAAAACGATTTTTCTATTTTTATTGAAACAAGCAAGGAAGGCTCTTGAAATTTTGTAGAGTCGATTAGAAAATATATTTAAGTTCAGTAGCAAAATTTGGTGATCGTGAAAGCTAAGGGGGTAATACATCGAAAAAGGGCCGGTTGATATTTTTTAATTAAAACCTATCGAGTGGGGTATTGAATGAAAGGTCTCGATGTCCGCATGCTTGATTGAACATTTATAATTCGATAGTTGAATCTGTGTGAGGTTTACAGTTCACAGAACCACTAGTTCAGAATAGTAAGTGTCTCCTTTTTAAACCGGTATCCTCTTGAGTGCAATTTTTGTCTGGAAACGTTTCAGAAAATTTTGTCTCGAATTTTGAATGGGAAGTAACGCCTTGCGAAGCAATGGTGCAGTGCTGAGATTCAATCTCATTTGATTTTAAGGGAAGAGCGGAGCATGAGACGTTACGAGATAAAATGTTGCAAGCATACACTGACCGTCTCTAGTGACCTCGATGTTAAAAACACGTTTAGCAAAATAGCTGTTTTTTGCTTCCAAGGATTCTAGCAAAACACTAAATAATAATAAATTAAAATAATGTTTTATTCTATGTTTAAAATTAATTTATTTTTAATAAGACATTGTTTAAGAAGGTACAAATTTTTATCCAATGAAGACAGTACTTTGATTCCATCGACATAAATTTACTTTTAAATTCTATCCATGCAGATCAATAATAACCGTTTTTTGAGCGGTTAAATCCAACTCAGGACTACTTTAAATTAACCTCACCCAGCCTGAGTGGGGCCGGGAATAGCTAGCATCACGAGGGTTTGAATTTTAATGGTCACCCATCCAATCCAAGCCTCATAGAACGTTGCTTAATTTCAGTGACAGAAAGAAAACTGGTGTATTCAACGAGCCATCGACGCTGGCTTTAAAACAATTTCACTGGACCATATTCAGTACTTCAGCAAGATAATTTCCTTTAAGAGCAAATGAATATTTGTTTAGCCATGGTGTTTTGATGGTCCATTTGGCAGGTGTGATGGAATATGATACGTTGGGTAGTGTTCAAGCTAGTATTTATACTAGGTGACTGTCTTCCTCTTTTGCAGGGGTTATACTATCTTGTGAATGTTTCACATTAATAATTATAAATGATCAAGTTGTGATTTGTTTCACGAAAATTCACACCATCCAGCTAAGCGTTACCTTTTAAATTACAAAACATTTATAATAATATTAATAAAATCTAATCCATCAAAATACTAATGATACTAAGGTACATATATTAATATAATGATTTACTAAACAACAAGTTTACAAAGTACAAAAGTAGGAAAAAAGTAGTTATAATAAAATAAATTAAAACAGAAGACACGGAATTTTTAAAGGGTAATAGAAACTATAAATTTAAGTTGAATTATGTTTTTTTGTGGATAGCGCAGCAATACTTAGATTTTCCATCACTCTTCTAAGGACATTCAACTACAGATCAGAAAAAATTCTGCCCTGCTGGTAGTCGAACCCAGGTCACCGTGGGTACAATGGGTAGTATTAGAAAAAAAACAAGAGGAAGTGTGCAAGTGCTTATTATTTTTAATAATTGTCGATGATTCTTAAACTCACCATTGAAATTCAACTGATTCTTTAACCAGCGCACCGTTTAGGAATCTAGTGCTTTATAATTTGTAATCATAAAAAGAATTTAACAAATCTTTAGTCCTCTTCCACAATAAATTGAATTATCACGTAATAACCACTAGGTAACGAAATTTGAAAGAATTATGCATATATTATAGAGAAAAAAAATATTATAAGAAGTGTATCTTTTGCAAAACCAGAGTAATAGTTAATTACCCTGGTTTTATTTTAACACGATTTAAATCCACCAGGAGATGAAGATGTTAGGTACTAGCCTTACATTGGTTCTTATAATCACTTGTCTGGCTTGTTTTTTTTTACCCAGGTGAAAAACAATAATTAAAACATTTGTGAAAAGATTAAATCATTGACTAAAAAAAACTAGTGATTGAAACCAATATTCATAAGAATAGGGGAAATCAACAATAATCAATATTGTGAGAGAAAATAAAACTATAAAATGTTGTAAAAATATATTAACCTAAATAAGCCAACTGGACCTTTAAGTGTTAAAAATGTAGCTATTGATTCCAAATAAGTAAAACAGAAAAATCTCTAAAATTCAATATAAGTTAATCATCTATGTCATTCAACCAATAATTATCAAAGAATTGAAAATTGAATTTTCAACAAAGATTTAAAAATCTTAAAATTACTCAGTGCATTTGACGTCCCAATATCAGAAAACTAAAATAGATATACAAATATTGAGTACTTAATTTTACCACATAAATTACAAAACAAGAATTGAAAATATAATTCAGTGCAAATCGCTTACAATGGATCAGAAAGTAATAAAAGTGAAAATATTTTAGCTCGATTCTAACACATTTAAACATGAAATAAAAACATTGATGCTCTATCTAGGTACGAGAATATTCAAAAAGAAAGTTTTTTTTTTAATTTTTGAGTAAATAGTGTGAAATTTGTTTTAAAAACCATGCCTTGAATAATTTTTTTTATAATAGTGTGAGAAGGTGTGTAACAGATAATAAAAGGCTGCTAATATGTCTCAGCTAATCATTAGCTTTTTTTTTTTTTACCACAAATAGAATATCATTCAAAAATCGTAATAATAATATCTAATCTACTTTTACATTAGTCTCTTTACACATATTTTTTTATGTATATTCCTAATGAGACAAACTAGGCACAGCCTGTTTATTCTACATGCTTTTAATATTTTTCAAACAATATTTTACTGTGCATTCGTAGCATAGTAGAAAATCCTGGCCCAATACTCATTTTTTAGGGGCAAAAAACCCCCATTTAAAAAAACCCATATTTATATCTCAATTATATATTCAGTCTTCTCCTTTTTTTTATTATTATTTTTTTAATTTTTATACATTTTTTCTGATCATTCTAAACAAGATTAATAAAATCGAACCCTTTCATTTTCAACCTGTTTTTTGATATGTGATTCATATCATTCCATTTCAATTTTATCAAAAATCTGCCCTAACATCTTGCAATACTTTTAGTCAGTCTTGTTTACTTCTTTCCCTGTACATTGGTGGCATGGTTCATAATTTTACACCTGAGCTGCGAGAACAAGTGGTTCACCACATACACTTGGGTCTGCATATCCTTGTTAATCTGAGTCTTCACTCATGAACTCTGCTCAGTTCTTGTCTCAAGTCTTCGCACTCAGTCTTCACTTGATTCACGTCCTGTAGAAGACCTAGCACGGAGACCTGTGGAAACAATTTTAAATTTAAATTATGTTTAAGTCTTAATAATTTGAATGTAATTTTATTTGAAAGATATTTTGTAAATTGTGATTAATGTTTCATGAACTGCATAATAAAACACATTATATTATATTATAAATTAACAGTGCATCTAAAAAGAAGAAATAGACCTGATACAATCTCATTGGCCTAGCTTGCTGGCATTTATTTAAAGAGTTGTAACATTGTCAATTTAAAACATGACATATGCATTGAGATTTTAAACCGAAGTTTATTATTAGAAAACATAAGGCATGGCAGTTGAGAGGTTGAGACCTCCTTCCCCTGCATCTTGGAGAAGGCTAATTTTTCAACACACATTCATAGACCAAAATGACCGAAGTCTGATTCTAAAATACAAGATTAAAATAATGACATGTTTTTAACACCCTATGTAAGTACTCACATGCAAGTCTTCTTCAGTGGACTCAGGCTGTGTCATACCCTGTATGTAGTTTTGCTCGAACATTTCTAGCTTTGTGTTGATCTTGCTGATCCTCTCATCTGCCGATTTCGTCTGTAAATGTATTTTGTGTAAAGCAAGTAAGACCAGGAAATAAATGATTAAATTAGGTACTTGGACTTGCCATACCAATTTGGAAATTTCCCCACGTTTCATACTCTTAAACTTAATGGGCTTTTTCCCAAAGTGAACAGATAAACTATTTATTGATCTTCTCATTTTTAATAATAGGGCTCACAAGCCAATTTTTCTCTTGTAGCAACTCCATAGTGGGATTCTAGAATGTAGTAGATTATTTTAAGCAAATTAGGTAGACAGCTCAAAAAAAAACTAGTTTACAAAAATGATCAAAATACTTTCACTGTCTATAGATAGATGATATTCTTACTCAGAAATAAAAATAAATAAATAAAATGACGTTTTTCTTTTGTTTTCTAAATTGGTTTCAATGAATAACAATGAACATAAATGTACCAATGATGAGGTGTGTCTCAGAATAAGTTAACTTCACAACTAGGAGACGAAATGCATTTAAGTTATCCCAAAACTGGATAGTTCCTTGAGTATTGTGCATCTTTTGGCTGATCTCATAAAAGAAAATGGCATTGAAATGCTGTACCAAAGACATTAATTTTTACACAGAGGTCCCATTTCAGGGTAAAAATGTAGTATACAATGTTCCTGTAAAATGTTAACTAATAAAATGTAAAAAAAATAGGAAAGTCTTTCTACTGAACTGAAGAGAAATGTTTCTGGTTAAGAAGAATAAAATATTAAAACAGGTCTGCTTTTGTGCAGCTTTTTATCAATAAACACAAATAACTGACTATTGATCAATGGTTCTCAACATGGTTCTATTGTGATTTCATCAAAAGTTATTTCTGAAAAGGGTACAATACCCTTGCCTCTTTCTTTCCAGATTCAATGATATCATTATTCATTAATACATTATAAAAACTAGAACAAAAATCCTCAAGATGTAGGTACTCATTATCAATTGTACATATCAATGGTATATTATACAAACAAGGAACATAATCATTACTGTGAATTGTAAAGTAAATAGCACTTGACAATAAAAGTGTGTTGAGAACCACTAAGCTACTGTCAATATATTTTTAAAGGCACTGCTACAGTAAATTTAAGGTTTACTACTTGAACACAGTTCTAGTGAGGAAATAAGAACAATGGGATGGTAAAAATATTGGAGAACCAGCCAAGAAAAATTAATGTTGACCACATTAGATTGAATAGAGGCTGATAGTACCACTTTTAGCTTTTCATGGAAAGAACATGATTGTACAGTTGGCCCACTATAATTTAAGAAGCAAAGTAACATGAACATTTGAAGAAAAACAAACAACAACAACTTCATGGTGGTTTAAGTGTTACATAAGCAAATAGGTATCTCTCATGTTTCCATTTCTAATTGTATTTCTAAAAAGTAAAAAAGAAAGAAAAAAAGCAATTGGCAAATTATTAAGAAGTAAAGAAACACACAAACCTGCTATTATTGCAGTGTTAATTGCATTTAGTAGCAATATAATTTTAAACAAAGAAGCATAGATTCTTATGAAATCTGCTCGGAAAACAAACTTTTCATTTAAAAAACCTACTCATTAGATACATCCTCTAACAGACATTAGATGATTCAATTGGGTGAGCTAATGGACACAAAAGAAGGGTATAATTTATTACTTTACAATTTACATCACTAGGAAGACTGGAGATAAGTTAGTAGATTTGGATTTCCAACTATACCAAACTACTTCTGTTACCTATATCTGTAGTTATACAGGGTGCGGCGCGGTAATGTCCCATTTTGAATTGCCCAGTGTGAAGCCGCACTTCTAATTAGACAAGTTCGAACAAAGTTAGAAGATGCACAAACTACTAATTTTTTCGATTCAATTTAGCTCAGTTGTCAAAATGATTTTATCAAAGCAACAGAAAGCTTATTGCGTGGAGAGTTATTTTTCGAAAAATAAGTGTAGGTATCGTAGCAGTGCAGCGGAAGTTTGACATTGCACACCAAACTGTAACTCGATCTGCATGGAGGTAGTTTTCATGAAGTTCCCTAGGGTTGTTGTCACTCCAATAACGCATATTTTGTTTATTAACACAGCCTGTGTCAACCCCCGAAAACGTTGAACGAATACGTGCGGCGATAATGCGGTCACCTAGGCGCTCAGCTCGCAAGCATGCTGCTGCTCTTGGCATATCAAACCGTTCATTGCGGAGGATACTTTAATAAGAATTGCATTTTCATCCCCACAAAATGGTAGTGGTGCAGGAATTGTTCGAGCGAGACTTTATTCAACGACAAAATGCATGTGAAACCCTGATTGACTCCTTACTTCCAGATGCGATAGTTTTCATCAGTGATGAAGCCCATTTTCACATTTCAGGCTGTGTTAATAAACAAAATATGCGTTATTGGAGTGACAACAACCCTAGGGAACTTCATGAAAACCCCCCATGCAGATCGAGTTACAGTTTGGTGTGCAATGTCAAACTCCCGCTGCACTGCTACGATACACTTATTTTTCGAAAAATAACTCTCCACGCAATAAGCTTTCTGTTGCTTTGATAAAATCATTTTGACAATAGAGCTAAATTGAATCGAAAAAATTAGTAGTTTGTGCATCTTCTAACTTTATTTGAACTTGTCTAATTAGAAGTGCGGCTTCACAATAAGCAATTCAAAATGGGACATTACCGCGCCGCACCCTGTATGAAACTGCTATTTCTGGACCAATTTTTATTGAACTCTCACAGAATGCTAAAAATTATGTAAATGATTTATCCATGAAAACCAGAATATTTTACTATTAAACTCAAATCAAGTAAAGAGAATTTTTGTGTTTTGTTAAGCTGAGAAGAATTAGTGATGGTAAACCACCTGCACTAATTTTCACTCTGGCAAACCTAAGCTAAGATCATCACCAACCCATCCTACCTAACAAACTTTTGTAAATGATCTATTGTGTGATATCTCACCTTATTAACTTTACCGAATATTATCACCAATCTTTTACCTGACCACAAAATTCTATTTGAAAAAAAAAAAAAAAGCTTAAAAGAAATAGGAGAATAGGTAATTGCCTACCTATTACACTTTTGTAAATTATACTAGCCGTATTTCTTTCTAACCAAAGTGGAATAAAATGAACTAACTGGAAGAAAGTCATTTTTCTTTTGGAAGAGGAAAAATCTTCTTCCAGTTGGGTTAACCAAAGTGGATTTACTGGAAATATTTGGAAATACCAAACCTGGAAAAAAAATTATCCAAGAGAAAAATACCCCTATTTATTGTATAAAAGAGACAGGCCCACGACATAATAAGTGTTTATAATTGTCATGTAAGTTTAATTCCTGAAAGATCATACCTACCACATTTACTACTTTGAAAAGAAAAGATGAGATTTTCACCACCTTTATATTGTAGCCATGAAACAACTATTGTAGATGTTTGTGGTTTGTGTGAGGCTTGTCCATTCCATACTATGTCTCCAGTCTAATGGTTGAGACATAACACAATACTTCCCAATTTGGTGCTGGGTCAGAATGAACATGCCAGCAGGTGTCCTTTTCTAACAGATGTAGCCAAATTAAAAAAAAAAGAAAATTGTTGGCTCTATCATTCAAACCTGGGACCTTTAGTATGGTAAGTGAGTATCTTACCACTGAACTAATCTTGTTCTCTAATTGGAGAGTACTTACTGATTCTTCAAGTTGTTGCACTGCTTCTTCCATAGTGCTGAGTATCCTTCAAGATAGAGATGATCAAAATCTCTTACCAATGTTAACAACCAAACTATTAACTGCCAGGAGCAAAATTGTCTTCAGAAGATTGAAATGGTGGAGAGTAATAGATCCTGAATTACTGTTTAGTAGTCTTGCAGTTTTATCCAATCCATACAAGATAAGATACAATAGTAAATGAATTATGCTCAAGATTGCTCAATAGTACTCAATACACTGTGCCAAGCCAAATTCTTTAAAAAATTCAAAAATTGATTTTATCAACTGCTTAATCAATTATTTAAAATTTCCCGCTACCAAGTAGTCAAGCCCATTTTTACCAGGAATCTGTGGTACAATTGGAACAGATTTCTTCAATATTGGAAACATCTGTGATAACAAAGCCACAGAGATCTCTGTTATTGGGGAAATCTGTTTGTCTGTAAGAACAGATTTCTTTGTTTCAAAATATCTGTTATTTATGATTTACGCGGGCTTTTGTATTTTTCATTTTGTTTACAATTTGAGAAGAAGAAAAAAATGTCCACTTTACCAAAAAACACTGTACATGGCATTATTAATTTTAATATGAATCAAGTAATCAACCAATACTACTTTATCAACTAGATATTTATTAAATACTCAGTTTCTTATCAGTAAACTTTAGAAAACCAATATCTTTATTTCTTTTCTATGTCTTCAAGTGATTCCGATTTCTAAGTGTTTCTTATACCTCCTATGATTTTGTACAAAGCACTCCGGAGAAATGAGCAAATGCCAGGGAGAGGAGCAGTATCAATATAGCAAAAATGTCATGATTAATGTATCTACCGATTGTTCATAGAAATTGGAGATTATGTTTGTGGACGACTTGGTTCACCAGTTCTATCAAAAACTCTCTGGAAAAGTAAGCAATAGTATAATATAATTATTCTGTGTTGATGGGGACTTGAACCTATGAGTGATGTGACCAACTCTCTGTCAAGCACCTCAAGTGAAGTGATGATGTTATGATTCTGACTTGATTTTAATGTTGTAGGTTTTGGAATTATTAGGAGAAAAATTAAAGAGATAGAGAGAAAAATCCCCATTGTGATATGACCCCATGCAGTTGAAAGCAATGTTAAACACAAATTAACAAAACCAAGAATAAGAAAAAAATATTTGTCTTATCTAAAGGAAGGGTGGGGTTATTGCCTGTAACAATCTCTTCCATCCAACCCTTTTCATATTAACTCTGTTAAGTGATAATTCCAATATCCAATGACATTGTCTCAATGACCACCAAAATCTAATGTTTGAAAAGCTGTCAAGCTAAAAAAGATATCTATTAGGTACCTACTGTTATATTAGGTTGGATCACTTTTATGTATAATGTTATTCACAGGATCTATAGTTACTCAAACCCACCTCAATAAATGTTTCTCCAGCTTGAAAATTGTTTAAAATATTAAAACATCAAATCTAAAATATTTTCTGGAGGTATGTCATGTGTGTGGAAAAAAATACATTACATTTGTGAATTATAACAATATTATGTTTCATAGAAATCAGCATAAAATTTAACTAATCAACTATTATTATTATTATTATTATTTTCCTTTCACAGAGAGTCCTGATTATTGTACATCATGACTTGGATGCCATCTGTTCTGTAAAAATATTACAGAACTTGTTTAAATGTGATTCACGTGTATATGCCTTGGAGCCAGTGAATGGTGTTGAAGACTTTAAAGAAGCCTATGAAAGATATAGACATGATGTGAGTTTATTAGTGTATTAAAACTTTAAATCCCCAAAAAAACTTTAAACTGTATGGATTAATTCATATTAATCTACAAGACCCATTGTGGCCAGGCCTGTGGTGCATGTGAGTTTATCAAAGCATGACCTAATTGTAATGATTACATTACCTATGTATTTTTAATTGTCCACAATAGTTCAATTGGAAAACCTTATAAACTTTAATTATTAATATTAACAACAAGGTATATAAGCTTAGCAATAAAAGTATATGGGTCATTTTCATTTATCTTGGGCAATTGGATTTTTTCAAGTCATGAACGTTACCTTTTTCCTAAACAATTTTTTAGGCTCATAAGACTAAGACAAATACCTTTGAGCAAAAGCTTTCATTTAGAATATTTCTAGCAGCTACCTCTTCACACAAAATTACAAAAACTTAACGTACCAGGTAACGTTCATGACCACGGGTAACGTTCATGACGGTAACGTTCATGAGTAACATGCCACTAAAACAATCTTTTCTCAATAAAAGAATATTCACTTTACAAAAAAAAATATTTGATTGGAAAGAGGACATGCAAAAGAATTAAAGAAATACATTATATATTAAAGAATCATTACAATTTATTTAAAAAACCGCGTAACGTTCTTGTCAAAAAAAATTAGACCCACCAGTGTCCCTCACTGTACTGCATCCAACATCCAACTGACAGGAAATTTCAAAACAAAAACAATGTCATCTGTAAGAAGCAAAATGGCAGCAGCTGCTAGCTTCTCATTCTAAGGGTTTTTCAAAATGGTTTACATTTTTTTGGGGGTAACATTCATGACGGAGATTTTTTTTTCTTCGTAGGGACACAACTTTACACGTCTGTAGAATGAGGTGAACATTATTATTTTTATGAAAACTAATGGTCACATCCTAAATAAACTGTATTTTTCTCATTTATATTGGATTTTGGTGAAAATAATGGGGAGAAATGCATTTTTTTCTATCAGACACAATAAAATCTTAGACTAAGGGACACCTAAAATATCATGAACGTTACTTACATAGCTGGCAATTTTGAGTCTCCACATTAGTTTAAAAGACAATTTATTATTGTAATTTATAAAAAAAATTGTTTCCTATGTGATCAAATAGATTTTAGTCATATATCCCTATTATTTTCACATTTATTAAAGGAGAAAGGTTGCGGACTTGATATGCCCAAGATAAATGAAAATGACCCATATTACATTTATAATACATGAATAGAAGTGTTTGTGACTTGTCTGATTACAAAGTTCTAGTTGGTATTTTTATATATTTTTTTACTTTCTTTTGAGAACACTCTGATGTACTATACTAAATATGATATATTTAGTACTATTGATCTTTGTGACACTAAAGTAATTTTTTCACACCTTTCATTTATTAATAAATTTTCTCCTCTCCCCAGATTAAAGACATATTACTTCTTAACTGTGGAGGAACTATTGACATAGTTGAGACTTTAGAACCTGAGGAAGATTGCACCTTCTTTATACTAGACAGTCACAAGCCCACAGATTTCACCAATATTTATAACAATTCACAGGTATGTTTGGACATCAATAGTTTGAATATTAATTTTACCCTTAAGTAGAAGGTTACTTCTTGATACTTGGGGGTACACACTACACAGGTATAGAGGTAACCTTACCTGAGAGTGGACACTGCTTTGTCAGTCATGAATGAAAAAGTCATGACTTGATGTAGTCCTTCTGGTAGGAAAAATTGAGGGCTCTAGTATCAAAACCGCCTCTCTCCAAAAAAATTGAAAATGAGGTTGTGGTACCCCTGGAATCTCTTTTTAAAGTCGCATAGACTGAAAAAAACATTACATCTTAAAACCTACTCTCTCCCATAGTAATTCTGTTGTAAAATATGCGTTCATTTTCAAACTGTTCTCTCTCCACAACCAAATAAATTGATTAAAGGGTTATTATTATTATTATTATTAAACATGTTGGATCAAGTTTTATTTACAAATAACATATAGAATATATACATACATAGAAATTAAAATTAACAAAACAAAACTTGATCAAGGGCGGTGCTAATGCCGCCAACGGCATTCTCTTTCGCACCACCCTTGATAAATCGTTCAATATGTTTTTTGCCCATCCTGTAAAATTAGAAAAAGTGGAGAGAGCCGGTTTTGATACTAGAGCCCTCAATTAGTTATCATATTTATATGTATCACTTTTGTTGTTGTTATAGTGGAAAAAGCTATGCGGGGAGGGTTGTGATGGTCTCTAAATGGGTTGATAAATAATAGCTCAGGTGGAGTCTACTAGAATCACTTTCGTGATGTCTGCGAAACTGATGCTGCTAATTTTTTACTGAACTTGGGACTCGAACCACGAACCTCCATGTTACAAGTCTTCCACTTATTGATCAAGATACTGAGGTCGGTTTGGGGTCAAATGAGTTTAAACAGCATGGTGGATGGGACAGAAGGAAAACTTAATAATATAGCCTTCCCACCATTGGTACTACAATTGCACACACTGTTGTTGTTGTAGTCAGCTTGGCTACAGCTGGAGGGGTGAGTGATGGTCTCCAACCAACTTTATTTCAAAGTTGAATTGTCCTGAACCACATATTTCTATGTGCGATCAACCATCATGAGGACTTGGACTTTTCTTATTTAAACCCTTACGAAACTGCAAACTAGCCTGGCTTGTAAGGGATGGCTAAAGGTTGGCTAGTCTGTTCTCTGTTTATAGTCCTCTAGCAAGACACTGGTCTTTTCCCTGTTTAACATCCCCCAGTTAGACTAGCACACACTTTAAATGGTGCCAGTTGTGTATCTTAAAGAGACATCAAGCCAAGAAAAACAAAAAGACTCATTATCTACTGGGTGGTGCAGAGAATAGGGTATATTCTACACTCTTATTTGCACTAGCCTAACTACTAGATTTTTTTTTTTTTTTTTAAAGTCTGTACACACGCAGTGGTTTACTGCCTTTACGTGTACAGCTTGTTTCATTATATACAAACCTATATGTAACAAAACAAATTTATACATTATGTATTTATGCATACATTGCATACATTACTAGGTGCAATTTTCTAATAGAAGAGTGCATATTGATGATTGTTATTGAAACATGGTTTCTATATTTAATTAATAAATAAAATGCACTAACACAGCTATAAATAATTTTATTCGAAAACTAGATTTCTTTCTACCCATAAAATGGTAATTTATCGCAATGCTTGTTTTATCTCAATCCAA
Organism: Bactericera cockerelli; assembly: GCA_024516035.1. Classification (NCBI taxonomy): domain Eukaryota; kingdom Metazoa; phylum Arthropoda; class Insecta; order Hemiptera; family Triozidae; genus Bactericera; species Bactericera cockerelli. Next base: position 11,373,673 of record CM044962.1, on the reverse strand, counting down.
TAAAATTATATTTCTCTGTTATCAGGTGCGAGTACTGTGCCGCATGGATGATGTTGAACTTGAAAATGTCCCTGATTACAACCAAATATATGATGATGTAAGTATGTTTTGTTAGTAAGTAAGTACCGACCTCAGTAGCTTGATCGATAAGGCAGCAGACTTGTAACCTGGAGGTCGGTGGTTCAAGTCCCGTTTTCAGCGTAGATTTATTAAAGCGAGATTCAGTAGTTGTGATATCACGAAAGTGATTAACACAAAAATATGGAAACTGATTGTTTGTACTTGTTACTTCCAACAATATCTAATATTAGTTATTGGAAGTATTGTTTTCGTTTTATAAAATAGATAATTATTTTTTGTTCCTATTTATTAAATTAAATAATAAATAATAATAATCCGCAGAACGGACGTATAATTACGGGTCAAGCCCTTTATACATAGTTACAATTAATAGACAAGTATAAACAGTAAAATAAAATCTTACAAGTAATTAAAAAATTCAAAAGTCAAAATTATCACAATTTTTTTTAAGAAAAAAAGGGACTAGAATGAAACAAGAACAAGAATTTCAAAAAAAAAAAAAAATATTTCTGGACATCTTGTAGCCTCCTGAGCAACTTGGCTTCCGTGTTGGTCTGTCTGTTATTACGCGCAAATCTCAGAAACTACTGAACAGACTTAAACAAATTTTGTACACATATAGGAGATGTAGTGTAGATGATCCCATTTTAAATTCATAAACTTCAAACTAGCATCTCTTTTGGAGATAAAGACCTCTAACTTTTTACTTAAACGCTAAGGCTCTCGAGAACTATACACCCGATTTCAATGATTTTTTTTTATTTATGTGTATGTGCATTGTGCATTAGCGTTTTACATAACATTTGTATTTTTTAAATTAGCTCTGATATTTTTGATTTTACTTCCGATAAATTTCTAATATTAGCAATCGAAAGTATTGTGTTTGTTTCTGAAGAAAAAAAAAATATTTTTTGCTCCGATTTAAATTTTTGTCATCTTAAAACATTTGTTCTGGAAAACTGACTGACTGACACTATTATTATTTTCTCATATTCAAATAATTGAGGCGATAAAATTAATGCATTTATTGAAATCCAAACTTAAAAATCCCACCCTAACCTAATTATTTAACTGAATGGATTTTCTTTTCTTTAAAAAAAATTCTTTTTAGTCTTTTTCAGAAGTTCTAATTTATATAATTTTTTTATCCAGTCAGAAGACGAAGAAGAAGAAGAGGAGTATGAGGAAGATGGAGTAGAAGGAGACGAGAATCAGGCGAACAAGAGAAGGAGACTGAACGAGGAGGCAATACTGAAGCGGAGAGAGAAGAGAATATGGGAGGAGAATAGAAAGCGAATCATGTTCGAGTACACTCAGTTTAGTTACTATGGACGAAGTGTAAGTCGTTAAGGGCGGAATTAAAAGACAACATCAATAACTTAAGTCGTTGGTAAGTGTCGATTTTCCCTATCTTACACAATACGCAATCCGTGACTTAGCGCCACAGAGGTATTACAAGAACGTCTATTAATTCCGCCCTAAAGTTCCTACCTATGTATGAAGTGTGTAACTGTTTTTACAAGTACACTATAAATATAGTTTGAAAATAATGTGATACATCAAAACGTTTCACTTTTATTGTTTGACTCCTCAATGGGGCTGTACTCTGTACTCTTAGCCTAAAGTGAGAATTTCGAGTCCCGAGCATGCTAAATTGAACTAAGACATGTTTGAGTAATTTGACATCACTCTCTTGTCATCATCATAGGGTGGCGTCATCGTGAACGATGGTAGCCAGACAGTGGAGGACTGACTCAGCACTTCTACCACTGTCTTTAAAAGGAGGCTAATAATTGACAAGGGCCCCCAGAACCAAGCCAATACTGGTCTACTCCCTGTTTATAGTCCCCCAGCCAGACTGCTGGTCTACTCCCTGTTTATAGTCTTGTGATAACACAAATATTATTCTTTGTGTTCCAGAGTGCAATGATAATGTATGAACTGGCCTGGAAGATGAACAAGGAAAATCTAGAGCTTTTGTGGTCAGTATTTAATTTCTTTTTGTTTTGTTTGTTTGTTTTTTTTTTTTTTTTGGTAAAGTCGCTTTCAACAGCATGGTCGTATCACGACGGGGCTGTTATCCTCCACTCGCAGGAAACTCACAAACCTGCTACCAACATTAACCTCACCCAGCCTAGGTTGGGCCGCAATGCGAGCCTCACAAAGTTTTCACCTCGCTGAACGGTGCTTAACTTCGGTGATCCTACGAGAACCGGTGCATTCAACGCGCCATCGACACTGGCTCTCTATTGCTTAAACTCAATGAAGCTGGAGAAGGCCCACTTTCACAGGTTCCAAAATTTTGATTTCCCTCAATATTAATTCAAACGTCTGTAAAAAACTTATTTTTTTCTAAAAATAAGTTTTTTACAGACTTTTTTGTTGCATAGCTATGAAAAAGTAGCTACTACTGTAGATGCTTGCTTTTGTGTTGTAGCGAGTTTTGTGCTCGTTGATTTTAAAAACATGAAAAATAACGTGAGACTGCTTTAACTCTTAGGGCGGAATTAATAGACGTTTTTGTAATACCTCTGTGGCGCCAAGTCTCGGGTTGCGTACTGTCTAAGATGGGGAAAGCCGATGCTTAGCAATGCCTGAAGTTATCGTTTTGTCTATGAATGTCGCCCTTAACTTAGTTAACCAAACTGGAAGAAGAAAATTATTGCTTCCAGTTCTATTAGAGTACCGTTCTATTATAGTCCATTGTTTATCTATCTTTAAAAGTACCGAAACGCATTTTTCTTTCACGAATAGTGGCGAAGCTAAACTGGAAATATTTGGAATGAAATGGAAATACCGAACCTGGAAAAAATTTTATCCAAAAGAAAACTTTTTTATCAAATTGTGTAGGTAATGGTGAAGTAGACAGATCCAAGCTATTGGGACTTGTCACACTTGATTGTCATCGCCGTTTGAGAGGTAAAAAAACATTTTATGTCAACAAATGCGCAACCAATTACACCTACTACGCCCCTCTCAAACGAATGATGAGACATGCAAATGATATTTGAACATATTTTGCCGCTTTTTCTTCTTCATATTTTACATTTTTATATTTAAATTTTCACCCGATTTAAATTGTTCTCCATTGTTCTTTTAGAATTTAATGTTTTTATGACATGTTAATAATTTGTATAAAGTTATTGTACCGTTAATAAATGTACCCGTATACGGGGCATTATTATTTAAAAAATAAATAAAGTAAAACACCCCTCAGGTTCGCCATCGTGGGCGTGATGGAGCAGTTCATCCTGAACAAGATCCCCACCTCCCTGTACAAGGCAGACGTGGAGTTCATTCGCAACCAGGCGGGAGGCTGAACCCCGGGGTGGGGGACGATCTGATGGACGCGGGGTCACTCAATGCCTCCACCGTGGCGGGGGGCGGGGGTCAAACCCCCGGACTCCGCATCGAGAGCGAAGACGAGTATCCTTTAGCATCACACATTTGTTTTCTTTTATTATTACTAAAATATATATATCTCCCTATCTCCCTTGCCTTTATCCCATATTAGCTTATGTTGCTTTTGGGGTCGGCATTGTTCAACCTCATGGTTGAGGTTGGTAGGGTGGAGCACGTTTTTTTTATGGCTGGATGCCCTTCCTAACGCCAACGATTCTACTTCATTTAACTTCCTGGATTAGGACGGGGGTTTTACCCTCCATTCGCTGGGAATCGTACCAGCTACCCACATTAACCTCACCCAGCCTGGGTAGGGCCGGAAATGGCAGCCTCACGTGTTTGGATGGAACAGAATTTTCTTTGAAAAGTCTGCCCTAGCCGGGAGTACGGGCAGTAGTCACAACCATTACGCCACGGAGGCTTTTCTTTTATTATTACTAGAAAAAAGGGTTGGGTAGAAGAGATTGTTTGTTTTCTTTTTATTGTTACTAGAAAAAAGGGTTGGGTGAAAGAGATTGTTTGTTTTCTTTATTATTACTAAAAAAAAGTGTTGGGTGAAAGGGATTGTTTGTTTTCTTTTTTTATTACTATAAAAAAAAGGTTGGGTGGAAGAGATTGTTTGTTTTCTTTTATTATTACTAGGAAAAAGAGTTGGGTGGAAGAGATTGTTTGTTTTCTTTTATTATTCCTAAACAAAGCGTTGGGTGGAAGAGATTGTTTGTTTTCATTTATTATTACTTTTAAAAAAAGGGTTGGGTGGAAGAGATTGTCATAGGCAATAACCCCGTCCTTTAGTTAGGACATTTATGTTTATACATATTTTTCTATTATTTTTTTCTTTTTATTGCATACATAGTTACATACCTACTACTTTAAACATGCCATTTTAATTCTGAGAAATTTCTAATAGAAATCGGAAGTATTGTGTTAATTTTTTTGCTCCAATTTCAAATTTTTTCATATTTTTGGCCATATCTGGTGTACCACTTGGAGTTACAGAATATCCTTCTTCAGTGCACGTATGAACAGAAAAATCCACCTTTGCGCAGAGAATAATTCACTTGAAAGTCCTATGTTGTCAGAATAATCTCAATGTCACCTGAAATACAAACTTTATCGTATTAGATCAGTGGTTCCCAACTGGTGGGTCGCGACCCACTGGTGGGTCGCGAGAAGGTTTCAAGTGGGTCGCCAGAAGGTTTCATGGGTCTTCGCAAGGTCTTAGTTCTTAGGTAGAAATTTTTTAAAAGTTTTCTGATTCGTAAAAATGTTAAATAAAAATCCAATGGCGCTCTTTATTGAAGAAAAAAAAAATTGTGTACAAAATGTACCGACTGGACGCCACCAGTGATATGCGTGTATCATTGAGTAAAAAATATACAACCTCAAATCAATGAGCTTGTGAAGGCCAGTCGGCCAAATGTGTCCCATTGAAAGACTGCACCAGCCTACTTTTTTAAAATTATTTTACGTTATTTACTTTTTTAATAACTCATTATCCTTCTTGAATAAAATCCGCCAAGGGCGGGAATCAAACCCGCAACCTCGGGGTTCAAAGTCAGGAGTGCTACCTCTGAGCCACCAGCCCACTTTTTTTTTCCTTTTTCCTAATTTTTTTAATTAATTGAATGTTTAACAATTAATAAAATTTTATTGTTTGCCTCTTAATAAAATGATTAATTATTAATTTGTTGTTTTTTTCTCAAAACTAATACCTTTTAGAATTTTAAATTAAGAAAGATTGAAAAAAGGAACTACGAAAGAGGAAGGGGTTAATACACATTTGGTGGGTCGCGGGTCTTAGAAATTTAAAAAAGTGGGTCGCAGTGGAAGTTCAGTTGGGAACCACTGTATTAGATAATAATAATACTCTTAAGTGGAAGATAATCAATCACTAGGCGAAGTTCATGATCAAAGTACTATCTACCACTTAACCCTCAGGGTCTTATTATTATGTGGTCACATACTCCAATAAATCCAAGCATCATCGGTTGGGATTCGATCCACAGGTCCCGGATCCATGCACTAGATTGTTTATACTACAAGTCTTGTCTTAAACATATCGACTACCAACCAATGGTTGTATGTTTTTCCTACGATTTCTTACGTTATAAATTATGTCGCCTGAAGTAGTAGCGACCCTACTTTTCTGATGCATGGGAACTTTTTATTTTATTTTTAAACATACAATTTATAAAATGTAAAATATTTCCTCCATGCATGGTGTGATTGATTTTGAAGGAAGGTGTGATTGATTTTGAAGGAAACACAATTTATTGTTTTAATAATTATGTACCTTTAATGATTATGTACCTTTTAGTATAATATTGTAATGCTTGATTGAGTGGTCACTTAAACACTATGTGTCATTCAATCTTGCAAGTAACCCACTTCTCTTAGAAGCCCTTCAAAGCTTAGGAGAAGTACCTTTGTATAAATGTTTCTTTATAAAGAAAATAAATAAATAAACTATTTAAAAAAAAACTACTATGGATTATATCCTTAACCTCGATGCCTCAACCCAGTGCTCAACTAGCCCTGTACAGACACTGGACCCTCCAGTCCAGCCTACGCCACACCATGTACACGGCTGTGTCACTCAAGCTGTGGACGGTGAAGGGCGAGCAGAGACTGCATCGACTCCTGGCTGAAATGGGGTGAGTGACCTGTAAGGGTTGGGTGGAAGAGATTGCCATAGGCAATAACCCCGCCCTTTAGTTAGGACATATGTTTTCATATATTTTCTATTCTTTTTCATTTTTATTGTATATATTATTGTTTTTTTTCATTTTTTCACTGTTAAAATTATTATTTGTATGTACTTAATGTCCTTTTGTATCTAATAAAGAGTTGTATAATAATAATATTAAGAAATTATTTGGAAGAAGAGAACAAATTTATAAAATGCGTAATTTTACTACAAGCACCAGCGTAGATAAGGTGGGCTAGCTTCATCGATATTGTGGCGGGCTCGTAACCGAAGGTCGGTGGTTCGAGTCCCGGGCTCGGCAAAGATTTAGTAAAGCGAGTTGGATTAATTTGCAGTATCACATTATGAGTAACACATCTCGTGCCAAAGGTATCTGTGTTTCGCCTGAGGCCCAAATTTCTCCCGATGTCAGGCGTTTACTGACTGACAGGGCGTTTACTGACTGACCGTAAAATCTTAAGTTTTCAATATATTTCAATGATCTAAATTGCAAAAAAATCCCCATAGGCCCCAGAGTTTAAACACCGTACTAAAATCTATTGTGGTGTCAGTTGGAAGAGCCTGACACTGATTAAAAGTGAGCAACAACGTGTCAGGCCTTTTCAACTGACAGTCACTTTTTTGGAAAACTGGCTGTCAGGCGTTTTTAACTGACGTGGCACGAGATGTGTTAACACAAATATGATAACTTTATTATTATTTTTAGAAGTTTTCATATTTGTGTTAATCACTTTTGTGATATCACAACTATTCAAACTCGCTTTTCTACAACCTACGCTGAAACGGGGACTTGAACCACCGACCTCCTGGTTACAAGTCCGCCGCCTTATCGATCAAGCTACTGAGGTCGGTACCTATAAAAAAATATTTGGAATAACAGAACAAATTTATAAAATGCGTAATTTTACTACAAGCACCAGCGTAGATAGGGTGGGGTAGCTTCATCGATAAGGTGGCGGACTCGTAACCTGGAGGTCGGTGGTTCAAGTCCCGGTTTCAGCGTAGATTTAGTAAAGCGAGTTTGAGTAGTTGTGATATCACGAAAGTGATTAACACAAACTTTTTTTTAACTATCACATTATGATTAACACAAATATGATAAGCTTTATTATTATTACTCTCGTTCCCCCTCCCAGCATGCCTCTCCTGCAGAGCAAGCAGCTGTACAACTCGATGGACCTGAGCATTCGGAAGGAGCTTCCTGCCATGCTGGCCAAGATGGCGGCTGATCACCAGCTGGACCAGCTGATCATGCCGGCCTTCACGCTGGTGCACGGGTATCGAACCAAGGTCCAGGCCGCGGACTATGTGTACGCCATGCTCGCGCTGCTGGAGACACCGGTGAGTCACTCTGACAGTAGTCACTCAGTAGTCACCGGTGAGTCACTCTGACAGTAGTCACTCAGTAGTCACCGGTGAGTCACTCTGACAGTAGTCACTCAGTAGTCACCGGTGAGTCACTCTGACAGTAGTCACCGGTGAGTCAATCTGACAGAAGTCACCGGTGAGTCACTCTGACACTAGTAGTAGTCACCGGTGAGTCACTCTGTAGTCACTCAGTAGTCACCGGTGAGTCACTCTGTAGTCACCGGTGAGTCACTCTGTAGTCACTCAGTAGTCACTGGTGAGTCACTCTGTAGTCACTCAGTAGTCACCGTAATAATAATAATAGTATCGCCTTATTTGTACTTAAAGTGCCATTATTCCAGCAGTAAGCCCAAGACATATTATTATGTGGTAAAAATCCCAAATGGGAGCATAACTTGTCATGTCCCGATGGGGTTTCGAACCTACGACCTCTGGAAACTCTGGATTCACAGAGTACTGCCTTTACCACTGAGCTACCGGGACAGAAGTTGTGAATACGCACACTCAAAGGGGTGTGCATTTACGGACAGAGTTCTATATACGATAAGAAGAAATGAAACATTACAGATATAAAGAAAATGTGAATATCACAGATTAGGAAACAAAATATAAAAAAGTGTAAAAAATGTTGAAATAATGTAAAGTAAAATGTCACAAGTAATAAAAATAAAATGTCGCAAATAATAAAATAAATTAAATGACAAAAAAAGACCAGTGCAGGGACATCCCTTGCTTGCAAAAGTCAGAGCTATTCAGAGTTGCAAAATTAATAAGTTTAAAACGAGGTTGTCTAATAATTTATTAAAATTATACTGAGCAATTTCTTCTCATCATCATCATCATAGGGTGGAGTCATCGTGAACGATGGTAGCCAGACAGTGGAGGAATGACTCGCACTTCTACCACTATCTTTACAAGGAGGCTAATAATTGACAAGGGCTCCCAGAACCAAGCCAATGCTGGTCTACTCCCTGTTTATAGTCCCCCAGCCAGACTCTTTTCTACTCAAGTGAAGGAAAGTACCAATCGGAACTAAACAAAACCCTCTTCGTGTAATACTTCTGCCTCCCGTGGCGGAATTATACCAGTGGCGAAATTATAGGCAAAAATAAGATATTGGGATATTAAAGATACGGAAAAGCCCTATAATTCTGAGCTACCCACTAAAATTGTGATATAATAACACAAAGAAACACATTATTATTATTATACTTCTGCCTCTGTTATTTCAGACACAAGACAAAAAACCAAGTGATTGTTTTCTTGATGCTGCCTACTGTTTGTCCAGGTGAGTGAACATGCAATCTCTATCATTCAATTAATCATGTGGGCTTTTGAATCTTACCGAGAGCAGGAAAACCGGATTGTTACTTTGATGTGAATAGCAACCAGTTACAGAATTGTGGTTAAGCACTCGCTTGACATGCGGAAGGTCCTGGGTTCGATCCCCCGTGCCGACAAAAAATTGTATTCTTAATTTAGTTCCAATTGTTTGTAAGGGATACTTCAGGTGCGCTCGTGTTGACCCAGCACCTAATTGGAAAGTATTGTGTCATTTCTCGCCCATCAGGGAGTCATACTACGGGATGGGTAGGCTACAACACAGACAAAAAGCGTCTACAGTAGCTCCTGTTTCATGGCTATGAAACAAAAACGGCTGTGAAACACTCATCTTTTTAAAAAAAAAACTATGCGAAAAATTGTTGATTTCTCGAATTTATGTAAAATAATATGTAATAGACCTCTTTTAAAAAAAGGTAAGAACAAGGTGGGTTTAACTGTTTAGTGCTCAAATCATTTTCTCAAACCCTCAGAGTCTTATTGTATTATGTGATCACTTACACTCAAATAAATGAGGAAAAATAGAAGCATTGATTCCGATCAAATCCACAGATCACGGAATAATGCGTTTCAATACAAGCCTAGCGCCTTAAGCACATTGACTATTAATTATTGGTTTAAAAATATGATTGTTAAAAGATTATTAAATGCTGTGCTTACTGTTGTAAATATGACAAAGGCGAAATTTCATGTAATTTTGTCTACTTTGAAACATGTCCTTCAGGCAGAACAAAGATCTTCTCAATGATGGCATCAGCAGCGCTAAGAAGTTCCTCACCTCAATGTTCAAAACAGTTCAGAGTATCCTGGATATGAAGCAAGTGAACAGTGCAGGACCCTTCCTCTATATGTTTGTGCAAGAGGTGAGTTATTCAAGTCCTTTTTATACATATGTATAATGACGGGATCCACTCATACCTCGTGAGGAAAAATGAGTAGCTACTTTAATGTTAGCAGCGACCAGTTTCGGAATTATAGGCAAAAAAAGATATTGGGATTTAAAGATATGGAAATGGAAAAGTCCTATAATTCTGCGCTACCCACTAAAATTGTGATATAATAACACAAAGAAACACATTTATTTATACAAATGTATAATAATACTGATGTTGGTTTTGTAGTAGTAGTAAACTCTTTATTGAAATTTATTTACATAAATCACAAAGGGTGGAATCATTGCCTAAGGCAATCTCTACCATCCAACCCATTGTAACCAGCAGTAACTATAGCTGGGAGGAGTAATGGTGTCCAGCCAACTTTAGGCAAACATTTATACCACGTTATTTAGCGTGGAAAAACAATGTTATTCCTTATGTCACACTTGAAATTGGTTGAGATAGTCGCTTTCAGACTTTTAGAATTATTAACTCCTCAATGAACCGGTTCTAAAGTAAAAAAAGAGTTATCATATTTGTGTTAATCACTATCGTGATATCACAACTACTCATACTCGTTTTACTAAATCTACGCTGAAACCGGGACTTGAACCACCGACCTCCAGGTTACAAGTCCATCGCCTTATCGTTCAAGCTACTGAGGTCGGTACCGGTTCTAAAGTATGTTGAATTTTAAGAAAAATAATAAATAGGAGCTGTCATTTGAAAATTGAAAGTTTGACTTAAAAACTCAACTATCCATATATCCCAAGAGTCTTCCTTCTGCAGCACATTCATCAAGTTTACCACGCTTTGGTGGAATTGAATACCAAAGTTTACAACCAAATACTCTGATTTTACTTAAAACTTGTGGACCACCCTGTATAAAACAGTTGTGACCAATTTAATTTAAAATAAAACCCTATTGCTTCGCCTACCAAAAAAGAAAGAAAAAAAGGTGACTAATAAGATGAACTTAGAACTGTGGGAAATCGCTTAACATTCAAGGCCTTGACAAAGGAACATTTTCGGGAAAATATGAATTCATTCATATTTTTTTTTTTTTGCTTTTTTTTCTTTTTTCTTCTATAATTATGTTTTTTTCTTCTACGTATACATGTTTTCTTTTTTTACTACCAATTTTTTTTTTATTTATTTATCTTCTTTTTTTATACAGGGTGATTCAGAAAAGTACCGTCAAACGTTAACCACATATTCTATGGGCTAGTTAAGGAGGGGTCAACTCTATAAAAGAAAGTGCGTAAATGCCTCCTAACGGAGGTACACGCCCCTTAAGGTGTTTTTAAACAATCGAAATTTTCATTTTACGGCTTACCTATTTGGGATATCGCAATGTGGTAAAAAAATCACTCTCAATACTAGATAGCACCTTTCTTTTGGCACAAAGTTTAACACCATTCTTATGTCAGGGACGGTCTCAGGAGGGTCAGATGGTAGAAAAAAGGTTCTAACTTTTTAATCGTTGCTTGTAATTGAATTTGGGTTTCACCCTATAAAACGTCTGTCATTGTCTACAAAAATGTTTTGAATAATTTTTTTCTCAAACCAACACAAACGCTTGAAAATCGAAATGGAAGGGCTTAAGCCGAAATAAGATTTACAGCAAATGTTCCACATGGGCTCCTCTGGCTTCAATGCAGACCTCCATACGCCTTCGAAAAGATTGACGAACACGTTCAATAATGTTAAATAAATAATCATTGTTAAATAATGAATTGGCTGAAAATTCTTGTTCTAAAATTGTATGCTAGTTGCATAGGTTTCAAAACTTAATGCGGTTTTAAAATCTTCAATTTCAATTTTCAAGCTTATGTGTTAATTTGAGGGAAAAAATATTCAGACCATTTTTGTAGACAATGACATAGTTTTTAAAATGGTGAAAACAAATTCAATTACAAGCAACGACTAAAAAGTTAGAACGTTTTTTCTTCCATCTGACCCTCCTCAGACCGCCCCTGAAATTGGAATGCTGTTAAATTGTATGCCAAAAGAAAGGTTTCATCTAGTATTGAGAGTGATTTTTTACCATATCGCGATATCCCGAATAGGTAAGCCGTAAAATGAAAATTTCGATTGTTTAAAAACACCTTAAGGGGCGTGTACCTCCGTTAGGAGGCATTTGCGCACTTTCTTTTATAGAGTTGACCCCTCCTTAACTAGCCCATAGAATATGTGGTTAACGTTTGACGGTACTTTTCTGAATCACCCTGTATATTATTACTGTTCATTTAGATAAGGAACTTTAACACTTAGACAACCGGCATGGTTTTTCGTAAATTCTCCCGTGGGACCGGCGATGTTTAGGCTATTCACAGGCGTAGTACATGCGTGTACCACCGGTGGTACAACCGGTCCATTCCGTACGAACGTGCGTGTACCACCGGTGGTACACCCGGTCGTCTAAGTGTTAAGGGTTGGGTGGAAGAGATTGCCTAAGGCAATAACTCCGCCCTTTAGTTAGGACATATATTATGATTATATTTATTTATTTTTTCTTTATTTTTTTCTTCTATTATATTGTATTTTAATTTGTAATTATTTGTATTGTATATAATATGTCCTATTAATAAAGTGTAAATAAATAAAATAAAACACCCCCCCCCCAGGGCACTGTGGACTACAAGTTCTACTCCCGCCCCCACGCCCTCTCCCTCCTGGCCATGTTCACACTCAAGGCCTACGTCGCCTCCTCCGCCAAGACTCGAACCCGCAACCTCTCCAAGCCCCTCATCGCCTCCGCTCCCCTGGACGCTCTGGCCGAGACCTGCCTCATGATAGGCATCCCGCCCGTATCCGAGGTCATACCCAGGAGGTGAGTACAGACCTGCCTCATGATATTTGTAATTTATTTGCATTAATAATTGTACAAATATCAAGGACTCCTGCTCCTTTTGGAAGGCAGTAGGATTCTTCAAGAGCTCAAGCTTCCAACAGCTTGATTTAGATATAGAGCAAGTTCACCAACATTTTTCACAGTTGTTCTCATTGAGTGATCCACACAGTATAGAGTCTGCCCAGCTGCTACATAGTTCACTCCACCCTGTACTTGATGTGCGGATCTCTGCGTCCAAGCTGGATCTTGTACTGAAGCGCTGCTCCAATGGCAAGGCTGCGGGTGCTGACGGACTCACCTACGAGTACTACAAGCACCTCCCCCCGTGCTGGCGATCCAATATCCTGGACCTGTTCAATGACATTTTCGACACGGGCAACCTCCCCCCTACTTGGCCAGAGATCGTTATGTTTCTTGTGTTCAAAAAAGGTGACAAGTCATGCATCAGCAATTACAGAGGAATTAGCTTAATTAACACCATAGTAAAAATATTTACTTACATTATATATCTAAGACTGGAAAATTTTTGCGAGGATAATAAAATACTGCCAGAAAACCAGGCCGGTTTCCGCCGCAGTAGAAGCTGCATTGATCATGTTTATACCCTTAGCTCAATTGTCAATTCTGTTCTCCAAAAACCTAAAGCAAAAGTATTTTTAGGCTTTATTGACTATCGCTTTTGTTTTGATAAAATAAACCACTCTCTGTTGTTTGAGAAGCTAAGAAAGATAGGTATTAGTAATAAAATTATTAACGTTTTGGCCATCCTGTATTTGAAGGCCCATTTTAAGGTCAAGGTCAATGACTCTTTCACCGAGGTAATTAACATTAATAACGGAATTTTGCAAGGAGATACGTCATCCCGCCTCCTCTTCGACATTTTTGTCTCCGACTTCGAGTCCTACTTACAAGAAACTGAAGGGGTAAAAATTCTAGACCAGGAAATTCAAGATCTATTTTTTGCAGACGACATGGTACTGATCTCACAATCCGCTCAAGACCTACAAGAAAAGCTAAACATATTGTCCAAATATAGCAAAGAAAACAAAATGGAGGTTAATACTGCTAAAACTAAGGTCATGGTGTGTCGAAGAGGAGGTCGTTTGGGTAGAAATATCAAATTTACGTACAATAGTGAAACACTAGAAATAGTAAATAAATTCAAATACTTAGGAATAGTGTTCTCCTCATCCGGGCTCTTTCTGCAAGCAGCTGAAGATTTGGTAAAAAGAGGTGGTCTGGCTATAAACAGGATCAGGCAAATTATACTTAACTCTAAAGTGTTTGATCTGGGAACGTGGGAAAAACTGTTCGAGAGTGTAGTCATGGCAACCACACTGTATGGCTCGGAGGTATGGGGGTTTCGATACCTAGATCAGTTGGAAAAATTACAAGTCCGTTTTTATAAATCCATGCTATTTCTGGCACCAAACACTCCAAACCATCTGATAAGAAGGGAATTCACAACCCATAATATCAAATCAATGTGGTTGAAAAAAACTTTAAACTGGTGGCTCAAGCTTCTGGCTATGGACAACACACGCTGGCCCAAACTGTGCTATAATCTTTTTAAAAATGAAAATTCGTTTGCCCTTGAGAAATACAACTGGTGCTTACAGCTGCAGCAGATTCTCATTCTAACAGGATTTGGTCATTTATGGCATGAGGAAAGTCCCCGAGTTATAAAAGAAAAGATAGACAGTATAGTCATCGCCTACGAGTCGTACCTTAGTAGTCAAGATATTCTCAAAATAGAAAATTCCAAATTTAACAGCTTCTACAAAGTGGTGTCTGGCTCAGGTGGGGTTATACCTCCCGCTGCTGGCTATTTTAATCAGGCTCTCTCGAACAGTGAAATTAGGTTCCTTGCCCAGCTCCGCTTAGCCTGTGAGGGACTTACGAAGTTATGGCTAAGAGACAACAAGCTAACTTTCTACCTAGGTAAAACCTGTGAACTTTGTGAGGAAAACCTGCCTGACACCATGCACCACTTCTTCTGCCACTGTCCTTTCTTTAGTAGCATAAGAAGTAAATATTGGAACAAACCACAAATAAGCCTTATGAGTTTTATTGAATTCCTTGTCAGCCCTAGCTCTACAGAGCTAAGGAAATATACGGGTTTCTACCTATCAGCTTGTGACATAAAACCGCCCTAAAGATGAGATATTGTAGCCTAATGTCAAATGCCAAATATTTTCTACTATGAATAATTTGCTTTTTAGTATTTTATATATTTATTTTTATAGGTAAAATTGTGTATATGTGTATGTATTGTACTTTTTATATTGGTCTTATAATCTATAATATTAATTATTTTAATCTGTTTTTGATTTTTTTTTTATATGATTTCATGCCAACCTCCAAAAAAAAAAAATTGTAAAATAATAATACAAATAAATAAAATCTAATAATTGTACATAATAGGTAACATATATTTAATGCGACTACCCCACACTAAGGGGATGCAGTCCTCTTGTTTTGTGGGGTAGTTTCATTTCTTAAAATAGTTTTTTTTTTAATCTCTAACTCATAGTAGGTAAACAATGTACAAAAAAATGTTTCTACATATTTAATTACCTTTAACAATAGGAAAACTAAAAATTATAAATTTAAATAGATAGGTTGTAAAATTTTGGAAACTTGAAAATTATAATTCTCTCAGCCAGTCCTTGAATTCTTTTTTTTAATATTATTGTCTTTTTTTTTGTTGGAATTTTTGAGTGGAGTTTGATACCAAAATGTTTTAATGATTTTTGTCCTTTGCTTGTTTTACAATACAATTTTACAATACTTATATACCCAGGAGGTTCGAATTTAAATGGTGTCTTCTCGTATGTGTTTCAGTTTCTTCGGCAAGGCGTTTGAGCAGGCTGTCGAAAAAACAGGGGCTCGGGTGAGCTTTGACTACTTTGACTCCTCCATCATCTCCATCCACAAGGCAGACCGGCACAAGTTTATAGACGCCCTGTACTCCTTGCTCATGTGATGTCTCCAAGCACAAGTTTACAGACGCCCTGTACTCCTTACTCATGTGATGTCTCCAAGCACAAGTTTATAGACGCCCTGTACTCCTTGCTCATGTGATGTCTCCAAGCACAAGTTTATAGACGCCCTGTACTCCTTTTTGTATTGTATTTGATGTCTCTAGCCAGGCCTGCGCTGGTATGGCTTGCAGGTCCTGGTCGAATTTTCAAAATTTTCACCATCAAAATTTTAAGTATATAAATTTAAAAAGAAATTAAAATGATCCAGACTCTCAATGACATTGCAAGAGATCGATTATATTAGACACAAGCATTCTACGGATCAACAAAAAATGTATTGAAACTACTAGAGTTCCTGATGTATTATCAGTGGCGGCTCGTCGGGTGAAGACACTGAAGACATTTTCACCTAATTTTGAACAGTGAAAACACTACTCATAATCCCTTGAACATGGCACAATTGATCCAACTCAAAGAAAAAAAAAAAAAAGAGTAAGCTTTGTGTAAAATAGATCAATGCTGCTTAACATTTCATGTTACTTTCCAAGGAGAACACCAAATGTGAAGACAATTCGAAATTGTCTTCAGTTGTCCTTGAATCAACCAATCAGAGTTGAGTATTTCCAAGTAGGTATCATGAAATATTAGGCAAGAACTATATCTATGTAATATGCTACTGAGGACAGTCTTCAGTTGTATTCAGTTTACATTATCTACACGACCTCATACGAAATGTCACGAAGCCACATACCATGTGAGATGTCATGTGTTTTTGATATTAACATTGTTGCCAGTAGCATTATGCCAGATCTAGGAAACCAGTCAATGATTTAGCCTCCCATATCTAGCACAATCTTGTAATTAAAATAATAATAATAACGTAGGCGTTAGGAAAGCAGGATTTTGTGTCAGGAATTTTGGATATTATTTCTCATTTTTTGGGTTCTAGTTTTGTACATAGTTCCTAAACGATAGCCGATACCAATAAATTTTACTATTTATGTATCTTGTCAACTATAGTCTTAAAAAGGACATCTCGATTGAAGTCAAATCTCGGAAATAATTATTTAATGTAGGTACCGAAATTGAGCCAAATAAGATAATCTGGTATCTAGTTGTTCCAAGAAGTTTTTAAATAGGGACAATGGTGGTCCTGTTTAAGATCCTGACTATGGAACCACTTTAAAAAATAATCATGAAATTAGACGTGTTGAAATGAAATTCTCAAGAGAAAATTCTGTTCAAGCGGTGTAGTATTATTTTTTTAAATAAATAAATACGTCTTACATGATTTGAGGGATTTCTTTAAATTTAAAATATAGCTCTTGAAGTTTGTAGAAATTTAGCTATGAAATTAACTTGGCAACATTGTATCTCTTATCTTTAGAATGTAAACAAAACTTGTAGCGCACTTTTTAAATTTTATTAGATTATTTTCAAATCTTTTCAACGGTAATCAAGTGACTTTTAATTGGTGTAACTAGTTAATAAAGTTATTTCCCAGTATTTGATACAGGATAGAAACATTATTCCTACCTGATCTGACCTGTGCTTTTCATAATAAGTTGAATATTAAGTAGCTATGTACTTCTTTCAGTGTCAGAAATAAGTAATAACATTATAATTATGCAGGTTGCAGGTAGCTAAGCACACAGCTTCCAGTGAAGTACTTAAAATTATAAGGCAATATCTGTGTTTTTCATAAATAGTCATTTAAACATCAATCAATGGTAACACAAATTTAAGCTGATTTTATATTTGTAGTAAGTATGTTTTCTTAGATTTATTTTGTAATCTAGTGGTGGATTTTCTTCCAGTTTTGGATTGTAATTTTTAGTCTTCAACTAACTTTCTTTCCTTCCCAGTTCTAACCCCTCTTTAAAATGTTGTACCTACCTATCTACTGAGGTATAATCCTAATATTACTTTCCTTATCCTATAATAAGGAAAGTATTGTATTCGTCGAAAATTTGACCTACCCAGTTTTTCACATTTCTGGACGAATCATAGCCTCAGGATACCAAAAAAGTTGTTTTCAGCCATTGGTCCGTGCGTCTGTCTGTGTGTCTGTCTGTGTGTCTGTCTGTGTGTCTGTGTGTCTGTGTGTGAACAGGATATCTCAAGAACGGTAAGAGCTAGAGACTTGAAATTTGGTATGGAAATTAATTTTATACACCAGACGAACCACGAAACTTTTGGTTGCAATCGGCCGCAGAATGCGGCCGCAGGGCCGCAAATATTGGCCGCAAGCGCCGTTTCTATGAATTGGTTAAAGATACAAAAAAAGTTAGAGAACAACATTTTCTTAGATTAAAAAAATAATAGGAGTCTATTCTAATCATTTTTTTGATATCTTGAACTTTTTTGAACTCGGCCCCAATTTACCGGTATTTTGTGGGGGACCCGCTTGGACTAACTTTTTTAGTATTCATCCTAGATGGGAGTTGTGACATATCAAATCCAATGATTTTAAGGTGCTGATTACGAATTTGATGTTAATTTTTAGATAAATGTTACCTTTAAGTCACCAGGGGCTTTTGGTCCCGTTTCCATTCCTAATATGATAAGGAAAGTCGTGTGATGTTTACACCATATTTTTTTTATTTTAATTCCTTTTTACCAACTTTTAGTTAATATTTTTTATTAAGATGAATAAATATTTTTTTATTAAGATGAATAATTAATAACAATGTTTCAAAGAAACAATGAGATTCCCACAAAATCATGGGGTTCAAACATTAAAAGTAACCCCATTCAGATTAAGAAGTAATGAGGATAAGATAGATATTATGATTACTGGATGTCCAATTTCTCCAATTACTATAACCACCACTAAAAAAGTAAAGCAAATGCCTGCCCCACAGCCATACAGTTCAAGCCTGAATGGCTTATGAAAAATGAATGGCTGTGTACCAGCTCAAGTGTTGACAAATTGTTCTGCTGGCCTTGTTTATTTATTAAGTACCAAGTGTTCTCCAAAAAAAGTACCTATAAAAACTTATATGATGCAAAACTGGTATGAGAGAAAACCATGCTCTGCAGGGAAACAGCCATAACTTACAATGGGCTGTGTTTATGAGACCATAAGAACTAAGATCTGATAAATTAATAATTTTATTTTTTCAATACTTCTGGGTATAATTTGTCTTCACCTAGTCTTGAAGTCAGGAGCCGCCACTGTGTATTATATCTAATATCCAAACGTAGAAGAAGAATTTTACTATCAAGCATGTCACTGATGATATTCTAAAGAAAAAAGGCAATTTTGTTTGCGCAAAAGAAAAAAATATTTGATTATGGAAGAGGAAGCATGAAAGTGTTGACCTCAGTGAGATCCCGGTGTTAGGAGTGTTTTTTTTTTTTTTTTTTAGACTGTACAGCTGATCTAAAGCTCAGCTTGAGAAAAACCCCTTTTGTTCCACATTTCTTCTGTGCAACAGACTACTGTCTTCTGATTTCTCTTCTTGGGTCTCCAGACTTTTTTACAATAGATCGTTTCTTTTCTTCTAGTTAACGTAAAATAATTGAAGCATTTTCTATATTGGTAAGTCTAGCGCCTTGTTTCTGCCTTTGGTCTGCTATACAAGCAATGTTAGTCGATGTGGTTAATGCGCTGGACTTAATGTAAACAATGCAGTGTTGGATACCTAGATCGGATCCCACCCAATGCTTAGATCCAGCGGTTCCCAACCTTTTTTGCTTGGGGCCTAATAATATTTTTTAAACAATTTTGTGGCCCACCCCGATTTTATTTTGCATTATTTTAATATTATTTCTTGAGTTTCGCTACTGGCCAGCATCCGCGGCCCAATAGCGAGCTGCCCGCGGCCCAGCAGTTGGCAACCGCTGGCTTAGATGTTTATTCAATTGAGTATTTAACCACATGACAGTAAGACATTTTGGTGGTTAATAACACTGCCTTGCAAACCCTTCTACACTAATACCCGAGGACCTGTGGAAAAAACCAGTTATCATGTTTGTGTTAATCACTTTCGTGATATCACAACTACTCAAACTAGCTTTAATAAATCTACGCTGAAACCGGGACTTGAACCACCAACCTCCAGGTTACAAGTCCGCCGCCTTATCGATCACGCTACTGAGGTCGGTCTGTGGAAAAAACCAACCAATTTAGCAAACTTCCTAAAGCTTCCGTTATCAGGCGATGATGATATAACTTGAGTTCTTGGGAAGTTTCTAATACAACAAGGTCCAATGCTTTTAAAAATGGTCAGAAATATTTTTCTTGAGTGGGAATCGAACCCATGACCTGGCCGTTCAGAGAAAGATGCGTTATCTTCTGAGCTAACTAGGTTGGCTTGTATTATTTATCTGTAATTCTTCCCTAATTTGTATACATTTTCTTATGAAACAACTTACTGTACAAATAAAATGAAAACAAATGATTTTTTAAGCAACAAGAAAAACATCAATATTCTTGAAAATTTATTCACGATAAATAGAGGAGTGTGCTGTGCGCGATCACAAAGTATTGAATTCTTGTTCTATTAAAGGAGCTTTTCTCATCAAAAATCCCGTCGGAAATAGAACTGAAAACAGTTATGGAATAAATAAAATTTGTATTGAAAACAATACCTAGACAATAATTTAATCGGTGAGATGGACAAGTAAAATTACTAGTAAAATTCGAGAGAAAAAAAATTAATTAAAAAGGTGGTACCTATTGACGCAATCTTGTTGGGAAAGAACTGACCTTTTAATAAATCAGTAATTGCTATACTTTCTGATCACCCGAGATTACTTCTTTGGAAAGTAATCGAATGTTAAAAAAAGATAACAATAAATTTTAATAATTTTAAAACACAGTAAAATACTTAAAACGAAGAAAAATATGAATGGTCGAGTAATACTTTCCTTGCTATAGAATAAGGAAAGTAAAAATGAGAACTACATACATAATTAAGTAAAATAATTCAAAACGCTGAGTTGCATGCAACTACAATACAACTGGGAGGATCTTCTTATTTCACTTTGCCTTTTCCCAAACCTACTTGGGGTCGCCATTGTTCAACCTTTTCCTCATGGTTGAGGTTGGTTGGTTCTAGCACTTTTACTTCCACATTTTACGGCTGGATGTCATTCCAACCCTGTTAAGGGCGCCAGGGATTTGTGTTTTTCTTTTTCTAATGAATATTTATTTAAAGAGAGGTCTGTAACATTCAGAATCCTTGCCTCTGTGTTTTCTTTTGTCCTGACAAAGCTGGTACTGAATCTGTTTCACGTCCCCCAGCGAGAATACAACTGGGAGGATGATGATCACAGAAATTGAAAAAAAGAATCCTTCACAGATGTTTCGATCATTTGAAAGACATACAATTTTGAATGCACCTGCACTCAACCTTCAGAGTAACATGAGACTTCTATCTGAATTTTGGCACCTCCACACCTAGTTGCTACTTTGCTAAAATTCCACACAACAAACTTTTACACAACAATAAATAATTTGAACATAAGCACTTGGCTTCTCAAATTAAGTACAATTTTCTTTATTTCACCAAGACTTGTGTACAACAATGTATAAGTTCTTCTTGAAACCTTACATGATTTCATTCAATCTTATTATGATCAAAAGGCATGACATCCCCTTTCTGCAATAAATTCTTCTGTAAACTAAGATACCTCGGTTTGTCTGTGGTTAGCAGCAGCACCTCCATTGTCCTCATTGGACATCAGTTCATACTAATAACTATCCATGCTGGACGTTGCTTAACTTCTATGATTCAAGGGAGACTGATTCTACAAATGCACTGGTATATGCAATTATGCATGTTCCTTGGTCTTGAGAAATATAAAATAGATATCAAATTGCAAGAGAACGTATATTTTTATACCATTCTTACCACTCCTCATTCTAAAAGGTTCTCTATCACACGAGTAGCTATCTTAAGCAGTGCGAAGTATACATTCCATCCCGATAACCTACCAGAGGTCAAAACAGGTCTTTCAAAATCAGGCTGCAATTAAAATTAATTCAACAATTTTTTGCATGTGATGTTGGTTCACCATACAATATTATTTTGGTTTTAATTTAGCGTCCCTTTCATCTGCCAAGGTCATTTACCAGGGTGTTACACTTCATTCCCTGGAAAACAACCTATTTTAGGGATCTACCTACATTAACTTCACCCGGCATGAGTTTGGTCGAGAAAAGTCAGCATCCTGAATCATTAAGGTTTTAATTCACCATACAATGAATGGTTCCTGGTTCAGTTTTTCGCAATAACAAAGCTTACGTAGCTGATTTTTAGAGGGCTATTTGTTTAAAAAGCTTTAAATTTCAAGATTGTAATGTGGTAAACATCGCTCGCTCTTGTCGCTGTGAATCCATCGGTCGGGCGGATTACCACTACACCATCCACCCAGGAGGTGTGTGATGCTTCTATCATAACCCAAGCTTTGGCACACTCTTCCTATTCGCCCGCAACATTCAGTCTGCTGACCTCCCAGACAATGATCAGAACTGAGTAGATGATAAAAGACAAGGAACATTAAAACTAAGAAAAAGAATTGATAAACAATAAGATAGGACAAGGAGAGGATGTAGCGGGTCGTAACTCGTTACATGGAATATTTTTTTTTTATTATGAACAGTATCACAACTAAAGTTGTAGTTAATATTTGAGGGCAGGAAATTGTAAATGCATGAGAACAAGATAGAAACGATAAAATAATGTGAAAAGGCTCACCTGATCAAAAAAGCCTCAAAAACCAATGCAGATGTAAACATCCAACACAAGGGTTGGGTGGAAGAGATTGCCAAAGGCAACAACCCCGCCCTTCAGTTAGAACATATATTTTTCTATTATTTTTTACTGTATAAATTGTTTCCATTTTTTTCATTGTTAAAATAATTATTTGTTTTGTACATACAGGTACGTCCATTTATATCTAATAAAGTGTATAATAATAATAATAATGTTTCCCAGCAGTGTCATCAATTTTATAATGGTATTTATATTGCTAAGATAGAACAAGTGAGACCTTTTGCACTACCTTATAGTCATAGGTTTATATTTTGGTGAATGTCTCAAATTCATGTGGTGGATAGGAGAACACAGGTCCTTATTTATGGTGGTAGATCAAAAGATGAAGGACATGAGAATGATGAAAATTGTTCATGATCGTAAAGATGACTAACCTATGAGAGAATGAAAGAAAAGAAGGAAAAGAGAGTGAGTGATACAAGTTATGTTGAAGGAGATAGACAGATGAAGGAAATGAGAATGAAGGAGGAAGGAAGCAGGGAAACAAATGGGAAGAAGAGGAGATGGTGAATCTCATATAGCGGGAGATAATCAGATAATGGAGATGGTAAGTATAAAGGTAAATGAAAGAAAAAGATAGTTGAGGAGGAAAAAGAGAGAACAAAAATTGGAAAAGGAGAGTGATGGATGTCACATTATGATGCAAGAAAATATCTATTTATCATCAGATAAAGGAAATATTAGGGACAAAGAAATTGTAGGGACAAATAAAAGGATTGAGGAAGAAAGAGAGAGATGGATGTCATATGAAAGAAGAAAATGCAAGAGGTGGTCAGATAAAGGAAATATTAGGGACAAAGAAATTGTAGAGACAAATGAAAGGATTGAGGAAGAAAGAGAGAGATGGATGTCATATGAAAGAAGAAAATGCATATATAATCGGATAAAGGAGGTAGTGAGGATATAGAAAAAGGTAGAGGAAGATGTAAGGAAAAAGAGAGATGGGTGTCATATGGGTTGGTAAGGAAAGAGAGAGATGGGTGTCATATGGGTTGGTAAGGAGAGAGAGAGATGGGTGGGTGTCATATGGGTTGGTAAGGAAAGAGAGAGATGGGTGTCATATGGGTTGGTAAGGGAGAGAGAGAGAGATGGGTTGGTAAGGAAAGAGAGAGATGGGTGTCATGTGGGTTGGTAAGGAGAGAGAGAGATGGGTGTCATATGGGTTGGTAAGGAGAGAGAGAGATGGGTGTCATATGGGTTGGTAAGGAAAGAGAGAGATGGGTGTCATATGGGTTGGTAAGGAAAGAGAGAGATGGATGTCATATGGGTTGGTAAGGAAAGAGAGAGATGGGTGTCATATGGGTTGGTAAGGGGAGAGAGAGAGATGGGTTGGTAAGGAAAGAGAGAGATGGGTGTCATGTGGGTTGGTAAGGAGAGAGAGAGATGGGTGTCATATGGGTTGGTAAGGAGAGAGAGAGATGGGTGTCATATGGGTTGGTAAGGAAAGAGAGAGATGGGTGTCATATGGGTTGGTAAGGAGAGAGAGAGAGATGGGTGTCATATGGGTTGGTAAGGAAAGAGAGAGATGGGTGTCATATGGGTTGGTAAGGAAAGAGAGATATGGGTGTCATATGGGTTGGTAAGGAGAGAGAGAGATGGGTGTCATATGGGTTGGTAAGGAAAGAGAGAGATGGGTGTCATATGGTGGGTTGGTAAGGAAAGAGAGAGATGGGTGTCATATGGGTTGGTAAGGAAAGAGAGAGATGGGTGTCATATGGGTTGGTAGGGAAAGAGAGGGATGGGTGTCATATGGGTTGGTAGGGAAAGAGAGGGATGGGTGTCATATGGGTTGGTAGGGAAAGAGAGGGATGGGTGTCATATAGGTTGGTAGGGAAAGAGAGGGATGGGTGTCATATGGGTTGGTAAGGAAAGAGAGAGATGGGTGTCATATGGGTTGGTAAGGAAAGAGAGAGATGGGTGTCATATGGGTTGGTAGGGAAAGAGAGGGATGGGTGTCATATGGGTTGGTAGGGAAAGAGAGGGATGGGTGTCATATGGGTTGGTAGGGAAAGAGAGGGATGGGTGTCATATGGGTTGGTAAGGAAAGAGAGAGATGGGTGTCATATGGTGGGTTGGTAAGGAAAGAGAGAGATGGGTGTCATATGGGTTGGTAAGGAAAGAGAGAGATGGGTGTCATATGGGTTGGTGAGGAAAGAGAGAGATGGGTGTCATATGGGTTGGTAAGGAGAGAGAGAGATGGGTGTCATATGGCGGGCGAGGTCTCACTGCCCGCGCGCAGAACAGCGTAAATAGCCTGAATGTTGTTGAAGGGAGGGAGAGGTAGAGGGAGGGGAGAGTCTCACGTGGGGAGATGTGGCCGGGGAAGGGGGGTGAGGGGAGTGAGGCCCATGGTGCGGCACACCCAGCCCGCAATGTCCGCCGGTTCAGACTCTGCGGCCTTGATCCACTCGTGATTCTGCGGAAGAATTGAATTGAACACTTTTATTTATTTGTACAAAAATGAGATTATAAACAATACGGGCGGAATTAATAGACGTTTTTGTAATACCTCTGTGGCGCTAAGTCACGGATTGCGTACTGTGTAAGATAGCGAAAACCGACACTTACAACGACTTAAGTTATTGATGTTGTCTATTAATTCCGCCCTACATCTCCTATAAGCTAAGTCTAACTGCACCTTTGGTAGAGCTCCATTTCAGGTAAATAAGTTACAGAATATTTACAGTTCATAAAATTATGTAATTATCTATTTTACTTTTTTAAGTAATTATCCTCGTGAGGAAAAAAGAGTAGCTGCTCTAATGTTAGTTCACAACGACCAGTGGCGGAATTATTGATTATGGCAAAAATAAGATATTGGGATATTAAAGATACGGAAAAGTCCTATAACTTTCCGCTAGGTACTCACTAAAATTGTGATATAATAACACAGAGAAACACACTATTAATATTATTTAACCTATTCAAAATTCAAATCCCTTTTCTCAATATTTTGAGTGGCACTTTTATCTGGCGGAGCCTGTATAGAAATTTTCTAGTAAATACATATACATATTTAACACGTTGATCGCCAACGCTATAGAGTTACATTTCCTCAGGGGCCCAAATGACACTCCAATGTCAAGTGAATTCACCTGACGGTGCCGTACGAGATAATCATGTCAGGTATTTCACCTGACTGGGCCGTTCGGGATAATTTTGTCAGGTGAATTCTCCTGACGGGGCCGTTCGGGATAATTTTGTCAGGTGAATTACGTTTAAAAGAAAAAGAGAATAATTTAAATAATCAATTAAGAACTCACGGATAAGGTTTTCAGGTCTGCGCGCTCCGACGGGTTCTTCTTGAGGCAGCGGTCCACAAAATCGCGGAACTGATCCGAGAATATGCCCGCGGGCAACTTGGGGGGCGGCTCGTTCACTATGTAGTCCAGCAGTTCGAATATTGCCATGGGGCGAGGAACATTGCTCCCTGAGCCTCAACATAGAAACAAAATTGTATGGTGACGAAAATGATCATGGACGTCGAACAACGTTGAATTAAAATTGTAAAGAAACAAAAAAAAGTAGGTATATGTGTTAATCACTTCTGTGATGTCACAACTACTCAATTTTTAAAATTGATCTTTATTTTTTTTTGTACATACTTCTAAGTTTTCTTTTTAATTTATTGTTATTAATTTTTTGTTGATGATTGTTTTGTAAAAAAAAAAAAAAAAAAAAAAAAAAAGTGTAAATTAATAAAATAAAACTCAAACTTGCTTTTCTAAATCTCCATGAACCCGGCCGGGACTTGAACCACCGACAAGTCCGCCGCCTTATCAATCAAAATACTGAAGTCGGTATTTTTTTCTTTTTCTTTTAATAAAGCCTTTACTTGGAAATTTTTATTTTCGAAAATATTAATGAAAATCGCCCCCACCTGTAACGGTGCCTAGGGTGACCAGCGTTTAGACTTACCTACAGGGGAGTGCTCGCCCCCTCCCCCTCCCCCGTACTCCTCGTCTCGAGAGGGACCGAATATGGCCGCCAGGGTCTTGGCGTCAGGGGGAGGGATCGGGTACATGCCTATGGCCATCTCCACGAGGGAGAGACCCAGGGACCAGATGTCTGACTGAACCGAGTAGTGAGTGCCTTGCAGTCGCTCCGGCTGCAAGTATAAGTATAATATAATAATGTAATACGCTAAATAAATAAATAAATAATAATGTAATAATAATAATATAATATCGCCTTATTTATACTGCCCGATTAGGACTATTAAGTCCCATTATTCCAGCAGTAAGCCCAAGACGTATTATTATGTGGTAAAAATCCCAAATGGGAGGATAACTTGTCATGTCCCAACTGGGTTTCGAACCCGCGACCTCTGGAACCTATGGATTCACAGAGTGCCGCCTTTACCACTGAGCTACCGGGACAGACCTTGTCGTGCTTGACAGTAGTGCTTGTCAGTCCAAAACATGTGTCATGAATACCAATTTACTCACAAAATTACCAATCAAATTTATGAAAAAGTATTTTTTTTTTTTTGGCATTGGTTATTCTTCTTATCATGGGAATTTGCCATACCGCCAATGTGGTTGTGTTTATAGAGATCGATATTGTGAAAAAGTATTTAATAAATAATTGGACCTAAGAACTTAGAATTCCTAACTGTCTTGTCTGTCTTTAAGGAGAGAAAAACTGTTGTTTGATGTAAAAATACTAGAATTATGTCATCAAGAATTTGATCAGTGCACACTTAAATTTGCATTGCTTACTATTTCTGACCAAAAAAAAAAGGCTGATTGAGGTTAATGATAGCAGAATTCTGAGTTTTAAGTGATTAGATAGATAGTAAAACACTCTCATCAAATGACCTCTGATGTTTAAAAGGCAGTAAGATCTATCCCATAAAATATATAAGACCTGTTTGACTGCTGGAGTAAAGGGACTTTTCAGTCTTACCATGGCAGTATAAACAAGGTATATTCTATTCTATTCTAAGTTAAAAATGGTCTGTAAAAAAATTATAAGGGGCTCTTGAAATGATATTAATTTATGCTATTAGAGACCTTGTGCTAAATACAGGTTTACTTAGAACTCACCGACATATAAGAGCGTGTGCCCACAAAGGAGTTGGCCATTGAGTCAATGAGTTGGCCGGACACACCAAAGTCACAGATCTTGATCTCACCTCCACTGTTGACCAGGATATTACTCGGCTTTACGTCGCGGTGGATGATGGCATGCTTTTCCCGTAGGTATGTCAGCCCTTTGAGCACCTGGTAAAAATGAATAAATGTTCTTTATAATTCTCTGGCTGGGGGACGTTAAACAGGGAGAAGACCAGTCTCTTGCTAGAGGACTATAAACAGAGAACAGACTAGCCAACCCTTACAAGCCAGGCTAAACTTGTAGTTTCCCAAGGGCTTAATGGCTTATAAAGAAAAGTCCAAGTCCTCATGATGGTTGATGGCACATGGAAATATGTGGTTCAGGACGAGCCAACTTTGAAATAAAGTTGGCTGGAGACCATCACTCCCCCCTCCAGCTGTAGCCAAGCAGGCTACAACAACAACATAATTGACCCACAGACCACAGTAACCAAGAAGCTAGCAGAGTTTAATGTATGGATTGTATCAAGCTCTCTTGTGTAACACAAATTAAATTTCTATATTTTTCTGAATTCAACTTACTGCTGAGGTTATGGTGCCGAGAAGCAGTGCTTGTCAGTCCAAAAAATGTGTCATGAATACCAATTTACTCACAAAATTAGCAATCAAATTTATGAAAAAGTAGTTAATAAATAATTGGACCTAAGTACTTAGAATTTCTAACTGCCTGTCTTTAAGGAGAGAAAAAATGTTACGTTTGATGTAAAAATACTATAATTATTTCATCAAGGATTTCATTGGCGAACACTTAAATTTGCACAGTCCACAGTAACCAAAAAGCTAGCAGAGTTTAATGTACGGATTGTATCAAGCTCTCTTGTGTAACACAAATTAAATTTCTATAATTTTCTGAATTCAACTTACCGCTGAGGTTATGGTGCCGAGAATGTGTTCTGGAATTTTTCCAGCTTTCTTCAGGATCAGGTCCAGAGATCCTCCATCCATGTACTCCATGCAAATGCTGATATCTTGGTCACTTATAAATGCTCCATAGAAGCCCACAATGTGAGCAAAGTTACACTCATGCAGAACTTTGAGCTCCCGAATGATTTGCTTCTTGATAGTTGGCTTCACTTCTAAATGAATGAGCTGTTAAGAGTCAGGAGAAATATAGGTATGTATTACTATACAGTAGGTTTCTGAAAAGATGGCTACCCTCTTGTAATTTTTTTAACACAGTGAAATTTTTCAATTCTGTAAAGTTTTTACTTATTTTGCAGCCCGTCCAGATATTCCACCCTGAAGGGTTATATTTTCCATTTTTTCTTCTCTCTAATTAATGGCCCACAGCCAGACCAAAAAATTATGATGAAAATAATACTCTTTAGAGGATGGTAATCACCAGGCAAGTTAATGCTCAAAGCGTTTTCTACCACCTAACCCTGAGAGTCTTATTGTTATGTGGTCACAAACTCAAATAAAAAATTCAAGCATTGGGTGGGATCTGATCAATGGATCATGGATCTACATGCTAGAATCTGCTAGATTTTTTAATTACAACTCTAGCATATTAATTTTACATAATTATGAATAATAAAGAAAGGTATCAATGGGAAATTTTAGAGTGAAAAAATCTGTAAGTTCATATTTTTAAATTGAAAATATCAATAAAATAATACTAAGCCTCACCTTTCTGGCCATTATCAATCCACTGGCACAGTGTTTCACTTTCATTACAACGCCTCCATTACCCGCACCCAGCTCTCCAAGCTTCTCAAAGTCACTGTCACTCAATTCTTTGCCGGTAATCTTTTCTTTTTGACAGAGGAAAAATTCCATACGTTTTCTCTGAGACTCATCCATGCCTAGTTCTTCTAGCTTCTCTTGTAGGGTTTCTATACTAGTAGCACCAATGAATTTTCCGGTACGTCTGAAAAAGAAAAATGTAAAGGTAAAATTTTCAAATGAGGAAACATATCAAAATTCTGGTTTCATTTTTTTTTTTTCAATTACAACTAGGAGTAGTAACAATGGTCCAGAGGGTAGTATACTTGCCTTAAATAGCATGCACAAAGGAATTTCTTTATTTAGGAGAGACCCCCAGAAATAGGTAATGTAATGTGTGTACAGTTTGATTGATTAACCTGTTAACACTTACTCTACAATCTGATATCACCTACTCTACAATCTTTATCACTTCCTCCACAATCTGCATCACTTACTCTACAATCTGTATATTAACTACTCTAGAATGTGTATCAACTACTCTACAATCTGTATCACTTACTCTATAATCTAGTATCACCTACTCTACAATCTATATCACCTACTCTACAATCTGTATCACTTACTCTACGATCTGTATCACCTACTCTACAATCTGTATCACCTACTCTACAATCTGTATCACTTACTCTACAATCTAGTAGCACCTACTCTACAATCTGTATCACTTACTCTACAATCTGTATCACCTACTCTACAATCTGTATCACTTATTCTACAATATGTATCTCTAAAATCTGTTATCAGTTACTCTACAAAGTCTACAATCTGTTATCACTCACTCGGTTTCAGCAGCAGCAGAGGGAGGTGCAGATGGGGTATTTCCTAGGGGCTCTAGGGAACCAGGAGGCAGTGTTAGGTTCAATTTGTTCTTCGACATTATACAGGAAGCCACAGGAAAAGAAGAAGGTCCTGGGAAGAGTTAGAGAAAGAACATAAGAACTGGATGCCTTGGGACTCAATATTGATTTTTTTGTTGTCCTATATAAATCAGAAATTATCACCAGAAATTGAAGAGAATAGGTAGGTATCAAAGTAGAAATAGTTGTAAGGTGTTTATTAAGAACTGATAAGACCATAAAATTGGAAAAATTAATTAATTGGCAAATTTCACAAAATAAAATTTATCTCAAGTCCAAAATTTCAAAAAACAAATCACGCCAAAAATTTAAATGTTCAACACCCAACAGCTGACTCGACCGGTCCACCATATTTGTTTTCGTGCGCGTTATTTTCTTGCACATTGCATAACTACAAAAGTAACGAGGGTGTTATTTAAATTCTTGACCTTTTGTACGTACAGAGAAGGAAAAGGAACTGATTTTTTTTTTATCTTTTTAACGGCTCAAAAGAGGGACTTGAAGTTTTGTATTAAAAGTTTTCCCATTTTTGGTGGAAACAAAAATTCTACAGGGTGTGTCCCAAAAGTAGTGAAACAGGCACCAACTTTCGATTTTTAAATGGAACTTCCTATTTTTTATTTAATATTCCAAATATACGTTGAATTCTACTCATAAATTGACCCCTCCTCACTCGATACTTTGATCAAACGGATCTTTGTTCAACACCGCGGAATCACGGGCTTTTCTTCGGGATAAAAGTGTTAAAACCTAGAGTGTATTACATCCAATCAGAGTAGTTTTTCAAGTTAAATTACTTGGTAGAATTGGTTTTTCCATGTTTTACACTTCCAGTCCTACAGCTGGTGTTTGAGCCAGATTCTTGGAGCACCATAGTTTGATCGCACGAGCTATATGAACAGACAGATGTTGAGGGTGCGTTTACTTTAACCCCGCCCTTTAGTTAGGGCATATGTATATATTTTGTTTATTTTCTTCCTGTTTATATTAATTTTTTCAATTTTGTACTTTAATTTTTACCATTATTTGTTTGTATATAATTATGTTCTTCTACTACTCGTAAAGCGTTTCATAATAATAATAATAGGATTTTGACATAAATAATACGTATTAGGCTTTTAGTACTCGAGTGAAGCCGCGATCAAAAACTATGAAAGAAAAGCTGAAAAAGAAAAACATCTCCACATCTCAATTAAATAAATATATACATGAACGTATAGACTTTTTCTATTGTTGTAATTTGTACATCGGTTTTCTTTATTATTTCATAAAAAATGAATAAGTGTGCACATCTCACTTCTTTTTCTCAACAAGAGCACGTTTATCTGTAAAATGGACAGAACAAGATAATTGGATGTCAAAATTAATATTATACGAATCAAACCTACCGTAATTAAAATAATAATAATATCGCCTTATTTATACTGCCCGATTAGGACTATTAAATCCCATTATTCCAGCAGTAAGGACAAGACGAATTATTATGTGGTAAAAATCACAAATGAGAGGAAAACTTGTCATGTCCAGGCTAGGCTGGGTTTCGAACCCACGACCTCTGGATTCACAGATTGCCGCTTTTACCACTGAGCAACCGGGACATGTAAATACGGTACGAATGGTTGCTATAGATTTCTCGTCGGACCGCCAAAGTATGTACCTATGTCATACTTTGAGTTGTGTTTTTAAATTAAAACGTAGTATGCACCTTGCGTATTTCCTTTTGTAATAGCTACTGTGAAGGAAAACCACACGGCCCGATGAATTGACGATAGGCAGTATAGGCACGTAATATCAAAATACAGGCTAGTCTAGGAGGTAATAAAAAATGTAATATACCTAAAACCAAAAGATTGCCAGCGTCGATTGCACGTTAAATACACCGGTCCTAGCTCTGTCACTGAAGTGAGGCAACGTTAACGAAGTTAGGATAGGTGACCATTCAAAAATCGAACCTGGTTATATCCGGCCTCACCCAGGCTGGGTGAGGTTATTTTGAGAAGCTGTTTTGTTAGTTTTCAGCGAACCGAGGGTGAAACCCCCGTTGTGATATGACCATGTAGTTGAAAGTGACGTGAAGAAAAACTATAAAACAGGGTTAGATCCATTAGCGGAATTTATGAATTCTCCAACAGTCCTGAAGATATCGACGTTTTCAAAAAAAAAAAAAAAAAAAAAATAGCAAACACGATCTGACAACGTTTCTTGTCGGAACCTTCCAGGATAATTTATTTTGACCAAAGCAGTTTATGTTTAGTCTGTCCCGGTAGCTCAGTGGTAAAGGCGGCACACTATGAATCCAGACATTCCAGAGGTCGTGGGTTCGAAACCCAACTGGACATGACAAGTTATCCTCCCATTTGGGATTTTTACCACATAATAATATGTCTTGGACTTACTGCTGGAATAATGGGACTTTAGTAGTCTTAATCGGGCAGTATAAATATTATTATTATTATTATTATTATGTACTCTACCTTGAGTTGATTTGACAGAGGACCACTGGTAAGACATCCTAGCGCTGGGGTAGATATACTTCCTCACTTAGAATTAAAACTGCTACAGGCTAATTCACACGAAGCAACTGTAATGCTCTTCTATAATTTGTTTCTAGAATTCTTATCAACTGCATGTGGTCTGCACAGAGTAAACCGTGTTGTAACTTTTCAGTTCTTAATACATCCCAATGTAACTTAACATTTAAAAGAAAATATCACATGGTAATTTATTTATTACAAACAAAAGAATATTTGAGAAAAACCCATGAGTTTTTGGACAGAAGAAACTCGGCGGTAGCTTGGTTATTATTCCTCATAACGACCGCCATTGAGGCAGTCAGTAAGAACCATAGCTTATAATGTAGTAGGTGCACATTAGCTGCTTGAGGCGAACATCCCAAGCCGGCTCGAGTATTACCCCCATAGAACTAACCAAAATATACAAGTAAACTTCACTGTCTTTACACTGGTTTCAATAAAAATAACTTTTTGTATTATGGGGCTCGAATGATGTCACAAAAGATCTAATATAAATATTTACGTTTAAGTTTTTTTTAAGTTATCATATGAGGAGGTCTTTGGAAGAAGGGCACTATTGCAAAAAGTTCATTTTGAGATAACGCGATTTTAAGTTTTCAAAGACTCATAAAATGTTAAAGAAATATCTCAGGTAATTGAAATAGTAAACTATGATGAAAAATGTTCTTTTATATCGATTTGAAAGGTCAATTTCGGCATGAAAGGCTTTGATTCCGCAGAAAAAGGGAAATTCTAAGCATCAAAGATTGTCCTTTTTCCAGAGAACTGAAAAAAAATAAAGAAGTATTACTTTTTTCACAGGATATATTATGATTTTTTAATTGTAAAATGAAAAATCACACTTCTTACAATGTCTTTATATAACAAATAAAAAGAAGAAAAAAATACACTGCCAATCGTGGACACAATACTTCCTCGTGACTGGTTCACATTGTTTACTCTTGGCAATTTTGAGGTTTTATATAACATCACTTGTATCTCCAAAACAGCTTAACTGATTTTCTTCAAATTTGTTTTAAATGGTAGAATACTGTTTTTTTCTACAGTCTAGAATTTTAGATCCTACTAAAAATTTTGTCTAAATATAATAACCACGTATTAATGCTGATCTCTGGAAAAAGGACAATCTCGAAAGGTAAATTTCATTGGTCAACAATCTCGGATATCATCGGAACCACTCCCCCCACCACCATGAAACAAAAAGCGTCTAATAGTAAAAAACATGGGGAATTCAAAAATGTAATCTCCCGAAAAAGGGCAATCTCGCCATATTTACCTTCTTCCAAATACCTCCTCATATATGTGTTAATCACAATCGTGATATCACAACTACTCGAACGTCTAATAGTGATTGGAGACATTTGACTCTTCATATACTAATTGAAAAGTAGGGTAGTTTTATAAACTCGAATGAATCAACGTACTTAAACATCACAAATAAAACAAAGAGCTTTATTAAATAATTTCACTTTCAAACTCATTACCATATCAAATTACTTTGAGAGGATGTGTATTATCTATAAATTATACGAATGAAAGTTTGGGTAAACTTTAAGAAAAAATATGTTTTTTATCATTGTCCTGGAAATATATAAATGTTTAAATAATTTTATCACTGTGTGTCAGCAATATTACGTCATCGATTTCCTTGTAAATAAAATCTATAAGTGTGTTTAAATTCGGTTCTCAAAAACTAAGATGGTCCAATGCTTAGTGTTAATCCAGACATTGGTTGGGATGCATGAGTTCGGAGACTACAACGAGAATTTTTCCTCTTACTTGAGGGAGTATGGTCACACAATATTCTTAACCAATTGTTATCGGGGAAAATGTGATTGCAAACTTGTCTATTTTCTTCGATTTTAACGGTTCAGATATAGGACCTTAAAGATTGTAATCAATTACAATTGATGGAGTAAGGCTTTTAAATTCAGATGATTTTTTTTCCTCTCAATATTATAATGCATCGGTCTTCGCTTCAGAAGTCCATGCGCAACACGGTCGGTTCATATTTTGTAATAGATCACATTTCTATTGAAGAGATATTTTGGAAAAGTGATTCGCACAAATAATTGTGGAGTATGTGAGACAAAATACTTTCCTATTAAATAATTACCCTTTGAGCGACCGAAAAAAAAAACAAATCCAGCGCGAGGCATTTTTGATTTAAACTATTACCACTGAATTCGAGTAACCTGATTCCAAAAGACACAGGTGGGAAATATCCCCAATTTCACACATCTCGACGAGAAATCTCCAAGGGCCATCTCACGAGTGGACACAGAGCACGGAACCAGAACAATGGAAAAGCGTGCGTTGAATCAAACTCGGACTTGGCGGCCATTTTGCTCAAGGTGATTTCATCAGTTTCTTAAGAGAGTTATCATATTTGTGTTAATCACTTTCGTGTTATCACAACAACTCAAACTCGCTTTACTAAATCTACGCTGAAACCGGGACTTGAACCACCGACCTCCGGGTTAAAAGTCCGCCGTCTTATCGATCAAGCTACTGAGGTCGGTCAGTTTCTTAGAGATTCGCCATTTTGGAGATGGTTCATGGGAATGGGCTCGCTGCATCGACCCTCATGCGCTAGTTCAATCCAGCAGATATCAATCCGAGTCTGAGTGCAGCACAGTCGCCACTTTTTTCCGCTTCTTCGCCGCAGGCTTCACTTTCACAATCTCCTCCTCACTGGACGAGTCGCTTTTCGACTCGGATGAGATGTCAACAATGCTCGCGCTGGCGGTTCGGCCCGAGCGACTAGTGGAAGAGGATTTCGTGTTGCTTCCACCACCGCCGCTGGAGCGCGTGCTGTTCGATCTCCGTCCTCTCTTGTTGTTGGACCCGCCCGAGCGACTGTTGTTCGTCGAGTTGTTCGCGTCCTTGCTACTACTGGTGGTGGTGGTGCCGTTATTACTCGACTCGTTGTCTTCTAGTAGGGCGAATAGGTTTGAGTAGAGGGTACGTTGAGTATCTGGGGGGAAATGGGATTCATAGTTACAATAAGTTCTAGGGCGAATAGGTTTGAGTAGAGGGTACGTTGAGTATCTGCGGGGGAAATGGGATTCATAGTTACAATAAGTTCTAGGGCGAATAGGTTTGAGTAGAGGGTACGTTGAGTATCTGCGGGGGGGAAATGGGATTCATAGTTACAATAATAAGTTCTAGGGCGAATAGGTTTGAGTAGAGGGTACGTTGAGTATCTGCGGGGGAAATGGGATTCATAGTTACAATAAGTTCTAGGGCGAATAGGTTTGAGTAGAGGGTACGTTGAGTATCTGCGGGGGAAATGGGATTCATAGTTACAATAAGTTCTAGGGCGAATAGGTATGAGTAGAGGGTACGTTGAGTATCTGCGGGGGGGGAAATGGGATTCATAGTTACAATAAGTTCTAGGGCGAATAGGTTTGAGTAGAGGGTACGTTGAGTATCTGCGGGGGAAATGGGATTCATAGTTACAATAAGTTCTAGGGCGAATAGGTTTGAGTAGAGGGTACGTTGAGTATTGCGGGGGGGGGGGGGGGGGGGGGGAAATGGGATTCATTGTTACAATAAGTTCTAATTTATGCTAACCTAATTGTTGTTGTAACCAGGGGAGAGGGGTGATGTTTTTTTTTATTTTATATATCAAAAGTGTTGCTGAAGCAAATGATGTAGGCATTAGTACTACTCTTGAACCATTGACCAAGTTTAAGTAATAAGCATATTTATTGAACGGGAATAACCCTATATAAGAATACGAACATCGGAAACATGAAATGGTAACACTTATGAAAATAGTAAAAATAAATTAAAAGTATAAGTTTAAAAAATATCACAGTGAATATGCAAAAAAATAAGCTGTCACAATAAATTTTTAATAATTTTACTTTATAAATATTCCAGTGTATATTTTTAATATAAATAAAACTTTATTGAATTTGTTTATAATAATAATAATACTCTTTAGTGGAAGGTAACCCCACCAGGCGAGGTTAATGCTCAAAGCATTTTCTACCACCTAACCCTCAGAGTCTTATTATTATGTGGTTACAAACTCAAATTAATGAGGAAAAATTCATGCACTGGGTGGGATATCAATAATAATGATGTTTATGAGATGGGATAGTATTATATATAAAAATAATAATAATAAAATAAATAAAAAAATCAATAAAAAAAGACAATTTATTTGTAATCACTTGTCAAAAAAAAAAAGAAAAAAAAAGGTTCCTTTATAAAATATTAACCTACCAAAAATAACTATCCCATCCCATGAATGACCTTTGATGTTAAAATTGGGATGTAAAATACATTATACATAATAAAACTATATTTTTATTGTAACTATATATTTTTCATGTAAATGTTTTTACTGTTGTAATTTGTAAACACGATTCTTTCCGTTAATACAAGCCCGTTTACCGGGATTATATTATTATACCAAAAAAATAAATAAAAAATAATATTGATGGCACAGCTCACCTGTACAGCAGGCCTGGGCAATGTGTAGGGCGCGTTGCATACCCGAGTGAAGGAACAGCGCCTTGCAGCCATAC
The DNA here is from genome assembly GCA_024516035.1 of Bactericera cockerelli. Taxonomy (NCBI): domain Eukaryota; kingdom Metazoa; phylum Arthropoda; class Insecta; order Hemiptera; family Triozidae; genus Bactericera; species Bactericera cockerelli. The sequence continues at coordinate 11,336,496 of CM044962.1, read as the reverse complement.
CTCACCCTCTCCAGGTGACCTAGGATCCTCTCCGCGCTGGGGGGCGTCACGCCCGCCTTGGCGCCCAGACCTTGCCCCTGACCTCCTGGGGAGATAATAATAATAATAATTTATTTTTTATTGTGGAAAAATTACAAAATTTGTAAGTACATAACGTCAATTTTATTCTACCTTTAACTACTTACATCTATCTTAATTGCTACTTATTATTTAAAATTTATTTTTAATATCACAAATACAAGTGGCCATGGAGACTGACTAGGTTCAAAGATTAGGGTATAGTAAATATTGACTACAATACAATACACTACAGCACCTCACCTTTTTGACAACACTCTTCCACCCAACACTAAGGGTTGGGTGGAAGAGAATTGTGTATTTAACACTTACACGCCCGCGTGTAAGTGAGTTGTTACTTGTATGAGTAACGACCAGTGGCGGCATTACCAGAGTAAAAAGAAATTAGTGTTATAGAATTTGAAAAGTGACGGAGGCTCTTAGTAATGCTGCACTACCCACAAAAAATGTGAAGAGGCCTTGTGCTTCACCACAAACAAAATCATTGCAGAAAAATTACTGCCCCACTGGGGATGAACCCAGGTCAAAATGCGTGCAATGCCTAGCGCGCTAGGTAACTACCCAATACAAAATACTATATATATAATAGACAGCTAACCTCTTTTCCGCTTGTTGGGCGATGTGGCGGGGCATCTGGTGGAAAGCAGGTCGGATATGATTTGAGCCAAGATGTCGGCGTGGGCGTGGCACCAATGCTGCAGAATGGACACCACGAACATGTCCGAGAGAGGTTTTACCTCCCTGCACAGCACTTGCTTCAGAAGATCCTCATCCGGCCTGAGATAAATAAATAAAACCTTTATTGGGATCAAATGTGTGACTAATTCTTAGAAACTTTTATCGTTAGCTTAGGAAAAGAACCTTTGTAAAAAACCAATATTGTTAATAAATAAATAAAATGTTTAAAATGTTAAAAAAAATAATAATAAATAAATGCAACAAAAAAAAAAATATTATAAAACATAAAAAATTACGTTATCAGATATCATAAATCAAAGCAACACAGCTTTTGCTGAGGTACAGTACATTCGGTCTTGGGGAGGAAATAACATTCTTTGTTACCCATATCATAGCGTGTAGATTTAAGAAGTGTGGAAACGAACCCCAGTTGCATGGACACGCCACATAGCGCGACACCATCGCAAAGGAGTAGAATATTTCTCGCGGTCTATTTATGTTTACATTTTGATATATTTATGTTTATGTGTTTACATTTGATACGGGTGAGGGACGAGGAGAGGAGACTCCTTTGCGATACTAGCGCTGAGGACACCACGATGTAGACCGGGGGGGGGGGGGGGGGGGGGGGTGGTTTCCACACTTCTTAAATCTACACGCTATGCTCATATGAATGTTATGGACCCATATTAATAAAATCATATTGCCAACACAGACCACTTCACTTATACTACACTCCATAGACACGGACGGAACCCAGAATGTTGATTTTTTTAAAATATATTGCTTTTTTTTAATAATCAACAAAAAAATGAATAATAACATGAAAAAAAAAAAAAAAAAACGTAAACGTCCCTCAGCCAGACACTAAGTGCCAAACATTATGAAACAGGATTAGAGTTAAGGTAAGCCAGATACGCCCTCAAATCAGAGTTAAGTGGCAGAGAATGCCTAAGGCATTAACTTCGCCCCGGATTACAAGACAATTGTACATTTAAATTTAAATATTTTTTTTTTTTCTATATTTTATTTTGTAAATATTGTTATTTTTTATCTCTGTTAATAATTTATTGTTGTTTGTTTTGTATAAAAAAAAAAAAAAAAAATCTATCTAATCTATCTATCTGTATAAAAAATAAAGTGTATAAAAAGAAGAGATGAAACCAATCACAGCCTACTATGCCCGAGTTGAGGGACAGTCAGGTTTATCTTATCTCTAATCCTGTTTATACTACACTCCATAGACTATTTGGGCCCTCAATAAGAAATGCGGTGGCTCACTTCTCTTGCTTGAGCAGCAACAATATGGCGGACAAGGCTTCGGCGTGGAAGGAAAACTTAAGGCGCGGCAGTATAGGCAGGACTTGCGACAGGGCAATGTCGTGAGCTGACAGGAGCTGCCAAAGGCACATCTGTTCGAACGTTTCCCAGGTGAGGGACACTTGTAGGAGGGTCTGCAAGCCTGGCCCCTTCATCATGACCAGTCGACCTGCAATGGGTGAATAATTAAAAAAGTCATCACATAAGGGTTGGGTGGAAGAGATTTCCACAGGCGATAACCCCGCCCTTTAGGTAGGACATTAACTTTATCCTAACCAGTCGACCTGCAATGGGTGAATAGTTAAAAAAAAGTTATCACATAAGGGTTGGGTGGAAGAGATTGCCACAGGCAATAACCCCGCCCTTTAGGTAGGACATTAACTTCATTCTCTTTTTTTTCCCTGTATCTTTGCTTCTTAATCTTATTGTTTTTCTTTATAATTTCATTCTATTTTACTATATGTATATTTTTGTTCTACCTAATAAAGCTTACTATAATAATAATAATTTGTGCCAATCACCATCGTGCTACCACAACCACTCAAACTCGCTTTGCCAAATCTACGCTGAAACCGGGACTTGAACCACCGACCTCCAGGTCACAAGTCCGCCGCCCCATCGATCAAGCTACTGAGGTCGGACAATGGGTGAATAGTAATAATAATAATATCCTAATTTATGCTGCCCGATTAGGACTAATGAGTCCCATTATTCCAGCATTAAGCCCAAGACGTATTATTATGTGGTTAAAATCCAACATAGGAAGATAACTCATCATGTCCCGGCTGGGTTTCGAACCCACGACCTCTGGATTATCAGACTGACACCTTGACCACAGCGTGCCCTACTCACTGGATATAATTACACATAACTATTACATATACAGTACTAGCTAAAACCCAGCACTTTGTCGAAGTTAAGGCTTTTTCCCATGGCTGGCGTCCTATTCGAATCATTATTGGACCAGAAAATTCCGATATCTTGAAAATGGTAATAGATATTTTAATTTTGATATTATTCTAGTTAGTTTCACGGTGGTTTAGGGGTGGTCAACTCTCATGAAAATTTCAATATCTGTTACTGTTTGGGCTTTGGTAGTGTATTCAGGCAACTCCTAAGAGGACATCATAATAATAATAATAATACTCTTTAGTGGAAGGTAACCACCAGAAGAGGTTAATGCTCAAAGCATTTTCTACCACCTAACCCTTAGAGTCCTATTATTATGTGGTCACAAACTCAAATGAATGAGGAAAAATCCATACACTGGGTGGGATTCGAACCAACGGATCCCTACACTACCTGGATGATCAGACTAGCGCGTTGTTTGTAATTTATTTGCATTAATAATTTACTGTACATAAAAGGTATAATAGGTAACATATATTTAATGCGACTACCCCACACTAAGGGGATGCAGTCCTCTTGTTTTGTAGGGTAGACTACCAGGACATACCTAGTCAGCCAAACACCCACAGATTTGAGTTTTATACATAGAGATTACAAATAACATTCTCCTACCTTGAATGACTAGTGAGATGAGGGTTTGAAGTTGTTTCGCGTCGATAGTTCCCACTACAACATTGAGGATGTGGCCGTTGTTCACGACATGCTCTGGGAACTCGTTGTAAATGTAAGGAACTAGGTAACACAGTAGATTCGGGTCGTCCTCTTGACATAGCTGTGAACAAGAATACACAATGCACAAGGTGTAGTTAAAGTAAGTTATTATATTTGTGTTAATCACTTTCGTCATATCACAACTACTCAAATTCGCTTTACTAAATCTACGCTGAAACCGGGACTTGAACCACCGACCTCCAGGTCACAAGTCCGCTGCCTTATCGATCAAGCTACTGAGGTCGGTGTGTAGTTAAAGTATATAAATAAATAAATGTGCTTCTTTGTGTTATTATATCACAATTTTAGTGGGTAGCGCAGAATTATTACACTTTTCCATATCTTTAATATCCCAATATCTTATTTTTGCCTATAATTCCGCCACTGGTCGCTGCTAACATTAAAGCAGCTTCTCATTTTTCCTCACGAGGTATGAGTAGACCCCGAACATCCAAGTACAGAGCAGAAAAAATCCTGCCCCGCTGGGGATCGAACCCAGGTCACCGTGCGTGCAATGCCTAGAGCGCTAACACACTCGGCCACGGTGACTATTAGGTGTAGTTCTTTTTAACTGGTATATAATACTAGGTGTAGTTAAAGTAAACTCCGTACAATACGAGTGTTTTAGGACTCAATTTGAAGGGGAACCCCTATAAGAATATGCCGACCGTTAAAGTTGGTTTTTATTGTAACATATATGTATTCCTTCGTAGGTAATCACCGTGGCCGAGTGACTTAGCGCGCTAGGCATAGCACGCACAGTGACCTACCTGGGTTCAATCCCCAGCGGGACAGGATTTTTTCTGCTTTGTTCTTGGGTGTTTCGGGTCCTAACTAAAGGGCAGGGTTATTGTTACTATCTTACTTACATTTTTAGTAAGTAAGTTACTAAGTTACTTACTTACTTACTAACTAACTAACTTACTTACTAACTAACTTACCGTTAGATCTGTCAGGAGACAGGACTCCAACTCTTTGTCTATGTAAGTACAAAACTCCTTGTATACAAAGCTCTTGTTGTGATTACTCCTGAAACATTGAGGAAGCACAATGAGATTGCTAAATAACTTAGCTTGCGTTTATAACAGTGTGATGCATATAAGGGCTGCTTAGAAGTTATTCATGACTGAAACTCAACGAAGATCAAAATAGAGTGAGAGTTTATAAACCCACCCCTAGTGTAGTAGGTAAGATATATTAATTTTATATGCTGATAGAAACAGTAGGCCCACACAGGAGTGTTTAGCATAGGTCAATGCCTGCCGATCAATGTGACAGTTTGAATTTGCAACACCTGATTATCTGTACACACGAGCCCGCATATATTTTTTTTTCTCTCTCTCAGACAATAAATAAAGTCTGGCTGGGGGACTATAGATACGGAGTAGACCAGCAGTCTGTCTGGGGGACTATAAACACGGAGTAGACCAGCAGTCTGGCCGGGGGACTATAAACACGGAGTAGACCAGCAGTCTGGCCGGGGGACTATAAACAGGGAATAGACCAGTAGTCTGGCTGGGGGACTATAAACACGGAGTAGATCAGCATTGGCTTGGTTCTGGGAGCCCTTGTCAAGAGGGAACCCGATGTATTAAGATTTGCGTCCAGTAGGGACCATCAGCTGATTTCAAAATCAGTGCCGGAGTTTAGTAATTTTTCTCTCGCGAAGGGACCGGGTACCTAAACTACCTAATTCTTCTAAATTAATGTTTTTAATTTTTTCATACTTACCTATTAGTTATTTTTGTCTTAGATTCCTCTTTTACTTTCCTTATTTTCTACTTATTATGCAGTAATATTAGATTTGGTATTTGACGTGAAAATTAAGGATATTTCGATATCCGCCACTGCATGAGGTAAACAAAAAATTCAAATAAATTGAACCAATCAGAGGCCGGAATTTGTTGAAAGAGGCACCATCAGCTGTTCAAAGTTGGACGCATAAATTTGTTCAATTCGAGATAGGTAAGGTTCCCTCTATGTTATATGATCTCAGTGGCCATAACTATAACTATAGTTCTCATTACTTCCTCCATCGTTTTGAGTGAGAACAAAATTACAAGGGAGAATATACAAAAATGCCTTTCTTGTACGGTAGGGTCCAACACATGCTAACGCACTCAGGACCCTACTGAAACTTTGTGATTAAAAAGGAAGAAGACGATTATTTATGTATAATTTTTATGTATAATTTTTTATGTATTTTTATGTATAATGCCTCATTTTTATGTATAATTATTATTTTTATTTTAAGATGACTGAATATGTTAAATAAATAAAAATTGTAAAAAAAGAAGACGATTATAATGCCCAGTTCTTTACTTTTGCCAAAAACACGAAACACCTAACCTCAAAATCAGCGTTTCGCTCAAAATACGCTTACTTTTTGCAAATTCAGGGATTGGCAAGAATATAAACAAAATTGTGGCGGTAATTTAAAAAAAAACCTACTTTATGTGAAATTGAGGCGTATTTGGTGTTTGATCATTTGTCAAATAATTAAATATAATAATCTTTACTCTATAGAAATAAACAACGAATTTGATTATTCAACAGGGTTCAACAAACAACCATAAACATTATTTACGAAATATTCTCTAGAATAATTCATTTTTAATTCTCATTAAACTATCCCTTTTTCTCTTTTACCTTACTACAGTCATTGCTTCCCAGCTTCATTTTTGACATTTTCATGTCTTTGCTCTGGCACATAACCAAAATTATGTAACGAAATCATGTAACGAAATTATGTGACGAAATTATGTAACGAAATTATGTAACAAAATATTAAATTATAAAAAGAGAGAAGAGAAAAAGTATGTGTCATGCGCACAATACGAAATTTGGTCAGTTAAGTTTTAGACCTTGAATAGTAAAGATGAAAATGTCCCAATGGTTGCAGACTCGTATGCAAGCGTTTTTTTTTATTTTATTTTTATATTTCTTCATCTGTTAACTTGCCGATGAGAGGGCGATGAGGTAAAGTGAAGTCGCTGAGATTAATGTTTTGGAGATCGCGCATGGCACTTGGTCTATTTTTGTGCATAAATTTAAAATCGTCGAAATCGAATTTTGTTTCAACGAAATTCGGATAGCCCTAAAAGATTATCGCTTTAAACCTGGCGGGACGCAGTCATAATATATATTATATACGAATGTCAAGGAACCAAGGTCTGTCGTAATCTAGCTTGTGATCAATTGTATACTATGGACATGAAAGGAGCCTAGACATTGTATTTGGGCGTCCATATAATCCTCTCACCACCGTGATTTAGGTATCAATACCTATCTCACGGACACGGAATTATTATTATATAATTGTATACTATTTGTAAAATATTTTTTTTGTAATTATTACTAAGTTACGCGCGCCCTAAAACTTTTTATATTCTTGTTGCAAATAATATTGACTGTTATAGATGGCGGCATGCAGTCATATCCGACATTGAAGGAACTAAGATTACGACAGACGATTACAACAGACCTTTTGGTTCCTTCAATGTCGGATATGACTGCGTGCCGTTAGGTTATAATCGAGTTATTTTACCTTAAATTACAGGCAATTGTATTTGCAACAATAATAAAAAAAGTTTTAGTGCGCGTGTAAGTTTATAAAAATTACAGTAGTCACTGTGGCAGAGCAGTAGTCACTGTGGCAGAGCGAATTAGCGCGCTAGGCATTGCACACATGGTGACCTGGGTTCGATTCCAGCGGGGGAGGATTTTTTCTGCTCTGTACTTGGATGTTCGGGGTCCACTCATACCTCGTGAGGAAAAATGAGTAGCTGCTTTAATGTGAAGCAGCGACCAGTGGCAGAATCTTAGGCAAGAAAATAATACAAGATATTGTAAATTAATGTGGTAAAGTCCTATGATTCTGCGCTACCCACTAAAATTGTGACATAATAACACAAAGAAAAAGCATTATTATTATAAAAATTACAAAATTGATTTAAAAATTTATATCATAAAAATAGAACGCAAATGACTTCTGCTAGTAGTGGGATTATATTTACTCTGCGAGAAAAAAAACATCTTAGTAAAAAAATCTTGTGACTGAGGTACCTATGTATTATTAGTACCTCTTTGGTAACTTCAGCAATAAGAGTTAAAATATTTTGCCGTACCCTGTAGAAATTTCGATAAAAATTTCAAGACGTTGGTAGCTTCGGGTACATTAGCTTTTCTTGTTTTTATGCTTTCTGTTTATGTTCTTGAATTTTTAAATTTTGGCGCTTTTACTTTTTTGCTACCTTTGGCGTATTTCACAAAAAATACGCCAACTCCGTTTCGCGAGAGCAAAACTCTACTGGCGCTATCTTGAAGAATCCTTTGGAACTAACATTTTTCGAAAAACACGGTGTTTTTTTGGAAGTAAAGAACCCGACCTAAATGTAAATAAATATATTTCAAGTATTTGTTGGAAAAAAGGGAGAAAACTCACTCGTTGTTGTTCTTGGTGTTCCCGCTCGCAGCGCTGCTGTTGCTGCTGGGCTCGCACGCGAACGACTGATGCGTCTCCCGGCTGGACACATACAGGTAGTAGAGGAGAAGATAGCCGACGCCTGCGCATGCGCTGTACAGCTCACTCAGCACATGCGCCAGCATGGAGAAGCGCGAGTCGTCTTCGCGCAGCTGACTCATCGAGCGGAACAGAACGCACAGGGGCCGCTCGATGCTGCCCTCCAGATATCTGAGGAGATGATAGGTTTTTTTTATATGTATATATAAACAATATAAAGTTCCCTCTACGTGAGATACCATTGAGTCACCAAATAATAATAATAATAATATTAATAATCCTGAGGTTTCCAAACTAGGATTAACGAGAAAATGATGATGTATCAAAATATAATATATACCTATGATAATAATAATAATAATACTCTTCAGTGGAAGGTAACTACCAAGCGAGGTTAATGCTCAAAGGATTTTCTACCACCTAACCCTCAGAGTGTTATTATTATGTGGTCACAAACTTAAATGAATGAGGAAAAATTCATGCACAGGGTGGAATTCGCATCAACGGATCCCTCCCTACGCTACCTAGATTACCAGACTAGCGCGTTAACCAGTGCAGTTTAAAAATGTAGTTGTGCCCCGGAACTGCTTTCGCATTGCTTCAAGGCTTTTTACCTTACTATTATTCTTCTTCTTTTTACTCTGTCTTATCCCGCTCAAGCAGGGTCAACGTTGTTCAACCTCACGGTTGAGGTTGGTTGGTTTTGGCACATTTTCTTTACGGCTGGATGCCCTTCCTAACGCCAACGATTCTATTTGATTTAACGTCCTAGATTAGGACGGGGGTTTTACCCGCCATTCGCTGGGAACCATAACCTCACCCAATCTGGGTAGGGCCGGAAATGCCAGCTTCACATGAACGGAGGGAACACAATTTTCTGTGTGAGAAGTCTGCTCCGACCGGGGATCGAACTCAGGATATCTGGACGACGGGCAGTAGTCACAACCGTTACGCCACGGAGGCTGATTAACAAAAGATTAAGTTTAGTAAGGTTGGGTGGAAGAAATTGCCACAGGCAATAACCCCGCCCTTTAGGTAGGACATTATTGTTATTTTCTTTTTTACTTATTTATTTTGTCATGTTTTTTTTTTTTTTTTGTTTTCTTAATTTTATACTGTTACCATTGTACTTTGTCCTCCTAATAAAGCTTAAAAAAAATATATATATCAAAACCACTTTTCGACTCACTCCTGGTTCGGGTTCTCCGGGAAGGAATTGAGGGTGAGCTGTGAGTGCAGGACCACCGCCAGAGTGCTCCCCACCGCGTTCAGAACCTCCTGCTCGTAGTCCTCCTGCAGCACCAGCTCCACTATCCTGTCCATCGCCTCGCACCTGAACACACCCCAAACCCTTCATGTATAGTAACAGCGTAGCGAATCTACTCGCTATGGTAACAACATAGCGTGTAGAATTAAGAAGTGAGGAAACCACCCCCCGCCGGCCTACATCGTGGCGTCCTCAGCGCTAGTATCGCAAAGGAGTCTCCTCTAATCGTCCCTCACCCGTATCAAATATAAACATAAATATATCAAATGTAAACATAAACATAAATAGACCGCAAGAAATATTCTACTCCTTTGCGATGGTGTCGCGCTATGTGACGTTTCCATGCAACTGGGGTGCGTTTCCTCACTTCTTAAATTGTACACGCTATGGTAACAGTCTCCACATTAGCGTCGTTCATTAATTCGGACATTAGTTAATTAAACTAACTTATACACTTTTTATTTATTACTATCTGACCTGGTTGCAGGGTTTTCAGTGAAACCCCGAACAATTAACACTGCGAACTAATTAGATCTATTGTGACCAGTTGATTCTATTCGGTTTTAACGTCCTGATTTGAGATAGTCAGGACGGGGGTTTGACCCTCCATTCGCTGGGAATCGTACCAGCTATCCACATTAACCTCACCCAGCCTGGGTAGAGCCGGAAGTGCCAGCCTCACATGTTTGGAAGGGACAGAATTTTCGTAGAAAAGCCTGCCCCAACCGAGAGTTGAACTCGCGAACTCTGGACTACGGGTAGTTGTCACAACCATTAAGCCACGGAGGCTGGCTAGATATACATTTAATAATAAAATTATTAATTAATAGGCAAACATGTATCCATGAAACATACCCTGAAAATTTCAGCTCGATTGGACAAAATATGCAACGAAAAGTCTGTCCCAACCGGGAGTCGAACTCGAGACCTCTGGACTACGGGCAGTAGTCACAACCATTACGCCACGGAGGCTACACTTACTTGGCCTCGGAATCACCTGACTTATACACTTACTTGGCCTCGGAATCAGCTGCCTTATACAATTACTTGGCCTCGGAATCAGCTGACTTATACACTTACTTGGCCTCGGAATCAGCTGACTTATACACTTACTTGGCCTCGGAATCAGCTGACTTATACACTTACTTGGCCTCGGAATCAGCTGCCTTATACACTTACTTGGCCTCGGAATCAGCTGCCTTATACACTTACTTGGCCTCGGAATCAGCTGCCTTATACACTTACTTGGCCTCGGAATCAGCTGCCTTATACACTTACTTGGCCTCGGAATCAGCTGACTTATACACTTACTTGGCCTCGGAATCCGAGTCTGAGTACAGCTGGCTCATGTTGGATTTCATATCACTGCTGAGCAGATCACTGCAGGGAGGCAGAGGGGCGGAGCTGCCCGGTGGTCCTATACTGTTGGTGGTCTTGAGTTTCTTACTACCACCACTGCTACTGTTGACAGGGGTGGTGACGCTACTACTGTTGTTGTTGTGGGCGGGACTACTGTCTTCCTCATCGTCGCTGAACACTGCTTCCAGCTTTCCTCCCCCTCCCCCTCCTCCTCCTCCCCCTCCTCCTGAAAACACAGATATGCAAACTGGTTAGAGAAGAGGTACACATTTTTTATAATGTACATATTTTTATTTATTTTATTTGTTTTGTTTGTTCGTTTGTTTGTTTTTATATTATTTATTATCTTTTCAAGATATCTTTATTTTATTTTTTATTTCAATCAAGGGTGGTGTGGAAGAGAATGCCGTTGGCATTAGCACCGTCCTTGATCAAGTATTGTTTTATTAATTTCAATTTCTATGTAAATATTCTATGTACCATTGTACCTACTTTATAGAAAATAAAACTTGATCCAACATGTTTGAAAAAAGAAGAAAAAAAAAGAGGTAAGTCGGGCAATATCCTCCATTCACTTTGCTTTTTCCCAAAACTACTTGAGTTCGGCATTGTTCCCAAATTATTTCTTATTAGGTTCATATTAGAAATCCAAAGTAACGCTTTAAAGTGAAAAATGGGGGGTAAAAGTGTTTTAAAGGGTACAAAACCCTTTCACGGACTCTGATAAAAATTACGCCTGTTTCTGAAAAAACGAAAACTTTTGCCTCAATAATAATAATAATATTGTAAACTAGGGGTGTTAACACTGTTAGTTTTTAAACATATTGGATCAAGTTTTATTTACATAGAATAAATACAATACATAGAAAATGAGATTAATAGGACTAAACTTGATCAAGTGCGGTGCTTTGGGGTGCAATAGTTCTAAATAATGGACGCAGCACACAGGAATTTCTTCTATATGTAGAAAAGACCCCCAGAAAATATGTAATGTAAGTGCGGTGCTAATGCCAACGGCATTCTCTTCTGAAATAAATAGATGAGGGAAAGGCACGAATTGGGGGGGGGTCTGACTCACCCGGGACAGGCGGGGAGGGGGGAGAGCGGGACGGCGAGGAGAACTCGCCAAACATCTCCGACACGCGAGTCTTGAGGTCGGGGTCAATGGCCTTGGCTGCCTCGAGTACCGAGGCCAGGTGGCCCGGGGGCAGCACCCGCTTCTCCAGGATCTGGTGCAGCGAGGCCACCACGCCCGCTCTGACGCGGTCCACCGCACTCGGCAGGAAGTTGACGATTATCTGTGCGAGGAAAAAAAAAAAATTAATACATAAATGTATGAAAAGAAAGTTCAAGGAAAAAGACCACGAGGAAGACCCAGACATCGTTACAAAGACACTCTGAAATCAGATATAGAAAAGAGAGGGTTCACTCTAGAAGTAATTGAGAGGGATCAGAAATATAATAATAGACTATGGTGGAGAGGCTTCGTCCATCGACCCGTTACGACGGAACGAAACCGGTTTGATTGATTGACATAAATAATATAGGATACATAAATAATATAATACATAAATAATAATAATCTGTAATAATGTAATACGATTATCTGCAATAATAATAATAATAATCGAAATCGATTATTATTATTACAGTCGAATGTCGCTAACTCGAAATACGGGTATGTCGAAATTCTCGTTAAATCGAAAGATTTCTTCGATCTTTGTGGAACGAGGAAATAATATTTTTATTTTTTTAAATGCATAAATAATATAGGATACATAAATACATAAATAATATAATACATAAATAATAATAATCTGTAATAATGTAATACGATTATCTGTAATAATAATAATCGAAATCGATTATTATTATTATTACAGTCGAATGTCGTTAACTCGAAATCTGGGTGTGTCGAAAATCCCGTTAAATGGAAAGATTTCTTTGATCTTTGTGGAACTTCGCTACTTATATTCGAGTTAGCGTGATTCTACTGTACAGTAAAAAATTATAAGGTGTCAGAAAGAACTTATAGATAGGTACACAACTCAGTTTGTCAACTATACAACTTCATATTTTATTGTATTCAGCTAGTAAGTTACCTTTGAGATTAGTTTTAAATTTAGTCGTCATTTCACGACGATGACATAACGGGCGAAATGGCCATTTGAAAATGTACAAAATAATAAACCAAAAAAATCCTAGTGTTTTCATCTTCAAATTATTTCGAGTCTGTTTCACAGTCTTTTATAAATCGTAGCCATGGAACAGCAGCTACTAGACACTTGCTATGTTGTAGCATGACCATTCCGTAGACCTTCCGCATGGCCAGCGAGTATTTTACCACTGAACTAATCCAACGCTTAAAATAATTATAAAATTATAGACACTATTTTTTTTTTTTTTTTTAATTTTTTTTACACTTTATTTTTTTTTACAAAAAAATCAACAACAACAAATTAATAACAATGAATTTCAAAAAAAAATCTTAGAAATATGTACAAAAAAAAATAAAGAACAATATTAATTTTTAATTGCAATTGTTTTGTAATCCGGGGCGAAGTTAATGCCTCAGGCATTCTCTGCCACTTAACCACTTAACTCTGCCACTTACCCTGCAGAGGAAGTCAAGTAGTCCTGCGGTGATACTCGTGTGCTTGGGGATGGAATTCCACATGAGTAGCATGGCTGGCTCTGTCAACACAAGGATTGGTATAAGTTACGAGTGGTAGATAATAATAATAATATGTATTTATTTAATCTGCCCGATTAGGACTATTAGGTCCCATTACTCCAGCAGTGATCGAAATCGAAAAAAATCGAAAAAAGAGGGTACAAGAGAGTAATCCAGCTGGATAAATAAAATAGATCAGCGAAAGTTAGGTTTGATTGTACAATTCTATACCGTAAACCACTTGTAAAATGTACTGCCAAAACACCCAAATCTGCGTGATAGCGCCTGTGTGGAAAAGAGCTGTTGACACTATTTATTTTTATTTCTTTCTTTAGAAACTCTTTATTAGTAGAACATAATTATATACAGACAAATAATGGTAAAAATAAAATTGACAATATTAATAATATAAACAAGAAGAAAAAAAATATATACATATGTCCTAACTAAAGGGCGGGGTTATTGCCTATGGCAATCTCTTCCACCCAACCCTTTGGCGATCTCTTCCACCCAACCCTTACCTATATTCATAATGTTGTCCTTTTCCGGATCATACGCGAGCCAGTCGTAGAACAGGGCGAGTTTACAGTTGGCCATCACAGCGGGGGCTGTGCAAGAGGTGAGAAGCCAGCCAATGACGGCCCACCTGAAAGAATAACAAGAAAGGATGAGTCTGATGTATGTTCAATATACGAGGGGTGCCTCAGACTTTCTGAACACCCTGTAGAAATAAACCAAATGATTTAACTATTCTAAGGATCAGGCGCGGCCGGTGCTAAGGAGCTGCGGAACTGTAGCACCACCAGACGAAAAAGAGAGGATTTTTTCAAGTCCTAGCTCGTACACAATGAAAATTATCTCACATTTCTAGAATAATTAATGCATAATTATTATGATTAGAAAGGTAAACAAACTCCAATTTTTCATTTATATCAAACTCAAATGCTTTAAATACTGAAAGAGCGACTCTATGAATCCCATTTTAGTCCATTTTATATGGCAGCATCCCCAAAAAAGTTTCCCATCGGCCGCGCCTGCTAAGGACTGAGCTTTTTATTTAGAGCATTATGAATCCTTGAACAATTACTAGGAAGCCAATTGGCTAGTACTTTTCATGACAAAAAGCAAGTATCAATTGGTAGATCTCAGTTTTAAAACATAAGATCTTGGATGTTTGATGGAATAAAAACCTACTGTCCCGGTAGCTCAGTGGTAAAGGCGGCACTCTGTGAATCCAGAGATTCCAGAGGTCGCGGGTTCGAAACCCAGCCGGGACATGACAATTTATCCTCCCATTTGGGATTTTTACCACATAATAATGCGTCTTGGGCTTACTGCTGGAATAATGGGACTTAATAGTCCTAATCGGTCAGTATAAATAAGGCGATATTATTATTATTATTATTTCTTTTTTATCACATAACTTGTGTTATGGTTTCATTTCTGGAATTTCACCGAGTGCAAACCATGCACCTGGGGTGAATCCTTGATTTGATGACATTGCGTTGGGATCATCACAGTACTTTGCGTAGAATTATTATTATTATTATTACTCAGGATTTGAAATAGCACTGGGTGGTGCATATTTGTATAACTTGCTCATAGTTGTAACTTACCTGGGTATGATGTCGCTACTCAGCAGCTCATTGGTGGGATGGATGACGCCTACTATAAAGCGAATGACATCGTACCGCAAGGCTTGAGATTCCGGAGTGGACAGATACTGAAACACAAGAACATAGATTTTTTTACAAATCGAACACAATACTTTGTCTGTCCCGGTAGCTCAGTGGTAAAGGCGGCACTCTGTGAATCCAGATATACCAGAGGTTGCGGGTTGGAAACAATATACAGGGTGGACCAAAAAAACGTTTACACCCATTAATGGTAGATTACTGACGACATTTCTAGGACGGATCTGCAATCCGTTTTTTCGGATTCGCCTTTATAACTGCACAAAGTGATTTTTTGCAACTTTCTGAAAAAGTCCGACTTTGGCTTATTCTTCAGGTCAGAACTTTTTTCCTGTTTAAGATGAGTTGATTCTGAACAATTCTGCAGAAAGCCAACAAAATTTCGATGTTTCTAGTTACACTACTTTGTTTTTTACGGTTTGATTTGGCATCTCTTTTGACACCTGAATAGAAAAAAAGTTCGCATGTAAATTTTTTACACTTTGAAACACTCAAGATTTGCCCGAGCAAATTTTGGCACAGACATGGGCAAGTTTGATAAAAGTTGGCGGCTAACCCAAGGATGCTAAAAAATAATTTTACGATTTTTTATCACGTGATCTTCTGGGTAAACAAACCAGGTAAGTCTCAAAAAATGATGTTCAAAATCTTAAAAGTGTTGACCGTGTAGGGTCGTCTTGTACTCAAAGAATAATTAGCTATTTATGTCTGATAATTATTTTCCTTGGAATTAATTAAAGGCCAGTCAAATGAATGATTGTTTGTTTCTCGATGATAGTTTTCAAGCATATTTTTCTGCATTCTATGAAATTTTATCTTTAAACTTCTTGAGTTTTTTTAGTACAAGTTACATAATTGTTATTATTCGGATGCTGAAATGGCAGATACGCATTTAGCATATGGAGTTGCCAACAGGAACATTTGGGATCACGTGAAAAACATAGTTTACGAAATCTGGTAGCAAGAATCCTGTTGGCATTCGATGACCTGACAGAAAAACCTGGAATCTTCCGCAACATTCGACGGAACATGATGAAGAGGTTCAACCTTTGCATCCAGGAAGGTGGACGCCACTTCCAACAGTTCCTCTAAGGGAATTGAGAAGGGAGAGAGAGAGAGAGAGAGAGAGAGAGAGAGAGAGAGAGAGAGAGAGAGAGAGAGAGGCAGATAGCGAAAAGAGATAGAGAGAGAAAGGCAAGAAGGTTCTGAGTTATAACTAAGGTACTAAAGTCACCATTGGTTTCAAAAATTTGTGTGAGGAGAATCAATAGTGTGTACTATGGATAAAAAATGGCAACAGTCTTTTTTATTTTGTAGTCATGAATTTTTTGCTGGCTCTGGCGTTCGGACCGGGTGGACTAGCTTACCACTGAGCTAATCGTGCGCGTCTAATCGTTTCTCATTGAACATACCTACTAACACAAAATGTTTTTTTAAATACCTTTTTGTTTATATCAAAATAGTATAAAACATAATAAAGACTGCAAAAGTTTATTAATTTTACAAAATATTATCTTGTTCTTTTCAAGACTTCTATTAAGAGTTGGAAATCGGTAAATATTTTGTTATTTAATTAGTATTGTTTATGATAGAAGAACCTACCTACATATTTACCTGGATTTATTTCATAAATTCTATTTTCGTTTGGAAAATTCGCTAGTTTTTTTTTCTCTCGTAGGGAAGCATAAGAAAACCATCATTACATTATCAAGGCAGTCTCTCAGGGGCTTACATGAATAATAATTATGTGTATTGTGATACCAATAGTATCTGATATAACTCAATTTACAGATGGTATTACCACCAAAAAAACCATAAGTTGTTGGTGTTACAACAGGTCAGATACAGGTATGAATAAAATATTTCATCAGATTTTTTTGATAATTAAAATAATATTGACCGTCGAGAATTGAACTTCGGTCATGCGACCAACAGTCTAAGCACTACCACATCTTGCTAACACCACTGACGATCTGAGAAGCACGAAATTTATCATTTGAATTTTCCTAAACTGGCTGATGAAGGCATGTGAGACCGCGGTATTCAAAAAAAGCAATGTAAACAATTTTTGTAAACAATACAAGACGCCCTTACACAGTCTACAGCTAGAAAACTCTTAGGATTTTTGAAGAGTTTTTGGCAAACATCTAATAATTTTTCCCAGAAGATCACGTGATAAAAAATCGTAAAATTATTTTTTAGCATCCTCGGAGCGGCCGCCAACTTTTATCAAACTTGCCCATGTCTGTGCCAAAATTTGTTCGGACAAATGTCGAGTGATTTATTTAGTAAAAAAATTTTTTTGGGTGTTTTTTTCTGTTCAGGTGTAAAAAAATATGACAAACCAAGTCGTAAAAAACAAAGTAGTGTAGCTAGAAACATCGAAATTTTGTTGGCTTTCTGCAAAATTGTTCAGAATCAACTCATCTTAAACAGGAAAAAAGTACTGACCTGAAGAATAAACCAAAGTCGGACTTTTTCGGAAAGTTGCAAAAAATCACTTTGTGCAGTTACGAAGGCGAATCCGAAAAAACGGATTGCAGATCCGGCCTGGAAATGTCCTCAGTAATCTACCATTAACGGGTGTAAACGTTTTTTTGGTCCACCCTGTATACTATAAAAAGGAAAAGGAATAGAAAAATAAAATAAAAACATACGTCCTAACTAAAGGGCGGCGTTATTGGCTATGGCAATCTCTTCCACCCAACCCTAACATTGATAACATTATTATACTGTAGTCTGGCTGGGGGACTATAAACATGGAGTAGACCAGCATTGGCTTGGTTCTGGGGGCCCTTGTCAATTATTAGCCTCCTTGTAAAGACAGTGATGGGAGTGCTGAGTCATTCCTCCACTGTCTGGCTACCATCGTTCACGATGACGCCACCCTATAATGGTGATTGAAGGGTTGGGTGGAAGAGATTGCCATAGGCAATAACCCCGCCCTTTAGTTAGGACTTATGTTTTTTATATATTTTCTATTCTTTTTCATTTTTATTGTACATAATGTTTCTATTTTTTTCATTGTTAAAATAATTATTTGTATGTACATAATGTCCATTTATACCTAACTAGCCGTTTGCCCGTGCTTTGCAACGGGACTAAATTTCAAATTTACTAAGGCATGGCCGTACTGCTGGACAGCAATGCCTTTTTGAACTTTTTATAATTTTTCTGGACAAAGCGATAATGGTTTTGGGGGGGTCAATTCTGAGACATTTTTCGCTATCTCTTACCCTTTTGGCTAAACAACTCCGGACAAACAAACAAACAAACAAACAAACAAACATAGGTAGGTAGTCCTTTTTTCTGTTTTATATATAGAGATAAAGCGTTGTATAGTAATAATAATGATTCGGTTTTTATATTTACCTGTTTTGTGAACCAGTCCTGGTACCGCTTCTGGAAGCCAAACCTCACATTGGACGTGAGGAACACCAACTTCCGCTCCATGTCGGGAGTGAGACGAGACTGAAGAAAGCGGCGGGATGTCCTCGTCTGCAGCATTTGAAGAATGCCTGGGTCAATTTAAAAAAATAGATTAGAACTAACTCAAGTTGTTGTTGTTGTCGATGTTTTTGTAGTAACCAGCATTACTGTAAAATTATGTAAAAAATTACAATAAATAAAGAGGTGTTTGGTAGGTATATTAAATTGTTAGCGTAATGGGACTCCCTGTCTCGAGCCGACAGTCTAAATAAAGCACTACTGTACTACATACTACAGCTGGGGGGGTGATGGTCTCCATCCAACTTCAGTTGAATCGTCCTGGAACAGATATTCTTATGTAAGATCCATCATGACAAATTTGGATGGACAGGAATGACCTTTCAAAAGAATTTAATTCGAAAAAGTATCTATGTTATAAAATGGTAAAATAAAAAGTTGAACAACAATAATAATAATATTGCCTTATTTATACTGCCCGATTAGGACTATTAAAAGTCCCATCATTCAAGCAGTAAGCCCAAGACATATTATTATGTGGTAAAAATCCCAAATGGGAGGATAACATGTCATGCCCCGGCTGGGTTTCGCACCCGCGACCTCTGGTATCTCTGGATTCACAGAGTGCCGCCTTTACCACTGAGCTACATAAGTACCTACATAAGTGTAATGAAAACTTACCTGTGAATTTCGGACTCAATGTCTGAGCTACATAAGTACCTACATAAGTGCTACATAAGTACCTACATAAGTGTAATGAAAACTTACCTGTGAATTTCGGACTCAATGTCTGGGGCTGATGAATAATTTGCTTCCATAGTGCATCAAACTCTGGTATTCTAGCTACATTTTGTAGAACTCTCACTAGATCTCGACCTGAATAATTTCAACAGTTAACGGTATTAATGTGGTTTTTTTCCATATATTTTACACAATAGCAGATAACCTATATGGCAGATTTGGCAGATGGCAAGGGCGTTGCACTTTGGGTAACTTATTTGCACGAGCTTACACTAGGTATTCCTGAATTCAAAAAAAAAAAAAAAAAAAAAAAATCACAACAAAATCAGAAGCTCTGGCCCCCCCTTAAAATTAACAGCATAGATCAAAAGAAAAAATAAATATATATTACCACTGTCCACCAGAGCCAGAGATGGCCCTGGTGTTCATCTTGAATAGTAAGAAGATTGACCTCCTCTCTATAAAAAAAAAAACCATATACCTAGATAGGTAGGATTCAGTGTTTTCAAGTCATGCAATTACTGTGTCAATACAGTGCGTTTTCAAAGTGTCTTTAGATAGTATTTTGGACATGGATATTTTGGCAATTAATAAAGTGAGTCACTTCCAGAGTGCTTGGTGACCTGCTTTCTAGAACTTTTTCAATATTTTTTTATATAGTCACCTACGCTTTCAAAAGGTCTTTTCATGGTATTTTAGATCAAATGTGCCTGAAAAAGCCAAGGGCCTGGCATAAGCTAAATTTGGCACTGGTTTTACATCATATCTCTTAAACAGCTCATAATTTTGCCACTAGTCAGTGCTCAAATCAAAGAACTAAATATTTTTTTCTCCCATAACATCCAAAGTAGGTGCAGGGTATAGCTTCAAGGAGATAAAAATTAAAAAGAAGTGTCCTAGCATTTGAATGAACCTATCATAACTGAAAATATTCTTGAATGTATTCTTTATCATAAATGTTCAAATATTCTTCAAAAATGTCAGTAGTAGAATTTTCTTTTCTTTCTCCACAGTACTTAGAGGAGCTGTAAAAATAATGTTCAACATAGTTGTTTACATCATGCTAAAATATTCTATGGGGGAATTCATCAGAGAAAATACATCTTATGACTTACCAATGAGTAAGTTTTAATTTTTATTGAACTATAACACAAACACTTCATTCAGTGAATTTGTGAAGGGGAATGAGCCCGCAATGCTGGCTGCATTCCCCCTCTGAATGGCCAGGCTATTACCAATAGTATTGACTTACCAATTGTCATACACTCTGTCCACTTCTCCCTGAGGAGTCCAACCACAAATGTTACTTCCCGTTGCCGTAAAGGTAGGAGATTAGGACTGGAATGGTCTTCGATCAGACGAAGGTATGTGTACACAACATTGGACAAAATGACAGAGTGCTTTTCTAACCAGAGTCTGAAAAAAAGGGAGAATTTTTAGTCTGTTGGATAAAGTTTCAACAGATGAAGTTGGTCCCAAAATATGAGAAAGACTGAAAAAAATATGTGAAGAAATAATTTGCCCAGGCTAGGAATCAGGACCACAACATAATTATTATCTTATCTAAAAATGATGTCTAGTTTAGGCATTTTTAAGCAACAGTCATGTAAGTACATCCTTGATTTAGGTAGTCTTTGATAAGAGTAGATCTTAATATATGTAGAGTATGCTCACCTGTTATCTTGAAATATATCCAGCAAACTAGTGACAAGCATAATGTTCTTAGGACTAATGTCTCCTCCTGCTGCATACCGTAGTAGATTCCACACTACTGAGTCAACACCCCCAATACCTCCCCTGATCATTTCCCCTATCACAAACACAAACTGGACTCTGCTGACATCAGTCATTTTTGGCCATCGCATGAGCAGTTCATTGAGGGCAGCAACTGCAGAGGCTAAACCATCACGACTGACAAAGCTCAAGTCTCGGTAACTCTGTAAGAAAATAATTGTGTATTATCAACTTTATTTGATCCTTGCATTGATAATAATCATTTTAAAAAAATGTTTTTGTTAAATTATTATTGTATAAGACATTTAAAGACCAAAAGTTGGAAATCAAATTTGGACATCTAACTCCAAAACCCAAAGTTTTATTTGTAATCTGATAAGTTCTTTGGGTGGATCTAAAAAATAGAAAATGGTTTGCTCCCATCAATTTTTCTCCATCTATTACCATTTTGGCTATACAGAAATTATAGTGTTTTTGCTACACCTCTATGATGTCATGGATGAACCCCCAGAAAATAAAATAACAAAATATTATGCACAATCAAACCATAAGAGATAGAGAAAATTTGATGAGGACATACAAATTATTGAATTCCTTCATCTACCTAGGGACTTAATGGAATACTCATATGACTTTGAGTTCAGGCTCATTTACTGTAATAAAAAAAAAAAATGTAATAAAAAATAAAATGAAAGCCTTGTAGTTTTTCTCACCAGCCACCACTACTCACAGTGATATTTAACATTACATGGACAAAATAAATCTTCATTACTAAGTCAAGTCAAATTCATAAGGAAATTTGAATGGTAAGGTTCAAATATGTTCTCAATTTTTCCAATTTAATACAAAATGGAAAATTTAGTCTTAAGAATGACAGAAATTTCTGTCATTCTTAAGTCTAAATTTTCCATTTTGTATTATTTTTTTTTTTTTTGAATGTCTGTATTAATTTCTTCCTTTTCCCTAAAATTACATATTTCTGTTAACTTACTTTGGAAGCAATGTTAGGGTCAATCAGAATGGATGTCAGAAGGCCCAGAGTGACAATTTCTTCATGCTGTTTATCCTTGCAAATTGTGTTGTTCAGCACGTCATTGCATTCCTTTTCTGAGAGACCATGGAGCATCTTTTGCAAGATAGTGTGGCACTTTTCATATTTCTGTAACCAACATTATTAAATAGATAAATAGGCCTAGTTGTGCTTACCATTGTTTCAGAATGAAACATGAACTATCCCAGCCAGCTAGATCTGAGATACCCAATTTGACCAACAAAAAAAATAGTTTTGAGGTATGCACTCAAACAAATAAGTAAGAGCTTCTGAATGGGTATGATTACAAATATGTAGTAATAAGAAATGTAATAACTTAAGTTGTGTTTTTTTGTAGTGTAATTTCTTCATTTACTGCCCTTTTGTGGGTTTATACAATTTTTTTTTTTAGTTTTAAAATTAATATCCCAGTACATTTGACTTTGACATTGGATAAGAGTAGAATTGAAGGATATGAAAAGATATTAATATAATTCTTATGGTCTTATATACAGGGTGTTTCAGAAAAATGTTGGAGACTATAATCTATCCACTTATCACAGTCTTATCACTCTTTATCAGTTATCAGTTATCAAATTATGCAATTTCAAATCGAGCGCCAAAACTACTATTTGAATATCAACACTCTGGTGGACATTGACTAAACTTCATAATGGCATACGTCACTATTACCTAAGGAAAATGGCTTCCCTAAATATTATTTTTTTTACAAAAATATTTTTTCAAACTGAGTAAACGACGTACCTCATCTAGCTCATCCCTTCTGGGTTCTATACAGGAAGATGTGAAAATTTTAGAACTTGATAATTTGGTATCCATGGTATTTTTACAAATTCTTAATAATTAATATTTAAATAAAAAATGGAGAATGTGAATATATTTTTTTAAAAAATAACACGTTCTTCTTACATGTTTACACTTTGCCACCTATTTACAAAATAAATAGCAACCGCTGCGATTGGTTCAAAGCAGTGCGCGCATCAATATAGAGTTATTGCGCTGGACAACATCAACTTAAAAAAGTAGTTCATAGAAAAATATTGATACTTTGTTTATTTAACGCTTAATTTTTCAGACAATATAATTAAACTTTTCAAATTATTACATAGAGGACAAAAAGTACTTTTTATCATCCTTAATTCTTGTCTTCAGGTTATGATTATTCCAATTTGGCGTGTGGTTGGGGGTATCACGCACACTTTGATTTGTTAACTCTAGGCTTCTAGCACACATTTTCCAGAAAAGAAATGTGCAGTTTTCAAGCATCATCAAAGCGCTATTAGAATTTTTGTTTCCTCTTCCTGTGGAAGTAATATTTTATTCACAGAGGGGAGTGAATCCTTCAATACCTACTATCCGTACAATAAAGACTGCTGAGTGTTTAATCATGTGTGTTATGTGCCTACTTACAAAAATAGCTAGTAAGTATGTTATCTAGTTATCTCAGTTACAGAGCTAAAGGAAGGAGTGTTACAACTATCAGAGCTTAAGTAAACTTGAATAATTATTAGGTATTAAAAGAAAAACTATTTGAAACGCGCCGCGCATATCTCGACCCATGAACCCCCGCCTTTTAGTTAGGACATATATTATGTATATATTTATTAGGTAATTTATTTTTTCTTCGCTTTCATCTAATAATAATAAAAAAAAAGTTATCATATTTGTGTTAATTACTTTCCTGATATCACAACTAATAAAACTCGCTTTACTAAATCTACGCTAGAGTCGGACTTGAATTACCGACCTCCAGGTTACAAGTCCACCGCCCTATCGATCAAGTTACTGAGACCGGTCTCATCGAATAAGAGTAAACAATCTACCAAGAGCTAAAGCCAAATGGAAAGACTGTTAAACTATTAGCTCAGTGGTTAAGCACCCACTTGCCATGCGGAAGGTCCCGGGTTCGATCCCCCGTGCCGACAAAAATTTGTATTCTTAATTTGTTTACAATTGTTTGTAAGGGATACCTTCCGGTACGCTCGTGTTGACCCAGCACCTAAATGGGAAGTATTGTGTCACTTCTCGCCCATCAGAGGGGAGCCATACTACGGGATGGGCAGGCTACAACACAGACCACAAGCGTCTACAGTAGCTCCTGTTTCACGGCTACGAAATAAAAAAGGCTGTGAAACACTCATCTTAAAAAAAAAAAAAAAATTAACCTCATCAATCTGAGTGTTTCGAGTTATCACAGTCATGCTGGTGAGTCAAGGCCAAAGCCAATTTTTTTACCATTGGAGCGCTAGTCGATAAGGCGATAGATAATATTTTCTCGCTTTCAAGGATCATGAACCATCGCCGACAGCACGTTGACTAAACCAGTTCTCATACTTTTATTGAAGTTAAGAAACGTCCAGCGAGGCTAATAGGATTTGCATGGATGGATGACCATTCAAATTCGAACCCTTGTGATGCTAGCTGTTCCCGATCCCGCTCTGACCGCTTGGTTGAAGGGGAACTGGGGAAGTTAAACCCAAGTATGTGAAACAGATCATATATGATAAACTCTGAGTCCTTCTAGGTCTCCATGGAAAACCAGTTAGGTAGGTACACCTAAAATATATATTTCGAACTTCTTTCCTATAATTTTGTATCCCCCAAAAAATATCACTTCGTGTGACATAAAAAAGTCCCGCCAAGTCGTTCCCCAAAAATATTTCAGTTCCCAAATTCATCCCTCCCTCCCTCCCTTCCCAAAAAAATATATTAGTATTTGTGACCCCCCCCCCAAAAAATTTATTGAAATCAATTTATGGCCCCGCCTTTTATTCATTCACCTAAGTGCAACATTATACTTATTAATAGCCTCCCCTCTCTCTTTCTTCTAATGTCCTCTTTCTTTTGTTCCTTGTTGCATGTTGGAATGTTTCCTTTACAAACTCAGAACTTAAGTCTTATTTCCTTGCTCCTTTCACCGACTTGGGCTCTTGGCGGAGTACCACTAACTGGGAATGATAAATATATGAATCTAATAGACAGTGCTATTTTTAAAGAATTTAAAAGAGATAATTTAACATAGTGGTTCTTATGGAGAACAGGAAATGAGAAGTCTAGCCGACCGCGACCCAAGGATGCATTATTTTTTTTTTTTTTTTTTTTTTTTTTTTTACATGAACGGGGGTTCCATTATACATTTTTACTTAACATTATATATTAAAAACTATATTAAAAAAAACTAAAATCCTAACTACCTTAACTGGTTAATATAATAGCTTAAAATAAAATAAGTTACTAGCATTAAATTAAGATTAAAGTTTAAATTTTAGGTGCTAAAGAGAATGGTAGCTTTTCTGATCTTGCTAGGTCCACTACCCTTCCCGGAGGATCCGAAAAGATATCCACGCCCCCATCACTGGCTTCGTTCCACAATTTTTTAACTCTTACAATCGCTGTATGTTCATCTTTGTTGGTTCTGAATTTTTTAATGTAAAATAATTTCTTTTCACGTGTATTTCTAATTGGTACTCTGATGTTTAATTCGTTTATTATTTCTGGACAAAAAATTCTATTATTTAATAGTTTGAAAAGAAACATTAGGTCGTTGAACTGACGTCTAATCTCTAGAGTTAAAATTTTATTGGATGATTCTATTTCAGAGTAATCATGATTTGTGATCGGCGTATTTGACTTAAATGCTATTATTCTTAAAAATCGGTGTTGAATGGACTCTAGAGATTTAGTATGACATTTATATTCTGGTGACCATACAACAGAGCAATATTCCAGTATTGATCGGACGTACGCATAGTAGAGGGTCTTTAAGGTTGCCACGTTTGAGAAGTCCTTGGTATTTCTGTAGATGAAAGAGAGCATTTTTATAGCTTTAGATTTGATACGATCTATATGAGTGACGAATCCCAAGTCCTTCTGAAACGTGACCCTAGATCACACACTACGTCACGTCGGGCCAGTACTTGTTTATTGATGCTGTATGATCCCAGGATAGGTGTTTTATTTCTGTGATATGTCATGACAAAGCATTTTTTTATGTTCAACTCCATCTTATTTGTGGAACACCAGTGATAGAGACGCGACAACAACTCCTGGATCCTATTCACATCCCCCTGTCCCCCGACACTCGATGCAACCTTCAGATCATCTGCGAACATCCAGAAATTCATGTCAGACAGTACTTCCGCTATGTCGTTAATGAATAGGGAGAAAAATAGACCAGAAGTATGTCCGCCTTGTATGCAGCCTGAATTGGCGTAAAAGGGGTCAGAAAGGCTATTCCCCACTTTGACCATCTGTGTCCTCTCCGACAAGAAGCTCCGGATCCATTGCAGCAAATACCCCGAAATTCCCAAGGCGGATAGTTTCGATATGAGAATATTATCTGTATCTAAGTCGCAAAATATCTGCCACCAACGAAAATTGGACCATCAGAACAAGTCACTATTCCGGCTCATTTCCAAGGATCACATATTTACATATGTCTACATTTATATATAATCTTAGAAAAAAACCAAGACATCACTTCCTTTGGCTAAGAACGGACCTGCTTGGTGGTACTCCGCCAAGAGCCCAAGTCGGTGAAAGGAGCAAGGAAATAAGACTTAAGTTCTGAGTTTGTAAAGGAAACATTCCAACATGCAACAAGGAACAAAAGAAAGAGGACATTAGAAGAAAGAGAGAGGGGAGGCTATTAATAAGTATAATGTTGCACTTAGGTGAATGAATAAAAGGCGGGGCCATAAATTGATTTCAATAATTTTTTGGGGGGGGGTCACAAATACTAATATATTTTTTTGGGAAGGGAGGGAGGGAGGGATGAATTTGGGAACTGAAATATTTTTGGGGAACGACTTGGCGGGACTTTTTTATGTCACGAAGTGATATTTTTTGGGGGATCTTATAACTTTTTGTAGTGGTCCTGCATAGGTGTGGGGTGTATGATACATGTTGTTTCAATATAAAACTATTTAACATATTAAATTAATAATGACTTTAAAGGAACAAGTGTTGATAAATGAAACAGTTTGAATGTGAAGATAAAGATTTTAGTTTGATATTCATACCTAAGCACAGTATCCTTCTACAAATTATTCTTTCACCTAAAAAGTAGATATGCGGCTTTTGACTCATCTGGGAGAGTGATAATATACTAGATACTGAATATCTATACACCAACTTTGTTCTGAGCTCTGAAAATGATCCTTTTCCCAATTAAGGGCCAAATGTCCCTTTTAGGATAATATAACAATAAAAAAGCACACCTACCACCACTCACGAGAAAAAAATTTGCCATCGTTTGTGAAAATTGGTCTAGTAGTTTTGGCTATAGAGCGGTCAACGTGAAAGAAAAATCAGAAAATGATGAAAAAAATGACGTTTTTAAAGTTTGGTTTTCTCCAACTTAACTCAAATGATTTTGATGGTTCTTTTTTCAAAGCTTGTCTTTATCGTGCCCCAATCTATATTTATTTATAGTCCGATTTCCTTCATGTACTTTTTGTACTTTTTTTCCTACAACTACAAGAATTGTGCTAATTGTGCTATCATTATTATTATAATAATGATAGCATTTTATTATTATAATAATGATCGCGCCTTATTTATGAGACAGACAAACGAAAGCCAAATCGTCCAGTATGCAAGTTAAAACAGAACCCCTTGGTGAGGTTGCTTCGCTCCCTCCCTCAAGTCGAAGAACGATTAGAGAGATTGATAGTCCGGGTTATTCTAAAATTAATCCCGTTTCATAAATTGGCCCTTTGTCACAGACTTTTACAAGGATACTGTGTGGTGCCATTCATTTTATCCAGATTTGCCCCTCAACTGGTTCAAATAGTGGGTACACACTGAACATATTGGTGGGTAGCTTTGTCTTATAGTCTAGATGTGCAATAAGACGGGATTTTTCGAAATTCCCACTACAACACCTGCCATTGGCGAAAAAGGATTATTTTCTTTCACGGCCATGCCTCGGCCCGCAAAGCGGACGACAGCCCGCTAGTGTCAGATATAATAATTAGGACTTTTAAGTCCCATTATTCCAGCAGTATGCCCAAGATGTAGTATTATGTGGTAAAAATCCCAAATAGGAGGATAACTATGTATTTTTACAATTAATTTCTGTGAAAGAATACTGAGAACGAAGCTTTTTGTGTTGTTCAAGTAATAAATGTTTAAAAATATTTTATTTTTTTAACTGTTAATTTTTTATTTTATATT
Organism: Bactericera cockerelli; assembly: GCA_024516035.1. Taxonomy (NCBI): domain Eukaryota; kingdom Metazoa; phylum Arthropoda; class Insecta; order Hemiptera; family Triozidae; genus Bactericera; species Bactericera cockerelli. The sequence goes on along the minus strand of CM044962.1, from coordinate 11,308,134 downwards.
ATAACTGAGGTACAACACAACCCACTACACGAAATGTGCTACTTATGCTGTCGCGTATAGTATACTCTTGGTAGCGCGCGAACTATTTCGATTGACTTGGCGGGTCGGAGCGCTACCGCGCTCCTTAATATCAGTATCTGAATTTTCTTACGGGAGACCACTTCTAAAATTTTAATCCATTAAGAAGATTTTCATCCGCTCTTATCAAATATCATTCTGCGATGTTCAACTTCATCAGCATATTAATACCTAATATGCATTACCTATTCTTCCTGATGTTTTTCTTCAGGGTCGGGACTAAAGGAGAGGTGGCTTGGAGGAAATGTTTTTCTTCAGGGTCGGGACTAAAGGAGAGGTGGCTTGAAGGAAATGTTTTTCTTCAGGGTCGGGACTAAAGGAAATGTTTTTCTTCAGCGTCGGGACTAAAGGAAATGTTTTTCTTCAGCGTCGGTACTAAAGGAAATGTTTTTCTTCAGGGTCAGGACTAAAGGAAATGTTTTTCTTCAGGGTCGGGACTAAAGGAGAGGCGGCTTGGAGGAAATGTTTTTCTTCATCGTCGGGACTAAAGGAAATGTTTTTCTTCAGCGTCGGGACTAAAGGAAATGTTTTTCTTCAGTGTCGGGACTAAAGGAGAGGCGGCTTGGAGGAAATGTTTTTCTTCAGGGTCGGAACTAAAGGAGAGGTGGCTTGGAGGAAATGTTTTTTTTTTCTTCAGGGTCGGGACTAAAGGAGAGGCGGCTTGGAGGAAATGTTTTTCTTCAGGGTCGGGACTAAAGGAGAGGTGGCTTGGAGGGTGGCTTGGAGGAAATGTTTTTCTTCAGGGTCGGGACTAAAGGAGAGGTGGCTTGAAGGAAATGTTTTTCTTCAGGGTCGGGACTAAAGGAAATGTTTTTCTTCAGCGTCGGGACTAAAGGAAATGTTTTTCTTCAGCGTCGGGACTAAAGGAAATGTTTTTCTTCAGCGTCGGGACTAAAGGAAATGTTTTTCTTCAGCGTCGGTACTAAAGAAAATGTTTTTCTTCAGGGTCGGGACTAAAGGAAATGTTTTTCTTCAGGGTCGGGACTAAAGGAGAGGCGGCTTGGAGGAAATGTTTTTCTTCATCGTCGGGACTAAAGGAAATGTTTTTCTTCAGCGTCGGGACTAAAGGAAATGTTTTTCTTCAGTGTCGGTATACTAAAGGAAATGTTTTTCTTCAGGGTCGGGACTAAAGGAGAGGTGGCTTGGAGGAAATGTTTTTCTTCAGGGTCGGGACTAAAGGAGAGGCGGCTTGGAGGAAATGTTTTTCTTCAGGGTCGGGACTAAAGGAGAGGTGGCTTGGAGGGTGGCTTGGAGGAAATGTTTTTTTTCAGGGTCGGGACTAAAGGAGAGGCGGCTTGGAGGAAATAAGAAATGGATGTGCAGTGTGCACGTGTGCGTGTGCACGGTCCCGTCGCATGAACATGGCTGCTGGAATGATATAATTATTATGTAATAATAATATAATTATGCATAGGTATACTACTCGATTAGGACTAATCATAATATTATGAGTCCAGCAGTAAGCCCAACGCGTATTTGTGGTCAAAATACCAGGATAACTTTTGTCTGGTTGGGTTTCAAACCCATGACATCTGGATAACCAGACCTTATAACCACTCAACTACCGGAACAGTCTTGTCTGAATGATCTAGGACTTAATCATGTCGCTTATCTAACAATGATAAAATAATAATATCTAATAATAATGCTTTTTCTTTGTGTTATTATGTCACAATTTTAGTGGGTAGCGCAGAATCATAGGACTTTACCACTTTAATTTACAATATCTTGTATTTTTTTGCCTATGATTCTGCCACAGGTTGCTGCCTCAGTTCATAGCAGCTACTCATTTTTCCTCACGAGGTATGAGTGGACCCCGAACATCCAAGTACAGAGTAGTAAAATTCCTATACGGCTGGGGATCGAACCCAGGTCACCATGTGTGCAATGCCTAGCGCGCTAACTCACTTTGTCGCGGTGACTACAAAAAACAATAATAATTTTATCTTATTCCACTATTATCCTTTTCTATTCACATGAAATTAAAAATTAAATTGCGAAGATGAAACAATATGTACATTAATATCAAAATAAACGAAAAAGAAGAAGAAAAAGCAGCACGAGCATATAAATCCAATCTACGAAAAAGTGCATTTCTATGTTGTGGTGATGTAGTTTCGAAATTTGTATCAACTCCAGGGACAAATTTTTATCCCATTATTTAAAAATTATAAAAATGCAATTTGATAATATAAATTTTTATTTTAATAGGAACACGAAGAATAAATATTTTATGTATTTTTATGTCAGTTTAAACAGAGATCATTTAATTGTTTGGACTGAGAATGTGAGAACTTGGAACATGCGCAAACCCATATTATAGTTATGTATAGGTAAAAATGTTTAGTATACCTATACATTGTAAAATTAGATGAGCTATACCTAGATATACATTACCAACATAAATTTCATATTCGTTGGTTATCCCAATCGCTAGTGTAAACTAATTAGAAATTTGTTACTTTTACCGTTTCCCCATTCTTCGCTGCGGAAATATTTAATATCACCTTAGATATTAAATATCACCATCTAAGTAAATTAGATCCTTAGAAGTACCTACCTGATCAACAGAAATACTGCATCTCAGAAAAAAAACAGTAAAATGTACCTATAGCCCAGGCAAATTAGTGCTCTAGCGGCAAAAAATTGCTCAATAGCTGGAAATCGTTTTAAACCCTTAAAGGGGTCCTGAATAATGGGTATATGAGTTTGCGACGGATTTTAGGTTGTGCTTCCGAGTTTAGGGCCTAAATAGTGCAAATTTTTTGCACTTTTTTTAAAATTGCGCTTATAACTCAAAAGGTATTTATTTTACAGAAAATTTTACTCAGTTCTTTTCGAAGGAGCATAAAATTGTGCGTCTTATGGCGTTTGAATCATTAAAATAAGTTTAGCCGTTCAGCCGCAATCGCTCCTCAAAGTTGGCCAATTTTTTCAAACATAGCTCAAATTTTGAAATTCTTCAACTTTTAACGCCTGTAAGTCAAAAAAGACTGCACCAATTAAAAAATTTAATAGAATCAAACTTGTAAAAAATATAATTTTAAATTGAAATTCTTTTTGAAATTTGAAATTTGCTTACTCCAGTGCTGAGATATGATTTTTATACCAAAAGAGTCCCTAGCGCCAAATTTCCGCTAAAGCAGTGCAACGCAAAAAACTTCATCTGAACTATAAAAATATCACATTCTTACAACTTTTCAAGCAAAACTGAACGTAATCTACTGAATTCAGTCGAATAGGTAATTTAAAATATTGAGAAACTTGCACTGAATTTTACTAAGATCTGTTTACTGAACATGTGATTTGAAGACAGCAGGCACACTATGGAGGATGTAACTTGTTTTATATGCGGGAACATTGTGCAAGAAGGAATATTAATAATATAATAATAACAATGCTTTTTCTTTGTGTTATTATGTCACAATTTTCGTGGGTAGCGCAGAATCATAGGACTTTGCCAGTTTAATTTACAATATCTTGTATTATTTGTGTGCCTATGATTCTGCCACTGGTCGCTGCTTCACATCAAAGCAGTTACTCTTTTTTCCTCACGACTCACAAGTATGAGTGGACCCCGAACATTCAAGTACAGAGCAGAAAAAATCCTACCCCCCTGGGAATGGAACCCAGGTCACCATGCGTGCAATGCCTAGCGCGCTAACTCACTCGGCCACAGTGACTACAACATATTAAAGGAAAAGATAGAGGAATATTAAAGGAAAAGTCACTTCGAACGTTCATTGAGGACAGCAGGAGGAGAAATGATGGGCATCACACGTCGTTACAGACTCAGAAATCTGTTATACTTCACGAGAAGTGTCGCAAAGGTGTGTACACGAAGGAGTCAAACATTGTAAAGGCCGAAAAAGAAGCAGGAAATGGAAGCCGTGTGACAAGAGGCCGTGAGGAAATACCAAAATTCAACTTCAAGGAGCTTTGCTTCTACTGTGGAAAAGGTGCCTCTGAAAGCTTCAAGGCTAAACAGAAAAAGCTTCCTCCTCATAGACGTGAGACAGTGCGTGAAATTCAGACTTAAGAAATAATGCAAAAAATTAAAGGTTCTGCAATTGCCAGAGGAGATGAAATGGGGGCGGTTTTATTGCGTAGGATGGCAACTGAATCAGACCTCGTAGCCGCTGAAGGCAAGTACCACGATTCTTGTCGTGGTATGTTCTTTAATTCACGCCCATCTATGGATCCTGATGCAGCTCAAGGTATAACTGGACGAAGGGAGAGTTCGCTCAAACTGGTCACTAGTGGGATTGATTTCACCTTCAGTATGGAGGTTCTAGGTACTAACGACTTCTTAAAAGTGAAGCACTGAATACCCTCCCATGGGATGGAACGTATCATGGCCATATCATCACTAAAAATTCATTAACTCAATTCGTATATGACAACGCCGATATAAACATGGATACCATTGATGGCCATTATACGTTCTATGCCATGGGGGGGTATTCAGTGCTTCACTCTTAAGAAGTCGTTAGTACCCAGAACCTCCATATCTTTTCCACAGTAGAAGCGAGCTCCTTGAATTTGAATTTTGGTAACGGAAGCCGTGTGACAAGAGGCCGTGAGGAAATCACCTCCATACTGAAGGTGAAATCAATCCAACTAGTGACCAGTTTGAGCGAGCTCTCCCCTTGTCCAGTTATACCTTGAGCAGGATCCATAGATGGGCGTTAATTAAAGAACATACCACGACAAGAATCGTGGTACTTGCCTTCAGCGGCTACGAGGTCTGATTCAGTTGCCAACCTACGCAATAAAACCGCCACCATTTCATCTCCTCTGGCAATTGCAGAACCTTTAATTTTTTTGCATTATTTCTTGAGTCTGAATTTCACGCACTGTTTCACGTCTATGAGGAGGAAGCTTTTTCTCTTTAGCCTTGAAGCTTTCAGAGGCATCTTTTCCACAGTAGAAGCAGAGCAGGCACAATATAGTGTGCCTGCTGTCTTCAAATCACATGTTCAGTAAACAGATCTTAGTAAAATTCAGTGCAAGTTTTTCAATATTTTAAATTACTTATTCGACTGAATTCAGTAGATTACGTTCAGTAGTCACTGTGGCCGAGTGAGTTAGCGCGCTAGGCATTGCACGCATGGTGACCTGGGTTCCATTCCCAGCGGGGTAGGATTTTTTCTGCTCTGTACTTGGATGTTCGGGGTCCACTCATACTTCGTGAGTCGTGAGGAAAAAAGAGTAGCTGCTTTGATGTGAAGCAGCGACCAGTGGCAGAATCATAAGCACACAAATAATACAAGATATTGTAAATTAAACTGGCAAAGTCCTATGATTCTGCGCTACCCACGAAAACTGTGACATAATAACACAAAGAAAAAAGCATCTTGTTATTATTATATTATTAATATTCCTTCTTGCACAATGTTCCCGCATATAAAACAAGTTACATCCTCCATAGTGTGCCTGCTGTCTTCAAATCACATGTTCAGTAAACAGATCTTAGTAAAATTCAGTGCAAGTTTCTCAATATTTTAAATTACCTATTCGACTGAATTCAGTAGATTACGTTCAGTTTTGCTTGAAAAGTTGTAAGAATGTGATATTTTTATAGTTCAGATGAAGTTTTTTGCGTTGCACTGCTTTAGCGGAAATTTGGCGCTAGGGACTCTTTTGGTATAAAAATCATATCTCAGCACTGGAGTAAGCAAATTTCAAATTTCAAAAAGAATTTCAATTTAAAATTATATTTTTTACAAGTTTGATTCTATTAAATTTTTTAATTGGTGCAGTCTTTTTTGACTTACAGGCGTTAAAAGTTGAAGAATTTCAAAATTTGAGCTATGTTTGAAAAAATTGGCCAACTTTGAGGAGCGATTGCGGCTGAACGGCTAAACTTATTTTAATGATTCAAACGCCATAAGACGCACAATTTTATGCTCCTTCGATAAGAACTGAGTAAAATTTTCTGTAAAATAAATACCTTTTGAGTTATAAGCGCAATTTTAAAAAAAGTGCAAAAAATTTGCACTATTTAGGCCCTAAACTCGGAAGCACAACCTAAAATCCGTCGCAAACTCATATACCCATTATTCAGGACCCCTTTAAGGGTTTAAAACGATTTCCAGCTATTGAGCAATTTTTTGCCGCTAGACCCCATTTTAGCACTAATTTGCCTGGGCTACTACAGAGTGATGAAAAAATATCGACCAATAGATGATAGAAAATATTTACTCGAAAAAAGTCTGTTACCGTGTGTTTAAACTGCGCCCTTAGTTTCAAAGTCCTGTTATCATATTATGAAAAGGTTATAATAAATTATTGACCAAGGGGGTTTTATCCTCTAATTGTTGGGAATCGTATTAGCTACCCATATTACATCGCACGCAACATAGGTTGGGCCGCGGTGCCACTTACACGTGATCTTTATTTTCGAGGAAAATAGTCAACGTGGTATAGTAGGCACCACGCTAGAATTGCACGCATGATGATCTTGGTTCAAATCGCGGTGGAGTAGTACGGTAAACAGAACATTTAGCTGTGTACCGATTTAAAGACTATACTTCTTAAAAGTAATTGAAGAAGTAGTCTTTAGATGGCCGTGAGGCGTGTACGAGGGAGTAGTTCCATTGACTACACTTAGAAGTTCCACTAACTACACTTAGAAGTTCCACTAACTACACTTAGAAGTTCCACTAACTACACTTAGAAATTCCACTAACTACACCTAGAAGTTCCACTAACTACACATAGAAGTTCCACTAAGTACACTTAGAAGTTCCACTAACTACACTTAGAAGTTCCACTAACTACACTTAGAAGTTCCACTAACTACACTTAGAAATTCCACTAACTACACCTAGAAGTTCCACTAACTACACATAGAAGTTCCACTAACTACACTTAGAAGTTCTACTAACTACACTTAGAAGTTCCACTAACTACACCTAGAAGTTCCACTAACTACACCTAGAAGTTCCACTAACTACACATAGAAGTTCCACTAACTACACTTAGAAGTTCCACTAACTACACTTAGAAGTTCTATTAACTACATTTAGAAGTTTCAATAACTACACTTAGAAGTTCCAATAACTACACTTAGAAGCGCTAGCGCGACCTAGCGTCACATACGTGTGTAAAAAAAACCAAACTTGGCAGCAGTGGTCGCTTCCAAAATACAGTCAAAACGTCCAAATTGCATATGTTTAAAAAGTAGATAACAAACTCTGGTCGAGAACTGTAGCACCCCTTTTGCATAGGAAATATCGGATAAAAGAAAATGGTGGACACCATGCTATTAGCATTTTGGTGTCCGCCATTCTCTTTTGAGGAAGTGCTTCACATAACATGCCCTGAGAGCATTGGGAGTTCTCTATCTAGGTATTTATTGTTTTTAAATCTATGTCAAATTGCGGCCCCCTTTTCCTATGCCCATGAGTACGATCCAAGTCGGAACCGGAAACATTACCCCAGTTGCTAAAATGTGGCAGATTCTCAAAACTCCCTTATCATATATAGCGCGCTCTACACTATTGATGAAGAAGTTTATTTATCAACAACTCGACGAGCGGGAATATTTGAATATTCAAACTAAAATTTGGGAGTGGGAGAATTTTTTTCTTCCTCATTTTACTTCACTTTTCAGCAGTCCCTGCATTTGTATTGAAGCTACCAAGAAACTGAAGCCACAGCCCTTGAGCAATTTTGGATATTTCATTCCAAGACACAACAGTCAAGAACATTTTCGTGTGATAACTTTAATAGTTTTGATTTGAGGTGAGTTATTTTTATAGAACAACTTATCAGCTGGGTCTGAGAATCTCCTACTCAGTCATTTTCATCATCTTGGCAATGGCATTCCTTTCCAATTAGCTTGGGGCCAGACTTGGACATATGAACTCATCTTTTTATTGGAATACTTGCATATGCATTAGTATTTGTCTGGGGTGCATAAGATGTAGCTAGTTACTATTATTATTTTGTAAAACTTGTAGATGTTTAATTTTTTGAGAACCTTGGAAAAAAAAAAAAAAAAAGACCTGTAGAATAAATAATGATACTGGTTTTCATCTGATATTGTAACTTTGTAATACTATCACCTCATATTGAATATCAACTATTATTTGGTAACTGGTAGTTTACAACTAAATAAGAAGGTAGATAGATAGTTTTGATTAATCCACATGGATGGCAGTAATGTCAGCTTTGACCTTCCTGCTAGTGATTGTTTGGACTTATTTTCCACAGTAAATCAGTTAATTATATATGAAGATACCTATGTGCATGTTGGGTTTTTATGATTTGAAAAGCATTATAATAAAAATACTTTTTAGTGGAAGGTAACGCAAGACTCCAGGGCATAACGGTTGTGACTACTGCCCATAGTCTAGAGATCCTGAGTTTAATTACCGGTTGGAGCAGACTTTTCACACAGAAAATTCTGTTCTCTCCAAACATGTGAGGCTAGCCATTCCAGCCCTACCCAGGCTGGGTGAGGTAAATGTGGGTAGCTGGTACGATTCCCAGTGAATGGAGGGTAAAACCCCCATCCTCTCTACCTCAAGTCAGGATGTTGAAACCAAATAGAATACAAAATGAAAGGAGCCTAGACATTGGATCTGGACATCCATATAATCCTCTCACCACCATGAATCTCACGGACATGAAATTATTATTAGAGTGAAAGGTAACCACCGGGCAAGGTTAATGCTCAATACATTTTCTACCATCTAACTCTCAGAGTCTTATTATTATGTGGTCACACCCTCAAATGAATGAGGAAAAATTCATGCATATTGGGTGAGATTCAAATCAATGGGTCCTTACACAACCTGGATTACCAGACTAGCACCTTAACCACTTGACTACCAATGCACGGTTATTATTCTTTTCTGATTCAGATAGCATTAAAATATCATTTAACTTTTTATATGTAAAAACTTATATTAATTGGAATATTATATGGGTTCATAAATGCCTGGACATAAATGACAACTTGTGTGAACACCCACTGTGAAAGATCTAAATTCTGTGAATGACCCAAAAATTGGTAATAATGAATTATTCTGAAACTCCAGATTATTAGTCATTATTTACTTTACCATTGGTTTATTTACATTGAAATGAGTAATAAAAGGCAATAATTAATGTTTATCAAATTTCATGACATCACAAATAAAAACCGTGGTAAATATTTGGAATAACTTCATACTTAGCTTACATGAATTTTATTTCTCTAACAATTCTGAAATTATCACTTAATAATCTTCTGATAAAGGAGCCTAGTGTTGGTTTAAAAAAAAATATACTTGTATAGTTAATGTCTACTTTCTGTGATGTTACTTTCATAACATTTTGAGCCATCTCTCTTCATTGTAGGTAGTTTTATTTTTTACATTTCACAGTTTTTATTTTTTTCTAGTTCCATCTATGTATGAGTATATTATTCAAGTTTGTTATTGATTATAATTCAAGTTTGTTACATGTGGTATTGAAAAACCTTTATTTTAAACTGTTACCTTAATCCTTAAATACTTTTTTTTAAATGATTGATTTGAGCATATAAATTTTGTACTCACTCACTTCCTAATCCATTATTTATATTTATACATATCTATTGATATTTTTTTAAACAAACTAATATTTTATTAATCTTTGCCTATAAATTTTGTTCCAGAAAAAATTCAAGAATGAAAGAATTCAGGATTGAATTTGACAGTCCCACAGCTGCTTATTATGCTGGTCAAATTGTGTCTGGTAGAGTGATCCTTAATCTTCCAGACAAACCTAAGAAAGTCAGAGGTAAGTTCTTAATGTAATACATCAACATCAGTTGATACATATGCCATGTATGGCATATGCATGATATGCACCACTCTGTCTGATAATTTTATGGTTTGAATCCCACCCAATTCATAAATTTATACTCATTCATTTGAGAATTTGACCACATAAAAATGACACCAAAACTGCTGGAATAAGAGGGCTTGAGTATGAGTTTATTATTATTTAGTTTTAATTTCTAAACTCTTTATGTATCCGATTTTATAAATATAATAGGTACAACTGTTATTCAGATTGAAGCGGGGGATGTGAATTGTAAAGACATTATATCATTAGCTTAAACTTATGTTTTTTATATCATATTTGTTTGTTGTTTGGGTCTTTGTTAAATAAACATAATTATTATGATATTCTGAATCTTGGTTTGTTTTAAAAAAATAAATATTCACTACAGTAAGTAATATAATAAATTACTTACTGTAGTGAATATTTATTTTTTTAAAACAAACCAAGATTCAGATTATCATAATAATTATGTTTGTTTAACAAACAAACATAATTATTATGATATTATGTAAGTATGCTATTTTATTATTGTATTTTTTTTTCATAACCATAAAACAAGAGCATTTACTGATAGTATGATACTCACAATACTTATACTGACCTTGATCAATAAGGTAGAGGACTTGATAACCTGGAGGTTGGTGCTTCAAGTCCCAAGTTAGGCAATATATAATAATTGTGATAAACACAAATATGATACCTTTTTTTTTTACTCAATACTTATTTCAAAGATTAAAATGTTCCAAGAATAACAATGTCAACTCCATAATTTTCATTAAAAAAAACCAATGTTTCCTTTAAAAAAGATCTAAAAAATAAAATAAAACTGTTATGTAATTTTTATGTACATTTTATACTATGTAAGTATATCTACTTTAAAGGCTAACAGTAAAACTAGCTTTTTATCATAATAGTGAAATCATCCTGAAACAGATACTAAAAAAAAACAAATATTTTCCTTTTTGGGACTCAAACTGAGAACTATACATTAAAAATATATTTAATAATAATACATGAGTTTGTTCGTAAATCATAGTACAAAAGCTTCATTGAGCCCTTGGTTGACAGGCTATGTGCCAAGTATGGCCTCCGCATTGCCTCTTTGAACAGCCATAGCAAGTCTCTGTTTGAAATAAAATGCAGATTTAATGTCGTCTGAGAACTATACTGTTCGTGTTCAATTGACTATTTCAATAATTGACCTACTAACCATATTCATTTTCCTTTCTTTAGCCGTTGTCATCAAATTTAAGGGTGAGGCCAAGGTGGAATTTCCGGGGCAAGAAACTGTACGTAAAAACAATGGTGACACAGCAACTGAGAATGTGATGTTCAAGGCAACAGAGGATTATTATGATTTTAAATATAACTTACTGGGAGGTTCTGAAGGTATTTTATTCATAAGTTAGTTGAAAATCAGAATGCAGATTATTCAATAAAAAATAATAAAATAAAGATAGCTTTGGTTAGACAGCTGAATTTCTCAATCTGATCATGGCAGTAATACTGCCACAGTTCCTCAGTACAAGGTATCTTCCATTTCAATCTGCTTTCTATATCCCTTGAAATACAACAACAGTATTTTATTATTATCTTTGAATTTCAAAGACATTGGATTAGCTTGATTGTGAGGTATTTCTAAATCAAGTTTCCATTAGATGATGGTTTTAATACAGCTTGAGTCTAAATTGATTTTTTAAAGTATTAAGAGGTAATAAGAAAGATTTTTAATACAATTTTGTATTAAAATTTGAAAAACCATGCTATAGTTAAATTGTTGATATGTAAAAAATAAATGAAAAATTATGTACAAAAAATGGGTACCAGCAGTGCACAACCTGTCATTTGAAAAATCTGCATCCTGTTTCAACATTATTTGTACCCTTATTATTTTCCCCTAAACATTCATCTTGTTCCTCTTCTGACATTCCTTGTGAATTTTCAGCAATTACCATTGAGTTCTTGGGTGAAGCTAAGAACAAGTGGGTGGGCTCCTACAATGAGCGCATGCCCAACGGGGAAACCAAACTCCACAATGTGAGCTTTATGGGCAGCGAAGAGTATTATAAGTTCAAATATAATTTACTTGGGGGTGGTGGAGGTAAGCCATGTGTGGAGTGTCAAAGTAACTTTGTACAGATAGAAGCAACTTGCTGTATGCGGCTTGATTTGGGTTGCTGAATGCAGCCGGTTGCCTCAGTGTAGAGGTATCTTTACATTTGCTTCAAACTTTAGAGACTCTTAACCTAATTTTTCATTTATTTTGCTATTTTAAAAAGTTCAACGCTTAACATAAGAAGCTGTAGTTAACAACTTATAAGAAATTAGCAATCATCATTATTATTATATTGGTGTCTAACAAAAGGTTAATTTGTATTTCTTAATATTTTCGATTGCCTAATAATACCTCCTTTGACATAAATACTTACCTACCATGGCTGTGCTATACTTGTTCTAAAAATGTACTAAGCTGAAGCTTTTCATTGATTCATATTATTCTGACCATTAGATTCATGTTAAACTGTTATAGTTTGTATATTTCAATTAAGGCGTTGAATGCATCGGTTCTCGTAGCATCACCAAATTTAAGCAATGTCCAGCGAGGTGAAGACTGTGAAACTGGCTTTCGGGCCCAACCCAAGCTGGGTGAGGTTAATGTGTGTAGCAGGTTTGTGAGTTTCCTGCAAATGGAGGGTAACATCCCCGTTGTGATATGACCATGCAGTTGAAAGCGACGTTTAACCAACAAAAAAAAAAATTAACCTACTTCAACCATAAGGAAGAAATTGAACAATACCGACCCCAAGTAGTTTTAGGAAAAGGCAAAGTGACAGAAGAAGAAGATTGATGGACATATTGGAAAGCTATTATAACTTTGTTTAGTTGGCAGGATTGGCAAGTCCTCCATTATTTACTATATGATTTACATGTTACAGTCAGTTCTTGTAGACTAAATACACATGTCCCGGTAGCTCAGTGGTAAAAGCGGCACTCTGTGAATCCAGAAATACCAGTGGTCGCGGGTTCGAAACCCAGCTGGGACATGACAAGTTATCCTCCCATTTGGGATTTTTACCACATAATAATACGTCTTGGGCTTATTGCTGGAATAATGGGACTTAATAGTCCTAATTGGGCAGTATAAATAAGGCGAAAAAAAAGTTTATGTTTGTAAAAGAAAAAAAAAAAAAAAAACAGATGTGTTACAAAATGTTCATTAGTTTTCCTTGTCCTAAAATAGTAAAAACATTCCATTATTCTCCTTTTTTAATTTCATTTGTTGAGGTTAACGCCAAGAATAGAATAGAATATACCTTGTTTATACTGCCGAGGTAAGACTGAAAAGTCCCTTTACTCCAGCAGTCAAACAGGTCTTATATTATATTTTATCGGTTATCATCATCATAGGGTGGCGTCATCGTAAACGATGGTAGCCAGACAGTGCAGGAATGACTCAGCACTTACACCACTGTCTTTACAAGGAGGCTAATAATTGACAAGGGTCCCCAGAACTAAGCCAATGCTGGTCTACTCCCTGTTTATAGTCCCCCAGCCAGACTGCTGGTCTACTCCATGTTTATAGTCCCCCAGCCAGACTACAGTATAATAATGTTATCAATGTTAGGGTTGGGTGGAAGAGATTGTCATAGGCAATATTCCCCGCCCTTTACAGCAGTCAAACAGGTCTTATATATTTTATCGGTTATCATCATCATAGGGTGGCGTCATCGTGAACGATGGTAGCCAGACAGTGGAGGAATGACTCAGCACTTACACCACTGTCTTTACAAGAAGGTTAATAATTGACAAGGGCCCCCAGAACCAAGCCAATACTGGTCTACTCCCTGGTTATAGTCCCCCAGCCAGACTGGGAAACAAAATATTTATTCTATAATCCTCTTCAATCCACAGCCGAAATGGAAATCCCCCAGGGCTCGCACGTGTACCCTTTCAGTTCCACCTTGCCCCCCACCCTGCCCTCCTCATTCGATGGGGAGCACGGGGGCGTCAGGTACAAGGTCACGGCAACCCTGGACAGACCCTGGAAGTTTGACGAGCATGCCGACGGGCTGTTCTTTGTGGTCACGCCCTATGATTTGAACACGGACATGAAGGCCAAGGTAAGGGGAAACACAAAATCAAAGAGGTTGGGTGGAAGAATTTTTTTTTATTTTTTTAATGAATATTTATTTAACACGTTCGTTACCAAGCCAATTTTTTCAAGTTTTACGTAGGTACCAGGCGGTAAAGATGCTGTTGCATCCTGGGGACCAAGTTTTGGTCCCCAGGTTTTTTTTTGCATATTTGGCATCGTATTTGTACAAGAATCGATCCTATGGACGACACCTGATTCCGTCCCGCAAATTTTTTCTCTCAGGTAGTCGATACTTAATTCCGTCCCGAACCTCTCAGATCAATCACTGAATTCCGTCCCGTCACTTATCTTATGCACCTATGTACTATGTACATAAGTACCTGATATTATGTATTATTATGAACATGAAACTTGCATTTACCTAACCCTACTCTATTCTTGAGGCATGGCCTTCTATGTATCTTACCTAACCCTACTATATTCTTGAGGCATGGCCTTCTATGTATTTTACCTAACCCTACTATAAACCTGAGGCATTGCCTTTTATGTATCTTACCTAACCCTACTCTAAATTTATGTTTTCACTTTTAATGTTTTTTTTTTTTTTTTTTTTTTTTTTTGAATAATTGTACTTTTATATTATTTTACGTGATTGAAAATAAACGGATGAAAAATATCGAATTTATAATTTATGTATTTATTTATGTATACAGGGTGGACCAAAAAAAACGTTTACACCCGTTAATGGTAGATTACTGACGACATTTCCAGCCCGGATCTGCAATCCGTTTTTTCGGATTCGCCTTTGTAACTGCACAAAGTGATTTTTTGCAACTTTCTGAAAAAGTCCGACTTTGGCTTATTCTTTAGGTCAGAACTTTTTTCCTGTTTAAGATGAGTTGATTCTGAACATTTCTGCAGAAAGCCAACAAAATTTCGATGTTTCTAGCTACACTACTTTGTTTTTTACGGTTTGGTTTGGCATCTTTTTTGACACCTGAATAGAAAAAAAATTCTCATGTAAGATTTTTACACTTTGAAACACTCAAGATTTGCCCGAACAAATTTTGGCACAGACATGGGCAAGTTTGATAAAAGTTGGCGGCCAACTCAAGGATGCTAAAAAATAATTTTACGATTTTTTATCACGTGATCTTCTGGGAAAACGAACCAGGTAAGTCTCAAAAAATGATGTTCAAAATCTTAAAAGTGTTGACCGTGTAGGGTCGTCTTGTACTCAAAGAGTAATTAGCTATTTATGTCTGATAATTATTTTGCTTGGAATTAATTAAAGGCCAGTCAAAATAATGATTGTTTGTTTCTCGATGATAGTTTTCAAGCATATTTTTCTGCATTCTGTGAAATATTATCTTTTAACGTCTTGAGTTTTTAAGTACAATTTACATAATTATTATTATTATTATTTGGATGCTGAAATGGCAGATGTGCATTTAGCATATGGAGCTGCAAACAGGAACATTTGAGATCACGTGAAAAACATAGTTTACGAAATACCAGTGGAAACGCAAGAGTAGCAGAATCTAGTAGCAAGAATCCTGTTAGCATTCCATGACCTGACAGAAAAACCTGGAATCTTCCGCAACATTCGACGGAACATGATGAAGAGGTTCAACCTTTGCTCATCCAGGAAGGTGGACGCCACTTCCAACAGTTCCTCTGAGGGAATTGAGAAGGGAGAGAGAGAGAGAGAGAGAGAGAGAGAGAGAGAGAGAGAGAGAGAGAGAGAGAGAGAGAGAGAGAGAGAGAGAGAGAGAGAGAGAGAGAGAGAGAGAGAGAGAGAGAGAGAGAGAGAGAGAGAGAGAGAGAGAGAGAGAGAAGAGAGAAAGAGAGAAAGAGAGAAAGAGAGAAGAGAGAGAGAGAGAGAGAGAGAGAGAGAGAGAGAAAGAAAGAGAGAGATAGATAGAGGGAGAGAGAAAAGAGAGGCGAATGAGGATGTGAGAAATATTAGCTTGTAGGTAAGAAGGCTTGGCTCACAATAAGTGCTTACTAATCAAAACACAGTGGCATCCCAATTCCAAAAACAGCAGATAACGGACAAATTTACTATCTCTGCAAATCTAATAACTTCACTCCACAGTTCTGAGGTAGAACTAAGTTACAAAAGTCACTATTGGTTTCAAAAAATTGTGTGAGGAGAATCCATAGTGTGTACTATGGCTAAATAAAAAATGACAACAGTCTTTTTTATTTTGTAGTCATGATTTTTTTGCTGGCTCTGGCGTTCGGACCCGTGTGGGATCTTCCGCATGACAAGTAACTTACCACTGAGCTAATCGTGCGCTTCTAATCGTTTCTCATTGAACATACTAACACAAAATGTTTTTTTAAATACCTTTTTCTTTAATACCAAAATAGTATAAAACATAATAAAACTGCAAAAGTTTTTTCATTTTACATAATAAACAAACAGCTAGCAGAATATTGCAATTTTGAAAGGAGTGTAGTCATTGGGCTACTTCTCCTCCATGTCATATATTCTACTACATCAAATTTACTTATTACAATTTGTATTTTCCTATACTAAGCATTGTAGATTGTAAATAAAAGTATCAAAAAAAAAAAAAAAATACATAATATTATCTTGTTTTTTTTCAAGATTTCTATTAAGAGTTGGCAATCGGTAAATACAGGGTGCGGCGCGGTAATGTCCCATTTTGAATCGCCCAGTGTGAAACCGCACTTCTAATTAGTCAAGTTCAAACAAAGTTAGAAGATGCACAAACTACTAATTTTTTCGATTCAATTTAGCTCTATTGTCAAAATGATTTTATC
The DNA here is from genome assembly GCA_024516035.1 of Bactericera cockerelli. NCBI lineage: Eukaryota > Metazoa > Arthropoda > Insecta > Hemiptera > Triozidae > Bactericera > Bactericera cockerelli. The sequence continues at coordinate 11,291,345 of CM044962.1, read as the reverse complement.
AAAGCAACAGAAAGCTTATTGCGTGGAGAGTTATTTTTCGAAAAATAAGTGTATCGTAGCAGTACATCGGGAGTTTGACATTGCACACCAAACTGTAACTCGATCTCCATGCAAGGGGTTTTCATGAAGTTCCCTAGGGTTGTTGTCACTCCAATAACGCATATTTTGTTTATTAACACAGCCTGAAATGTGAAAATGGGCTTCATCACTAAAGAAAACTATAGCATCTGGCAGTAAGGAGTCAATCAGGGTTTCACATGCATTTTGTCGTTGAATAAAGTCTCGCTCGAACAATTCCTGCACCACTGCCATTTTGTAGGGATGAAAATGCAGTTCTTTATGAAGTATCCTCCGCAATGAACGGTCTGATATGCCAAGAGCAGCAGCATGTTTGCGAGCTGAGCGCCTAGGTCACTGCATTATCGCCTCACGTACTCGTTCAAGGTTTTGGGGGGTTGACACAGGCTGTGTTAATAAACAATTTATGCGTTATTGGAGTGACAACAACCCTAGGGAACTTCATGAAAACCCCCTCCATGCAGATCGAGTTACAGTTTGGTGTGCAAACTCCCGCTGTACTGCTACGATACACTTATTTTTCGAAAAATAACTCTCCACGCAAAAAGCTTTCTGTTGCTTTGATAAAATTATTTTGACAACTGAGCTAAATTGAATCGAAAAAATTAGTAGTTTGTGCATCATCTAACTTTGTTCGAACTTGTCTAATTAGAAGTGCGGCTTCACACTTGGCGATTCAAAATGGGACATTACCGCGCCGCACCCTGTATTTGTTATTTAATTAGTATTGTTTATGATAGAAGAACCTACCTGCATATTTACCTGGCTTTATTTTATAAACTCTATTTTCGTTAGTAAAATTCGCTAGTTTTTTTTCTCTCGTAGGGAAGCATAAGAAAAACCATCCTTACATTATCAAGGCAGACTCTCAGGGGCTTACATGAATAATAATTATGTGTATTATGATACCAATAGTAGGTATCTGATATAACTCAATTTACAGATGGTATTACCACCAAAAAAACCATAAGTTGTTGGTGTTACAACAGGTCAGATACAGGTATGAATAAAATATTCCATCAGATTTTTTTGATAATTAAAATAAAATTGACCGCCGAGAATTGAACCTCAGTCGTGCGACCAACACTCCTAGCACTACCATATCTAGCTAACACCACTGACAATCGGAAAAGCACGAAAATTATCATTTGAATTTTCCTAAACTGGCTGATAAAGGGCATGCAAGACCGCGGTATTCAAAAAAGCAATGTAAACAATTTTTGTAAACAATACAAGACGCCCTTACACAGTCTACAGCTAGAAAACTCTTAGGACTTTTGAAGAGTTTTTGGCAAAGATCTAATAATTTTTCCCAGAAGATAACGTGATAAAAAATCGTAAAATTATTTTTTAGCATCCTCGGGGCGGCCGCCAACTTTTATCAAACTTGCCCGTGTCTGTGCCAAAATTTGTTCGGGCAAATGTCGAGTGTTTTATTTGGTGAAAAAGTTTTTTCGTGTGTTTTTTTTCTGTTCTGGTGTAAAAAAATATGACAAACCAAACCGTAAAAAATAAAGTAGTGTAGCTAGAAACATCGAAATTTTGTTGGCTTTCTGCAGAATTGTTCAGAATCAACTCATCTTAAACAGGAAAAAAGTTCTGACCTGAAGAATAATCCAAAGTCGGACTTTTTCAGAAAGTTGCAAAAAATCACTTTGTGCAGTTATAAAGGCGAATCCGAAAAAACGGATTGTAGATCCGGGCTGGAAATGTCGTCAGTAATCTACCATTAACGGGTGTAAACGTTTTTTTGGTCCACCCTGTATAGGACGGAACAAATGGGACGGAATCGGGTATTGAACCCTTACGATGACCGGACGGAATCAGGTGTTAAAATATTGACGGGACGGAATCGACGGGACGGAATAAGGTGAAAAAAGGTAAATGGGACGGAAAAGGGTGCCTCCCGATCCTATATCTGTTCTAATACTAACAACCTACCTCCAAAAGGCCATATATGGATGTCCGGTCCCTCGTTAAAATTTTGATAACAACCACATGTGTGTTTTCGGTCCCAAAGAAAAACACAAAAACATCCTCTTGGCCGTTCGGTAACGAACGTGTTAAAGAGAGGTCTGTAACATTCAGAGTCCTTGCCCCTTTTTTTTACATTCCCCATTACTACACCTTATTTCAGATGGTCAAGATGGGCTCGTATTGAACCTATACCGACCTCAGTTACTTGATCGATAAAGTGGAAGAGATTGGCAAAGGCAATAACCCCGCCCTTTAGTTAGGACATGTATTATGTATATATTTACTTATTTTTTCTTTCTTTATTTTTTTCTTCTCTTATATTGTATATTATTTTTTTTTCTCTTATCTATACTAACTTATAAAAGAGAGTTTCACTCACTGATTCATCACTGTTTCTCCGAACTGGTAAGTCCTAGGAAGCTGAAATTTGGTAGGTAACTTTGTCTTATAGTCTGGTATTGTATATTAATTATCTGTGTTGTATATAATATGTCCAATTAATAAAGTGTAAATAAATAAATAAAATACATAAAGAGTGTCAAGAAAAGATAAGTGTTTCGTAGCCATGAAACAACAGCTATTTTAAACGCTCCTGGTTTGTGCTGTAGATTGCCCATTCCTTACTAAGCCTTCTCTCAGATGGTCAAGATGGGCTCGTATTGAACCTATACCGACCTCAGTAGCTTGATCGATAAAGCAGCGGACTTGTAACCTGGAGGTCGGTGGTTCAAGTCCTGGTTTCAGCGTAGATTTAGTAAAGCTAGTTCGAGTAGTTGTGATATCACGAAAATGATTAACACAAATATGATAACTTTTTTTTTAAACTTTTTATATGTACGGCTCGTATATGTACGATCAACCATCGTGAGAATTTGGACTTTTTGGACCAGCGGTAGCTCAGTGGTCAATCTGTTAATCTAGAGGCCGCGGGTTCGTAACCCAGCTGGCACATGGCAAGTTATCCTCCCATTTAGGATTTTCACTACGTAATAATACGTCTTGGGCTTACTGCTGGAATAATGGGACTCATTAGTCCTAATTTAGTATAAATAAGGCTATTTAATAAAAAATTATTATTCTTTTGGGGTTCAAACTCGAACCCAGGTCATCGTGAGTGCAAGCCTAGTGCGCTACTGTACTCGACCACGGTGACTATTAATAATAATAATACTCTTTAGTGGAAGGTAACCACCAGGCGAGGTTAATGCTCAAAGCATTTTCTACCACCTAACCCTCAGAGTCTTATTATTATGTGGTCACAAACTCAAATTAATGAGGAAAAATTCATGCACTGGGTGGGATTCGAACCAACGGATCCCTACGCTACCTGCATTACTAGAGTAGCGCTTTAACCACTTGACTACCAGTGCACTATTGTCTACATACTCGCACTCCTATTGCTTCCTCAGGAGACCATCAACCAGGAAGTGAGCAAGAACTTCTGCTGTCTGTGGTGTCAGTCGGGTCCTCTGCAGCTCTCTGTGTCCCGCCCGTATTCTGGCTTCGTGCCTGGCCAAACCATTCCCATCAGCATAGACTTGGAGAATGCGAGCAATGTAGCCGTGGATGATGTGAAGATTGAGCTCACCAAGGTAACATAATTATACCGGGTGCTTAACATAATAATAATTATCATTTATAACCGACGCGACGTCAGTAGCTTGATCGATAAGGCGGACTTGTAACCCGGAGGTCCGTGGTTCAAGTTTCAGCGTAGATTTAGCAAAGCGAGTTTGAGTAGTTGTGATATCACAAAAGTGATGAAAACAAATATGATAACTTTACTTACCTACTTTAATAATAATTATTATTTTAAAGACGTACAAGCTATGTATTTTTATATATTTTTTTAAAGAATAAATGAGGTCTTATTAATTTGTTGTCACAATGGGACTGTCTTCTCTAGACTTGGCCGACAGTACATATACATATATGTATGTAGATAAATAAAAAATATTGTGTTTATTTTTTAATAAAAATATATTACAATGGTTGCCACAAAATATTCAATAAAAACAAAAATACACAATTGTCCGACACTAAAGATAAGTGGATTCACTTATGACTTTTCTGAGAAGTATCAACCTCCTTCACTTTATCTAGACCTTGAGAGGATCGGCACGAACGACCATACAATAAATGGTTAAAGTGCCTAATAATAGGAAAAAAAAAGAAAAAAAAGAAAAGATAAGTTAGTAGATATTATAACATGAACATTTATTTTTGTTTTTACATTTGATACATTAGAAGGGACAAATCAGTCCTATTCGTTAATTTTGAAATCATATGACCTAGACAAGACCTATTATTATTATTTTTTTTTTTTCAAAATGAAAATATATTATTTTCTGCTCGATCCTCCAGTATCTGACGTGGAAAGCCACCGAGCCCCAGCCTGAGGAGAAGGTGGACAAGCTAGATCTGGTGTCTGAGCAGCTGGGGGGCGTGGTGGTCAACAGCTCCAAGCATTGGAACCACCAGCTCATCGTGCCCATGTTCCCCTACGTGAACCTCAGCAACTGCCACATCATCAAGCAGGAGTTCAAGCTCAGTGTAAGTTTTTTTGTTTTTTTTTTTTTGTTTTACTTTAAAGTATATTTTATTAAAATTCACAGATAGAATATGGATGTCAGTTCTTCTGATGGCAATGCTCCCAACACGCTGGCAGCATTACCTCTCTGGATTTTCATGCTTATTTTCGTTACTAGGTGACTCATTGATTGTGTGTCCCCTGTCTTCTCAATCATCTTTTTTCCTATCAGTGTAAGTTAAGCATTTACTAAGACGCATTACAGTAGATATTCATAACAGCCACCGTGGCGTAATGGTTGTGACTGCTGCCCGTAGTCCAGAGTGCCCGAGTTCAACTCCCGGCTGGGGCAGAATTTTCGAAGAAAATTCTGTGCCATCAAAACACGTGAGGCTCGCATTTTCGGCCCTACCCAGGCTGGGTGAGGTTAACGTGGGTAGCTGGTACGATTCCCAGCGAATGGAGGGTAAAACCCTCGTCCTGACTATCTATCTCAGTCAGGACGTTAAAGGCAAATAGAATCAACTGGTCACAATAGATGTAATTAGGTCGCAGTGTTAATTGTAAGGGTTTCACTGAAAACAGGTCAGATAATAATAATTATAAAGTTGTTGTAACCAGCTACAGCTGGGGGCGCGGTCTTCAGCCAACTTTAGTGGAAAAGTTGGCTCGTCCTGAACCACATAGGTACAGTAGTACCTCGATTATCCGGATTAATGTCAGCTAGGGGTATTAAGTTTTTGGGTGGAAGAGATTGCCATAGGCAATAACCCCGCCCTTTAGTTAGGACATATGTTTTTATATATTTTCTATTCTTTTTCAATTTTATTGTATATATTGTTTCCATTTTTTTCATTGTTAAAATAATTATTTGTATGTACATAATGTCCATTTATATCTAATAAAGCGTTGTATAATAATAGTAATAAGTTTAATCGAGGTCCCATATAAAAGTCCGGATAATCGAGAGGACCTAAAAAACCAAAAAATAAAGAAGAATTTTGATATTTTCTAAAAACAGGTGTATGTATTTTGATATCTTTTAATATAACAAGAAGTTTTGTCCCCTCCTAGTTTCTCGTTAATCTTCAATGCCTTTTCACACAGCAACGGACCGCTGCGCTGATAGGTTGTCCGGTAGATCTTGCTTGCAAAAACCACTTAAAAACTGCCCGATCAAAGGAATTATAAGAAGAAGTCTTCATGCATTTACGCTTGGAGCTCTAATTATCAGTAGCAGCGTGCTATGCACCTATTTAATAACAGCGTGTTTTTTTTTAATCAGGATTTTTTGAACCCGGACGATCGGGGGCCGAATAATTGAGGTTCTACTTCACTTCTATTTTGTATATCAGTGGCCCATCATTCAGCCACTGGTCGCTGCCCACATAAAAGCAGCTACTCATTTTTCCTCACGAAGTATGAGTGGACCCCGTAACATCCAAAATACAGAGCCGAAAATTCCGACTCCGCTAAGACTCGAACCCGGTACCTAGTCGGCCATGGTGACTAGTATAAATAATGCGATATTATTATCGGGAAAACAAAATAATATTATTTATTATTATTACCTACCTCGCAAAAGCTGAATTGGTTTGATTTATGTATTTTTTTTTTCAGCCTCCGTGGCGTAACGGTTGTGACTACTGCCCGTAGAGATCCTTAGTTCGATTCCCGGTTGGAGCAGACTTTTCGCACAGAAAATTCTGTTCCCTCCGAACATGTGAGGCTGGCGATTCCGGCCCTATCCAGGCTGGGTGAGGTTAATGTGGGTAGCTGGTACGATTCCTAGCGAATGGAGGATAAAACCCCCGTCGTATCTACCTCAAGTCAGGACGTTAAAACCAAAATGAATCAATGGACATGAAAGGAGCCTAGACATTAGATCTGGGCGTCCATATAATCCTCTCACCACTGTGATTTAGGTATCAATACCTATCTCACGGACACGGAATTATTATTATATTATTTTTTATGTATAATAATTTGTTTTTTTATTTTTCATAAATTTGATCCTAAGAAAGGTTTTTTTACTTATTATTCTCCGGCCAGGTGACAGCCAAGGTGAGCGGGGTTCACAAGGACCTGGTGATCAAGGTGCCCATAGTGATGGGCTCCATCCCCATCGCCGAGCTCTCCTCCATGCAGTTCAAGCCTCCTGTGCCGACCCCGGGGGCGCCTGCCGTTGCCATGGAAACCCATCAACAGTCCGCCCCCCCGCCGCCCATCGGACTCAACGTGAACAACTTGTATCCGTCCATACGTGAGTTTTTTTTTACTTTCTCTTCTTCTTTCACTCTATTTTATCCCGCTTTAGCAGGGCCGACGTTGTTCAACCTCATGGTTGAGGTTGGTTGGTTTTGGCACATTTTTTACAGCTGGTTGCCCTTCCTAACGCCAAAGATTCTATTTGATTTAACGTCCTGAAGTAGGACGGGCGTTTTACCCTCCATTTCCTGGGAATCGTACCAGCTACCCACATTAACCTCGCCCAGCCTGGGTAGGGCCGGAAATGCCAGTCTCACATTCTTACTTTCTATATTAGTTTGATATACATAATAATAATAATAATATCGGCCTTATTTAGACTGCCCGATTAGATCTATTAAGTCCCATTATTCCAGCAGTAAGCCCAAGACGTATTATGTGGTAAAAATCCCAAATAAGAGGATAACTTGTCATGTCCCGGCTGGGTTTCGAACCCGACCTCTGGAATCTCTGGATTCACAGAGTGTCGCCTTTACCACTGAGCTACCGGGACAGACTGTATCTTTTTTCCCTCTTTGCGGTAGTTACCTTGGCCGAGTGAGTTAGCGCGCTAGCCAGTGCATGCACGGTGACCTGGGTTCGATCCCCCGCGGGGCAGGATTTTTTTTGCTCTATATTTGGGTGTTCGGGGTCCACTCATACCTCGTGAGGAAAAATGAGTAACTGCTTTAACCGAGCATCAACCAGTGGCAGAATCATAGGCAAAAAATACAAGATGTTGTAAATTAAAGTGTTAAAGTCCTATGATTCTGCGCTACCCACTAAAATATTGACAAAATAACACACAAAAAATTATTATTATTATATCTTTTTTTTACTTTGCCCTTACCCATCTTGGGTTTGGAATTGTTCAACCCTCTCATGGTTGAGGTTGGCTGGTTCTGACACTCCTACTTCCACATTTTACTTTCCAAGATCCAGCTTCTAATGTCGGTTATTTGTTTTCAGTCGGTTGTTTTTTACTATTGAAATGCTCTATTTACTTTTCAGCCGCTATTGACGAGTCTCCTGTGTCACCCACCTCCTAACTTCGGGGCCTGACGAACTCTGCACAAGCCGTGACTTAAGTCCTGAGCTATACTCAAACTATAAAACAGCCGGAGTCGGTTCTGCTATACTCAAGCGTCTCAAGCCCTATTGTATGTCCTGTTTTGAAAGTGGTGCTCCTTTCTAAGGTACTGTTCACACGAAAAAATCAATTTAAAATTGTAAAAATACAAAAAGGTCAGTTTTTATAAATGCTCAAGCGTTTTAGAATTTAGAAGAAGAAGAAAAATGTCCCGCATTCATCTAATCCTACCCCCTATTATAAGAGGCGGACTTTTTTTAATGTCCTATTTACGAGTCGGACTTTCCAAGGTTTTTACTTTTATATAACGAGGTATCAGCCTCTTTTATTTAGTTTGTTATATTGATCTGCTTTTGTTTTGTTCTTGGAAGAAGGTAGTCGAACTGAAAAGTGATGAAACCAGTCGATTTTGCGGAACTACTTGATTGAGCATAAATCTCTAGGAAGCGGGTTCGATTCCCGTTGAGGGAAAATACTAAATATATTTCTGACAAATTGTTCACGGATTGTCCATTTATATTTATGCTTTTTATAGCCTTGTCTTTTTTCAGAGTTGCATTAAAAGTCCCTCTATCCTCAAAAACATTGAAAGTTATCGTGTCAAAATTAAAAAAAGAGTTGTTTGTTTGTCCCGGTACCTTAGTGGTAAACGCGGCACTCTGTGATTCCAGAGGTCGCGGGTTCGAAACCCAGCCGGGATATGACAAGTTATCCTTCCATTTGGGATTTTTACCACATAATAATACGTCTTGGGCTTACTGCTGGAATAATGGGACTTAATAGTCCTCATCGGGCAGTATAAATAAGCCAATATTATTATTATTACTTGTTTTCGACGGTAAATTTAGTGTTTCAGAAAAAAGAAACAAACAAAAGTTATATTTTTTTTTACTGGTAAAGCCAGTCAAAGCTTATTAAGTATGAGAGCAAAAACTAAAATAATAATCATCCACTATTAATAAATGTATAATGTATATCACACAATATAATTACGTAAATATTATAGTGTTCATATTCCTCATATGTCTATGTACGAATTTATACCACCCTACCTTGCCCGCGCTTGTATTTCATACTGAGCGCTTTTAATTTAATACCCTGCATGTAACATTTAATCCTTTGCTTGTGCTTCTCATTCATACATTTGTGTATTCTTTTCCAAAGCTGCTTTTTTGTACTTATTTCAAGTACGATTTGCATACATGAAAAAAGAAGTTAAAAATGTTCGTTTTCGAAGAATTTTTTTATTTATTTACTTCTGATGAACTATATACACTCCCAGGCAGAATTACCTGGACACTTGTTGTTGCCTTATTTGACTGTAACTGAATATTCACGCCGACTAAATTTGACATGAACTTTTTGATATTTAAAAATTTCTAGGTTTTTTTTTGATAGAAAACCATGAAATTGAAACTGAGCAGGACAAACATGTTTAATCACCCCAAGACGCCCACAGAAGGAATTATCTTGTTTCTCCTGTTCAGTTTTAATATTTGAATAACTGTTGGTTTTCTATCAAAACAAAAATACCTAGAAAAATTTAACTACCAAAAAAATTGGTTCAAATTTCGTCCGTATGGAAATACAGGGAGTCAAATAGAAAAACAGTAAGTGTCCGGATTATTTTACCGGTTAGTGTATCTACACGACTTACAGCACATTACTAATAAGTATTTTTTTTTCTTCATTTAATTATATTACGTAATATTTTTCTTCATTTAATTATATTACGTAATATTTTTATTCATTTAATTATATTACGTAATAAGAGTGCTCTTATTTTCCTATTCATATATTTTTGTCAGTTTTAATGTGTACTTAGAAATCAATCATTAATTATTCATTAAATAGGAACAAAAGAGCACTAAACTTTTTGATACATATTATAAATATAATGAAGTTTTACTTATTAGCAATATACCATCAGATAACTAGATCAAATGAAAGTATCTCAAGTAGATACACAAGCTCTTTGTACACTTTTATATTTTGCGCACAATTTTATAATGTATTTTAATATTTTTACAAACTTGTGACCTGGAGGTCGGTGTTTTAAGTCCCGGTTTCAGCGTAGATTTAGTAAAGCGAGTTTGAGTTCGAGTTCTGTGAGGCTCACCTGATGAACTTGAGTTGAGGACCAACAGTTCAGATACCAATAATACTAGTTGATTTTCCTTGCTTATCTGAGACTTTGTTTTAGTTATCATATTTGTGTTAATCACTTTCGTGATGTCACAACTACTCAAACTTGCTTTACTAATTCTTTGCTGAAACCGCGACTTGAACCACCGACCTCCAGGTTACAAGTCCGACGGCTTATCGATCAAGCAACTGAGGTCGGTTTATTTGAGAATCAGCGCTCAAGTTATAAAAATACTGTAGGCATCTCGCCTCATCTTACCTTCTATGTATGTTCTAGAGGAAGTTTTCGTTTGAAAAATATTGAGAAGAAAAATTAAGTGCCTGAAATCATTTCAAATTTGCATGATTTTATTTATAGCGTATTTATAAACCCTCAAAATTTATCAGCAATAGCAGTGAACACTAATAATATTGCATCTCAAGAAAGTGTATAAAGGCATCTCGAATTTTTTCTCCGTCATTTTGACTTCACGTGCCTAAAAAAAGTTCATGATAGCATCTCTACTTATATTCGTCTCTGTGATTCTGACTTCATAGTACATCAAAAAAGTTCATAAAAACATTTCTACTTAAATCCTTTCTCTGAGGGTTGAAAGTATGTCAGTGTCGTGTTCTATCTATCATCTGAATACCTCTTTGTGCATGTTGAAAGTAATAATATTAATAATAAGAGGCCCTCAAGTGAGAGGTAACCACTAGGCGAAGGTAACGCTTGAAGAATTTTCTACTACATATCTTGTGCTGTGTTATCGAGTCACATTGTCAAATAAAAGTGGAAGAGTTAATGCATCAGGCGGTATCCTAATTCACATGTCTTTGCCCTATCTGAAAAATAATTGAAGTAAAACACTACCCTCGCATTGTAACTAGTCCAAATTCTGTAGGACCATCTAAACAAACTTATACCTAAAATATTTTGATAATTTTATTAATGAAAAGAGACCAACTCAACTTCAGGTGACCTGAATTTCAGGTATTCAATTTTATACTCCTCACCTTTGTGTCCCATATTAGCTGAAAATTGTGTATCTCTTTCACGTAGTTGCATGATCAATATCTTCAAATATCCTTCAGAAATACTTAAAAGTTTTTTTACTTTCCTTATCCTATAATAAGGAAAGTATTGTATTTTTTTACGAGATTGGAAAATTTCTCTCTCTCCCTCCCTCTCCCCCCTGCCTCTCACTCTCTGCCCCCCCCCCCTTACTCCCTCCGCCTCTACTTAAGTCATTCTTAAGAGCGAAACCGTGCCATTTTGAATATGTATAACCTTTTCTAATTCAAAGTTACTCAATGTTTAGCTATAGCGGTTTTCATTTCTCTCTAATCTGAGGTTACCTACACATATGTCTATAATTTGATTACTATTGATTTTGTTACCATATTGGCCATTACATACTTGAAGGATTTTTTATCCTGTCCTTTATGTCTCCTCTTTTTACATGTGACAATGATTTTTTTTATTTCTTCTCTAATACCTAATCTGCTTATTTGATGTGCATAGCATATCTACTTCCCACCTTTTTTTGCCAATTTTTTTCTCATTAGGTGTGAAATAGGTATTAGAAATGTGAAGTGACCCAAGATTGTTCCTTCACAGTTTCACAAATTTTGAATTTGTTCTTTTTTTGTGAACTTGCAAACTAAACTTACAACCTTTTTCCTTTATGTTAGGTAATATAATCCTCGGCTAAACTAATTCTTGGTTTTTGAATCTCAGGTATTGTTTTCCACACTGAGTTAAAAAGAAAATTCAAGTTTTCATAATCAAAATACTACGCAGTCCCCAAAACTTACTCTGTCTGAGTGACTCAAATTGCTTTTATTTTGCGAAAAGTAAATTTAGTTTTTTTTTCTCTTTTTTATTATTTATTAATAGTAAATTTAATCAAATTATTAAATTACGTGTCCTATGCCCCCCCCCCCCTCTCTCTCCCCTCTCTATCTCTCTTTATCTCTCATGTCTGTTCCTGGATAATATTTCCTACTTACTTGTTCTAGAGTTTATTCAGTTTTTTGGTCAGTTTATCTCTGGTTGTTTTTATCAAGATTTTATTTCTGTATTATAAGTTATAAGTTTACTTTGTTTTTTTTTTTTATAACTATTATTAAAATAGCACTGTCGAAATTTATTTTATCAGATTAGTTATGTTTTTTGTACGTATTATCTATTAAAATACAGATGAAAAAGTTTTCCCCATGAATAATCCAATTTGTGCTGAATTTATTTGTCTTTTTTTTAATTTTCTCATTAGACCTGAAGTACGTTCTGAGTATAAAACTCATAATCCAATTTAATGCTGGCGGGCAGTGAACCTAAAACACTCCCTGCTTGCTCCCTGTAAGTAGCGAGAGCTTGAATTTAATATTGCCTCAGGACCTCACATTTTTTTAATTGCTGGATAATGTGGCTACGTATTAATAAAAAAAATCCTAACAGTCGAAGTACTTTGATATTTCAGAATTCTTCAGGAAAAATCTTATTTTCGAGTTTTTTGTTAAATGGAAAATGAAAAATCCTGAAATATCAGAGAACTTTGAACCTGAAATATCCATTTAACAAAATACTCGAAAATAAGATTTTCGAGTACTTTGTCAAAAGGAAAACGAATAAACCTGAAATATCAAAGAACTTCGACTGTTAGGATTTTTTATGAATAATTAAGTATCCTGCAATAATAATCAATAGAATCCTCTATTATTATTAATTCCGCCCTATGATTTAAATTTAATCGTATGAGCGATGGGGGCCCCAACCACCATTTATTATTTTTTGTTTTATTTGACAAATGATCTTGACATCATATAATTATGAATGATCCGTCAGAGAAAAAAAATGCTAGTCTAAATAGTTTCCAGTTACTCACACTAGCCTTTCCAGCCTGAGTGGGGCCGGAATACCAGCTCAACATGAATTGCCATGTTTACAACGGATAAGTCTAAAAAAAAAAAAAGATTCAAGGAATAAAAACACAGCTTTAAAAATAACATTCAACAAGAAAATAATACATTTTTATTACTCATTCGTTCTTTGTGAATACTAATGCTAATACTTTACTTCCGAGTCGCCTAATTAAACTAAAAATAACTATGCCGGTGTGTATTTCATATTATACTGACATATTGAATTACCTATTTTAAAACCTTCGCTGTGCTGTGATTAACAAAATAGTAACAAAGACTGAGAACCTTCTACGGAGAAAGCGTTAATCAGTGAACATAATTTTGTTTATTTTACTTCCGAGAAATTTCTAATATTAGAAATCGGAAGTATTGTGTTTTTTTTCCTGTTTATATTAATTTTGTCAATTTTGTATTTAAATTTTTACCATTATTTGTTTGTATATAATTAATTATGTTCTTCTAATAAAGCGTTTCATAATAATAATAATTATTTTATTAATGAAGTTCTATCTGAAAATATTAAATCGGGATCCCACTGAGTGCAACTTTTTGCTTCGAAATGTTTCGTAACGAAATGTTTTTTTTTTTTTTTTTTTAAGTGGGGTTTAACGTCGCTTTCAACTGCCATGGTCATATCACGACGGGGGTTTTACCCTCCATTCGCAGGAAACTCACAAACCTGCTACTCACATTGACCTCACCCAGCCTGAGTGGGGCCGGGAAAAGCCAGCGTCACGAGAATTAGAATTTGAATGGTCACCCATCTAAGTCTTAACCTCGCTGGATGTCGCTTAACTTCGGTGTTCTGAAGGGAACCGGTGTATTCAACATGCCATCGACGCTGGCTAACGAAATGTTTTGATTTCAATTTAAGAGTTCTTCTATCCCTATAAATTTAGAATGAATTTTAGGTACAACCTGCAGTCCTGCATACTATTGAGTCTACTGAGTGACGTTCCTTGGGGTGGCTGATGCCCCTAGACCCTATGGAAGTAGTGAAACTACTGATACTTAAAATCAAGGTAGACTAGAGACTAGAGACACACACGGGGATATGTTTAATCAATGCACACTGATGAGAGATCTACTGATAGACACACTGTTTAGCTACGAGAAATCAACACATTAAATTATAAACAAGATTATTATCACTTAAAACATCTAATGATAAACGGTAACGCATAAATGGGCATACAAATACATTGTATACTAAGGGCGGAATTAATAGACGTTTTTGTTATACCTCCGTGGCGCTAAGTCACGCATTGCGTACTGTGTAAGATAGGGAAAACCGACCCTTAGCAATGACTTGATGTATAGAATTTGTCTATTAATTTCCCCTAAGGATAATAATAACGTCATATCACAAGAAAGTGTACATTAAAATTGAATTGAAGTTGTTCAACACGTAATAAAAAATCTTTCGCTTATGACCCAACTAAACACAACTCGGCACTTTTTCGCCGATCAGTTTTTTCGTCCGCGATTTTTTTTGTTTGTTGAAAAGGTAAGTGTGCCCCGGAACCGCTTTCGCATTACTTCAGAGCACCTTACCTTTACATTCATACTATTCCGGAAACGGAAAATTTCGGTCAGAATTTTACGCTCCGGCCGGTATTCGAACCCGCAAACTCCGGGTCAGTAACCAATGCTCTTAACCACGGAGGTCAGCTTCGTTCGTGATAGGTGTCCAATTTAGAATGTCAAACATTCATTTTTTTGTTACAAACAAATCGCAAAGCAAATTTTTCTACAGAATTTCAGTTACGTAGGAGTAATCTTTCTACGGATACGAAGTTCAGTAAGCTGATGAGTGCTTATAATAAATTTACCACCCTGGTAAATGTGCTTGATAAATGAACACTTAGGTGTCTTTTTTTGTCTATTAATTCCACAATTTGATCAGAAAACATATATGAAATTGTGCAGTATAAAATTTTCGTCAGTCCTCTTAATAATATGACGTAGGAAAAGTTCTAATTCTATATTCTGATATTTTTTTTTTATACAAAACATTGATATTTTTAATAATAATATGAAGAAAAATTTCGTCAGTTCTGGTAATTACTTCTAACAAAAAAAGTTATTATTTCTGTTAAAAATGTTACAAAAACCAAAATATTCTTTTGTTGTGTGATTTTATTTAAAAATATGGCTGTTGAAAAAAAAAAAAAAAAACATGGTAACAAAGAAAGAAAATGAGGAAGAAAACTTGTCTGTTGCTGGTAACATATAGAAAAGAAAAAAAGTCGTCTATTTTGGTAACTGAGAAACAAAAACTCGCCCTCAATGGGCAACGGTGAACCCCGAAAAATCTTTCAAAAAGTGTAATGTCGGGATCCCACTGAGGGCTACATTTTGTCTTGAATTTTAAAGGGGAAGTGTTTCAAAGTGTTGCGGAGCAAAGTTTCAGTCACTGGAATTCGATCCCATTTGATTGTTAAGAGAGAGACGTTTCGCAACGTTGTGAGACAAAAAAGATAATACCTATATAATTGTGTGTTTTTGTGTTGTTGTATCACAATTAAAGTGGGTAGGACTCTTTCTTTTTATTTAATTCTTGTGTAGTAGTCACCGTGGCCGAGTGAGTTAGCGCGCTAGGCACTGCACGCACGGTGACCTGGGTTCGATCCCCAGCGGGGCAGGAATTTTTCTGCTCTGTACTTGGATGTTCGGGGTCCACTCATATCTCGTGAAGAAAAATGAGTAGCTGCTTTAATGTGAGCTGCGACCAGTGGTGGAATTATAGGCAAAAATAAGATATTAGGATATTAAAAGATATGGGAAAGTCCTATAATTCTGCGCTACCCACTAAAAATTGTCATATAATTCTTGGGTATCATTTTCCCATAAATCCGCCACTGGTCGCTGTTCACATCAAAGCTGCTACTCATTTTTCCTCACGGGGATACGGAACATCCAAGTACAGAACAGAAAGAATCCCTCCCCGCTCGGGATCAAACCCAGGTCACCATGCGTGCAATGCTAACTCTTGGCCACTGTGACTATTCAGTGTAAACAGAAGAGTGAGAAGTTGTACTAGATGTACATGAATATTAGATTTATCAGAACACACCTGGACAGCTGTTTCGAGCTTATTTGCTATCATCAGCAGGCAATAGTTCTGAATATCCATGTCATCAATTAACCTCTCCATTTTAATCAGTGTAAAGAGAAGAGTGAGAAGTTGTACTAGATGTACTATTGTGAGACAAAATGTTACACTCACTAGGATTTCATAAGACCTCTCTCTAGAAACCTCTCTGCTTCCTCTCAATGTGTGTGATGCGTCAGCATGGCAGGCACGGGACTGAACTGAGCGCGCCTCTCTGCTTCCTCTCAATGCGTGTGGTGCGTCAGCATGGCAGGCACGGGACTGCTCTCTGCTTCCTCTCAATGTGTGTGGTGAGTCAGCATGGCAGGCACGGGACTGAACTGCGCGCGCCTCTCTGCTTCCTCTCAATGCGTGTGGTGCGTCAGCATGGCAGGCACGGGACTGCTCTCTGCTTCCTCTCAATGCGTGTGGTGCGTCAGCATGGCAGGCACGGGACTGAACTGCGCGCGCCTCTCTGCTTCCTCTCAATGCGTGTGGTGCGTCAGCATGGCAGGCACGGGACTGCTCTCTGCTTCCTCTCAATGCGTGTGGTGCGTCAGCATGGCAAGCACGGGACTGCTCTCTGCTTCCTCTCAATGCGTGTGGTGCGTCAGCATGGCAGGCACGGGACTGAACTGAGCGCGCCTCTCTGCTTCCTCTCAATGTGTGTGGTGCGTCAGCATGGCAGGCACGGGGCTGAACTGCTTCCTCTCAATGCTTGTGGTGCGTCAGCATGGCAGGCACGGGGCTGAACTGCTTCCTCTCAATGCGTGTGGTGCGTCAGCATGGCAGGCACGGGACTGCTCTCTGCTTCCTCTCAATGCGTGTGGTGCGTCAGCATGGCAAAGCTCTTCGTAATAATGCGAGTTAAAATGTTGCACTCACTGGCCTCAGATATTTTTTATAAACGCCGTGAATCTCATGTATCTATGCAATGTGCAGGAATACATTGTTAAAGGATGTGCCTAATGTACCATTTTTTTGTCTCAATAATTTCCTTACCATTCTTCTCTAAACTAAAGTACTTGGTGAATTTCCTCTCAATGCGTGTGGTGCGTCAGCATGGCAGGCACGGGACTGATCTGCGCGCGCCTCTCTGCTTCCTCTCAATGCGCACTGGTAGTCAAGTGGTTAACGCGCTAGTCTGGTAATCCAGGTAGCGTAGGGATCCGTTGCTTCGAATCCCACCCAGTGCACGAATTTTTCCTCATTAATTTGAGTTTGTGACCACATAATAATAAGACTCTTCCATTAGGAGCTATTGTATAACTATCCTAAAAAAAAAAAAAAAAAAAAAAAAAAAAATAAGACTCTTAGGGTTAGGTGGTAGAAAATGCTTTGAGCATTAACCTCGCCTGGTGGTTACCTTCCACTAAAGAGTATTATTATTATTATTATTATTATTAATGCGTGTGGTGCGTCAGCATGGCAGGCACGGGACTGAACTGCGCGCGCTTGGCGGCCTTGATGTTGAGCTCCAGGCAGGCGAAGGCGGCCACCGAGAGGAGAAGGGAGAGGGTGAGCGCGTAGAACTTGACGCAGTTGCAGACGCACTCGTGGAGGCCGAACGAGAGAGCGAGGCCGAGGTATCGGAAGAAGTAGCTGTGAGCGAAGGGTCCCTGCCAGTACTCCGGGTACAGGTCGAACAGAATGTCTGAGTTGGGGCAGTGAAATAAAATTTGATGATTTTTTTTGTTTGATTTTTTTTTTTTTTTTTTAAAGATGAGTGTTTCATAGCCTTTTTTATTTCGTAGCCATGAAACAGGAGTTACTTTAGACGCTTGTGGTCTGTGTTGTAGCCTGCCCATCCCGTATTATGCCTCCCCTCTGATGGGCGAGAAGTGACACAATACTTCCCATTTAGGTGCTGGGTCAACACGAGCGCACCGGAAGGTATTTCTTACAAACAATTGTAACCAAATTAAGAATACAAATTTTGTCGGCGCGGGTTTTCGAACCCGGGACCTTCCGCATGGCAAGCGAGTGCTTAACCACTGAGCTAATCGCGCGCTCAGTGGTTAAGCACTGTTAATCCAAAATAATTTTGGATTAACGAATTTTGAATGAGAAGTGTTGGAAAGCAATTTTTCAGTCAGTGGGTTTCAATCTCATTTGATACCTATTAAAGGAAGATGGGAGCATCAAACATTGCAACACTCTTCGTAATATTGTGAGACAATGTTGCACACAGGCTGATCCCGCCGGCCTCAGATATTTTTTACTAACGCCGTGAATCTCATGTAGCTATGCAATGTGCAGTGATACATTGTTAGAGGATGTGCCTAATGTACCATTTTTTCGTCTCAATAATTACCTAACCATTCTTCTCTAAACTAAAGCACTTGGTGAATTTCCACCGAAGACCTTGGTTTCACATAATTTTCTCGAGTTGATAAATTTAAAAAATAAATACATTGACGACTTTTTGTCAAGAGCTTAAGATACATTACTATAAATTATAATATAAATAAATTTAATACATTTGTATAAATAAATAAGAAGTACGAGTAAAAGGTTATCGGAATATACAGTATACAGGGTGTTTAATGATAAAAGACCAGATCTCCGGATTATTTCTGGAGTAGGTATGTAATTACGTAAGCCTTATGATCTATGCACATAAGGCTTGCGTAATTACAATTACACGCTTGCGAGATCACATAGAAGATCTTACTTACTGAAGATAAGGCTGTTCCAAATAGAGTTACACACTCCCCAGGCAGATGAGATCACATAGAAAATGTTACTTACTGAAGATAAGGCTGTTCCAGATGGAGTTACACACTCCCCAGGCAGATGAGATCACATAGAAGATGTTACTTACTGAAGATAAGGCTGTTCCAGATGGAGTTACACACTCCCCAGGTAGATGAGATCACATAGAAGATGTTACTTACTGAAGATAAGGCTGTTCCAGATAGAGTTACACACTCCCCAGGCAGATGAGATCACATAGAAGATGTTACTTACTGAAGATAAGGCTGTTCCAGATAGAGTTACACACTCCCCAGGCAGATGAGATCACATAGAAGATGTTACTTACTGAAGATAAGGCTGTTCCAGATAGAGTTACACACTCCCCAGGCAGATGAGATCACATAGAAGATGTTACTTACTGAAGATAAGGCTGTTCCAGATGGAGTTACACACTCCCCAGGCAGATGAGATCACATAGGCCCGTATTTTTGAACGTCCCTAAAACTACTTTAGGGACAACCGTCGGGATTTTGAAATTTTTTGGCCAATGAAGTATATAAATTGTGACTTATGAATCTCTCGATTCCACTGAGATCATATAATATAGAGGGAACCTTACCTATCTCGAGTTGAACAAATTTATGCGTCCAACTTTGAACAGCTGATGGTCCCTCTTACAACAAATCCCGGCTTCTGATTGGTTCAATTTATTTGAATTTTTCGTTTACTTCATGTAAAGGCGGACATCTAAACATCTTTAAATTTCACGTCAGATACCAACTCTTATATTACTACATAATAAGTAGAAAATAAGGAAAATAAAAGAGGATGAAAGGCAGAAATTACTAATATGTAAGTATGAAAATAGTAAAAATATTATTTCAGAAGAATTAGGTAGTTTAGGTACCCACTCTTTCGCGAGAGAAAAATTACTACAAGTCCGGCATTGATTTTGAAATCAGCTGATGGTCTATTTTGAACGCAAATCTTGATACATCGGGTTCCCTCTATGTTATATAACCTCAGTGCTCGATTCCGTTTCCGCACAGGCGCAATATTGGGCCCCATTCAAAAGAAGGAAATGCTTTTTCTTCCGAAATCCAAAGGAGTTGCTTCGATCTACAATAAAAAAGTTTTGAGTACAATAAAGAGTTTTTTCTTTTATCAAATATCAAAAGCTTTTGTTTCTATGGAAGTAAAAGGTATATGTACATCACAAAGCTAAAAATAAAGCTTGCAAACATTTTCTTTGCTCACGAGCAATTACAATTTTTCTGTGAATATGGCCCATTTCACACAGAGTGTATTTTCACCTCTGTGTGAAAATCATCTGTGTTATTGTTTACATTTTTAATCTTTTCAAAAATAATTTTTGTCTGGTGATTCTTCTTGTTTAATAGTTTTAAATTTCTTTATCCTTTTTGAGAATTTAAACAAGTTTTTTCCGAGATGGAAGCCAATTTGAAAATAATTATTACTATTCCGAACTCAGCCTTCTCAGCGAAAGAAGTACCTACAATTTATATCTCACAAGCACGTTGTATCTTGATATCAGTGTCGATGGGCACGTTGAATTCACCAGTTTTCGTTCCGTCGATTATGATAGGCAACGTCCAGCAAATTCAGGACTCGGATGGGGGACCATTTAAATTTTGGAAAATCTTGATGCTAGCTATTCCCGGTCCAACTCAGACTGTGCTATCTATTGTTCAATAATTGAATTAATTTATTAATAAAGAAAAATGTTAATTCATTGTTTTATCACATATCCAATGTTCTCTTTTCAATGTTTTCATTCTACTTATTTTCTACACAGGTATCTACCAAATGTACTCATTATTCATGATTTCCCAAGCCCTTCAAAGACTTTTTATGCTCGACGGTGTCAGGAGTCACAGTGTCCGAGTGGTCTAGCGCACCAGACTTACATTGAAGTGAGCTGAGTTTGAATTCCGGAGGAATTAGACTTTTTTATATCTGTATTTTGGATGTTACGTGGTTCACTAATATCTGGTGTGGAAAAATGAGTATTGGTAGAGACGACCACTTGTGACATACGAGAATAAAAAATGAATATGTTACTTGAAATTTCGTCAACCTACCGACATACGTTGTGATATAAAATCACAAATAAACCAGATAGAGCCAGCGTTGATGGCGCTGTGAATGCACCGGTTCTCGTGGGACCACCAAAGTTAAGCAACGTCCAGGTGAAGACTTCGTGATGCTGGCATTTTGACCCAACCCAGGCTGGCTGAAGTTAATGTGGGTAGAAGGTTTGTGAGTTTCCTACGATCGCAGGGTAAAACCACCGTCGTAATATGAAAAAAAAAAAACGAGATAGGTATGCTACCTTTGTCCTAAAATGAGGAGGGTACAGTAAAATTTTTTTTTTTTTTTTTGCATATATACTTGATTAAAAGATACATATAATATTTTTTATTAATATTTAGAATATACCTAATGACAAATATTTAACTTTCAATAAATACAACATGTCTATTGTAAATTAGTTTGTCCAAACTACTTGTTAGCAAACTTTTTTCTTAATCAGATGTCTTCAGGTCTTTCAGGCTCTATTAGGCCATTCAAAATTAAGGATATCTCTTGAAAGATGTTCGTCTTCCCAAAGAAAATACTTGGATATACGTAGGTATATAAAAAAGCTTTTCTTTCTTTCTTGGCGGTGCAAAATTAGCGTTTTGTTTGTTTCTCGAATATTGCCAGCATAATTAGGTATAAGGGATTATCACAAATTTGTTAAAAAGGTTATCTATTTGCTAAATAAATAAAATACAATAATAGTTAGGAAGTAAAATCACTTCCAGGAAATATTATAATGTGTCTTCACGAATTTCAAAAATACCGATGAGAAATCACCGGCAGTTGTAAAGTGACCAATTTCGACACTTCAAAATTTCAACAAATTTCATTCACTTTTAGGGTCAGCTGATTGGAAATGCAAAGAAACGTGTTGTTTATTTATATTTATATCTACATCTTTCTGGCTGAAATGGTTTCTGCTCATGCGCTGAGCTGCGCTCAAGATTTGTGAGAAGCGTTCAAAACTTAAGTTCAAAATAAATTCTGTCTCTGTGGCTGATATGATTCACTGCGCACGCGTATCCGGACCACTCACACTAAATTTGTTTTAGGGTCGTTCAAAAATACGGGCCATAGAAGATGTTACTTACTGAAGATAAGGCTGTTCCAGATGGAGTTACACACTCCCCAGGCAGATGAGATCACATAGAGAAGGGCCGCGTCATCCTCAGCGGGTAGCCATACCACCAGGACCAGGATAAGACAGGAGTGAAACGCGAAGCCCACCACTGCGAGAAAGCAAAAGGAATCGTGATTTTTTTTTTCTTTTTTCTTCATATGTTGTCTAAACGCACTGCTAGTGCTATTATATAGACAATTTATAATAGTATACATCTACTTCCTACTACTATAATTGAAATTAATTATAAAAAAAAGAAGAAAAAAAATAATAATAATAATTCATCGCAGTTTCTAAACCCACACTAAGAAAATCAATCTGCCTCTATCACTTGTACATAAAATGCAAAAAGTTGTCCTGCTCGAAAATTGTTGCCTGCTCAGAAGATTCCTGTCCCACTCAGAAGATTCCATCATAATATATTATCAACATCTCCTTATCAACAATTTAATACTTCTATGATTGCTACTGCTAGCCCATAGAATAATCTTTATTACCATAATATGTATAAATATGAGAAATAAGACGATAAAATAGTAATAATAATTATAAAACAATAATTTCATGAGTCCCAATATGATTTAGGATTAAGTTAAGCTAAGTCAGACACGCCCTCAAGTCGGAGTTTCAACCAATCACAGCGCACTATAGCTCGAGTTAAAGGGATAGTGTCCACTTAGATTTAATCTGATCCTGTTTTATATTTCGCATATAAATCACTTTAAGTACCAATATATTTTCTTCAACCAGACAGAACACGAACTATATTTTCATTTGTAAGTTCAACGATTTTTATATCTAACTAGCGGGCTGCACCCGCTTCGCCAAGCCATCACACACACACCACCCATACATCACACACCACACCCACACACACACACATCCACATCCACACACACACCCATACACACACACACCCACCCAACCACACACACATACACACACCCATCCACACACACACACCCATCCACACACACACATCCACACACACACATACACACACATCACCACACACACCCACCCACCCACACACACATACACACACCCATACACACACACACACACATCCACACACACACCCACACACACAAACCACACACACACCACACACATACACACACCCATCCACACACACACACACACACACACACACAACCATCATCACTGTAAATTTCAAAATCCCGAGCCAAATCTATCATAGCGGATATTGATAATGTAGCAATCTTGCCCATATTTCGAGAACGGTTTTTCAGGATATGGCAACAAAGGGCTCAAATAAAATCATGTGATGTTCTCAGACAGTTTTTACAATAAAAATATAGGTCCTCGCGATAACTTTTAAGTTCCGTGCTGGAATCTGTAAAAAAACGTGAAAAGTCTGAAAAAAATGGTCGAAATTTCGAATATTCTGGTTTCTATCTCGAGAACGGTACGTCAGAATGTGGCCTAATATGAATTAAATGAAAGCTAGTTTTGTCTAATGTGTTATTAAATAATAAAAAATATAAGTCCTCGCGACAAATTTTAAGTTCCGCGCTGGAATCTGCTAAAAAAACGTGAAAAGTCTGAAAAAAAGGTCGAAATTTCGAACATTCTAGCTTATATCTCCAGAACGGTACGTCAGAATGTGGCCTAAAATGAATTAAATGAACGCTAATTTTGTCTAATGTGTTATTAAATAATAAAAAATATAGGTCCTAGCGATAGATTTCAAGTTCCAGGGCAAAGACTGTCTTAAAATCGGACCCTTCCTCAAGGAAATACTTGAGGAAGGTCATAACTCAAGGACAGTTTGGAATTTCGGACTTTTGATAATTTTCCTGGTATTTTCCGGCAATTTTACTT
The DNA here is from genome assembly GCA_024516035.1 of Bactericera cockerelli. Lineage (NCBI taxonomy): Eukaryota > Metazoa > Arthropoda > Insecta > Hemiptera > Triozidae > Bactericera > Bactericera cockerelli. The sequence goes on along the minus strand of CM044962.1, from coordinate 11,267,515 downwards.
GGGGTCATCTCTCATCAATTTTTTGCTATCTCTTACCGTTTCGCCTAAACAATTCCGGACACACAAAGATACAAAGCCCGTCCATATTTCTCATTTATATATAGAGATAAAGTGTTTAATAATAATAACTCTCACTCATCCTCTTCATAATATCTCATCTCCTCAAATCTCCTTAACAACAGTGTAATCCTTCTATGTTTGCTATATCCTAGACCACAGATGGTGTTAATTGTTACCATGTATTACATGAGAAATAAAACATAATAATAATGTTGAACAAGATCTTACTCATGACATAGAGACGTTTAACATGCTGCAGCAACATGCTGAGAGTAAACGCAGCAACAGACTGAAGCACTGATGAGCTGAGTAGGACGAGAGGGATGTTGACTGTGCCGATGACACACGACACATAGGACTGGGAACAAACAACGAGAGGTTCGGAAATTATTTAGGTAGGTAATTTTATTAAAAAAAAAATAAAGAGTGGAATTTACAAGATGGGCTGATTTATGTAAATCACGTGCACCAGTCGTGCACTGGTAGTCATGTGGGTAACGCGCTAGTCTGGTAATCCAGGTAGCGTAGGGATCCGTTGGTTTGAATCCCACCCAGTACATGAATTTTTCGTTAATTTAAGTTTATGACCACATAATAATAAGACTCTGAGTGTAAGGTGGTAGAAAATGCTTTAAGCATTAACCTTGCCTGGTGGTTACCTTCCACTAAAGAGTGTTATTATTATTATTAGGATTTAACTATTGAATCCTAGAGCGAATTTAATAGAATAGAATAGAGTATTATTCTATTCTATTAAATTCGCTTTTTTATACTGCCGAGGAAATACTGAAAAGTCCCTTTACTCCAGCAGTCAAACAGGTCTTATATAATTTATAGGATAAATAGACTGAGTCAAGTTCACAAGTTTGAGTCAGAACCTATTTACTCATTTAGAACAATACGCAAAATCTAGACTCAAGAGGTATAAAAAAACCATCTCTTATCTTCGTATAAAAAAACCATCTCTTATCTTCGCCCCTAGTGTCACTCAATAAGTGTTTTACACTTGTTATGAGTGCAGTGATGTAATCGTATTTACACCTGTGCTGAACGTAATGTAAACATATTTTTTTTGCAAATAGGAATGTAATAAATTTTTTAAAAAAGTTGCTAGAAGGTTATGAAACGTCCAGAAATATGAAAAAATTGAAATCGAAGCAAAAAAATATTATTTTTTTTTACAAAAACGAACACAATACTTCCGATATCTAATATTAGAAATTTCTCGGAAGTAATACTCATTATATCTTCATATTACACCTCACAAAGGAATAGAAAGGGCCCATTACGTCAAATTCATGGCGGGGGCATGCAACGTCCTGTCCTTTCAGTACCAAGGACACTACGAGAAACAAACACTATAGGGGTTCATTTCCACTGTCAGTGTTAGGCATAAATCCCATTATACACTACATACAGCATACACAATACACATACTTAAATATGTTTCATTGTTAAAACAGAAGGTTAAAGAAAAAAATTGTTCGTACCTCAATGGGAATTCAACACAGGTGTAATAGAATTACGTTATCTTATCTAGAGTTTGTATAAAGAAAAAAGATATATTAATTTGAAAAAAAAGTTTTATGAAAAATATTCTTTGGAACCTTGATAGTAACTAATAATAAATACAAGTGTTTCATGTTATTATATCTGAATTTTAGAGGGTAGCGCAGAAATATACGACTTTTCCGTATCCTAATATATTATCTTATTTTGCCCACAATTCCGTTACTGGTCGCTACTCTCATCAAAGCAACTACTCATTTTTCCTCAAGAGGTATACGAGTAAGTGGAACCGATAACATTCCAAGTACTAAGTCGAAAAATTCTGACTCCGATTGGTTCGAACCCAGGTCACCGTTCGTGCAAGACTAGTGAGCTAAACCACTAGCCTACGGTGATAACTGAAATCTAGATAATACATATTTTTTTGTTTTTTTTTTTTTTTTTTTTTTTTACAGAGGACCCATCCTAAGCCATTTTTATTTGGCTTCTAAGACGAAACTTTTTGTCCCTGCTGGTACTTGAACCTACAACCTCCGGTCAAGAGGCTGTTTTGTGTATTTGCACATGAAGCATATTCAGTCGTAGACACAATAAGTCCTTTTCTGTACTCCTCTGTTAGTTATAAATTATGCAGTATGCTTGCAATCGATATTGTTGTTTTGTAAGAAAGAACAAAAGGAGGAAAAACAAGAGCGGCAGGCAGGTACTGAATATGTTTCAAGGGCACTCAAAGGATACATTCGAAATAATAACCTGTCCAAAAAAAAATTCCATGAAAGTATATATACTTAATATATATTATATGTATTATGTATCTTCACTTTTCATAAAAGATACATTTCATGCTGTCGAAAACTCACCTTCATGAAATCGGAATACATGAAGCCTTGCTCCAATCCTATGAACAGAGACAGCGGAGCTGTCAACTGCAGCTTCGAATCCTTGACTGCCATCTCCACGTAGCGGAAGTATGTGCTGTAGATTGAACATATACGTAGCCGCTTCATGCCAGGAGCTTTGAAATTGAAAGAATTCTTTATCCGATCAATGAAGAGGATGGACAGGATCACGCTGATGATGGTGAAGCCCAGGTAGATGCTGAGAAGCAGGCTGTTGGCCTTGCAAGGCAGCATGGTGTAGGAAATGCTGGTGAGGAAATTGTTGACCCTGTCGATGTGCGTTTCGTTGGCATTGGCCCTCAGGATCTCACTCACATCTGTCGTCACGTCCTCGTGCCCCTCTTCAATCTCAGGCAGATAAGACCAGATGACGGGGCAGTAAGAACTACCGCACACTTTCTCGCCACTATCCTTGTACTGGAAGAGATAGTCGATATTGTAGTCTTTCAAATTCGTGTAGAGCACAAAGAAGGTGAGGATACCGCCTAGCATGACGCCGATGTCTTGCGACAGAACGTAGAGCCTCAGTAGCTGTTGCAGCATCATGAATTGTGCAGTCAGAAAATCTTCATTTGTGTTGGCGAGTACCATCGAGAATTTGTTCGCCAAAGTCATCAGGAATTGTATTTTAGCTTGTGATAGAACCCCGATGTAGAGACCGAATAGGGAATACATGATGGCGAGGATGTAAACATTCGGGAAGTAGTGGGAGCTGATGAACAAGCTAAGGAGCACGTAGCATTGGATGAAACAAGATTTGATACCAAACCTTTGAACGTAAAATGGGGCATAGATTGTAGACAAGGCACCCATGAAAAATAAAAGCGCAAGCAGTAAGCTGCCGTTGTCCACATTGTGAATGGTTCGGTAGACATCTTCATCAGTTCTGCTTCCGTCAGCGGCTTCACTCTGCTCTGTGGACAAGACTTCCGATCTGTCTGTCAATTTACTAGCTGCTTGGTTTCTTTTAACCGTTCTCGTTGTGAGCTTGGGTGTTTGTGTTCTTACTGTCTCCAGAGAGGTTGTTTTACCTCTCTTTGAAATACTTTTCGGTGGTTTTTCATTATAGTCTGTTATGTTGGTCACTTGTTTACGTGAATTAGAAAGTTCGTTGTCTTTAATATCACGCAGGTTATATTTATGACTATCACTTAAAACTAATTCGTTCCCAGTATTGATATGATATTTTTCAATAGTGGGAACTTGAGCATTTTTTGTTTCCTGATAAATTTTAATGTCGTCAATTCCTTTTTCTTTTTTATCAATTTTGTACTGGGCTTTTTTGTTCTTCGGCATTTTTGTAGGATTTCTTATATCGGAATGTTCTGTTTTATGTCCCTTTTTACTTTCGAGGATAACACCTGTAGAGCTTTCGTTAAAATTTCTTCGAAAGGTTTCATTTTGACTTTTATATTTGACCTTTGCCTGTGTATCATTAGTATCTCTCTTGTACTTCTGCATCCAGTACGGATATACCGTTGCATCTACTATACTATGACGCTTCAAATCAGACTTTGTCGAGTCTTCATTAATATGTTTGATTTCTCGTTTATTTCGTACCCTGTTTTCACCTTCTCCATCGTCTGGACTCAGGTGTTCATCGTGTCTCCCATTCACGTCCCTCCAGATGCTCTGGTTGTTGATGTCATGCACATGCGGCTCGTGGTATTGCCAGGGTTGTGTGTCATGAATGTTGAAGTTGGTTCTCCCCAAGGCGTAGCTGCCGCCCCATATGCTGAGGGAACTCTGGAGGGTGTACAAGGGAATCAGAGCTGCCGTGATCATTGCATGGCCGAGGCAGAGGGCGGTGAAATTCTTGCACAGCTTCTTGGAAGAGTAGACAGGCCCTATGTTGGGCTGGGTTGAGCGGACAACGTTGATGAGACGCTTGACTGAGGAAGTGCCGATGGTTGAGCCGCCAGAAGTGGACATGGAATCTCGATGGTGTGTCTTGGAGATGTTGGTGACGAGGGGGTGCTGGATATGGGGGTGGTGGCGGTGGTGATGGGAGTGTTGGCAGGAAGATCGGGTGGAGAGGGGCGAGAATGCGGACTCCTAGACAATGATAACAAAGAGGTAGAACGTTTAATACTTTATTATAAGTCCAATGATCTAGGTAAACAACTAAACAGGCTAGTAGGAGAATTCGTGAGTTCAATGACCTAACTATGCATGTTCTTTACCTCATGAGGAAAACCGTGCTTAACTTTTTTGTTGGATGGATGTGAACTGAGGGATACTTGCATAAGGCTATTTTACCTAGACCATTGGACAAGGTATAGGGATTTGAAACTATGACTAAAAAATAATACTACTCAAAATTTATTGAAGAAAATAGACAATGTATTTCCTAATATTATTACCAACTTCATTTCAAGGTCTATTTATTGATAAAATGGTCACAAACATGATTCTTTCCTTTATTTTTACTTTCCTTATCCTAGAGAAAGGAAAGTAATGGAATCGACCAAAATTTTCGATAGTTAGTTTTCAGTGCCAAAACACGTTTTAGGGTCCTCCCTCAGAGCCTAATTCCAAAGTTTCAGCCATTGGTCCATGTGTGTGTGTGTCTGTAAACAAGTTATCTCAAGAACGGTAAAAGCTAGAAACTTTTCGAAGAAATCGGTGCCGCCACCTGGCCGCGATTGGCTGTGCTGCCTAAATGATAAAAGATAAGAAAAATATATGGGAACAAATTTTTCTTACAGTAAAAAAATAATAAGAGTTTATTCCGATCATTTTTCTTGATATCTTGAACTTTTGGGACCTCGGCCCCAGTAATTTTATTGTTTTAAGGGGATTCGCACCAGAATTTTGATATCTGGTGCCTGTGTCATTGGTAACAGAATAGCACCTAATATCTAGTTTCTCATAAATAGATAGAAAAATGTGTTTTATAGACTTGTCAAAAGCAAATTTCCGCGAATAGAATTGAAAAGCTGCACTCTTTCAATTCTCACCCGGAGAACATAATTACATCGTCGACACCTTAAAACTAATTGAAGGAATTTTTTTTAAAGAAACAACTTTCTACCAAACATTTCCATAGCAATTTCCAGAAGAAAATTTCTAAAGCTTCTTAAAGGAAAATAAATGTGACGTAATTTGTTTTCTCAAATGTACCTGGTACGAGAAATCAATCTGATTGGTTACAAAATTATTTGAAGTTTTGCAACAAAAAAAAGAAGAAAAAAATACTTTCAGAAAACGATTTGCATAGAGCTTCGCAGGTAGACTTTATTTAAATTGTGAAGGTATCGTTGTGGCTACGCGCTACCTACGGTACTTTTCTTTCATTTACATAACTTAAATACCTATTGGAAAATATTTATACTTTCCTTGCCTCAATCCAGGCATAAAATGGTATTCTATTCAAATGAAATTATTCATGAAAAATTGCGTTTAAACATTAATTGAAAAGTGTAAATAAACGGAATAGGTGATTTCTTAGTAGTGAAACGAGAGAGAGTAAATACGGCTAAGTGGAAATAACAATACCTTGGAGCTCTAGGACAATAACCATTACTTCACCCTAGATTTCAAACAATTTTTTTTTTTTTTAATTTTCCATTTATTTATTACAATAATTAAAAAAGGTAGTGTTACAGTTTTAAAATGATAGGATGGTACCCTTTCTCAAAGTTAAAAAAAAAAACTGTGTTGAGAAAGGGGAGTTCAGAATTTAAATTGTGGATACATGAAGAATAGGAAAAAATAAAAAAAAATATTATAAAAGTTCCATTTCTTTTTTAATTTTGTATATTGTATTTTTCAAAAAAAGTTCATTGTTCATTTAAAAAGTAGGTACGAAAGGTATGTACGTACGTGTGTTCAATGGATACGTATAGTAGAAGAGATTTAGCATGTCATAATGAACCTCCCCTTTGGCGCCAAGTGGCGGTGATACCAGCACTACTCTAGTGTCTAGGCTCAGAGTTCCGTTGTGTTTGTGCAACCAATATTGAGCACACCACTCTTATTACCTATATTTTCAAGCCGCATGTTCATAAAATCGTACACTGCGCATCCATGATTTATATGACATGCTAGCTGATCTCGTCTACTATACCTACATTACATAATATAAAAAAATCCCCCAATCATAATTTTTTCTACATAATTTGTTCATGTTACGCTAGGAGGACCTTGAAAAAAAATTGGTCCTCTTTACGAAGTTTGAAGTTTTCTGAAAAAATAATTTGAAGTTTTCTGAAATAATAATTTGAACCGGCTATTCCCGGCTCCACTCAGGCTGGGTGTGGTGAATTTGAGTAGCTGGTTTGTGAGTTCCCAGCGAATGGACGGTAAAATCCGCGTCGTGATATGACTATACAGTTGAGAGCGACGTTTCAAAAAGATTTTTTATCGGTTTTAAAAAAATGCTAGAGACTGACCTTGAACTTAAAAATGCTACTGACTGACCTTGAACTGAAACATGCTACTGACTGACCTTGAACTAAAAAAAATGCTACTGACTGACCGTGAACTGAAAAATGCTACTGACTGACCTTGAACTGAAACATGCTACTGACTGACCTTGAACTAAAAAAAATGCTACTGACTGACCGTGAACTGAAAAATGCTACTGACTGACCTTGAACTGAAACATGCTACTGACTGACCTTGAACTAAAAAAAATGCTACTGACTGACCGTGAACTGAAAAATGTTACTGACTGACCTTGAACTAAAAGACGCTACTGACTGACCTTGAACTAATGCTACTGACTGACCTTGAACTAAAAAAATGTTACTGACTGACCTTGAACTGAAATAATGCAACTGACTGACCTTGAACTAAAAAAAATGCTACTGACTGACCGTGAACTGAAAAATGCTACTGACTGACCTTGAACTGAAACATGCTACTGACTGACCTTGAACTGAAACATGCTACTGACTGACCTTGAACTAAAAAAAATGCTACTGACTGACCGTGAACTGAAAAATGCTACTGACTGACCTTGAACTGAAACATGCTACTGACTGACCTTGAACTAAAAAAAATGCTACTGACTGACCGTGAACTGAAAAATGTTACTGACTGACCTTGAACTAAAAGACGCTACTGACTGACCTTGAACTAATGCTACTGACTGACCTTGAACTAAAAAAATGTTACTGACTGACCTTGAACTGAAATAATGCAACTGACTGACCTTGAACTAAAAAAAATGCTACTGACTGACCGTGAACTGAAAAATGCTACTGACTGACCTTGAACTGAAACATGCTACTGACTGACCTTGAACTGAAACATGCTACTGACTGACCTTGAACTAAAAAAAAATGCTACTGACTGACCGTGAACTGAAAAATGCTACTGACTGACCTTGAACTGAAACATGCTACTGACTGACCTTGAACTAAAAAAAATGCTACTGACTGACCGTGAACTGAAAAATGTTACTGACTGACCTTGAACTAAAAGACGCTACTGACTGACCTTGAACTAATGCTACTGACTGACCTTGAACTAAAAAAATGTTACTGACTGACCTTGAACTGAAATAATGCAACTGACTGACCTTGAACTAAAAAAATGCTACCGACTGACCTTTAACTAAAAAATGTTACTGACTGACTTTGAACTGAAACATGCTACTGACTGACTTTGAACTAAAAAATGCTACTGACTGACCTTGAACTGAAACGTGCTACTGACTGACCTTAAACTGAAAAATGCTACTGACTGACCTTGAACAAAAAAAATGCTACTGACTGACCTTGAACTAAAAAAATGCTACTGACTGACCTTGAACTGACTCAACAACCTCGCAGTGTGCGCGTCCAAGGGCTGGTTCACACTATACTGCTTGTTGCTACCCGCGCTGCGCGTCGCTCGTAAGGGACGATGCGTCAACTGGTAGTCCTCCTCCTCGCTGCAATTGCTGCCAGTGCGGCAGTAGTGACGCTTGGGGTAGAGGCTTTCCTCTGATTTGCGGCCGACCGCGGTCAAATTGGGCAAACTTCCCATGGTGCTGGATTGTCCTTGAGCGATGAAGCGGCTGAAGTGGTGAAACAGAAGCTGAATTAAGGGTTGGGTGGAAGAGATTGCCAAATTCAATAACCCCGCCATTTAGTTAGGACATAAATGTTATGCATATATTTTTTTTCTTCTCTTATATTGTATTTTAATGTGTAATTATTTGTGTTGTATATAATATGTCCAATTAATAAAGTGTAAATAAACAAATAATAAATGATGCAATGGAGTGGTCTCTGGGTCGAATTATAAAACAGGATTAAAGTTAAGATAAGCTAGACCTCAAGTTGGGCTGGTCAGGAAATCCATTGTGCTGTGATTGGTTGAAACTCCTACTTGAGGGAAGGGCTAGCCCGTTTAACACCTTCATCGCCTCAATATTTTATATGACTAAGGGCGAAATTAATAGACAACATCAATCACTTAAGTCCTTGCTAAACGTCAATTTTCCCTATCTTACACAGTACGCAATCCGTGACTTAGCGCCACAGAGGTATCATGAAAACGTCTATTAATTCCACCCTTATTGTTCTGTGCCAATCTTGTTCAGCCAAAATTGACATGTTTTTACAAATTCACAATTATCAAGTTGTAGCTCTGTTCCAGTCTCTGTTCTAATCCCATGAGATATACATTGAAATAAAAGGCCTATAGGGCTTTAGTGTACAGAAACTCTTCTCATCTTTCAAAACCCCCACTTGGGGACGGTACTTGTCAATAAAATCAATAAAGCCCCCATTTGCGTTTTCGATACCAGATCTATTTCTAAAAAACTCCCCGTATGGGTTTACGGCGTTGAACGTGGTAACATGATATATCTTATATTTAATCCTGTCTTAAAAATTCGGCCCTAAGCCAGCGTCAAATGCACACATTCAATACACCAGTTAAGACTTTGGAGCCTAAGTTCAAACTTTCGTGATACTAGTAGCTATTTTCGAATAGACAATTTTGACCGAGGACATTCAGACATATTTCTGTCTCATTTTTATGCCAAGTAGGTAATTTGTTCTTTGTGTGAAAATTGTATATTTTATACTGTCCCGATTTATTTTGTAAAATAAAACAGTCATACGATAAATAAATAATTGTGTGACTGTTAAATTCCCGCTATTTTCTGTCGCTATACTTGCACTAGACCAAATTTATCAAAAAGTTTACTATAAATTGCTAAACTTATCTCCGTTCAATAAAACAGATCCGACTCCAATATTTTACAGTAGCTCATTGAGACTCAAGAAGGCAGAACAATAATAAGATAAGTGTAATTATTTTAAACTGATGATTTAGCTACCAATACTTTCATCTAGATCTAGCAACTTTTAAAAAATAAAGATCTTGTAAGATTTTTTTTTGTGCAGATTAAAAGTTTTAATATTAAAGTCAACTCAAGTCTGAAATTGACATCATTCAGAGGAGCAAATATTTTTTTTCTTCCTATATCTCCTACTTTTTTCTCATTGAGAATGTCATAATTTCTTTGCTAATTAAAGTTTCAAAACTTTGCAAGAATTAACGATGAACATTGTTCAAAGGTTGAAAAAATAAAATTGAATTACCTCTTACGCTAGTAAAGTTTCGTGCTGCGACTTTTCATTTCGCGTCTGAGAGAACATGTTGACAACTTGTATTTACAATGAGAGAACAGTTAATCTTTCGTGTTTAATCAAAGGTGGAAAAATCTTAGAGGTTCGTGTGATGACGTTTCGGATTTATTTACACGTATTTTTATCAGTAAACATTAAAACAAAGGGTTGCAATAGTAAAAAAGAACTAACGTTATGTGATTGAAAATTTAGGTAGTAGAAAAATAAATTCAGAATATATTTACGTCGAATAAAATAATAACGGGCTGATGAGAGCCGAGCTGTTTCAACAACTGTGTGATGAATGAGGAATTCGAGGAAAGCTTGAGGACAGGAAAGCAAGGAAAAAGCTGGCGAGGAAAAAAATTCACGCATGCGCATAGTTGAAATTTCATCAAGCAACAGAAGCTTTTGAAATCGATATACATAGATGCACTCAACTAAGGCCGTAGTCACCTTATTTTCAGTCCCTAAGGATACCTTGAGTTTTGGTTTAACAATCCTGCTCACTTCGGAAGACGGAATTTATTTACAAACAACTGACAGCAACATTGATGTTTGCCAAAAAACACAGTACGGATGGGTCTTTTCAGGATGATTTGTAGAGATGATTATCAAATATGCGACCAATCTTCGAATGGCTGCTACAAGAATTTCTTTAATTGTGGATATCGAAAGGTACAATATTTTCTGAAATTGTTAAAATTAGTCATTTGTTTTAACAAAAATTAGTCATTAGCCAGCCTCCGTAGCGTAACGGTTGTGACTACTGCCCGTAGTCCAGAGATCCTGAGTTCGATCCCCGGTCGGAGCAGATTTTTCACACAGAAAATTCTATTCTCCGTACATGTGAGGCCAGCCCTACCCAAGCTGGGTGAGGTTAATGTGGGTAGAAGGTACGATTCCCAGCAAATGGAGGATAAAACCCCCGTCCTAATCCAGAACGTTAAATCAAAGAGAATCGTTGGCGTTAGGAAGGGCATCCAGCCGTAAAAAAATTGCCATAACCAACCAACCTCACCCATGAGGTTGAACCACGTCGACCCTGCTTGAGCGGGAGAAGACAGAGTAAAAGAAGAAGAAGAAGTTAAAATTAGTATTTAATTATTTTAAAGGGCCGAATTATAAAACGGGATTAAATTAATCTAAGATAAGCCAGACCCTCTCTCAAGCCAGAGTTTTAACCAATCTCAGCGCACTATAGCCCGACTTGTGGGACAATCTAGCTTATCTTAAATAATTCGCCTCAGACGTGGGGATTCGTTGGCTCGGCTTCGGATTCCACTCAATATATTAATTTTTTCATCAATGTTGCTGGATCCTATAATAAAGTTCCACAATATAATGAAGAAAAAGAGATTGCCATAGGCAATAACCCCGCCCTTTAGTTAGGACATCTGTTTTATCTATGTTATCTTTGTTGTTTATCTTTTCATGTTTATATTGTTCTAAATTTATTATTCTATTTTTTATAATTAATATTGTTCATAAATATGTCCAATTAATAAATAAAAATAATATCGCCTTATTTATACTGCCCGATTGGGACTATTAAGTCCCATTATTCCAGCAGTAAGCCTAAGACGTATTATTATGTGGTAAAAATCCCAAAAGGGAGGATAACTTGTCATGTCCCGGCTGGGTTTCGAACCCGCTACTTCTGGAATCTCTGGATTCACAGAGTGCCGCCTTTACCAATGAGCTACAGGGACAGACACTGAGCTACCGGGAATAAAGAGTTCCATAATAATAATTTCAATTTGGGTATTAAAATTATTAAACATGAAGCCCATTGGAAAATGGGTAAAAAAACTTTAGTTAGTTAATAAAAAAGATGTTGTTTCTTACAAGTAGGCAACAGCCAACTTTCTTACCATAGAGGGGACATCAAAATCCTAGTCGAGGAGCATTACTCCTAAGATCTTTTTCATACTATACCATAACTAACCCTACAATATAATAATAACACTCTTTAGTGGAAGATAACCACCAGGCGAGACTAATGCTTAAAGCATTTTTTTCCACCTAACCCTCAGAGTCTTATTATTATGTGGTCACAAACTCAATTTACTGAGGAAAAATTCATGCACTGGGTGGGATTCGAACCCACGGATGCCTACGCTACCTGGATTACCAGACTAGCGCGTTAACCACTTGACTACCAGTGCACATTATGCTGGTGCTGGTCTATCTAATATCAGCAACTTACCCCGCGACACCCAACAAATAATATTTTATGCGAAATCTCATTATAATATACTCTGGTTTCAAAATTAAAATGACCTAAATTTCATTACTAAACACATTTTTTTATGCTACACACATACATTTTACCCGTCTCATTAAACTTTTCAATTGAAAAGTGAAACACAAAGGCAATATTTTATTTTTCCGCATGCTGGTTTTTTTTTGCGATGAAAAATTTAAAATTAATTATAAGTACCTACCTATAGATTTTACCTTTTAATTTTTTTCTCCTTGTTTGAATGAAAAGAGGCTGTGAGAACAATAGAATAAATTTCCTATATTATCTACATATAGCTACATTTTTTATGTATAAAACACAAACCTGTGTGCTCCTTCTCACCCGATACTCTTCCCATCTATACCGGGTGGTTCAGCATAACTCCTATATATGTACATACCTACTAAATTAAAATAAAATCAAATTAGGGAGGTCGTTCTGACGGCTCTTGAAAGTTAGAAAAATTCCTTCATTTATGTATTTAATATGATTTTTACATGCAATAAAATATATATGTAATATATTTTTTTCCTCCGTCTGAAATTCACAAGAGAATGGAGAAAATATAACTAATATACAGGGTGTCCCACCAAAGTTGTACACCTCAAATTACTCGGCCCCTGAAAGAGTTTTTGAAAAATAAAAAATCCAAGCGTACATGTCCTAATCATGCGGTTTCAGTCACGAATTTTTTTTTTAATAGAGGGCGGTTTAAAAGTCAAAAATTGAGGTTTCAACTTTCGATTTTTAAATATATCGACCTGATTTTTTTATTTTTTAATTTTACTTCTAAATGGTTCCTGAGTATTTTTTTAAACTGAAATATTACATACAAAGATATGGAGGTGAAGCTTCCTTTAAAATTCTCAATAATAAGCCCAATAAAGATGAATATTTCACAGCTTTTTTATTTATTTCGTAGCCATGCCATGAAACAGGAGCTACTGCAGACGCTTGTGGTCTGTGTTGTAGCCTGCCCATCCCGTAGTATGCCACCCCTCTGATGGGCTAGAAGTGACACAATACTTCCCAATTAGGTGCTGGGTCAACACGAGCGCACCGGAAGGTATCCCTTACAAACAACTTTATCCAAATATTTGTCAGCGCGGGGGTTCGAACCCGGGACCTTCCGCATGGCAAGCGAGTGCTTAACCACTGAGCTATTCGTGCGTTCTTATTACGCTAAACTGTATAAAATGAAAACAGAGAAAACTCTTTTACAATTTCGTAACGCTAATGTTTTTATTAATGGAATAAATACATATAAATCAGATGTATCTCATAATGTTGCATTATAAATAAAAAATATGAAAGTAACGGGAGAAATATAAACAAAATCATACAAACAATATTAGAATTACAAAACACGCAGTAAACATAAGGATTGAAAGGCTGCCGATCACTTGCAGAAAATAATTTGAAAACCTACACTTGCGGAAAGAAGAAGACGACAAAGGAGCCAGCGGAAATATTGAATACACCAATTCTTATCGGATCACTAAAGTTAAGCAAAGTCCAGAGTGGTGAGGGCATGGATTGGTGACCCGTTCTGGTTTCGAATCCACCCATGGTCTTTCTGCTAGTTATTCCCGGGCCACTCAGGCTGGGTGAGGTTAAAGCCCAGAGAGTGGTGAGTAAAACCCCCGTACTGATATGACCATGTGTAGTTGAAAGTTGAAAGGCTAACGTCGGTTAACCCCAATAAACAAAGAAAGACGAAGAAAAAGGTTAACTCCTTTGTTTATTGAGTTATTTCCGAAAGAAATACTGTGTTGACTAAATTGTTGATGTATAATGTCGGATTTGGCCCGAGGTATGACCTAAATGCATTTCCCTAACCCTAATTTACACTCAAGGTATGGCCCTAAAAGCCCTACATACATATATTTTTCAGCTCAACTCTATACCCGAGGCATAGCCCAATAGATATGTATTTTCCTACAATACTACCAATTTTTCCTACGTTTGATATATTTTTCGTATTAATTATTACCTACAGGTATATCTACAACCTTTTGTGGAACCATCACAAATAATAGAAAAATGCATACTCAATAACACAAGGTAACTAAAACTTTATCCACACTGTATGAAACATACCTGCAATAACTTACCGCAAGTCTATTTTAAAAAGAATTCCGCAAGTGTCGATCTTCGGTTTGAACACAAGATACAAATATTATACAGAAAAAAATGACATGAATGAGAACCTTCAATAACCCAGGTCCCAGGTCACTTTTACGTATAGTATAGTGAAAAGTCATACTTTATTGGCGTCCTTAATAGGGATGGAGAGGGAAGAACACTAGAACGTGGAAGTAGGGAGAGCCAGAACTATTCAACCCCAACCCTGAGGAAGAGGTTGAACAGTGCCGACCCCAAGTAGGAGGAGGCAAAGTGAAAGAAGATTGTGTTACTTTATTTAGATTGTCGGCTCTAGACAGGGAGTCCCATTTTTATTTATTTAAAGATGAGTGTTTCAGAGCCTTTTTTATTTCGTAGTCATGAAACAGGAGCTACTGTGGACGCTTTTGGTCTGTGTTGTAGCTTGCCCATCCCGTAGTATGCCCCCCTCTGATGGGCGAGAAGTGACACAATACTTCCCATTTAGGTGCTGGGTCAACACAAGCGCACCGGAAGGTATCCCTTACAAACAATTGTAACCAAATTAAGAATACAAATTTTTATCGGCACGGGGTATCGAATCCGGGACCTTCCGCATGGCAAGAGATTGCTTAACCACTGAGCTAATCGCGCGCTCATTACGCTAAGAGATTAAAAAGCGAGTGTGGAGAAGGGTCTATCATTGCTTCTTGAAGTGTGTGATTGATCCCAGTGTGAAGAAGGGTCTACCATTGTTCTTAGAATTTCTTGTAATAATTATGCATTAATAACTATACAACAAAGAAGTTCTATAGTCTGTTACTAATAGACAGCTTTCAGCGCAAATTAATTGGCCATTAGCAATTTGATAAGTATAAACTTTTTCGTTAAGTTCATGATTAAATCTGTGCGTTAGTAACTATGGTAAAGATTCAGAGCTTTCTGTTAGGGTTCACAAAAACCGCCTTTTTATAGACATTCGTGACTTTTTTCAAAGGTCAGGTAACTTTAATACTTCATCTTAAAGTCTTATAACTACTTTTTCGATGATTAATGGCTACCAGGCGCGGCCGGTAGGAAAACTTTTTGGGGGGTGCTGCGACACAAACCGGACTATAATGGTATTTGTACAGTAGCTCTTTCACTAATTAAACAGTTTGAGTTTGTTTACCATGCGATCCAACGAGGTAATGCTACCTGCATGTTAGGTACATTGCTTCATGCAAGTGGGATGGATCAATCTCCTGTGATTTTAAAATTGATCAATTTAATAAATAAATAAACTGTTATCTTACTGACCTATTCGATTTACCATGCCTATCATATTTTTTATGCATTAATTAATCGAGAAATGTGTGATGATTTTCATAGTGTACGAGCTAGGACTTGAGAAAATTCTTTTTGTCTGGAGGTTCCGCAGCTCCTTAGCACTGGCCGCGCCTGATGGCTACCTCAGCTGAGAAGGTCCAATACAATCAATTCTTTCAGACTTTAGAGAAAAATCTGGACTAATAATAAAAAAAGAAGCTAGTTATCTGTGTTATTATGTTACATTTTTTAGAGGGTAACATCGACATTACGAGAACTAACGCTAATGCATCAAATCTCCAACCCATCATCATATATCAATCTCGTAATGCTACCACGGGTCGTTGCCCACCTTACTACCCCAATTGCCCTCACAAGCCTAGGGTAGGCCCCGATATCCAAAAAATTCCGACCCGCCCGGAATTCGAACCCTGGTCACCTGGAGTAAAAACCGAGCATGCTACCGCTTTACCAAGGTGATTACCCTATACATAATGGTTGTTTGATAGAACTGACATGCTACGCCGGTAAATATCGCCCCAATCCTAGGGTTTCCATTGTCCTCGGAAGAGATAAACTTGAACCCTTTGCGGCAGAATACCAGAGACTACTTTTTTCGATGATCAATGGCTACCTCAGCGGCAGAATACCGGAGAGCTAGTTTAGAGCAGTTTTTTGTTCCTGGACAGACAAGAGACTCCAGAAGACTACCTCTCCACAGTCAAAACGTTAAAAATAATCCCCTACGTGCTCAAACCTTTCTTTGAAATCGCCACGGTAACAGCCTGGGCGAGAAAATCGTCATCATAAAAGTTATCACTCGATGACGTCACATCAACAGATTCGTCAATTGATGACGTCATCGGATTCGACAAACTCTGTCCACTACTGCTAGACTCGCTGGCTACATTCACTTCACACGATCCATGGCGAAGATCTTCTTTTTCGTCGGAGCGACTCAAGCGATCCAGTTCATCCAATGAGTCGTCTCGTTCATCTAGTGAGTCATCTTCATTCGAGTCGGTTTTATCGCGGGATTTCCTCTTGGCGACTTTGTTGAGATTTATCCTCCTACATGAGGAGTCGGTCTGTCCCTCAGAGGGGCCGGTGGATGAACCTGCCGGGAGGGGCGCGTTGCGTGTGGGTCTCAGTAAGGGTCTGTTGTCTTCTGAAAGAAATAGACGGGAGGATATTTCTTATTATAAATGATTTAATAATAGAAGAGAGTAGGCTGAGATGGTTCGGACAAATAGAGCGAAGAGACGAAAACTATGTGAGTAAGAGAATACAGGAACTTCAAATAGGCGGTAAAAGAAAGAGAGGAAGACCAAAGATGAGATGGAGACTGGAGAGACAAAGTTGAAGAAGACCTAAGATAGAACAACTGGAGAAAAGAGGACGCACTAAATAGAAAGATATAGAAGGAAAGGATTCATGGAACAAATGTTGATTTTTTTTTTTGATCCCAAGTAGGTTTGGGAAAAGGCAAAGTGAAAGAAGAAGAAGAAGACTTTCGTAGATCGATTATATCATTATTATTATATTGCACTTAATTAGGTATAGACAAAGCACACTATTTACAGTACAATACAATAAAATTATAAAGAAAAAATATATAGATTGAACAAAGAAACAAGAAAGAACAAAAAAGAGAATAAAGCTAATGTCCTACCTAAAGGGAGGGGTTATTTTACCTGTCGCAATCTCTTCCACCCAACCATTCAAGGTAATGGACTTGTAACCTGGAGGTCGGTGATTTGAGGTTTAAGTATTACAAAATTTAGTAAGGCCGGTTCGAATTCTTATGACAACTCTCTTGAGATGATCACAAATGAGGTAAAAAAAGTGATTAGGTACTTTATTAACTCATTTGATTTGGACTTATTCTGACTGCTAGATGAAATAAGGAAACGAGGTTCCACCTTTTACAAAGGCTTGGAGCCGTGTGATTGGCAGACACTCTTTGTCTACTTTGAGCACAAGAATCTCGACCCAGCTATAAATTTTAAATAATCTAATTAAATTTACTCTTTGGCATAATGGGACTACCTGTTTTGCGCTGACAGTCTAAATAAAGCACTACTTATACTTATAAGCCGTATTTTTCTTTCTAAGCAAAGTTAACCAAACGGGAATCATTTTTCTTTTGGAAGACGAAAAATTTCGTCTTCCAAAGTTAACCAAAATGGAAGTAGAAAATTCTTGCTTCCAGTTCTTTTATAGGTTAAGTCCATTGTTTATCTTTAAAAGTACTGAAACGCATTTTTCTTTTACGATCTGGTGAAGTTGACCTTGGAATAAAAAGGAAATACTTGGAAATATCGAACCTGGAATTTTTTTTTTAAATCAAAAAGAAAAATAGGCCTATATACTCACCTAGCATATTTATTTCTCCCCGGAGCGGGCCGACCACATTCTCGATAATACTTCTCGACACTAGCGCACCTGGTGGCAGAACGTCGCAGCGGTGTCTCTTTCGTGACCCCAGCGCTCCAGCGGAGTTATTGCTTCCTACTGCAACATTACTTAGTCCCCGCGGGGGGATCAATGCTTCCGCTAGCAGCACTGCTGGCGCCGCCGTCAGCGGCATTATCACATCCTACTCCAGCGTCTGCTACTGCCCGCAGTTTCTCGACTGCTCTCCTCTTCCCTTGCTGCTGGAGACCAAAGCTCTGGATCGCCATCAGTACGGCTTCGTTCACCAGAGTGAGCTGGTGTCGTGCCTCATTGGTCCTATGGTACTCCTCTTGAATACTGTTACCTGAAAACACGTAATATTACATTATGTAATTTCTTTTACTATATTTATATTTTGCAAACTATATGTATAAAGTCGCCGGGAGCCGAGCGCTCGTCAGTAGCGCCAGCCAACCGGCCTATATGAACACGAAACAGAGTTTATATGTAATTTTGTTTTATTGTTTTCGTCCACTTCCCGCTAACTTTTATCAATTTTACCTTTTTCTTTAAAATGTTCTCAATAATTTTATTTTTTTGCAGAGTCTAGAGTGGGTTATTTTTTTTTTTTTACATTGATTTACAATAAATTTTAATGTTTTAAATTTAAATTTGAAGTCAGGACTTGCAGTCATACCGGGCACGTGCATGCTCCAAAATTATTACAAATGAGCAAAGTAAAAAAGAAGGTCAGGAGAATTTTAGAAATGTGAAATAGAAATGATTGTCACAATGGGTTTTCTTCATTTTTTCTTGTTTTTGATAAATAAAAAAAAAATGTTTTAATTTATTGTCTGTTTATGATTTTTACGGTCACTTACCATGTTATCTATCAAAGCTCGCGTCATCTGTTTCATTTGCCACTTCTTGATTCTATTATCCTCAGTCGACTGTTTCTTCACCTCTTCTTTTCCTCATCAGAGTTGTCTTCATTGCTGCTACACCCGGGTGATGTATCCTGCCTCTGATTAGGGTTTTCAGCAACATGTTTAGCTCATCAATTTCTTTACTCAGTGTCAGAATGTCATTGTTGATTTCTTTAAACAGATTATTGTTCACATTCACACTATCATTTACGTCTGAGTTTTTTCAGTGGTTTCCAGTTTCTTTGTACTGCTTTCAACTTGGGCAGTGCTTTCATTAACGTCCAAACTTTTAACATCACCCATGCAGTGGCTCTCGGGTTTTGTTTTCAGTTTTTTTGTTAGGTGTGTTTCAACGTCGTCTTTGTTAGCGCAAGCTTCATCAGTTCTGAATGGTTCGCATGTTTGCATAAAATCTAGGTTTGTACATGTTCCTTCCATCATTTTTGTGTCCTGCTCATCCTTAGTATTTTCTTCCGCTCATCTTTTCCATCTTGTTTCGAACTAGTTGGCTCTTCCATTTTTACATCGTCCACAAAGTTGAACAATTTCACATTATTAGTCATTTCAGATATGTTTAGGTCGTGAAGAATTTGGTATTTCTTGTGTCTTCGATTACCTTTGTCGATTTCTTGACATAGCTCAAACGAGTTTATGTTGAACACATAGAGTTTGTAGTTGATGGGACTGATATATTTCTTGATCTCACTGCGAGGTGCATAAGTGTTATAAAGGTAATTAATTTTGACATTAAGTAAATGAGATATGTTGAGGAAATCTTGAAAAAGCGACGGCATTTCATTGTTGGAATTATTTTTTTCCCGACCGCTATTTCGATTTTGAACATTTATGATTTTCAAGCTGTTGATGATTCGAACAAACGTTTGATTCAGGTCGTTGATTTTGAATTTGATTTTGACATCGCTGCTGGTTTCAGAGGATCGTGCGGTGGCATAGCTACACGAAGGTTCTTCATCCTTTCCAGAGCAGGAGGAACGGGGGAAAGATTCTTTGAGAGGTAGGTCCGTCATGTTAGACATACTATGTTTAGATCAAACGAGATTCATCATTGTGTGTCTGGAAGAAAAAGAAGGCGATAAACGTGTTTGAATTTGAACAAAGGGATACACAACTATTGATAACATAGTTTCTTCTTATGGATGAGAGGAGACCAATAGAAAAAACCACCTAATACAGATGAAAAATTCTTTTTTGTTTGTTGATTGTGTCGACTTTTTTGTTGATGCACGGGAATCAAAAAAATAAAGGTTGGTTGACGGGTATTTTTTTTTTTTTTTGATCAATCGGACTTGCGTTTTGTCAGTTTCAAAAGAGAGAAAGTAATACGCAATTTACACATATCATTCCAGGTTCGTTCTCTAGATATAACGAGTGGCTTCCTTTTTTTGACGGACCCTGTATAAGCACTATAGTTTCTGGGAGGCGTTCTCAGCGAAACGACCGTCTCACTTGATAGAGGGTGTTCTTTATTATTAAAAACTTGTCACCCCTAAAACCTGGAGAACCGTTTGAAATTCAGAAAAATCCGCTGTATTTCTTTATTTTTGAGGGATTGAATTTTGAAAGGAAAAAAATGCCCGTAGCCTCAGGCTGGAAACAGACCAACTTATTATTTTTTTTTTTAATGGAATGGTATACGTATAACGTGTGTCATATTAATTTAAAGGTCTCATTAAGAGAATTCATAGCAAAAAAATTCAGTGAGCTACGACTTATGGTTCACGAGATACAGGGTAGAAAGTGTGAAAATGGACTCTTCTGGAGTGTCCCCCTTCAAGCACAAAAAAGGTGTAAATTTTTTTTCAACTAATTGTATTTCACCTTTTACAAGTGATTTTTTTGGTGGAGAGTCCGACGTAGCTCACTGACATTGGTTCCGGTGAACTTCTCTCAATGAGACCTTGAAACAATACACCATTCCATTTAAGATTTTAAAGTTGGTCCATGCCCAGCCTGACATGGTAGCATGGTAGGCAATTTTTTGTTGTTGCAAAAACTTTCAAAAAATAAAGGGATAAAAAAGGGTATTAATGTTTTTCTGAATATCAAACAGTTCTCGGTCCATTATTATTATTATTATGAGTGAATTGAACTAGAACAACAGATGAGTGAATTGAACTAGAACAACAGATCGATAGGAGATAGAGAGAAAATGATATAAAGGATAATATATAAAAAAGAGAATAAGTCAATAAAAAAGGAAGATAAATAGTAGAAGATCGATAAGTAATACAAAGAAAATTATAAGTAATTCTTTTTACTCTTAAATCGTGCATCAATAGATTTTTTTTTACTAAAAGTTTTACTTTTCTTTTAAAATAATAAGGTATTACTGTAATAATAATGAACTCACTGGGAGAGAATTGTACTCCTAAATTACGTAAATTATTTCGAAAAATTAATTTCAAATAAAAATAATT
This sequence comes from Bactericera cockerelli, assembly GCA_024516035.1. Classification (NCBI taxonomy): domain Eukaryota; kingdom Metazoa; phylum Arthropoda; class Insecta; order Hemiptera; family Triozidae; genus Bactericera; species Bactericera cockerelli. Next base: position 11,246,059 of record CM044962.1, on the reverse strand, counting down.
AATTTTTAAAGTTTTGTGATAACCAACCTCTTCAGTGTAAAAGTGCACATTCATAACTGTCACTGATCACTCACACAATGGATTGTGGTAAGTGCAACCAACCGGTCGCACCTGAAACTGGATACACCAAGTGCCAAGGATGCAGCACCCGCTACCACTTCCCCTGCTCAATCTCAAACACCTCTTGGAAGGCGAAGGATTCACAAGAGAGGCTGAAATGGCGATGCGATACTTGCAAAAAGAACCCGGACAAACAGGTAGCCGTCACTAAAGAACCTCTACCCTCTGGTGAGTCACCCAACCAACTAGATAAAGACTTTCGAGCTCTTATAGACAAACATGGAGTTAAAACTTCTTCCTCAATCAAAAATGCCGAGACCAATATCAAAGTTCACATTGATGCTGGCAACCAAGTAACTTCTCACTTGCTACAAGCCCTATGTAGTAAAATAGATGAAGTTTTTCATTCCATTAAAAATCTAAATTCCACTCAGAATGAAATTCTACAAAATACTAATCAATTACGAGACGAACTTGATCATATTAAAGAAAAAACAGGCTCGTTGGAACTGAAGATGGAATCTCTTAAAATCAACTTGATCGATTCTAACAAATCTAACATACAGGGTGGTCTATATCCCACAACCAGTTCTGCAAATCCCAACCAAGCAGATCCTTCCACAACCCCTCAGCAGGATGAGCATCCGCAGCAGCAGCCATTGGACGTGTTCATCATCGGGGACAGCCATGCCCGCAACCTGAAGAATGCGCTACAGAAACAGCTGCCCGACACCTTTCATCTTGAGCAACTCGTTCTTCCAGGTGCCACGGCAAAAAAAGTTGCATCAAAATGCAACAGTAAATTAAAATCTTGTAAACATTTAATTGTAATAGTAGGATCTAATGATATCCAAATTACTCCTCTTAGAGAAATTCGTGAGTCTTTGCGTAAAATATTTGATAATTTTTCAGCATCTCAACGTATTCATTTTGTGCTAGTACCGGAACGTTTCGACGATCCGAGGCTGAATCTACACATCAAAAAAGTTAATTTAAATCTTACTGATTTTGTAAAAGATTTCGCTAACGTCACAACTTACGATCCCAAACTAATTGTTGATAACTGGGACTATGTTGATCTGATTCACCTAAACAAATCAGGAAAAGGTAAACTTTGCAAAGATATATCAAATAAAATTCTAGAAAGCTCAGAATCCTTACCCACAGATCCTCCTCCCTCCACTGTAACCCTGCCTTCTTCTGGTAATACCACAAAGAAAACAGGACACTACAACACACACCCACATACAAACTTTAGAGGATCACACCGAACCCCATCTCACTACAATCGTAAACCTAGAACCTTTACTAGGAAAGAAAATAAAAATGATACTACTACTTCTTACACCCCATACAACCGACTACCTTATCTTTCCAATAAACCTGAAGCAAATAGTACACCCTGTATGAGCTATGACACAAACTACCCACACCTACCTAATGTTACTTACAACAATACTAATGGTAGGATAGTCCCGTACAATAACTCGTACCAACACAGAGACAACAACTTCAATATGGATACCTACTCTCAGAATGCTTCAACATATAACTTACCTATACCTACGAATAATACCTACAACTTACCTATACCTACGAATAGTACCTACAACTTACCTCTACCTACTAATAGTACCTATAACTTCAATCAAAATCCTCAATCTAACTACACCTATGATCAAAATTTATACAATAACAGTGCTACGCACCCTTTTCATTAAATTTTGACATCCCAATAATACCTCTTAGTAATAAAGGTAAAAAATTCCCTTCTTTCAACAAACACCCTAACCGTCGTAATTTGAACAACCTCATTACTTTGTCACCGCCACAACTAGATTCCTACAAGGTAAAAATCTACTACCAAAACGTACGTGGACTACGTACGAAACTTACCACACTCACGTGTAACTTACCTTTATCATCATATGACGTGTACATTTTTTCCGAAACTTGGCTCAACGACAAATTTCACGATTCTGAACTTGGGTTTGGTGACTATCAAATATATCGTCAAGACCGCAACCCTCTCACATCGTCCTCTAATAGAGGGGGCGGGGTACTTATAGCGATCCGACGGTTTCTAACTTCAAAACGTTTAACAATTTCTAACAACAATATAGAACCTCTTTTTGTCTCAGTCTCCATTAAAAAAATCAAATACATAATTTGCGGTGCCTACATACCCCCGAGGGCACCAGTAGACACCTACGAGTCTTTTGTTGAATCCCTTGAGGAAATAAGCCAAACACATCACTCTTCTCACCTGCTAATATTCGGCGATTTCAATATTGGTAGGGTAAATTGGGATGCGGCATCTATCGACCCGCTACCTAACAGACAAGCTGAGTGTCTGAAGAATGCTATTATTTGCCATAACTTAACTCAGAAAAATGAAGTTCTTAACCAGGACGCAACATCCTTGATCTCGTCCTCTCCGATACGCATAACATTGACGTCACGCTATGCGCCGAGCCACTGGTTAATGTGGACGGTTACCACCCGCCCCTTCATGTTCTTCTCAATATTAAGAAAATAAAGAGACAAACTGCTACTTCTAATATTTCACCTATTACTTATCAATGTTTCAAAAAAGCAAACTACATATTACTAAATCAAGCGCTTAGTGACATTAATTGGGTAGAAACATTAGATAACTCATCACTGGATGACGTCATCACTGAGTTTTACACTCAGATAACGAGACTTATTAATCTAAATGTACCTCAGGTACAAATATCTAACTTTAAGTTTCCAGAGTGGATGAGTCCCCAGCTGAAAAACTTAATCTTGGAAAAAAAAATAGCTCACAAAAACTTTAAGCAAACAAAGAAACAAAATTTTCTCAATATATTCAATGATCTAAGACAGCGATGTAAAGCTCTTTCTCAGAGTGAGTACTCAGCCCATGTGAGGAAGATCGAATCTCTACTCGAAAAAAATCCTCGTAGACTGTGGCAATTCGTAAACAAAAACAAAACCAACACACTAGCCCCGGCTTTCTACCTTAAAGATAAATTTGCCAGCGAACCTGATGAAATCGCGAATCTTTTCGCAAATCACTTTTCATCTGTTTACTCTTGCGAACAATTGGCCTCGTCCGAATTCGATTTCAGCTCAAAGTCAACTTTATTAACACCCTTAACTCAAATCAGTCTTAATGAGGATTCTATTTTCCAAAAATTAAAAAGCTTAAAAAACATCTCTTCCAGTGGTCCTGATAAAATACCTTCGTGTATTTTAAAAAATTGTGCCAGCTCTCTTGTAACTCCCCTACACATTATCTTCAACAGATCACTTGCCGAGGGTACATTTCCAACTACCTGGAAAGTATCCTATATCACACCCCTTTTGAAATCTGGCGATAGCTCTAATATAGAAAACTACCGCCCAGTTGCCAAACTGTCTGCACTGCCTAAACTATTTGAGGCATTGGTGCATGACAAGCTACAAGACGCACTAGGTCACATAATAAACAAGAACCAACATGGTTTTATAAAAAATAAATCTGTAATATCTAACCTTACGCTTTTCACTCAATATGCCATGGAGTCTGTCGAAAGCGGCAGTCAGTTAGATGTATGCTATCTTGACTACAGCCGCGCCTTTGATAAATTAAATATTAATATATTTATCACTAAACTTGAAGCTTTAGGTGTCAGGCCGCCTTTGCTTCAATGGTTACTCAACATGCTTTCAAACAGACAACAGATAGTGAAATATAATAGAAACTCTTATCTCTATACTAACGATGCCGACTCCTACCTAACGTCCTCTACTCCAACGTTCCATGAACACCTGTCTGCGCCGTTCGATGTCCTATCAGGATGTCCTCAAGGTGGTCACCTCTCAGGACTCCTGTATGACATCTACAGCAACGATCTAGACCACTTTATACAGGAGAGTGATAGACTCAGGTTTTGGCAGTATGCAGATGACTTAAGAATCTGTACAAAAGTCACAACATCCATGGATTGCAATACATTACAAAGCGCTCTTAATAAAATACAAATGTGGTCTGAGTGTAATAAAATGCAACTTAATGTCACAAAATGTAAAATAATGACTTTTCATCGAAAACAAAACCCTATCCTCTATACTTACACACTCAACGATAGACCTCTTGAATGTGTTACACAGATAAGAGACCTAGGTGTCATCTACCAACCAGATCTGAAATTTAACATACATATTACATACATAGTAAACAAAGCATACCGCGTTCTAAGCTACCTCATAAGAAATACTCGTTTATTCAGAAATCCGATCACAGTGTATATTCTTTACTGTTCACTGGTAAGATCTGTTTTGGAATTTGCATCTATCATCTGGTCTCCCCAATACCAAAATCTCATAGGAAAAGTAGAGCAAGTTCAAAGAAAATTTTTGCGTTACTACGCCTTCAAACACGGTGTTACGATTGAGAATCACAACTATACTGATATTATGACACTAGGTAATACAAAAATAATTTCTCTTCAATCGCGCAGAGAACTCCTCGACATCCTATTCCTAACCAAAATTCTGAGAAATCAAATAAATTGTCCTGAACTCCTAGAACACATTAATTTTCGAATCAACTGTAGAAACATTAGAAATCAAAACCTCTTTACCCCAGACACCTATTCTACGAATATTAGCCAAAACTGTCCAATGAATAGGTTAATGGTAACAGGGAACACATTTTTTACTAGGAGTGACGTAGACATTTTTTATCACTCTTTGCAACAAATTAAAGATAAATATTTAAGTCATTTATAGATAGCATATTATGTAAAAATGGGGAAACCCGTTAATTTATAAAAATAAATAAAAATAAAATTATCAAATGTTAAAGTTACTCACTTAACAGTCACTCATACATGTCTGTTTCTCCATACTGGTATGTCCTAGGAGTCTAAAATTTGGTAGATATATACATAGGTGACTTTTTTTGTCTTGAAGGTGCAAGATTTTTCAATATTCCAACTAGGGCGCCAGCCGAGGGGGGAAAAGGCAATAACCTGTACTTAAAAATAATAATATTCCAACTAGGACGCCAGGCGAGTGGAAAAACGCCACATTCACAATTTTTCTGATAGCAACCACAGCAAAGTCAAACAGCTCTGATTGTACATGTAGGTAAAACGCCATATTCAATAAAAATAGGTATTGCCTTTAAAAGTCATTGTTGGAGTCTCTTATGGTGGAATTTCTAGTTAGACCAATGGAGCCAGGTCATACAAATGACATTCGTGAGTAATTATTATTTCAAAAAAAAACAATGAGAATGAGAAATAAAGAAAGTCAAAAGCCAATAGTTTTCAAAGCCAAGTCAATTTATTTTATCAATAGGACAATTTCATTTTTTCCATGTAGCTTAATGTATCACTTAGATTTGCAATAAGAAAAGTCTCGGGCCAATTATTTACATTTATTCACTGAAAAGATTAACAATTTTATATCTCTAGGGCCACTTTGGTGATGGTTTGGCCATAATTACTTATCTTCTATTAAAAATACTAATGCAAATTTCATCAGATATTACCCATCACTTCAATAATTTTAATCAATGCATTTCTAGCATCACTGTTTCCAAATTGTAATAAAACATTCAATGCTTTGGTTGAGTGGTAATGTTTCAAAAGTTTGGTCAGTTTAATGCCTGGGCCATTGCACACCTGTTCATGTACAACTCTGAGGTTGACATTGAACACAGATTCATTGCCCTTTTCTATTTCCCTTGACAGTGTCATGCGGGATGCTTCTGGAGAATATTCCAAATGGAATAACACTGGGGCACAAACCAAACTAAATGTTTCATTAGACAATGGTGATGGGTTGTGTGTCATGGTATCACTTGGAGGCTGGTGTTGCAAAGAATAGTGCTCAAATGTTTCAAGCTCAACAAAAGCTTGCCAACTTAAAGCTAAATGTTTACCAAAATCATAACCTAGCTCTTGTATTCTTTCACCATGTCCAGCTAATAGCAATGCACCTTTACATGATTTCCCCAGTAGACTGGCTCCCAACAGAAGATTTCTGTCAGTCCAGTCTTCAACAGTCTTACTATGAGTTTCAAACAGCAAGTCTATGTCCTGAGAATCATTTGAGATCAAGTCCAAGTTATCAATTATTTCCTGAACACTTTACCATTATATAATGTATCTTTGTCATGACACTCATTACTATTAGAAACATTTGTTCTCACAATACCTAAATTTATAGGAGGCAAGGGATTGTTTTGAGTGTCTTGTCTACCAATGAATTCTGATTGAGCTAAATCTTTCACTGCACCACTCATCAACTCTACAAGATGCTGATTTTTCAAAGCTGCTAATTCAGCACAAGAATTGCTGAGTAAATAGTCACCACTCAATAACGCAATTTTATTACCAAAAGTCATATCATCTAGCACATGTTGCTCAGAATAAAGACCAGGATAAATATTGATCAAGCCTTTGTGAATAAGATGACTGGTTCTAATCATCTCTGTCACTTCAGCCAGGGCTCGTTGACTATGCAAAACTCCTGCTGAATTATCTTGGTCTACCTCACTGATACTACTTGAGTAACCCACTGTTTTTGATATGAGAAGTACAATAAGACCCCATGCTTGCATATTGTTAGACCCTGTGTACAAGAGATTTTTTGCAGTCTTTAAGAGTGGGTGGCTTGAACCAACAAGTTTTCGCAGGTGAAGTGCTACATTGGCAATTTCATCACTTAGAAGCCATCGTAAACTCAAAAATGATGTTGGATATCCAACAATCTTCTCGGCATCTGACACAGCTTTGTTCCAATCAGGTCGTGCATGAGTGTGTTTTTGCTTACTTGAGCTAACATGCATACAATACTGAGTGCAACGGGTCCAGATTTGATGATATTTGCAATTTTGTAATAGTATTTTCTGCATTATTTCACAGCTGAAACTATTCCCTCTTGTATTGAAAACTTAGTTCTTCAATTAACTGACATTCCTGTTAGAAACAGAAAACAGATGCTCATTCAGCTCAAAGTCCAATAGGTGACAGATTGTTAATGTAATAGACTTCTTGATCAAATGAAAAATAAGATACTCAGGAAGCTCAATGGAAGTAGGCACTTCTGACTTGGTTTTGAAAGTGATTTTTTATAATATACAATTTCACTTTTAATACCTGTGAAATTTTTTCATACAATATCTTTACCCTCCTTGAGGGATTCATCATTAAACTAGGAAAATAATACAATCAAAAAATACTTTCTCTCTTACCTTTAAAGTGACAGTTAAATCGAAGAGAAGAACTTTTAAATCTTATATTCTCTGCTCCATGTAGGTTTTGATCAAATCCTCAAATCCCAACTGGGGACAAAAATCAATATGGGAGCGAGGATTCTATTATTTAAACAGAAATTAAGAACCTCAGAAGGTTTAATAGCTGAAAACTACTTTGTTTCTAATCTTACTAGCTATTTTAGCGATAAAACTGAACTGTAGACTGTAGGTAATTGGGTGTTAAAAGTTATTCACAAAATTTCAAATTTCAATTTAATTTAAAATTTGATAAGATTTGGGATGAGAAGTGTTTGTTTTGGTTTAAAATAATTTCGTATTTAAGGGCGGCTCGCGTTTTACGATAAATCATATTTCTACAAATTTCAAACAGACCGACTAATAACGATAAAGTCACACGCCGCTTATAATGAGGGGTCAGAGGAGAACAACATTTAGGGTTCTAGGGTTCTCTAGTAGTGATCAGCTGTTCTTCGGTGATCGCATTTTTTTAGGGTTCAGGGTACGTGTATCATTTCCTAAAAATCATTAATTTATTTCATTTTCATTATCGTTTCGTCACATTATTCACTTGATTATTTTATATTTCTTCTCTTAATTTTAGTCAACGGTTTATTTCCAATAGTATTCGTATGAATAAACTTTTCATCGTGTAATAGCGCTCGGATGTATATTCCTTATTTAACTTGTTACGTAATATGGATTCATGACGTTTCCATAATTATGTGAACAGTGTGCTGTGAACTCTGTTCTTACGTGCCCGTAGGAATCGGACATAGCGTACTCTCCGCGCAGTACATAAGCGTAATTTTCATCGTATACCCATTGGAAACCGCCTCTTGGAGCGTGTTTTAATTTCAGAGCCCGGTAGGAGCATTTTTCGTGCTAAGAGACTTTTTATGTATCAGATAAATTGCTCGGAGAGTTCAAATTGTTGGGTAGTGTCTACAGGGCCATGAAGTTGTCTCCTATAATGATGTCGTCGAGACGTGATTATGACTGATTGCTCATGTTGGATGACATACCTATATATTACAATCAAAAAGGCCCTAACTTACTTTTTACACTGTCTTGAGGTATGTATATGTATACAGACCTACATCATAATAATTTACTTTCTCTTGAATGAGTAGAATTATAACTCAAACTCATACATATCTTTTTGTTGGTAAAATGCAGCTTCATCGGAGTAGGTGTTTTACTTTGCAGTCTGTTTTTGAAAAAAAATACCACCATAAAAATGATAACTTGATAAGTAATGTTTAGAAGCTGGAGACCCCATGATGAGAATCTTTCAACCATGGATGGACCCCGTACATTTTCATTAAAGTTCGTTTGGCAACAGCGCTAAATACAAAGAAGAAAGAAGTGGCGTAGAGCGGAAGGGGAATTTAAAGCATGGCGGTTTCGCCGGCTTTTCCTGTGAGTGTGAGTGACGCTCCTGACGCTTTGCTCAGGAGTTTAGCTTGTTTGAGAATCGAGATTGGGTTTTCGAGCTTTTAGATTATTTTGAACTTCCTTTCTTTTGTCCAGTAACCCTTCAAGCTTTCAGAAAAGAACTTAGATCATACTTCAAATTGAAATTTACATTTCACTGATCTTTCGTTTAGAAGTACATTCGCTTCTCCCCATTGATAAAATTGGAAGTGTGAATTTCCCGAGCTGGTAAGTACCATGTTGACTAGCGTGCGGCATGCTTCTAAGCCTTCTAAACTTTTGTGCTTCCCTCGTTATTTTTAAACGCCGCATCGAGTTAGGCATGAGCTTACCCTGGGGAACAGTTATCGGGTTTTTATTTCGCCCCACGTTTTCTTTGTCTTATCTGTTAGATAAAAAAAGAACTCATTAAAAACTGTCCAGTTTTAGTTTAAATTCAATTGTCAGAGAAGAATCTTTCTTTACAGGTGGGTATGGTTAACACTGTCAGGGTATTTCCCTCTTACTATAAGTGACTAATCTAGGACATTTAATTGGTCCTCAATTTACAAATCCTCAGAGCACTACACTGACTCACATTCATTCACTGATTTCTGTAGCAGGAATTGATAGTTGTGAAGTAAAATTCATCAATGCCTGAGGTTGACATCCTTTGGCAGAGCCAAAAAACTGAGGAACTATTTGAGACTGATTACATAACCTCATGGATTGACTGAGCCACAGAGCTTGACCATCTTGTATGATCATGATGTATGTTTGAAAGTAAATGTTTTCGGTACCATGGGCAAGAGAATTTCAGGTGAATGTCATATTCAGTGGAGGCGACAAGCTCAATACTGTGATTTTTGGCCAAGATAACGTACATCTCACTCTCTAATGTGTTAAAGAGACTGATTCAGCTCTGCCAAATGTAAATAAGTTGCATTTTCAGGTATTTACTTGTTTTTGCAGAATTTTTTATGTCAATTAGATATCTTGTAACCAAACAGATACCAAAAAAATCCTCAGAGTTGTCCTTACATAAGCATGGTGTAATGAACCCAAAAGAAACATTTAAACATGGATGCCTGGTATTTTTAATTTTTGAAAAATTCACCCTAGTATGGATGATAGAAATAGGCATGTTCTTTTTTGAAAACATATCAATACATGGGTATATCAGACCTCACAAATATATCAATATATTTTTTAGAGGAGAGGGATATCTTTTTCTAGGAAATTGCTGGTAAAACAACTGTATTTTTTTAGGTGGTTGTGCATTGGATTTTTTTATTTTCTAGAAAAGTCAAAAAGACAGCTATCAAAGCAAGACAATTAAAAAAAATATATCCATACATTTTTTTGGCCAATATATCGACCAAAAATATATCAATATATTATCAGTTTTTTATATATTGGGACATCCCTAGTTTGCAGTGAAAATTTCTGAAATCTAAGTTAAATTTTTTTAACGGGTTCCAATTATACCACAAGAGGAAAAATGAGTAACTGCTTTACTTTGAGCAGCAACCAGTGGTGGAATTATAGGCAAACATAAGATATTAGGATGATAAATATATGGAAAAGTCCTATAATTCTATGCTACCCACTGAAATTGTGATGTAATAACTTTAAGAAATACATTTATTTATTTATAGTGAAATTTCTGAAATCAAGCAAACTTTTTTTATATCTTTTACTGTTCAATCAAGGTTCTGAGGGGCCAAAAGAGTGATAAAAAACTACCCAAAAAATGGACAATAGACAAAATCTAAACTTAGGTCCACAGGTATAAATGTTTATTAATTCTTCCCTAAGACACCTGTAGTGACTGTTGCCAAGTTTGCTTTTTCTCAATGTTGAGCATATAGCTACAATATTTTTTATTTGTTTAGTTGGCCACCTTCCTTAAAATAGTATAAAACTTGGACAAAATAGATGCTGAAAAGGGAATTTAGTAAATAATCAAAAAGCAGGATATTTAGGGTTTCCACTGTATGTGGAAGTATGGTAATGTAATAATCTTTTTTTACCTAAATTTATATCAAAGTTGCTGAATCAGTTGATGCAGCATTAGTCGTAGATGAAATGTTGGTAACTATCATTTCACCCATTGTTTTATTTTTGACTGTCAATGGGAGATGGTGGTCCCCTCCATTTTTCTACTCTGATACTCCTGTTTGTACGTTGAAGATTACAAAAAAATAAAAGGTACGTACCAAGTCTTACTAGAGTGTTCAGTAGATATTTTTGTTGTTATTTTATGTTTTACTTTTTGCTTTACATTTTTGTTTTGTAGATTTGTTTTCTTGGATCATGCAATTCATGTGTGTGCTACTGTAGTTGATGAGGTTCAGATGGTAGGAACTCCTCATACCCGTTGGTATTTTTATTTGATTACTTCAGCGGGTAAGGGAGTTCCCTCTCTCTACTCATTTTAGCCATCTTTTGTCCATTCAAAGGAAATGGATCATTTGAGTAAGTAGTCTGCTTTTTATATATGATTTAAAGGTTGTAAACAGGATTCCAATAATTAAAGTTTGTTGCAGGTTAGTCCCGTTTGTTGAGGTAATGCAAAAACTACAATAAACATCTTTTCAGACAAAATTATCCTCATAATGGTCTGAACTTCACCGTAAAATATCTTGCTCTTGTTCTCTGTCTAGTCTGAAAATAAAATACTTATGATATCTATTACTCAGATGTAAATCTAACCAACCTAGAAACATCCTGAAAATTATCACCTCCAAGTCATACTATAGTCTAGTAATCCTGGCTTTTAAAAATGCAAGTTTTGGTGTAGTTTTGATTTTTTGTACCATAGTGTATTTTGAGCTGCTGAACACGAATCTGAGGTTTGCCAACAAAAATTTTACCGGCAAATTTTTTTACAGGCAAAAAATTGGACTATTTTTAGTTTTTCTGAAATATCTCCCAAGTGATTTAATAAACGTCAACACTAACTCTATACAAAGTTGTTCACAACTAAATTCCCTACATTTTATATTCTACAAAAAAATTTGTGCGACCAACCTTTGAGCTTTGAGGGCGCCCTCAAAATGCAGGCAAAAAATCAAAAGTGGCCACATTTGCGATATTTTAAAATTTTACTTCAAAATAACGCTCCTGACAATATTTTTGGAAGTTAAAGACGTCATTGATGGCTTACAGGCTAAAGTTTCAGACTTTTTCAGCCTTTTAGAAGGACCTTTGCAGCCTTTTGGAGTGATCACAGTCACCTGTGTCTATCTAGAACCCTGGTTTTAAAACAAAAAGTTTTGCTGTACTTGTGATTTTTGGTAATATAGTGTATTTATAGCTGCAAAGTATGAATTTGACGTTTGCCAACAAAAAAATTGCCGTCATTTTTTTAACAGGCAAAAACGGCCTGAATGGAGCTTTTTTCAGTTTTTAACAATATCTCCGAAACTGTGCATTTCAAAGCAACATTGGGTGAATACCAAGTTCAACATAATTGAAATTCCTACATATTATGTTCCCAATATTTTTTTGTGCAACCAACCTTTGAGCTTTGAGAGCGTCCTCAAAGCCCAGGCAAAAAATCAGAAAAGGCAAATTTGGACTTTTTGAAATTTTACCTCGACATAAACTTCTTGGCAGTGTGAATGATATGAATAATGGTTTAAAGGCTAAATTTTTTGACCTTTGCTGTACATCTTTGTGAGGGACTTGGATCAGGGTCCTCCATTGATGGCATGATATCGCAATGCAATTCCTGTACATTTGCAGGAAACGAGCTTCAGCAATTCGGGGGGAGAGAGATTTAATGTAGGTTCTAGACCTGTTTGAGTTTGCTTCCATCCCCATTCTTCAGGAGCTTTACTTACTCCCAACCATTGTTGCACTTGATGGTACAGGGTACACCCTGAGAGAGTGCACACGGTGGTAACGCAGCAATGTGGGAGTTGATTCTAAAGGCTACCTTGGTATAACATATGTATCGCAGATGGTTAAGTGAAGACGGACTTTTTCCACTGGACGCATACAAATGTATTAAGAAGCGTTCTCCTGCTGCCGCTACAGAGTCTTGGGACGCTTTAGAGTCTTTGAAGACGTCTATAACTTTTCCAAGACTAGGACTTTTTACAAGGGTTTTTAAAAATTTCCCTATTTCCTTGTTTAAAGAGAGCCGACGTCTTATCACACCTGCTCATTGCATGTAGAAAGAGGATGTGTTCTTTCACGCATGAGGAAGTTGCAGCTTCAAGGGGTGAATACAAAGCTGGACAAATGGTCTGCTTTCCAGGTTTTAAATAGAAGACATTGTCAACTTCACAGAGCACAATCAAGATTACTAATATTCCCCTACTTTTGTAACAGTCTCATTTGAGTGCGGTCGTAACAATCAGTACAGTACGCCTGCATCTTCTTCGGCCTGCTTATATTGCAAACCTGCTTCTGAAAGTTTGCTAGCAAGTAAGTAAATGAGACGACTCTTATTTCTTGGATTTGCTAGAAAATTATCTTTTGACATTGTTGGTGTCATGGTGTCATCAAAAAGCATGTCTGCAGATGAGAGAGTCCTCGTTCTCCTCATACGCTCAGCTGTCTTTGTTCCTCTTTGAATATCTTCAGGCTAGCCATCGAAGACAACTACTGCCCCAGGATATTTGGAGATGACATACTGCATGTATCTGTCACAGTTTGAAGAGAATGATGCATTTGTAGGCCAGACAACTCTGTGTTACAGGAATCCCCCATCAATTACATATTGCACCTGACCAGTAAAGTGCTTGTTCGTCAGGGGCTTAAGATCTTTGTTCTTTGTATAGAGTGGATTTTGTTCCTTTTCTCATGCATCCTTTGTCAAAAAGTGACAAAGAATAAGGTCCTAGATCGTAGCTCAAAAAGTTTTCGAGTTTTTCGTTGGAATGCTTAGCAAATGAAATCCGTTGGTATAAAGTTGTGGGATTCACGGGGACCATTCGAACATCTCCATTCTATTTTTGTTGTCTCTTTTTACTCCTGCATCCTTCAAAGCAAGGTGTTGATCAGAGCTAGAAAGCGAAACACCACAGAAATGTTCGATTTGTTCTGACACATTCTAAATGGATGTCATCCCCATTGTCCATCTTATGAGAACGCTTTCTCCAACACCACGACCATGAGTAAGGCGTCAACCATTAGAAACATCAAACCTTTAAAATCAGGTGCCCAATATATAAATTGAAAATGAACTGCTTATAATGTTGAAATATAGGACAGTGGAATAGATAGGCGTTGCCATCACAAACTAATCTCACATCGAGCTCACCTAGCCTGATTGGAACCGGCAAAATTTAGCAATACTCACTTAGGATGACATTTGAAAGAATAGTAGGAAATAGTTTGTTGGCCAGCAAATTATTTTTTTGCAAACACAATATTTGGGACTCAGCAGTACAAATACTCTAGTGTACCAAAAATTAAAACTACAACAAAACTCTTTGTTTAAAAACAAGGAAAGGTCCTAAATTGATGCAAGTGATCCTGATCTAGATCCAGGTACTACAAAAAATCGGCAAAGGTCACGAAATTTAGCTTCTAAAGTTTAGACCTTTAGAGTCTAAACTAAACAATATCATACACACTGCCAAGAAGGTTATGTCGAGGTAAAACTTCAAAAAGTCCAAATTTGCCTTTTCTGATTTTTTGCCTGGGCTTTGAAGACGCTCTCAAAGCTCAAAGGTTGGTTGCACAAAAAAATATTGGGAACATAATATGTAGGAATTTCAGTTATGTTGAACTTGGTATTCACCCAACGTTGCTTTGAAATGCACAGTTTCGGAGATATTGTTAAAAACTGAAAAAAGCTCCATTCAGGCCGTTTTTGCCTGTTAAAAAAATGACGGCAATTTTTTTTGTTGGCAAACGTCAAATTCATACTTTGCAGCTATAAATACACTATATTACCAAAAATCACAAGTACAGCAAAACTTTTTGTTTTAAAACCAGGGTTCTAGATAGACACAGGTGACTGTGATCACTCCAAAAGGCTGCAAAGGTCCTTCTAAAAGGCTGAAAAAGTCTGAAACTTTAGCCTGTAAGCCATCAATGACGTCTTTAACTTCCAAAAATATTGTCAGGAGCGTTATTTTGAAGTAAAATTTTAAAAAATAACAAATGTGGCCACTTTTGATTTTTTGCCTGCATTTTGAGGGCGCCCTCAAAGCTCAAAGGTTGGTCGCACAAATTTTTTTGTAGAATATAAAATGTAGGGAATTTAGTTGTGAACAACTTTGTATAGAGTTAGTGTTGGCGTTTATTAAATCACTTGGGAGATATTTCAGAAAAACTAAAAATAGTCCAATTTTTTGCCTGTTTTTTGCCTGTAAAAAAATTTGCCGGTAAAATTTTTGTTGGCAAACCTCAGATTCGTGTTCAGCAGCTCAAAATACACTATGGTACAAAAAATCAAAACTACACCAAAACTTGCATTTATTTCGCTATTTTTGGGCTTGCGGTACTAGACTACTATAATGTAATCCTGTTTTATAATTTTCTTTACCTAATATTATGTATTATGTTGGTATTTTTTGTAAACTTATTTATTGTTTGTTTTTTTGGCCAACTTAAACTAGTTAGGTACTTATTAACTATGTATGTATACTAATACATAATTATTATGTACTATAGAAGCTGTAAAAATAAGTTGTATTTTATGCTTAGTTCGAGAATTATTCTATTAAATGTGTGCAAAAAGAAGCCCAATGTTATGTGGGTTCTTTACAAACATGATTTTTCTATAATGTCATACGCACTACTCTGTAATTCAGGTAGCATTGGGCTTTGTTTGTTTGAATTCCACCCAATGCATGAATTTTTCCTCATTAATTTGAGTTTGAGACTACATAATAATAAGACTGTGAGGGTTAGGTGGTAGAAAATGCTTGTATTAACCTTGCCTGGTGTTTACCTTCCACTAAATGATATAATTATTAATAAACATAATTTTCTCCTCACTATGTTTTTCCTGTGTTTCAGCTCCATCAAGAATTGGTCAGTTGTGGTAACTGGCAACCACCTTGTGTGCCAATTTTTTTAATTTCACAAGGGGCAGCTAGTTACCGCATCTCGCCTCATTCAGTATCTACCTTGGTCATCATTCATAACGTTTTGAAAGAGTTTTATTTATTATTTGCAACGTTTTCATTTTAAGGTACCTATTAGTATTGAGCAAACAGTGGGATAGTAGTATATTTTCCCAATTGGTTGGTACAATATTTGTTGTTGTTTATTGATCATACTGTGGTCTAATTGCGTCTTTACTTTGTACTGAAAATTTTTGTTCTAAGATGGCATACATTATACCTCCTGTTTTGGTAATGAACTGATAATAATAATAATAATAATAATAATAATAATAATAATAATATCGCCTTATTTATACTGCCCGATTAAGACAATTAAAGTCCCATTATTCCAGCAGTAAGCCCAAGACATATTATTATGTGGTAAAAATCCCAATTGGGAGGATAACATGTCATGTCCCGGCTGGGTTTCGAACCCACGACCTCTGGAGTCTTTGGATTCACAGAGTGCCGCCTTTACCACTGAGCTACCGGGACAGACATTTGCTTTTATAGTTGGGGTAGTAGACACAGTGCTAAGTCTCTGCTCTCTCTCTTTCTCTATCTTTTTGCCTTTTTTGAAAGTTGTGACATAATCAGATTTTAGGGCCATGGATTTCAAGGAATGGGAAGGGTATGGTAACTGGTACCACCTTTGGCTTTTGTTTTCTCTATGTCAAGGGTGTACTCAGTTCCCATATTGCAAACCATATTGTGCTACCGCTTGAGTGTGGAGAGTATTCCGCCACTGGAAATTATATTTGTATTTCTTTATGATTTGGTTACAAGTGTTAAACTCTCATAATTTTATGACTTGCGATGATTTCTACTCTTAGAAATCGGAAGTATTGTGTTCGTTTTTTGTAAAAAATAATATTTTTTTTTGCTCTGATCAACAAAAAAAATCATATTTCTGGACATGTGGTCACTATAGCGCACCTTCAGGCTTATCCTAACTTAATCCATGCACTCATCCAACGTTTGAGCCTGGCCATTCAGAGGGGGAATGCAGCCAGCATTGCGGACTCATTCTCTTTCACAAATTCTCTGAATGAAGTGTTTGTCTTGTAGTTAATGTTAAAATAAAAAAATATATGCTCCATATGAAAACTATAAAAAAAATCCATGCACTGAGATCTTCTGTGTGACACAATTCTTACAATGGTGATTTGTCAGTTCTCATCAGTCCTAACTTTTGAAATATCTCAAGTTGTCGCATCTCAGAAAGCTCAAGTCTTCACGATGTTCGATTGGTCGATCCCACCTGAGGACTGGACCAGTAGTTCAGGACCAGCTAAGTAAAGGTGGCTGAAGACCTCCCAGCTGTAGCCAGTAGCCATGCTGGTTACAACAACGACATGTGAAATACAGTGGAATCTCGCCAACTCGAGTCCCGATATGTCGAAATTCAGGTTAACTCAAAAGGACTCCTTATCGAACTTCACTCCTTATTCGAAACTCTCGATTCCGATAAATCGAAACTCTCGATTCCGATAAATCTAAACTCTCGATTCCGATAAATCGAAACTCGATTCCGATAAATTCAAACTCTCGATTCCGATAAATCGAAACTCTCGATTCCGATAAATCGAAACTCTCGATTCCGATTAATCGAAACTCTCGATTCCGATGTATCGAAATGATACTTCTGTCCCTTGAATTTTATGTTAGCGGGATTCTTCTGTACTAAAAGCCTTGCAAACTAAAAAATAAATTAAAATATAGCCTTATAAGGTTTAATAGTATTATTTTATTATTATATATTATGAATTACATCTGATACGTTTGCCACTTCCGATTTTTCTCATTCTCTCTTCACACATGTCTGAAGCCTTCAGGATGCCCATTATTATTCTACTTCTTAACCAGCCCATCAAACCCTCTGCTTTACCCAAATCCTCATTCGAAAATAGTAGTTATTCTTTCTTGCTGGTATTCTTTCTTTCTGGTGGATGTTGAACAGATTCGGAACAAGACATATCAGGCTAAAAGACTTAATGTCGTCACAAATCGTTGGCGCCCTCAAGAGGGTTTTAGAAGTTAGAGCGAACAACATCAACCATGGGGAGTAGGTTTTTGACCTTAGCTGACCCCAAGTAGGTTTAGAATGAAGCAAAGTAAAGGAAATCTCTCGAAAGGTGTTTTTTTTTTTCTTTCAGATAATGGGCTTCAAGCCTGTGGACAGGAAGGAGAAAAAATCTTTAATAGCGATACCAGGCCCCAGACGGCAGCATACTTATAAAGTTATTAAAGTTAAAGTTATCATATTTGTGTTAATCACTTTCGTGATATCACAACTACTCAAACTCGCTTTACTAAATCTACGCTGAAACCGGGACTTGAACCACCGACCTCCAGGTTACAAGTCAGCTGCCTTATCGATGAAGCTACTGAGGTCGGTGCAGCACTGCAGCATACTTATGGATAGAATAGAATATTCTTTGTTTATACTGCCGAGGTTAGATTGAAAAGTACCTTTAGTCCGGCAGTCAAACAAGTCTTATGTATTTCATGAGTTCTTGTGAAGCCTGGTTATGTGAAAGTGGAAGGCCTTTCCATGAGTCTGTCCCCTGTAAGAGAGGAGAGCCATCTACAAAACACTAAAACCGTGCACTGGTAGTCAATTGGTTTTGAGGCTATTGCCAGCAGGTGCCCCCTTCAAATGGCCCAACAGGGGTGGATTGAGGGATCTTACAACAACAAAAAGTCAATTGGTTAACGCGCTAGTCTGGTAATCCAGGTAGCGTAGGGATCCGTTGGTTCGAATCCCACCCAGTGCATGAATAAATTTTTCCTCTTTAATTTGAGTTTGTGACCACATAATAATAAGACTCTGAGGGTTCGGTGTTAGAAAATGCTTTGAGCATTAACCTCGCCTGGTGGTCCTTCCACTAAAGAGTGATATTATTATTAATAGACATAATTTTCTCCTCACTTTGTTTTTCCTGTGTTTCAGCTCCATCAAGAAATCAAGAATTATAAAACCTCCCATCCCTTATCTCGAATCTGTGCTCCAATATCTGTGAGATATTTTCTGTTTTTTTTTTTTTTTGTGAACCGTTTTTCAGACTTTTTTCCTCCCTAATCAAACTGAATCTTTCTGAACGTTCCTTTGATTTGGTCCGAGTTGCAATCCCCTGTAAGAGACGAGAGCCTACGGTTCCCTAGCCTTCCACAAAACACTAAAACGTCCCACCCCTCCAATCGAATCTGTGCTCCAATATCTGTGAGAAAATTGAGATATTTTCTGTTTGTTTTCAGTGAACCGTTCTTCAGACTTGTTTCCTCTCCCTAATCAAACTGAATCTTTCTGAACGTTCCTTTGATTTGGTCCGAGTTGCAATCCCCTGTAAGAGACGAGAGCCTATGGTTTCCTAGCCTTCCACAAAACACTAAAACGTCCCACCCCTCCAATCGAATCTGTGCTCCAATATCTGTGAGATAATTGAGATATTTTCTGTTTGTTTTCAGTGAACCGTTCTTCAGACTTGTTTCCTCTCCCTAATCAAATTGAATCTTTCTGAACGTTCCTTTGATTTGGTCCGAGTTGCAATATTTGTTCTCCTTGCCGTCAGCTTTTCTCTTGCTCTCATCCGTCGTCACCCTTTCCTGCTGGACAAACCAGTCGGCGTAGCTGCACAGCTTCTGCTTCCATGGCTCTGTCGAACATGGAAAGAATATTTATTCAACTTTTGTACAGGTGAACAATACTAATAATAATAATGCTTTTTCTTTGTGTTATTATGCCACAATTTTGTGGGTAGCGCAGAATCATAGGACTTTACCACTTTAATTTACAATATCTTTTTTCGCCTGCTGGGAATCGAACCCAGGTCACCATGCGTGCAATGCCTAGCGCGCTAACTCACTCTGCCACAGTGACTACTTGAACAATGCTAATAATGATGGTGATAAATTCAATTTAAAAATACTTTCCTTATCTTCCTTATTATAAGATAAGGAAAGAAAGGGCAAAATTAATAGACAAATTCTATATCACAAGTCACTGCTAAGCGTCGGTTTTCCCTATTCTACACAGTACGCAATCCGTGCTTAGCGCCACAGAGGTATTACAAAAACGTCTATTAATTCCGCCCTAAATGTCGATGGCGCGTTGAATGCACCGGTTTTCCTAGAATCACCGAAAATAAGTAACGTCCAGCGAGATGAAGACTTTGTGATGCTGGCATTCTGGCCCAACCCAGGCTGGGTTTTTATTATTATTTTTTTTTTTTTTCAGGATAACATACACAAAGGTATTTTTTCTAAGCTAAAGCTTGTAAGAATTTTTGTGTTACTTTTTGTGTAAAATCTAAGGTTACTTGAGATTAATGTGGGTAGCAGGTTTGTGAGTTTACTGCGAATAGAAGGTAACACCCCCGTCGTGATATGATGACCATGCAGTTGAAAGCGATGTTAAACCAAAAAAAAAAAAAAAAAAAATCATCAATTTGCACTATCTCTGTCTCCTCTCCTCTCCAGCTCGAAATGGTCCCAATTACCATGCTATTATATTGTTCAACAAATTGCCCCTCATATCAGGGACAGGGACATCTGGGACATGCTACTAAAGTTATTTAAAACATATGTATCACTATTTTTTCTTAAAAAGGAGGCTTTTTATTCCTTAGAAAAATTATTGAGCTGGAGCTTGAGTGATATGGTCTAACTTACAATTTACTTAGTTCGTTACTTCTTATGTTCTATTATGTCTTTTCCTTCCCCTACCCCATTTCTGTATCTGTATTTGACTTGTGTAAACAAATTGTAAATTTGATGTACACCAATAAATACATCTTATCTTATCTTTCATAGTGTTCTACCTTGAATGTCCTGTAAGGAAGGAGCAGTGCCCCCGTACTCCTTGGGTATGTAATCCTGAGAGAAGTGTTTTGTCAGACTCGAATGTGAACTGTGCAGGAACCACTGAAATGATAGAAATAACACAAAATTTCAAATTCGAAACCTATCAAAGGGTTGGGTGGAAGAGATTGCCACAGGCAATAACCCCGCCCTTTTGGTAGGACATTAACTACATTCTCTTTTTTTTTGTTCTTGTATCTTTGCTTAATCTTATTGTTTTTCTTTATAATTTCATTATATTTTACTATATATGTATATATTTTTGTTCTAACTAATAAAGCTTACTATAATAATAATACTAATCAATTCGTCAGAATGTAAAGCGAAATTCAAAGCCAAAATCGGGATCACAAGTTTGAGTCAAAAATTACATTTATTTCCTATTTAATCCGACCTCAGTAGCTTGATCGATAAGGCGGCGGACTTGTAACCTGGAGGTCAGTGGTTCAAGTCCCGGTTTCAGCGTCGATTTAGTAAAGCGAGTTTCAGTAGTTGTGATATCACGAAAGTGATTAACACAAATATAATAACTTTCTTTTTTTTTCTATTTAACCCGCTATCAGTACAGTTGTAAGAGATTTCTCTCACAACCGTATACGTTACCGTGTACTGGATACGTTACAAAACCGAACCGTACTGATCCCGGGTTAAAACCATATCCAAAATCTAGACGTAAGTCCACTAACAAGAAAAACAAATATCAACTATTAAAATCAGGAACCTTCAAAACATTTTTTTTTTTTTGTCTCAGTAAACTCTAAAATTATTCACTGTTCATTGGAAAAACAATACTTTCTATACAACTTATTTATTATTATTATTTCGCAAAATCAATTGCCTTTTTTATTTAAAATATCATCAGTGACATGCTTGATAGTAAAAAAATTCTTCTACGTTTGGATATTATGTACCTATAATGCATCAGGATCTCTAGTAGTTTCAATACATCTTCTCTTGATCCGTATAATGCCCATCTCTATATATAAATGTCAAAGACACTCACTGACCACTGACCACTGACCACTGACTGATCATCGCTCTACAGCCCAAACCGTAAGTCCTAGGAAGCTGAAATTTGGTAGGTAGCTTCGTCTTATAGTCTAGATGTGCAATAAGACGGGATTTCTCGAAACTCCCACTACAACACCTGCCATTGGCGAAAAAGGATTTTTTGCTTTCACGGCCATGCCTCGGCCCGCAAAGCGGGCGACAGCCCGCTAGTATCTAATATAATTGATGTTCTGAAATGTCTTCGAAAATGTGTGGATCATTTTTCTTTCGGGATTTGAACCCGGAACGTCCGGGTCAGTAACCAATGCTCTTAACCACTGAGCCACTGAGTAATATTAACTCTGATCAAGTTTTTTTTTCTTACCCGGTTCCTCATTTTTGGCTTCATGAACATTTTGAAAAAGTTGACCACCTTCTCAGTCATGGCGCTACAGTTGACCAGGTGGATCTGGTGTAGCCGCTGAGGGTACGCCTCCTGTTAATGGGAAATGTTTGATTTAGTAGGTACTTCAGAACGGGACTAGAAGAACTCAAGTAGAAGCGTAACAAGTTTTTTTTTGACATTTTCATGTCTTTGCTCTGGCACATAACCAAAATTATGTGACGAAATTATGTAACGAAATTATGTAACGATATTATGTAACGATATTATGTAACGAAATATTGAATTGTAAAGGGAGAGAAGAGGGAAAGTGTGTGTCATGCGCACAATGGCGAAGTATTGAATTGTAGAGGGAGAGAAGAGAGAAGGTATGTGTCATGCGCACAATACGAAATTTGGTCAGTTGGGTTTTGGACCTTGAATAGTAAAGATGAAAATGTCCCAATGGTTGCAGACTCGTATGCAAGCGTTTTTTGACATTTTCATGTCTTTGCTCTGGCACATAACCAAAATTATGTGACGAAATTGTGTAACGAAATTATGTAACGATATTATGTAACGATATTATGTAACGATATTATGTAACGAAATATCGAATTGTAAAGGGAGAGAAGTCTTCTAATATCGGATATCGATATTATGGTTTCGATATTATCGATATACCTAATATCGATATTTTCGTTTCGATATTGCAACCCTAAGAGAAGAGGGAAAGTGTGTGTCATGCGCACAATACGAAATTTGGTCAGTTGGGTTTTGGACCTTGAATAGTAAAGATGAAAATGTCGAAATGGTTGCAGACTCGTATGCAAGCGTTTTTTTAAACAAAAATTTAACATTGCTTTCAACTGCATGGTCACATCAGTAGTCACCGTGGCAGAGTGAGTTAGCGCGCTAGGCAGTGTACGCATGGTGACCTGGGTTCGATTCCCAGCGGGGTAGGAATTTTTTTTGCAGGTCCAGGTCCACGCCTGACTTGTGGATCGAGAGGATGGCGTCCACGCATACCTGCGGGAGCGGGATGCATTCATTAGTGTCTTAGGGCGAAATTAATAATAATAATGAATAATAATATCGCCTTATTTATACTGCCCGATGAAGACTATTAAAGTCCCATTATTCGAGCAGTAAGCCCAAGACATATTATTATGTGGTAAAAATCCCAAATGGGATGATAACTTGTGTTGTCCCGGCTGGGTTTCGAACCCGCGACCTCTGGAATCTCTGGATTCACACAGTGCCGCCTTTACCACTGAGCTACCGGGACAGATTAGACAAATTATAGACTATTAGATAATAGACAAATTCTATATCACAAGTTATTGCTAAACGTCGGTTTTCCCTATTTTACACAGTACGCAATCCGTGACTTTAGCGCCACAGAGGTATTACAAACACGTCTATTAATTCGGTCCCTATTTTTCTCCGTAGCTAATGTATCTAATATTTTTTTGGTTTTAACGTCGCTTTCAACTGCATGGTCATGGTCATATCACTTATATAGTAACAAGTGCGCATTTGAAGAGTAGGTACACATTAAATAAGAGTAGTACACCGGACTTGTAACCTGGAAGTTGGTGGCTCAAGTCAGGGTTTCAGCGTGGATTTAGTAATGCGAGATTGAGTAGTTGTAACATCACGAAAGTGATTAACTCAAATATGATAACTTATTTATGATAGAATACCCTTGTCTAACAAACTAAAAACCTTCCGTAGAAATCTGGACCTCTAGCTGTCAATCAGAGAGATATGATAGAGTACCCCTGTCTGACAAACTAAAAACCTTCTTTCTTAACAACTTGAGTGCCAGACTGTTTTTTGAGAACTTTACTTCAGTGCCATGATACCCATGTGGGATCTCAATCCAGCCTGAAAACACTCAAAGTGAGACCCCATTTGGTTTCTCAGAAGATGTTTTTTTCATTCAAAAAAAAAAAAAAAAAAAAAAACTGTTCTAGCAGGCCATGAGTACCCGTATGGGGTCTCACACAATTCAGGTCTTATTTATAGGTAACGTTCATCTAAGATGCTGTAGAAATACAGTCTCAAAGTTTCAGATCGATCAGAGAAAAAAAAAAAAAAATGTCATGGCACGGTGGGCACGGACTGTCATTTTTCAAATTGGCACTGAAGTGAAGTTTCATGAGTACCCATTTGGGATTTCATGGCACTCAAGTTGTTAAAAAACTTTCCCTAAACAAAACTCACCTGACTGCTGGAGTAAAGGGACTTTTCAGTCTTACCTCGGCAGTATAAACAAGGTATATTCTATTCTATTCTATTCTATTCTATTCTATTCACCTGTGCAGCGAGCAGCACTTTCTTGGTGGTGGGCGAGGCCAGCCGGGACAGGTGTCTCATCTCCAACGCGCCCACATCCCACACAAAGATGTCTCCTCTCAGGAGGGGCTCCTCTAGGATGCGAATGTCGGAGACCATCAGGATGGTGCGGACCAGAGAGGCGAAGTCGAAGTCGCCCGCGATGCTGTGGTAGATGATGCGACAGCCGTCCGGCGACAGCCTGGGCAGAGGTGCGATGATCCTGGAGACAAGGTCAAGGGTTGGGTTGAAGAGATTGCCACAGGCAATAACCCCGCCCTTCAGGTAGGACATTTCTCTCTTTTTTTCCTTCTTGTATATTTGTTTAATCTTTTTGTTTTTCATTATATTTCATTGTGTTCTACTGTATATATTTTTGGTTCTACCTAATAAAGAAAAAAAAAAGTGGTTAAGACGCCAGTCTGGTAATCCAGGTAGCGTAGAGATCCTTTGGTTCGAATCATTATTATTATTATAGAAAGCTTTATTAGGTAGAACAAAAAATATATACAGTAAAATACAATGAAATTAAAAAGAAAAACAAAAAGATTAAGCAATGATACAAGAACAAAAAAAAAGATAATGAAGTTAATGTTTATTATTATTATAGTAAGCTTTATTAGGTAGAACAAAAAATATATACAGTAAAATACAATGAAATTATAAAGAAAAACAAAAAGATACAAGAACAAAAGAAAATGAAGTTAATGTCCTACCTAAAGAGCGGGGTTATTGCCTGTGGCAATCTCTTCCAAACAACCCTTTTAAGACGCCAGTCTGGTAATCCAGGTAGCGTATTATTATTATAGTAAACTTTATTAGGTAGAACAAAAAATATATACAGTAAAATACAATGAAATTATAAAGAAAAACAAAAAGATTAAGCAAAGATACAAGAACAAAAAAAAAGATAATGAAGTTAATGTCCTACCTAAAGGGCGGGGTTATTGCCTGTGGCAATCTCCTCCACTCAACCCCTTTAAGACGCCAGTCTGGTAATTCAGGTAGCGTAGGGATCCGTTGGTTCGAATCAGTGCCGGATTAAGGCTGCGCGGGGCCCTTGGCATTTTCAAGGCGCGGGGCCCCAAAATTGTACTGAGTTTTTCTAAAATACTATTTTTAGAACCTTGAAACCGAATCCAAGTGTCCTGAGCACCAATCCATAATAGTATCCAAAACGACGTTTTCGAAATGCATTTCGAAAATGCCCTTTTAATGGTACATACTAGAATTGCACGTCTTGAAAAAACAATCCAAAACATCATTAATAAGTAAATTTGACGGCGCCGCAGGCGAAATTTTTGCACAGTTATGGGGTAAAGTTTGAGACAAGGAGATCCGCTGTCACCCGTACTCTTCAATCTGGTACTGAAGAAAATTAGCAGGGAATTTGAGAAAACATTGGAAGAGGAAGGGTTCAGAATGGGTAATAAGAAAATTGTAAATTAGCTTATGCAGACGACATTGGATTGATGGCTGAAACAAAAGAAGATCTCCAGAAAATGGTCAGAAGCTTTGGTAGTATTGCAAGAAAAGTTGGCCTAAACATAAGCTTTGAAAAATCCGAGTACATGAGTGTCCAACGTGAAAATGATACATCTCCCCTAGTAGTCAATAATCAAATATACAAAAAAGTTGAAAATTTTAAATATCTTGGGAGTATACTAAACCATCAAAATGACAAATCACAAGAAATAGCAATGCGTATAAATTCAGGAAACCGTGCATACTTTTCTCTTCAAAAAGTCTTCAAAAAGAAGTCCCTCTCAAAGAACTTCAAAATCCTATATCAAAGCAACATCATTCTTGTGATATTATGTATATGGCTCAGAAGCTCTCACTTTTAGAACTGAAGATGAGAACAAGTTGATGATTATTGAAAGAAAAATCCTTCGAAGAATTTTCGGGTCATATTTGATACCAATACCCAACAATGGAGAATTTTGAAAAACCGTGAAATTTATGAGAGATTTGCATACCCAAATATCGTACAAGTTATGAAAAACCGAAGAATGAAATATGCAGGTCATGTCGCTAGGATGGAAGAACAAAGATTTCCCAGAATTGCTCTTGTTGAAGAAGTAGAAGGAAGGAGATTACAAGGTAGACCAAAGCTCAGATGGAAGGATAACATTGGAAAAGATGCCCAAGAGATGGGAATTGATCCCTGCAGTTGGGAGGAAGCAGCACAACAACGTCTGGTTTGGAGACAAGCTGTTGAGCAGACTTATGGTCGCCCAGGCCCTAGTCACGGATAAGTAAGTAAGTAAGTATGGGGTAAAGTACCTACTCGGAAAATAGATACAAAAAAATCTGGTGTAAACATCACACGACTTTCCTTATCCCCCAAAAAGAAGTCGAATTCCGCCACTGGTGACTCAACGGGAACGGATAGTTAAAAATCAGTGCCAAATTCGTAATCAGCACCTTAAAATCATTGGATTTGATATGTCGCAACCCCCATCTGGGGTAAATAATAAAAAAGTTAGTCCAAGCGGGTCCCCCCAAAATACCGGTAAATTGAGGCCGGGTTCCAAAAAGTTCAAGATATCAAAAAAATGATGAGAATAGACCCCTATTATTTTTTTAATCCGAGAAAATGTTGTTCTCTAGCTTTTTTTGTATCTTTAACCAATTTAAAGAAGCGGCGCTTGCGGCTAATATTTGCGGCCCTGCGGCCGCAGAATGCGGCCGATTTCAACCAAAAGTTTCATGGTTCGTCTGGTGTATAAAATGAAGTACCATACCAAATTTCAAGTCTCTAGCTCTTACCGTTCTCGAGATATCCTGTTTACACACACACACAGACAGACAGACAGACAGACAGACAGACGCACGGACCAATGGCTGAAAACAACTTTTTTGGTATCCTGAGGCTATGATTCGTCCAGAAATGTGAAAAACTGGGTAGGTCAAATTTTCGACGAATACAATACTTTCCTTATTATAGATAAGGAAAGTAAAAATATAGGTACAGGGTGTCCCGTATACAGATGCAAATATTTTGAGGGTAGGTTCAGCCCACCGTGGACTATCATATGAGCGAAACTTGCAGTGGGGCATTTTGCTTCTTTAAGAGTTATGGCCAAATCTCTGTTTTTCCCGCAGGTCTAGAGGTCACTTGGATCGATGCACGTTTTTAAAGAAATGATAGCCAGTAAGTAATTTTTGACTTCATGTATGGATAGTCATGCATATTTCCCTTGAAATGCAGTTGGTTCCATAAAAAAATATTGAAAGACCAGAGATATTTAATCATAAGTTCAATACTTTTCCAAAATTTGATTTTTCCCTGTTTTCCCTTTTGTGAATTTAGAGTACTTTTACAATTGCAATTTTGCGTATCATTAGTTAAAAAAATACCCTATTATGTTTAGTTTTATAAAAAAGAAAGCTCATTTATATTACTTTAAAGATCATGGAACGCAGTACACACAAAGCTCAAAAAACACTTCTGAATCATGATGGAAAATTCAAAGTTGGCTGAATTTTAATAGAATTGGCTCGTAATTTGAGGTATAAATACACTGCTCTGGGATGTTTAACAGAGGGAAATTGATCATTCACAGTGGTCGGTCGGTGTGAACTTTTATGTGAATGGGGTTACGGAATCACATAGTTATCATGAGGAAAAATGAGAGAGGCTGCAACGAAAGCAGCAACCAGTGGTGTAATTATGGAAAAAGAATATACATGGAGAAATACTCTGCGCTACCAACAAAAATTATGATTTTATTTTTAGAAGTAAAATTAAAAATATCATTTTTGTGTTTATCACAATCATGATATCAAAAACATAACAAATAGTGCCGAAAATTAACCTTGGGTAAAACTCGAACATCCAACCTTAAGGTTACTATTATTATTAATACTTTATTTTTATTTTATAAACAATTGGACCAAGCTTTATTTACATTTTTTTACAATGAACATGGTAACAATTTGTGAAATAAATATAAACAAAGACTGATCAAGGGTGGTGATACATGTTTGTAGTTTATTGATAAACAACAAACATGATACATTCTGCAACACAGGACATGAAATGAAAAGAACCCAAAAGAATATGTAGCGAACCAAGGGCGAGGTTTAAAGCTTGTGGCTTTCTCTTCCACCAAACAAATTGATCGCCTTGTTATTTTAACTATTAGATTTGATTGATAATAGTTGGTTAATAGAACTATTTGTACTCAGAAAATTTTCATTTATAACTTGCAGTGGGCACAAAAATAGTCACACAGACCGCTTCAGGCTTCGAGTGTTCTTCAAAATGCAATAGCGCCCGGATTCAAAATTTGAAAGATGTGTTTCTCTCCTTCTGGTGCCGTTTGATAAGGCGTATCTCATTCGTTCCTTCACGCGTCTGAAAGAACTTTGTATTTATTGAAACAAAATAGCAAAGGGTATTTTTTTACCTAGTGATACGCAGAATTGCAATTGTAGAAGTACTCTAAATTCACGAAAGGGAAAACAGGGAAAAATTGAATTTTAGAAAAATATTGAACTTATGATTAAATATCTCTCTGGTCTTTCAATATTTTTTCATGCAACCAACTGCATTTCAAGGGAAACATGCATGACTATCAATACATGAAGTCAAAAATTACTTACTGGCTATCATTTCTTTAAAAACGTGCAACGATCTAAGTGACCTCTAGACCTGTGGGAAAAACAGGGATTTGGCCATAACTCTTTAACGAAGCAAAATGCCCCACTGCAAGTTTCGCTCATATGATAGTCCACGGTGGGCTGAACCTACCCTCAAAATATTTGCATCTGTATACGGGACACCCTGTATATCTCCCTTGCCTTTATCCCATATTAGCTTATGTTGCTTTTGGGGTCGGCATTGTTCAACCTCATGGTTGAGGTTGGTAGGGTGGAGCACGTTTTTTATGGCTGGATGCCCTTCCTAACGCCAACGATTCTATTTGATTTAACGTCCTGGATTAGGACGGGGTTTTACCCTCCATTCGCTGGGAATCGTACCAGCTACCCACATTAACCTCACCCAGCCTGGGTAGGGCCGGAAATAGCAGCCTCACGTGTTTGGATGGAACAGAATTTTCTTCGAAAAGTCTGCCCCAGCCGGGAGTTGAACTCGGGAACTCTGGACTACGGGCAGTAGTCATAACCATTACGCCACGGAGGCTGTATTGATACAAGCTACAAACAAATATCTTGAAAAAAAACATTAAAAGCGTCTGAGACGACTATAATGAAGATCATTGGTTAAGATGTCGATAAAGTCGATCAGTGAGCACTCAGAAGACACTTTATGGGTTTGATGGCAGAGATTACCGAAGGCGATAATCACGTCCGTCAATATTACTCTTTTCAAATACGAGTAATTATATAATACTTATATATTATATAAAGAACCGCAGGCAATAGGTATAGAGATCTACCTATTTTCATATACGTGGTCGATTTTAAGGGGGCCCCGTGGTTTTTCTTATAATATTTTGCTCAACTGGCTATGATTTTATTTAATATTAAAATCCAGAAAAACCGACTTGAAGACCATTCAAAAACATTTATAATGTGGGTAAGCTGCCCGAAACGCGGGGTCCCCAAAACTGCGGGGAACTTGGCATCTACCGCAATTGCAGTATAGGTAATCCGCTAATGTCTATGTGTTTGATTCGAGAAGTAGATAGTTATAGGGGGCCCCACGCCTTTCTTCAATTTATGTAGGTACTTTGCTGTGAGTATGTGTTTTTTCCCCTTTTATTTCTTCTTCTCACTCATTATCCAAAAATACCTAGTGCAAGCTTTTTAAAAACTCATAATATCTAGTGTAAGCTGCGCGGGGCCCCCTAAAGCGCGGGGCCCTTGGCATCTGCCAAATCCGCCATATGGGTAATCCGGCACTGTAGCCGCTAGATATTTTCTACCACGAAAATGGACAACTAGTTTTACTTAATTGTTTATCGTTATCTTCTTCTTTTACAGGTCCGCTTATCGTTTCTAAATAATTGATTTTTGGTAAAATAAATGACTATTATTCATCGCAACATAGGCTTTTCAATGTGACAAATTATAACAAATGTGTTTCTTTGTCTTATTCTTATTATATCACAATTTTTAGTAGGTAGCGCAGAATTATAGAACTTTTTCAAATCTTTCAATATCCTAATATCTTATTTTGCCTATAATTTCGCCACTGGTCGCTGCTCATATTAGAGCAGCTACTCATTTTTCCTAACGAGGAATGAGTGGACCCCGAACACCCAAGAACAGAGCAGAAAAAACCTGTCCGGCTGGAGATCGAACCCAGGTCACCGGGCGTGGAATGCCTAGCGCTAGACTTAAATCCAAACCCGTGCTGACCGGGTGGCAGGTCGAGCATGCTACCGATAGACAAAGATGTCTTCTATAGAAACGGACGGAAAATGCACTAATTAAATTAATACTTGGAAACTTAAACATAGCCAGCGTCGATGGCATGTTGAATACACCGGTTCCCTTCAGAACACCGAAGTTAAGCGACATCCAGCGAGGTTAGAACTTGGATGGGTGACCATTCAAATTCTAATTCTCGTGACGCTGGCTTTTCCTGGCCCCACTCAGGCTGGGTGAGGTCAATGTGAGTAGCAGGTTTGTGAGTTTCCTGCGAATGGAGGGTAAAACCCCCGTCGTAATATGACCATGGCAGTTGAAAGCGACGTTAAACCCCACTTAAAAAAAAAAAAAAATCAGGCGTATCCTTCATTTTCTCTTTTTCAGACAAATCAAATAGGCCTAAATCGATAGTCACAGTTAAATAATCAAATTTGGCAACAGAAAAAGTTCGTATGGTCATTCACGGGTACAGGGAAGTGATAATGTTCCTACCGTGAACAGAAAATTTATGCACAAGAAAACTCATTTTGGCTCTCCTGTAAAATTTTGAAAATGTGGTTTACGCCTCTTTGTATTGTCAGAGGCGAATTGATCAACCGTTTTCTAGTTAACCTGTAATTGATGGATTTGTTGGACAAGTTTGTAAAAGCTGATAGATGCATCAGCAGTACCGTTGGCTCTTCTTCGGCTCTGGGAAGAGGTTGCATTTAGTTACAGTCAAGATTGCCCTTCAAAGTTTAATGGAATTAAAAAAAAAAATTCGAGTATTTATTACATTAAATTATTACAGATTTTAAAATTGTAGACTGGCACCCTTTCTCAAAATTAAAAAAAAAAACTGTGTTGA
Organism: Bactericera cockerelli; assembly: GCA_024516035.1. Classification (NCBI taxonomy): domain Eukaryota; kingdom Metazoa; phylum Arthropoda; class Insecta; order Hemiptera; family Triozidae; genus Bactericera; species Bactericera cockerelli. Next base: position 11,214,491 of record CM044962.1, on the reverse strand, counting down.
AAAAGGGCAAAGTAAAAGTGCACTGAAAAATACGTTAGATAATTTTAGAATCAAAAAACACTTAATGGTTGTGTTTTGAACTTAAGAAAATTCAACATTTAAAAAAATGGATTATCTACATTACGACATTCACAACAAGAATAAGATAGGTCAAATAGGACATTCCCATATCTAAGTTATGGTGCGCTGTAATAGCCGAAAACTCCTACTGAAGGGAAGATCTTCTGTAAAATTATATTTCGAAATGAACATTGCAAAAGAAATGTCCGAAAAGTGCTACCACAATTCTTTTTTTTTTTTTTTTTTTTTTTTTTTAAAGTTTACGGAACAAGTTCCATTTGTACAAAATCTTAAAATTAAATAAAAGATAATTTTAAAATCATAAATCTTAGCTAGATTTTACAATTCTAAAAATGGCCAAAACTACTTACCAACTAGTAAAACCAAACAGACCAAAGTATGAAGTCAGAAATGAAACCATTTCATCCTTTGTACAGGAAAAGACATCGACTCCAGCACCGCTGATTATATTACCAAGATTTTGAATTCTATTCATGGGACAATGTTGGGCTTGGTTTGTGTGACATTTATTATTTTTGAATATATGATGTGTAATCTTGTATTACGTGTGTTCATTTTGAAGTTTATTTTGCTTAATAAATCAGGAGCATTTATTTCGTTTCTTAGTAATTTAAATAGGAATATAAAGATCTCCTGTGTTCAAGACTAATAATATTATTGGTTTCCATTTTTTCCAAATAATTGTGATTTTCTATTTTTAAGTGAAGTTTATATGCCAGAATACGTAAAAATTTATGTTGGACAGCCTCTAGAGATTTTTTATGAATTTGATATTGGGGAGACCATAGTACAGAGCAGTACTCAAGACCAGATCGAACGTAAGCATAATATAGGGATTTTAAAGTATTTGTATTTCCGAAGTCTTGAGTATGTCTGTACAGGAATCCCAACATGCGAAGAGCTTTGCTCTTAATATTCATGTAGTGGGTGTTGAATTTAAGGTTCTGACTAAATGTCACTCCCAAGTCTTTGACTTCGTTTACTCTGCTTATGATAGAATTAGCGAGTGTGTACTGGTGTAAATACGGATTTTTATTAGTGTGATAAGTCAATACCATGCATTTATCCAGATTTAGATTCATGATATTATCTTGGCACCAGCAGTGCAGCCGTCGTAATACCTCCTGTAATATCAGCACGTCAGCAGGGCTACGCACTCTCATGGCAAACTTAAAATCATCAGCGAATAGCCAACCCGTGACCTCAGGTGGTAGTATAAGTACTATGTCGTTAACAAAGCAAAGGAATAGGATGCTTGACAAATGTCCGCCCTGGATACAGCCTGAGGGTACGTCGATTAGTTCTGATTCGCTGGTTACATTATTATAATTAGTGCCCATGGATTTCAAATTTACTGTTTGAGTCTGATTGCTGTGAAAAGTGTCGAGCCAATCTAGTAGAGAGCCGTGAATACCGAGACATTTAAGTTTAGATATCAAAAGATTATGATTGATTCGGTCGTAAACTTGCTGAAATCTGTGTAGATACAATCCACCTGGTTACCATCATCAATTGCATTTGAAACAAATTCCGTAAAGGAGACTAAATTAGAGGTAGTGGATTTATGTTTGAGAAAACCATGTTGTTCATTCTTCTGTTATATTTGCTGTAATTTTATTTTCATTTGGCTCTCAATAGTAAAATGATAACAATGATATCGCCTTACGAATATTGTCCCACTAGGACAAAAGCCAAGGCCCATTATTCATGCAGTAAACCTAAGCATAATGTAGTCAAAATCCCAAATCAGTATCAGTATAAACAGAAAAGAGAGAAGTTGTACTAGATGTACATGAATATCAGAACATACCTGGACAGCTGTTTCGAGCTTATTTGGTCTCTTCAGCAGGAAATAATTCTGATTATCCATCTGATCAACTAACCTCTCTATTTTATGCACTTTAATCAGTATAAACAGAAAAATGGGAGGACAATTTGTCATGTACTGTAAATATGTATTGTAAAACAAATCACACCAATAAATGAGACTGCCTTTAGACCGTAAGAGTAAAGGATTTCACAGCCTCTTTGAAAAAATAGAATACAGCCTCAAACATTTTTTTAATCGGTTAAACAGAACTATGTGGACGAGTGATAAGTTCTACAAGAATACACCTATTCCACCCAGGTTCCAGTATCACGTTCATAGTGTATCCCCCCAAAAACACCACTTCGTGGTTAAAAAAAGAAGAACGCCTCACTCAAAGAATGATTATAATTAGCTAAAAATAAATGATATCAAATTGAGAACACCTTGTCCCCTCTCTTTCTATATCTCTACACTTCTCTCTGAATTTATTCCTCTTATGTTTAGCTTTATTTATCCTTTCTAGGGGTCATCCAAAACTTGATTTCTCTTTAAATTTACTTGTTGCACGGCAATAAAAAATGGCGGTCGGAGCATGATTTTTCTGAATTTATTTGATTTGAATCGAGAAAATTACAGCGCGACCGCCATTTTTTATTGCCGTGCAACAAGTAAATTTAAAGAGAAATCAAGTTTTGGATGACCCCTAGAAAGGATAAATAAAGCTAAACATAAGAGGAATAAATTCAGAGAGAAGTGTAGAGATATAGAAAGAGAGGGGACAAGGTGTTCTCAATTTGATATCATTTATTTTTAGCTAATTATAATCATTCTTTGAGTGAGGCGTTCTTCTTTTTTTAACCACGAAGTGGTGTTTTTGGGGGGATATCAGTTCTTTTTGTACGAAAAATATAGGTTCATACACTACTGAAACATTAGGAATGACAAAAGTAAATAAGCTGGGAAAATGTGAATGTACCAAGTTGTCTTTTTTAAGATATAGTTTTAGCAGTACGTATTTAATTTTTCTAATGTCAATATGTATTTGGGTCACAGATTTGGCCCCCTAAGTCCCCAAAGTGAGTAAATCTCTATATATAAAACAGAAAAAAGGACTACCTACCTACCTACCTACCTACCTACCTACCTACCTATGTTTGTTTGTTTGTCCGGAGTTGTTTAGCCAAAACGGTAAGAGATAGAGAAAAATGTCTCAGAATTGACCCCCCCAAAACCATTATCGCTTTGTCCAGAAAAATTATAAAAAGTTCAAAAAGGCATTGCTGTCCAGCAGTACGGCCATGCCTTAGTAAATTTGAAAATTAGTACCGTTGCAAAGCACGGGCAAACGGCTAGTAATATATAAATTTGCAATGCAAGATCTTTTGATTCTATTCTCCACATGATTAGGTTTATCTTTCAATGCTAAATAGACCTCGGAGCCTCCTATGAGGGACACTAAAACACCTGGATTTACAAATGCCAAAGAAATTAATTTGTAATCACCTTATCAAGGTGAGGTAATGAGTTCTCTCCCGTTGACCTTTTCTTACCCGAATTCTCTCCGGCTTGTTGCAGGGGTCACCAGTATATCTCTCCCGGAAATAAGACCATGCTTTTTTACATTAGGTATTTAAGAAAATGAAAACTATAAAATTATCATTTTTATATAAGAATGGGCCTTTTATAAGGAAATCTTTTAAATCTCTAACTAATGAAAGGCAATGCCTTCAGTTTTTAGTAGAGTTAGGTAAAATACATAGAAGGCCATGCCTCAGGAATATAGTACATAGGGTTAAGGATAATACATAGAAGGCAATGCCTCGGGATTATAATAGGGTTAGGTAAACATATAGAAAGCCATGCCTTGGGTTTATCATAGGGTTAGGAAAAATACATAGAAGGCCATACCTCATGTCAATATCAATGATTCCTAGGTGTTTGGATTATAATTTTTATGCTAGGCCTAAACTATGTAGGTATAAAATCAGGTAAAAATGCAAGCGACGCGACGGGAGACAATTTGGTGTTGATAAAACCATGAGCGGGAGAGAACTCGGTTGTGAAGTCCCTTATCAATACCTCAGTACCTCACGAGGTATGAGTGTACCCCGGACATAATGGACAGAGAAAAAATAAACTTCCCTCAAGTGGATCGAACCCAAGCCTAGTATGCAGAGTATGCTACCAACTTGGCCAAAGTCACTACTTTGTCACAACTTTTAGTTTTTTTATTTATTTATTTCATGAAAGTTCTTGCGGAGAGATTGGCTGAAAAGATGGGAATGAATTATAGAAGAATGATGGGATACGTGAGAACAAGAGTTGGATTAAGTATTGTAAGAGCGACAAGCATGTGTGTACGAGGGACAAGAAGAAGATACAGAAGTGGAGAGTCATTATTAGGATTTGAGTAAAAGAGAGGGACAATTTATTTATTTATAAAAATAAAATAAAAAATATTAAGATTTAGTAATGTTCTCCCTTTAGTGAGTAGTATCGACATTATGAGAGCTACATTATTCATCATATTTTATCTCCATCCAACCATGATTGTCCAAAATCAATCTCGTAATGCCGCCACAGGTCATTGTCCAATTCTGCAACTACTAAAATTTTCCTCGCGAGGGTAATGAGGTCGTCATGAAGATCAAATATAAAGATCGGAAAAACAAAACAACGTTGAGCCCAAATTGAAAATATAGAGCTAAAAAATTTCGTCCCCGCGAGGATTCGAACCCATGCTGACTGGGTGGCAGGTCGAGCATGCTACCAATAGACAAAGTTATCTTCTACAGAAACGGACGGAAAATGAACTAAATTAATACTTGGAAACTTAAACTTTAAAATTTTGCAGTGAGAGAGCGAGGTCATCTCGAAAAATACATACTGGCCAAGATCTGACCACTAAGCTAAGGATTCGAAGGTACCTACCCGCCAAAGAAAATGAAAAGGCCACCAGGTGCCACCCAGTGGACCGGATGAAGGAATAAAATCAATAAATTTGGTATCTGCTCATCAAGATCTTTCATTTGATACCACTTAAGACTAGTATTATCCTTCAATTCCCGATTTGGGCTCCCAAAACCCGAGGCCGCCCAAATGGGCCGCCCGCTTATAATTTAGAATTTTTTTTTGGTCCGGGCTCATCTCCATTATATCTTGATCACTTTAGACACCTCACTTAATGTTCAGTGCCAAGTTAAAGACACGAAGTCGGGTCTCAAAGAATCCGTATGAAAAAAAACAGAAAAAAAAAAAAAAAAAACAAAATTATGAATCTTTTCATGTCTTTCACGATTGTTGGGGGGTCTCGAAAATAGGGTTCCCGGTGGCCTAGGAAGTCAAACAAAGAGTCAAATCAACTTTTTTTTCAACGTAGAGCCCATTTTTGCAATAAAAATCGCGATTTTTGAAATTCATGTTGCACTTTTCGCTGGCTGAAAGTACATGAAATGCATGGGAACTATGTTTTCCGTAACCTTACACTCTGCCGGGCTGTCTCTTTCTTTGTATAGGCGTTCTTCACACCTCGGCCGAGGTGTTTGATTCGCAATATTGTGTTTCTTTAACAATGTGCACCGTAAACCGTGCACCAGTAGTCAAGTGGTCAACGCGCATGTCTGGTATTTTTTTTTTTTTAATTTACGGTTCCCATGGGGACCCAATATACAAAGTAATGCCAGTTAGCGTAGGAATCCGTTGGTTCGAATCCCACTCAGTGCATGAATTTTTTCTCATTCGAGTTTGTGAGCACATAATAATGAGACTATGAGGGTTGGGTGGAAGAGATTGCCACAGGCAATAACCCCGCCCTTTAGGTAGGACATTATTGTTATTTTCTTTTTTTTTACTTATTTATTTTGTCATTTGTTTGTTTTTTTTTCTCTCCTTCTTTTCTTAATTTTATACTGTTGCCTGTTTGTCCTCCTAATAAAGCTTAAAAAAAAAAAAAAAAAAAAAAAAAAAAAAATTAACTCCAGGTGGTAGTAAGTGCTCTGAGCATTTACCTTCCATTAAATGGTGTTATTATTATTATTCCTCGTGGTTTTATTCTTGAGTCACAAATATGCTGAATCACCCTGTATATAAAATACGAAGTTGCGAAACCACAGTGAATGATAAATATATCTTAGTAAAAGTAACAAATCTACGACGTTTCATCGTCTTAAAAAATCGCGTCCTGACTGCTCAAAAAGACACATTTTTCGGGCAAAACCAAAAAGTAGTGTTTTGTGAAATTGGTATAAAAAATTTCAAGTTCTTGGTGAAAAACCGCAACAATATTGTAAATTCAAAGAAAAATTCTCAGTCACCTGTCCTATTTTTATCCTTTATCGATGTTACTTAATGTTAGAGACATAAGGATTCACGCGTGCACTTTACGGGCTTCAAAGGACATGAATACTAATTTCATCGAAATCTGTTGAACAGTGAAGATTTGTATAAATAACATACATATACACACACATACATACCTACAGAATTAGTTTGTAGATATGGATAATAAAAAAATCCCAAGGAAATTTTAGAAACACAAAAAAAAAGACAAACCAAAAAATTCCTTTTTGTGTTTAGAATCTTTATTTTTGATCAGTTCATTACAGATCACGGGTATCTTCTTTTAATTCAGAAGGTTGCTATATTCTCCTTCTAACATCCTGTCTCCCATTGATCTTCGGCCATTCTCTTGCATTCTTCAAAGTTGGTGTGTTCATACTGTTCATTCAGTCCAAGATGTTGTCAATCTCTTCCTCGCCTTCCATCTACTTTGTCTTCAACATGTCCTGCGCGTATCTGAATTTTTGAAACTTGAATATCTGAATTCATGTTCCACTGCTTTGGACTCAGATGTTGTGAGTCCAGTCGGCCTCCTCATCACCCCTTGTAGCCGATCCCTAACCTCCAGTTAGTTGGAACACGAATTTCCAAGATGTTACAATTAATTCTTCTTCTTATTTTTGAATATTCCTTTACCGAAATTTTTGATTTTGTAGGTGTAGTTATTTAATGTGTAGACGTCAAATTTATCCTTGCAGAGAATTTTGACTGTAGTGTGTCATAACTTATTATTTGTGTTCACGAAAATTTCATTTTGCATATAATTTTGATATTGGTGGGTGTAATAACTTAGTTTGTGTTAAGACGAAAAATTTCCATTGCCGGTAATTTTGATATATAGTGGTGTGTTAACTTGGCTCGTGTGAACAACAAATTTCTTCTTGCGCATAATTTTGATGGTGGTGTTTATAACTTGGCTTGTTTCGCTGAAAATTTTGTCTTGCAGATAATTTTGATACATGTATAGTGGTGAGTTGACTTGGCCTGGTGTGTACTTGCGCATAATTTTGATTGTGATTGAACTTGGTGAGGGATCATATGTGTTTAACGCCGTCGATCATACGGCCTCCTTAGTCGCCTTCTACGACAGGCGTGGAGATACCGAGAGAGTATTCTATCACCCCCCTCTCAGGGTGGAATCTTTTCTTTAGTAATACAAAGTGTAGTCTACAATCCGTATGATCCATTCCCTTTGTTCGCTTTCTTTTTTGATTTTCAAATATGCTTCCCAATATCGTGATTTGGGGTTGGGGCAGGCTTTCTTGCGTATTCTTTTTATTCTCTCCTCTTCCTTTTTACGTTTAATTGATTCATCTGTGAGTTATAAAAAAAATATAATTATACATATGTACAACGTAGTCAAAATAAAATAGGTTGGTAAACATACATAATACCTTCATTAAATTTAATGTTTTAGCATATAATTAAATACCATTTTGATGTATGAGAGAAACGTACAACAAAAATCGAAAAGTAGACACTTTGAAAGCGCCCAAGAAAACGTTTGATTCAAGAAAACCTATAGTAGAAGTTTAGTTGAAAATGTGATGATATGATTTAACGTGACATATCATAAAATTCTGATTTGATTTAACGTCCTGATTAGGAAGGAAGTTTTACCCTCTATTCGCTGGAAATCGTACCAGGTACATTAATCTCACCCAGCCAGGGTAAGGCAGGAAATGCCAGACTCACGTATTCGTGTATCAATTATTGATTTTTAAAAAGAAGATGAATCTGAAAAATTCTAGGAAGGTCATAACTGTCATAAGCCTTTAACCAAAGTAATCTTCAAAAACCAGCCATGATTAATAGAATTATTTTTAAAAAAAATGAAACACACACAATTTGAAACTTTGTCGTAAAATATACCTGTATAATTATATCTGTGAAAATTGTTTAAAAGAAAACACAGAAAATGTTGTTCTTCCTTATGAATTGTCAATTTATTAACCCACTCTTTGAAAAAGTTGAGGACGTTTTGAAATAAATAAATTATTAAAATTTCTATGATTTTTACAATATTAAATATTTACCTGTTCGTTTGCCTGATTTTTTAACCAAGGTTTTAGTTTTCGCCAATGACAAATAAATTATTTATATAAATATCTATGATTTTTACAATATTAAATATTTACCTGTTGGTTTTTTGACTGATTTCTTAATCAAGGTTTTGGTTTTGGCCACTGATGTTTTTCGGCGCAGGTGAGGCTTGATGGACTTTGGCTTGATGGACTTGGGCTTGATGGACTTGGGCACCATTGGTTTCGTGCTTTTTTTGATCTTCGGTTTTGTCTTTCTTATTTTCTCTGGGTTCCGCATATTGACGATGGCTTGTGTACGCCGAACATCCATCGTTCAAAACGAAGCGAAATCAAAACTTAACTGTTCTAAATTAGGAAACGATAGAAGTACCAAAACAATTTAGGTCACGAGAAATTTTCAGAATGAAATATTTTTATCATTTTTTAAACAATTGCACTATATTTTATGAGCCAAATTTTAATTGTTGCCCATAACAGCCAAATTATACACACACGGAAAAAAACATTCTTTGGAATCTTTCTTCAGTTTTTCCTTCATTTTCAATATTCCGCAGATAGGTAATAGCGATTGTTAAAAAGTATTGTTTCATTTTCACATAATAATTAAAGATAAACTCCCCCAACGAAACAAATTTGAAATAATGATATACCTACTTACGTGAAAATTTCAAATCAAGGTGGGATGAAAATTTTATTCAGTAGGATTGTAGTAGGTCTTAGGAAGCAGAGATAGGGCCATGCCTCGGGTGTAAAGTAGGGTTAGGAATATACCTACATAATCATAGGGACATGTTTCGGGTGTAGACTAGGGTTCGAAAAATGTATATTAGGGCAATGCCTTGGATATATCACTGTATCTCCGAACTGGTAAGTCCTAGGAAGCTGAAATTTGGTAGGTAGCATTGTCTTATAGTCTAGATGTGCAATAAGACGGGATTTTTCGAAATTTCTACTACAACACCTGCCATTGGCGAAAATGGACTTTTTGCTTTCAAGGCCATGCCTCGGCCCGCAAAGCGGGCAACAGCCCGCTAGTTTATAATATATATAAAATGATCAGTCATTCAGTGACTTTGACATTTATATATTAAGATGTGTACAATGTAAGTTAAAAGTTAATTTAAAAAAAAAGTTAGGAAAAAAAATTAGAATATTATGTTAGAAAATTGTCTGATAGATTTGATGGATATGCTGTGCGGGAATGGCAACCATTTTGCGGGAATGGCAACCCATTTTCACTTTCTATTACTTACATAGTTATAGAAAATACCTATTTTTTACGGTCGTTTTTTTTTCTTTTAAAACTGAGCTGATAACATTTTTGGAGGAATAAGACTCTCTTGATTTCAAAGAAATAAGTTATCAAATGTTCCATTCGTATATCAAGGACAATTAACACTGTGATCCAATTATTGTGACCAGTTGATGTTATTATATCCACCGTACGAACTAAACCTCACTCAGCCTGAGCTGGGCCGGAAATGCCAGCCTCACGTGTTCAGGAGGAACAGATTTTCTTTGAAAAGTCTGCCCTAATCGGAAATGGAACTCGGCATCACTAGACTACGGGCAGTAGTCACAACCGTTACGCCACGGAGGCTGGCTTGGGGAAATTTACATGTGTGACCTTTTTTTTGGTTGGGCAAGTTACCAACTTTTTTCTACCTGTTGGGGTAGTTTACTACGGGAGACTTTACCTTTTTGGGGGAGTTTATATCTGAACCAATATACGAGAAGGTTAACAAAAAAAGAAAGGCTCTGAATATCTAGCTTGGAAGACTGTGACCATGGGACCAAAATTTTGGTAAAAAAAAACAGATCATGTCCTGGATCAATTAAAACAGTATTAGATTCGAATGGAATATTTTATTCAACATACACCAAGCTTTGACATAAATTCAGGTAACATCAACAAGACAGGCGGTAGGACTCTGTAGGGAAGACGGCAAAAGGTCAAATTCGATGACGCTTGTTCCATAGGCCTGCTATATTGACCAAAGTACTAGGGCGATGAATTATACAGCTAGAAGAGATGAAGAGGATGCCAACTTTCGACTCATTCACAAAGATCAGAAGACAGCAAGCTGTGTATCTTGTGGTGTGCCGTCTTTAGTGACCATGGTATTCACATCTGTGTCTTTCGTCTTGACCATAAGTTTTTCTAGTTTTTGACAACATTCACTGATAACCCATAAGGAGTATATTGGATTTTGCATCTAAAGTCTTTCGCCTTGCATACAAAACCTGTGTATTATGGCGTGCGTTGTTGGACCATGAGTTCCTCTGGTCCAACTCTGTTTTGAAAAAAACTCACATATAAATCTTGAGGATTTCAATATTGGTCGTTGCAACATCAGCTTTCCTTTCTAAAAATTATTCGTTGATGGAAACAATGACTCTTAAGAGTCTGTGCAACCTTCCATTTCAGGAAATGAGTCACACTAGAAAGTTTTCGTTCAGGTCTCATTCCATGGTAAGAGGGGTAGGTATTTCATTGACTTGTTATTTTTCCAATTATTATTAAATTTTGGAGATTAGATTTTGTTAAGACTGCAAGATTTTGGGTATACATTTCTTCCGTGGTGTTTCTCTTCCTCGTCGTATTCCTTCTACATACTTTGCCTTCAAAATAAAATTGGTGTGAGGACGTCAAATTTTCTTATGCTGATTACTTTGAGCGATGTAGGTGTAATAACTTGGCTCTTGTGTGGACGTCAAATTTTCTTATGCAGATAATTTTGAAGGTTGTAATATGATGATTAAACAAGCAATTCTAATCAACCAATTCATTTACCAGTACCAGTGAAAGTTGTTGAATACTAGTAAAACTTATGGTCCAACAACGCAGGCCATAATGCAAACAGCTCATGTACTAGAGTGTATACATGAATATGTGAACACCATGGTGGTTGAAGACGCCACACTGCAAGGTGTCATAACTTGGCTCGTGTGGATTTTCTTATGCAGATATTTTTGAAGGTAGTAGGTGTCATCAACAGAGGGAGTAAATATTCTCCCCCTTCTCAGGGTGGAAACTTTTCTTTAATAATATAACGTGTAGTCGACAATCCTTATCACCCGTTCCCTTCTCTCGCTTTCTTTTTTGATCTTGAGATATTCTTGCCAATATCTAGACTTTGGATTGGGGCAGGCTTTTTACGAATTCTTCTTATCTTTGCTTCTTCCTTTTTACGTTTTTCGAATTCATCTGTGAGTTATAACTCACAGATGAATCCGAAAAACGTAAAAAGGAAGAGGCAAGGATAAGAAGAATACGTAAAAAAGCCTGCCCCAATAAGTCCAGATATTGGCAAGAATATCTCAAGATTAAAAGGGAAAGTGATAGAAGAGAATGGGTAATAAGGATTGTGGACTATACGTTATATTACTAAAGAAAAGTTTCGACTCTGAGAGGGGGGTGATAGAATACTCCCTCGGTATCTCCACGCCTGTCGTAGAAGGCGACTAAGGAGGCCGTAAGATCACCGGCGTAATATTATCATTTTCCTTCAGTATAAACCAGTATAAACAGATTCAAAAGATTATCTTTTGAAGATGGCGTGGGTACGTAATATTTGGTGATGAAGTTATTTTCTCCAAAAATGGGAACTTGAAACAAAAAAATAACATTAATAATGATCTCACACTAAGTTGAAATGCACTCAAAATTATCTGCAACTAAAAAAATTCGTCAAAACGTCGAAGCCAAGTTATGACATCTTGTAGTGTGACGTCTTCAGCCAGGTAGTGTTCACAAGTTCATATCAGTGTCTTTTGTCTTGTATAGGTACACTGGTACATGAGCCGTTTGCCCACTTTGACCTGCGTTGTTGGACCATAATTATGTTTTTCTAGTATTCAACAAATTTCACTGGTAAATGAATTTGTTGAGTACAATTGGTTGTTGAATCATCAGATTAGAAATGGTTGTTGAGAATTCAAATTGGTTGTTGAGTCATCGATCATTTTTCCTTTTATGATCTTGTGACATGATGTTGTTAGACATGATCTTCGTTGATAACAGTCACAATGGTTAGTTTTCGTACAAAATTTTGGTGTTAAATTTTCCAATGTTTAAAGTGTAGCGGTAGGTATTACTGTGATTTGGTATTTTTCAATTTTGTGAGATCAGATTTTGTGAAACTGGAATGATGCTGTTTTCCTAACTAATTTTATTTTCCAGTTTGATTTTACTGGCTCATTTCGACTTTGCGATGAGTGGCTATTATGACATTTTCAGCAATGTACAGACGAGAATTTCATTGTAGCCGCTCAGTGCCGGATTTAGGCTGCGCGGGGCCCTAGGCATTTTCAAGGCGCGGGACCCCAAAATTGTACTGAGTTTTTCTAAAATAGAATAGAATAGAATATACCTTGTTTATACTGCCGAGGTAAGACTGAAAAGTCCCTTTACTCCAGCAGTCAAACCTTGAAACCGAATCCAAGTGTCCTGAGCACCAATCCATAATAGTATCCAAAACGACGTTTTCGAAATGCATTTCGAAAATGCCCTTTTAATGGTACATACTAGAATTGCACGTCTTGAAAAAACAATCCAAAACATCATTAATAAGTAAATTTGACGGCGCCGCAGGCGAAATTTTTGCAAAGTTATGGGGTAAAGTTTGAGACAAGGAGATCCGCTGTCACCCGTACTCTTCAATCTGGTACTGGAGAAAATTAGCAGGGAATTTGAGAAAACATTGGAAGAGGAAGGGTTCAGAATGGGTAATAAGAAAATTGTAAATTAGCTTATGCAGACGACATTGGATTGATGGCTGAAACAAAAGAAGATCTCCAGAAAATGGTCAGAAGCTTTGGTAGTATTGCAAGAAAAGTTGGCCTAAACATAAGCTTTGAAAAATCCGAGTACATGAGTGTCCAACGTGAAAATGATACATCTCCCCTAGTAGTCAATAATCAAATATACAAAAAAGTTGAAAATTTTAAATATCTTGGGAGTATACTAAACCATCAAAATGACAAATCACAAGAAATAGCAATGCGTATAAATTCAGGAAACCGTGCATACTTTTCTCTTCAAAAAGTCTTCAAAAAGAGGTCCCTCTCAAAGAACTTCAAAATCCTATATCAAAGCAACATCATTCTTGTGATATTATATGGCTCAGAAGCTCTCACTTTTATAACTGTAGATGAGAACAAGTTGATGATTATTGAAAGAAAAATCCTTCGAAGAATTTTCGGGCCATATTTGATACCAATACCCAACAATGGAGAATTTTGAAAAACCGTGAAATTTATGAGAGATTTGCATACCCAAATATCGTACAAGTTATGAAAAACCGAAGAATGAAATATGCAGGTCATGTCGCTAGGATGGAAGAACAAAGATTTCCCAGAATTGCTCTTGTTGAAGAAGTAGAAGGAAGGAGATTACAAGGTAGACCAAAGCTCAGATGGAAGGATAACATTGGAAAAGATGCCCAAGAGATGGGAATTGATCCCTGCAGTTGGGAGGAAGCAGCACAACAACGTCTGGTTTAAAGAAAAGCTGTTGAGCAGACTTATGGTCGCCCAGGCCCTAGTCACGGATAAGTAAGTAAGTAAGTATGGGGTAAAGTACCTACTCGGAAAATAGATACAAAAAAATATAGGTACAGGGTGTCCCGTATACAGATGCAAATATTTTGAGGGTAGGTTCAGCCCACCGTGGACTATCATATGAGCGAAACTTGCAGTGGGGCATTTTGCTTCGTTAAAGAGTTATGGCCAAATCTCTGTTTTTCCCGCAGGTCTAGAGGTCAATTGGATCGATGCACGTTTTTAAAGAAATGATAGCCAGTAAGTAATTTTTGACTTCATGTATGGATAGTCATGCATATTTCCCTTGAAATGCAGTTGGTTGCATAAAAAAATATTGAAAGACCAGAGATATTTAATCATAAGTTCAATACTTTTCCAAAATTTGATTTTTCCCTGTTTTCCCTTTTGTGAATTTAGAGTACTTTTACAATTGCAATTCTGCGTATCATTAGTTAAAAAAATACCCTATTATGTTTAGTTTTATAAAAAAGAAAGCTCATTTATATTACTTTAAAGATCATGGAACGCAGTACACACAAAGCTCAAAAAACACTTCTGAATCATGATGGAAAATTCAAAGTTGGCTGAATTTTAAGAGATTGGCGCGTAATTTGAGGTATAAATACACTGCTCTGGGATGTTTAACAGAGGGAAATTGATCATTCACAGTGGTTGGTCGGTGTGAACTTTTATGTGAATGGGGTTACGGAATCACATAGTTATCATGAGGAAAAATGAGAGAGGCTGCAACGAAAGCAGCAACCAGTGGTGTAATTATGGAAAAAGAATATACATGGAGAAAGACTCTGCGCTACCAACAAAAATTATGATTTTATTTTTAGAAGTAAAATTTAAAATATCATTTTTGTGTTTATCACAATCATGATATCAAAAACATAACAAATAGTGCCGAAAATTAACCTTGGGTAAAACTCGAACATCCAACCTTAAGGTTACTATTATTATTAATACTTTATTTTTATCAAGCTCGCCGGTAGGCGAGCGCTCGTCAAGTAGCGCCAGCCAACCGGCCTATATTAACACGAAACAGAGTTTATATGTATTTTGTTTTATTGTTTTCGCCCACTTCGCGCTAACTTTTATCAATTTTTATTTCAAATTCGTAATGAGACGCGAAAATAGATTATGTTTTACGAAAGCGCGAGGTTCCTACGTACAGTTAAAGTCGTTTTCTGGCCACGCCGAAAATCTTGAATTTTATTAAAATATTCATACAGGTTTTTTTTTTCTTCAGACCAATTTTCTGTCAAGGGTACAGCAATGTGTGCTTGTCGTGGAAAGACGTGAGCTACGTTTTTGGATAGAGAATTTTTATTTCTGCATACCTTTTATAGTTTCAAGTATTTATTTTTTATAGGATAGGAGATATAGCCTTCTAAAATAAAACCGGAAAATTGCACAGAGCCGCCCCTGGTTATCTTGGAGCTGCGGTTCTGGTATTTTTCGAAAGGCCTTATCATAGGAAAAAATATAAAAATATAACCAAAGTATTACACTGTACCAAACTTAAGTTAGAGCCTTTGAAAGGAATACTTATTTTGGAGCCCAGAGCCGTCTATTGTTATCCTAGAGATGTATTTCTGGTGTTTTTAGAAAGGTCTAGTCAAAGTGAATAAGGTCACTTAATTTCAGATGGTTGAAACAAGTAGAAAAGTCTTTAAAGCCCTCTAAAGTAATATCTATAATGAACCCTGGAGCCACGCCTAGTTATCCCAAGTTGATGACTGAAGGTTCTTTCTAAAGATCTAATTACGCAGAATTATACTACGATGTAAATAAAATTTTAGAAAAATCAGCGAAGACATAAAAAGAAAAAAACTGAATTTAGATTTATGAGAGTAACAAAAAATCTTCGCCTCACATATAACTTAAAATATGGGAGGGAAATAATCGTCTTTGCTTCATCCAAGCTGCCAGCAGACCATTTAATCAGTGTGGGAATAATAACGTTACATAACTTTATTCAGAGATTTCTACATCAAGAGGTAAACTAGGTCTATAATATGAGAAATGTACAAAATATTGGCCAGTATGAGGAAAAATATTATTAATGATATTTTTCAAAACAATGATAAATTATAATAAAATATTATGTATTGAGCAGTCTCTATGGTCGTCGACTGGTGTAGGTAAAACACAAAGTTTGCAAGGTGACCTGGGTTCGAATCCCGGCTAGGTAGAATTTTTTTTTTAGTCTGTACTTTGGATGTCCGGTTTTCTCGTGAGAAAAAAAAAACAGTAGTTGGTAGTTTGAGTCAACCTCCTATGAACGTTTAATTTCGAACGAAGTGAGTATGGTTTAACTCGATCAACATTGATTTGTCACAATCTAATTATCCATCTACCTAACATGATATAAGTCGTATGTAACATTGTAACATGATATAAGTTGCATTTTTTGTCCAATCGAGTTGAAAATTTCAGGGTATATTCCATGGATATATCTATGCTTGCTTATTAATTTATAATTATCCAATGTATATCTAGTATAATTTCTCACTTCTTCTGTTTATATCTACCTACTGATTATGCTGAATTGACACCATGTTTAGTAACTCGAAGTTAGGCAAATATATGGGTCAATATTTCTTAGAGCCATAGTAAGAGGCAATTTTGGAACATACAATAATACTCGGTACTTTCATTTCCCTCTTTATTTTACCAAGATCGAATTTCCATCTACCTACCATGTACATGTACAATGTACATAGGTACATAATATAAATAAAATTGTATTGTAAACAAAACCACGAAACAGAGTTGTCCGTTTTTTAACGAGTTCATTTTTGACCAGTTGATTGTATTTGGTTTTAACGTCCTGATTTGAACTAGTCAGTACGAGGGGTTTTACCCTCCATTCGCTGGGAATCGTTCCAGCTACCTACATTTACCTCACCAAGCCTGGGTAGGGCTGTGATTCCAGACTCACGTGTTTAGAGGGGGAAAAAAATATTTGAAAAGTCTGCAACAACCGGGAATCGAACTCGAAATGTCTGGACTACGGGCAGTAGATACAACCATTACGCTGGCCACTCACAGTCCAAATAAAGCATTGATTTGGATCAATACTTTTGTATTTTGAATCGTAAATTACATAGATCTCATTCAAAATTTAGAAATATATACCATATACAGGGTGTCCCACCAAACTTGGACACCTCAAATTACTCGGCCCCTGAAAGAGTTTTTGAAAAATAAAAAAATCTAGGGTACATGTGCTAATTATGCGGTTTCAGTCATGAAATATTTTTTATACAGGGTGGTTCAAAAGTCAGAAATTGAGGTGTTAACTTTCGATTTTTAAATGGATCGACTTGAATTTTATTTGATAATTTTACTTCTAAATGGTTCCTGAGTACTTTTTTAAACAAAAATATTACATACAGGGTGGTTTTTTTTCGACCAATTTTTTTTCTAAATCCTGAATAACTCAAGTTTGTTTAATTTTTTCGATAACAAGAATAAAATGTTTTTGTGTAATGAATACACGCACTTTTAATTGGAATAAAAAAAAATTATACAGGGTGGTTCACAACTGAAATAATTACTTGATTTTTTTTAAAACCGAGTTTTTTTGATTTTTTCTTTAGGATTAATAATTCTCGTCTAATTTTACACATTTTTCGTTAGTCATATCGAAAAACAAAACTAAAGTGTTGTACAGGTTGAGACATATTTTTTTTGTAACACCCTGTATATGGGCAGTCAAAGAGACGCAAAATTAAATATAAAGCCTAAATATGCAAGAAATACTTTGATTTTTAATTGAACTAAAAAGTTATGGTGTTTTAACTAATATTGTCGCATGGACCACCCTGTAGATATTTTCTTAAACTATCATGTAGGTACTTGAAGTTGTATAAAGTTCAACGAAGACTGCGAATCATGGGGGAAAAAACAAATAAAAAACACGAATTTGAAGCCATTTTCAATTTGGTGTCCACACTGACTGATTTTAAAACTTGAAATAAAAAGTAGGTAAGTGTAGACACAAAAATGAAAATGTCTTTTTGAATTCATTTTTTTTTCTTTCAGATTTGGACTCCTCGTTGAATTTTAGACAGTTTCGACTACCCATATGATGGTTTAAGAAAATATCTACAGGGTGGTCCATGCGACAATATTAGTTAAAACACCATAACTTTTTAGTTTAATTAAAAATCAAAGTTTTTCTTGCATATTTAGTCTTTATATTTAATTTTGCGTCTCTTTGACTGCCCATATACAGGGTGTTACAAAAAAAATATGTCTCATCCTGTACAACACTTTAGTTTTGTTTTTCAATGTGACTAACGAAAAATGTGTAAAATTAGACGAGAATTATTAATCCTAAATAAAAAATTAAAAAAACTCGGTTTTAAAAAAAATCAAGTAATTATTTCACTTGTGAACCACCCTGTATAATTTTTTTTGATTCCAATTAAAAGTGCGTGTATTCATTACACAAACACATTCTATTCTTGTTATCGAAAAAATTAAACGAACTTGCGTTATTCAGGATTTAGAAAAAAAATTGGTCGAAAAAAAACCACCCTGTATGTAATATTTTTGTTTAAAAAAGTACTCAGGAACCATTTAGAAGTAAAATTATCAAATAAAATTCAGGTCGATCCATTTGAAAATCGAAAGTTAACACCTCAATTTCTGACTTTTGAACCACCCTGTATAAAAAAAATTTCATGACTGAAACCGCATAATTAGCACATGTACACTAGATTTTTTTATTTTTCAAAAACTCTTTCAGGGACCGAGTAATTTGAGGTGTCCAAGTTTGGTGGGACACCCTGTATATAAATATAAATAAAAAACACTGCCAATTTTGGACACAATACTTCCTCGTGATAGTTTCACATTGTATACACGTGGCAATTTTGATTTTTTCGACTAAATCATTTGTATCTCCAAAACCACAGAACCGATTTTCTTCAAATTTGTTTTACTTACGAATATAGGGTAGAATACTATTTTTTCTACATTCTAGTTATTTTTTGTTTACAAATTCATACTTAAATTAAAAAGGAGTAAGCCTTATTTTTAATAAATGTATTTTCTTATTTCCTAATTGTGATAACAATAATAAATTAATAGTAATTTTAAATAATACTAAAATCTAGCTTACTACACTTTTAACCTGCAACTTGGAGTTCAAGACCTCATTGAAGGCTAACTATTAATTTGGTATTTTATTTAGTTTGATCGTTAAAATAATTTAGACAAATCTTATTACTATAGATAAGGATAACGTACCCGAAAAGTACCCAAAAAATACCGGGTACTGTTACAAAAGTACCCGTACCGGGCACAAAATAAAATTAGGTACCCGAGCACAACACTGGCGACGCGACCGACGGTATAACACACTGGATCCGCGTACCGTACTGGGTACCGGTTTTATGAAATACTCGGTATTACACACTGGAACCGAGTACCGACGTATCGAAGTATCTATTATATACTTGGTATTACACACCGGGGCCGGGTAGCATACCGGGTACCGGATCTATGAAATACTCGGTATTAAAATTACAATACTACCCAAATACCCATCTCTAGAACTGGGTCCAGCAGAGAGAGGTATTACTTAATTATTCCGATATTGTCTATGGATAATATTTAGCAAGTACTATGAAATATTCTTCCAGCATCTTTTCAAGGTTTTTTTTTTCCTCCTTGCAATTGTAATTATTTACAGAACAGTACTTGGGTCACAATATAATTTTCGAGCATGCAACTCATTATAACTTTTTTCATTAAACAAGGTAGTGTCACCTCACTACTCGTACTCCAATATAAATTACCCAACATTTTATATGATAGTCTTATAATATTACTGCGTATCGCAACATCCTTAAATTAAAAGTCTTTTTTCTTTTATCTGTTAATTGTTGATTAGTTTTTATTTCATCTATCAAAGGAAAATCAATTAAATCAAAAAGTAGTGATATCCCCCAAAAAAACACTACGTGTACAAATAGTCGTCAAGTGTTGGAATGATTAAAAAGAACTGATATCAAAAACGTCAATTTTCTATGTTTGAAGGAATTATTTTTCACGTAATTAGTCTCTTGATAATTCAACCAAAATAATAGCCTCACAACAACAATACACCTTTGAGCAAACTTCGATTCGGTATTTTGAGAATTTAACCAAAAAAATAGCCACTCAACAAAACAATGCTCTTGTAAGAACAATGTTGCATAGTTACAGAACCACGTCCTTGACTGCACACTGTTTTGTTCTTACAAGAGCATTGCTTGTTGAGTGGCTTATTTTTTGGTTAAATTCTCAAAATACCGAATCGAAGTTTGCTCAAAGGTGTATTGTTGTTGTGAGGCTATTATTTTGGTTGAATTATCAAGAGACTAATTACGTGAAAAATAATTCCTTCAAACATAGAAAATTGACGTTTTTGATATCAGTTCTTTTTAATCATTCCAACACTTGACGACTATTTGTACACGTAGTGTTTTTTTGGGGGATTTTATAAACAACTAGCCGTTTGCCCGTGCTTTGCAACGGGACTAAATTTCAAATTTACTAAGGCATGGCCGTACTGCTGGACAGCAATGCCTTTTTGAACTTTTTATAATTTTTCTGGACAAAGCGATAATGGTTTTGGGGGGGTCAATTCTGAGACATTTTTCGCTATCTCTTACCGTTTTGGCTAAACAACTCCGGACAAACAAACAAACAAACATAGGTAGGTAGGTAGGTAGGTAGGTAGGTAGGTAGGTAGGTAGGTAGGTAGTCCTTTTTTCTGTTTTATATATAGAGATTGGACCAAGCTTTATTTACATTTTTTTTTACAATGAACATGGTAACAATTTGTGAAATAAATATAAACAAAGACTGATCAAGGGTGGTGATACAGTGATACATGTTTGTAGTTTATTGATAAACAACAAACATGATACATTCTGCAACACAGGACATGAAATGAAAAGAACCCAAAAGAATATGTAGCGAACCAAGGGCGAGGTTTAAAGCTTGTGGCTTTCTCTTCCACCAAACAAATTGATCGCCTTGTTATTTTAACTATTAGATTTGATTGATAATAGTTGGTTAATAGAACTATTTGTACTCAGAAAATTTTCATTTATAACTTGCAGTTGGCACAAAAATAGTCACACAGACCGTTTCAGGCTTCGAGTGTTCTTCAAAATGCAATAGCGCCCAGATTCAAAATTTGAAAGATGTGTTTCTCTCCTTCTGGTGCCGTTTGATAAGGCGTATGTCATTCGTTCCTTCACGCGTCTGAAAGAACTTTGTAATTATTGAAATAAAATAGCAAAGGGTATTTTTTTACCTAGTGATACGCAGAATTGCAATTGTAGAAGTACTCTAAATTCACGAAAGGGAAAACAGGGAAAAATTGAATTTTAGAAAAATATTGAACTTATGATTAAATATCTCTCTGGTCTTTCAATATTTTTTCATGCAACCAACTGCATTTCAAGGGAAGCATGCATGACTATCAATACATGAAGTCAAAAATTACTTACTGGCTATCATTTCTTTAAAAACGTGCATCGATCTAAGTGACCTCTAGACCTCTGGGAAAAACAGGGATTTGGCCATAACTCTTTAACGAAGCAAAATGCCCCACTGCAAGTTTCGCTCATATGATAGTCCACGGTGGGCTGAACCTACCCTCAAAATATTTGCATCTGTATACGGGACACCCTGTATATCTCCCTTGCCTTAATCCCATATTAGCTTATGTTGCTTTTGGGGTCGGCATTGTTCAACCTCATGGTTGAGGTTGGTAGGGTGGAGCACGTTTTTTATGGCTGGATGCCCTTCCTAACGCCAACGATTCTATTTGATTTAACGTCCTGGATTAGGACGGGGGTTTTACCCTCCATTCGCTGGGAATCGTACCAGCTACCCACATTAACCTCACCCAGCCTGGGTAGGGCCGGAAATAGCAGCCTCACGTGTTTGGATGGAACAGAATTTTCTTCGAAAAGTCTGCCCCAGCCGGGAGTTGAACTCGGGAACTCTGGACTACGGGCAGTAGTCATAACCATTACGCCACGGAGGCTGTATTGATACAAGCTACAAATTTTTTTTTTGAAAAAAAACATTAAAGGCGTCTGAGGCGACTATAATGAAGATCATTGGTTAAGATGTCGATAAAGTCGATCAGTGAGCACTCAGAAGACACTTTATGGGTTTGATGGCAGAGATTACCGAAGGCGATAATCACGTCCGTCAATATTACTCTTTTCAAATACGAGTTATTATATAATACTTATATATTATACAGGGTGTAACAGACTAAATGTAAAATCTCTTAAGAGGTGGTAGTATAGATCATTTCCAACCATTAATGTTCTATAACACTTTTGATTTAACTCAGTGGTTCTCGAGATATTATTTTTTTGAATTATTTTTACAAGTCCCCTGCCGCTCGACAAAGAATGGCATCTAACTCCGTAAATACAGTAGATGAAGCAATAGATTTAACTTTTTCCATAAGATAACAATATTTCACTATTATTTAGACTAGATTTATTCTTAAAAAGTGCACACGTACTGAAAAAAATTGGCAGCAGCGGAAAATTTATGGCGAACATGAAATCCACCTGAAACTTCAGCCGCCATTTTCTCAAAATACTGCCCTCATAAAGTATTGGTTTCCTTAATGTAAAAACTTGCTTGAAGTCTTATCTTTCAGAAAATATGACACACTTGATATAAAACTTTCATTTTTTATTGAAACCAAGAGAAACTAAAAAAAAAAGTCAGTCAGTACTACTGTACCTAATAGGCTACCATCCTACTTTTACCTAGGGAACTAATTTTTTTCTTCAATTTGACAAATTATGGTTGTCATTTACTTTTCAACGGCCCAAAAAATTAGCCTCAGTCGATTCATTGATAAGGCTGCGGACTCTTAACTTGGAGGTCACTGGTTCGAGTCTCAAGTATGGCAAATATTTAGTAAGACGAGTTTGAGCTATTGTGACACCACGATCGTGATTAATTGACCTTAATATTTTAGTATGTATGTATGGTTTTATTTGTGGTGAAGCACAAGGCCTCTTCACATTTTTTGTGGGTAGCGCAGCATTACTAAGGGCCTCCTTTACTTTTCGAATTATTCTATTACATTAATTTCTTTTTACTCTGGTAATGCCGCCACTGGTCGTTACTCATACAAGTAACTACTCATTTTTCCTCACGAGGTATGAGTGGACCCCGAACATCCAAGTACAGAGCAGAAAAACTCCTGTCCCGCTGGGGATCGAACCCAGGTCACCATGCGTGCAACGCCTAGCACGCTAACTCACTCTGCCACGGTGACTACTAATTGACCTTAATATTTTAGTATTCCATGTGTTTTATTAAAATTCGGTACCTACTAACATAATAATTTGTACCTCTATGTACCAACCTATGAATGTTCAGTATTTACCGTACCACCTTTACCAGTGGGTGTTAACTATGTAGGTACATTGTTATGTTTCATTTCATTCAAACCATTTTATCATTGAGAGCATTTCCTCTTATGAACAAATGAACAATTACGATTAATATTGATTTCTGAAGCACCACAGCTAAAAGTATCATACATGGATACGTACATACTAATTTGCCACACTTGAGACTCGAACCAGTGACCTCCAAGTTAAGAGTCTACTGAGGCAACCTTTTGGGCCGTTGGAAAATAAATGGCAACCATAATTTGTCAAATTGAAGAAAAAAATTAGTTCCCTAGGTAAAAGTAGGATGGTAGCCTAGTAGGTACAGTTAGTAGTACTGACTGACTTTTTTTTTATTTCTCTTGGTTTCAATAAAAAATGAAAGTTTTATATCAAGTGTGTCATACTTTCTGAAAGATAAGACTTCAAGCAAGTTTTTACATAAATGAAACCAATACTTTATGAGGGCAGTATTTTGAGAAAATGGCGGCTGAAGTTTCAGGTGGATTTCATGTTCGCGATAAATTTTCCGCTGCTGCCAATTTTTTTCAGTACGTGTGCACTTTTTAAGAATAAATCTAGTCTAAATAATAGTGAAATATTGTTATCTTATGGAAAAAGTTAAATCTATTGCTTCATCTACTGTATTTACGGAGTTAGATGCCATTCTTTGTCGAGCGGCAGGGGACTTGTAAAAATAATTCAAAAAAATAATATCTCGAGAATCACTGAGTTAAATCAAAAGTGTTATAGAACATTAATGGTTGGAAATGATCTATACTACCACCCCTTAAGAGATTTTACATTTAGTCTGTTACACCCTGTATAAAGAACCGCAGGCAATAGGTATAGAGATCTACCTATTTTCATATACGTGGTCGATTTTAAGGGGGCCCCGTGGTTTTTCTTATAATATTTTGCTCAACTGGCTATGATTTTATTTAATATTAAAATCCAGAAAAACTGACTTGAAGACCATTCAAAAACATTTATAATGTGGGTAAGCTGCCCGAAACGCGGGGTCCCCAAAACTGCGGGGAACTTGGCATCTACCGCAATTGGAGTAGGTAATCCGCTAATGTCTATGTGTTTGATTCGAGAAGTAGATAGTAATAGGGGGCCCCGCGCTTTTCTTCAATTTATGTAGGTACTTTGCTGTGAGTATGTGTTTTTTCCCCTTTTAATTCTTCTTCTCACTCATTATCCAAAAATACCTAGTGCAAGATTTTTAAAAATCTCATAATATCTAGTGTAAGCTGCTCAAGCGCGGGGCCCCCTAAAGCGCGGGGCCCTTGGCATCTGCCAAATCCGCCATATGGGTAATCCGGCACTGGTTCGAATCCCACATAATTTATAATTTTTTCATCTTTTATTTGAGTACATGACCACATAATAATGAGACTCTGAGGGTTAAATGGTAGAAAATGCTTGAAACATTAACCTAGCCTGGTGGTTACCTTCCATTGAAGAGTATCTGAGAGCACGGCAGTGCGCCAGGCCAAGTTCCAGCAAGCACGGTAGTTATTATTTTAAGTTCCGTGAGAGAGAGATACCAATCTTGGGCTTCGTTCGCACTTACGCAAATACCTCACTCCTCGCCTACTCACTTCCTGGAGAAGTTTTTCACATAGAATGTCTTTAAGAGATTTTAAATGGGCCCGGTTTCATGATTGCAGCTACTCCTTATGAGGTGAAATTTGTTTCCTTTTCGCAGCAGCGCGCAGCGCCCAACTAAGAAATCTTACTAAAAATCTTCGAGTTTTCTTAGAGTTTTAGTGTTGGTAACAGGCAACCCCTAATGTGTAGACAGATCCCGTACTGTCCCGGTAGCTCAGTGGTAAAGGCGGCACTCTGTGAATCCAAAAATTCCAGTAGTCGCGGGTTCGAAACTCCGCCGGGACATGACATGTTATCCTCCCATTTGGGATTTTTATAATAATAATAATTGCCCGGTAAACGGGTGTTTATTAACGGAGCAAGTCCTATATAAGTACAAAATGTCAATACAATATTTATACTATAACAACAATAAAATAACAATTAACAATTAAAGCAATATGGTGTCAAAAATAAATAAATACAAATGTCAAATTAAATAACCTACAAAAATAATATAAACTATCAAGTAAAATCAAACATGTGTGCCAGCGTCGATGGCATGTTGAATACACCGGTTCCCTTCAGAACACCGAAGTTAAGCGACATCCAGCGAGGTTAAGACTTGGATGGGTGACCATTCAAATTCTGATTCTCGTGACGCTGGCTTTTCCCGGCCCCACTCAGGCTGGGTGAGGTCAATGTGAGTAGCAGGTTTGTGAGTTTCCTGCGAATGGAGGGTAAAACCCCCGTCGTGATATGACCATGGCAGTTGAAAGCGACGTTAAACCCCACTTAAAAAAAAAAAAAAAATCAAACATGTCACCCTTGGAATTTTACCACATAATAATACGTCTTGGACTTATTTCTGATGGAATAATGGGACTTAATAGTCCTAATCGGGCAGAATAAATAAGGCGATATTATTATTATTATTTTGATGGGCTTGGATATGAGTGTTACGTAGACATTATTTTATTTTATTCATCAACTTTTTTTTTTTTTTAAGTGGGGTTTAACGTCGCTTTCAACTGCCATGGTCATATCACGACGGGGGTTTTACCCTCCATTCGCAGGAAACTCACAAACCTGCTACTCACATTGACCTCACCCAGCCTGAGTGGGGCCGGGAAAAGCCAGCGTCACGAGAATTAGAATTTGAATGGTCACCCATCCAAGTCTTAACCTCGCTGGATGTCGCTTAGCTTCGGTGTTCTGAAGGGAACCGGTGTATTCAACATGCCATCGACGCTGGCTTTCATCAACTTTATCAGGAGTAAATAAAAGAAAGACGGTATAAAATCACATGCCGACTTGTAATAGTCATGCACGTTTCCAGTGACATTCCTATGTAATTTATTTCTAACAGTACTTGCAGTCATATACAATGTATACTATACATAAAAGGAGAATAAAAACTGTAATTCTCATAACTTCATAACGTGCGGCTTGAGCAACAAAAAAAAAAAAAAAAAAAAAAAAAAAAACTTACAAGTACCTACTTTTTATCGCTACTAGTAATCCAAGTGGATTAGATCTTATTTCATACTATCCGGTAGCAGGGTAGTACCTAGGTACAATACATAATAGTTATTGCGTTTTACATGGATTAAGAATGCCTCAGTCATTAATCACTTATCAAATTCCTACAGCTTACCCACGCCAGCGGCAATGGCACGTCGAATAAATACACCAGTTCTGTCTCTGAAGTTGAGCAACGTCCAGCGAGGCTAGGATTTGGATGGGTGATCATTCAAAATTGAATCTTCGTGATGCTGGGTGAGGTTCATTTGAGTAGCTGGTGAGTTCCCAGCGAATGGAGGTTAAAACCCCCGTCGTGATATGACCATACAGTTGGAAGCGACGTTAAACACAAAATTTAAAAAAATCCAACACCCTTCTTGTTGCTTTGTTTAGTTCTCCTCTTCTGCCCGGTGACCAAACGATTATGGGAAGATAACTTGGTATGTCCCAGCTGGGTTTCGAACCTGCGAACTCTGGATAACCACACCGTTACCTTCTAACTGTGATCAGGCGTGTGTGTTGTGTGACCAATTATTGCTGGAAAATTAATAGTCAACCATCCATTTCTGTCCTCACCAAAAATGACAAAAAAATATCTACTAACATAGTTCAACACATACCCTCACCGGCCAAATTAACCGGACACTTCCTGTTTTTTTCATTTCTGATAGAAAACAAACGGATTGTAAATTTATACCTCATAGAAAAAACATTTTTTTAAATTTATTAATAAAACTTTGTTGGCTGAAAATTTAAACATGTTTCTTCTGTTCAAAATAAATGTCCATCTGTTGGTTTCCTATTAACTCTTTGCGGCACGGTGGTCCCAAGGAGGACCACATAAAATGGGACCCTTACTGCACGGGCCCTCCTGACTTGTTGTGCCCTGTGAAAGCTACGACAATGTCCGACTACAGCCGAAAACTTTTATCCAATAGGAAGAAGCTTGAGTGATCCCTGGCTGAGTGAAGCGTGCTGAGACAATACTAAAGACAGTTCTCATATGGGCCACCGTGAAGTAAGGTACATTTTCCAAGTGGTCTTTCTGGGGACCACCGTGCCGCAAAGGTTATTCAAAAAAATCCGAGCTGTGCCGCAAAGAGTTAAAACAACAATTGAAAATTTAAACTACAACAAAGTTTAGTCATATTTAGTCCGTACGGAAATACATGGAGTCAAATGGAAACAGCAAGTGTCCTGTTAATTCTGCCGGTGAGTATATTATGTATAAATATTGACGAAATGTTAGTTACTCACGAGCACTCAAGAACACTTTGGATTTCCTTCGCATAGGGATCTCTGTTGATGAAGAATTCGGAATGACTATTCCTGATACTAAAGTAGGCGTCCAATTTCCGTTTTACACTTTCTAGGTTGTGTTTGCATCCGCGAAGAAAAGTTATCAGCATCCTTTGGTCTGAAAATAAATTGTAAATAATTAGGCAAGTTAAGGAATGAGGTTTAGAGAGCGCGAGAGGCGACGCAACCAATTCCTTCGAATACTAACTAGATGAAAAAAAGAGGTCCCATTTTTCGGATTTTCGGTTATATCTCAAGAACGCTACATTTCTTGGAAATTGTTTTGATTCTATGATAAAATTTCCTGTTTTTGAGATATAATAATGATAATAATAATATCGCCTTATTTATACTGCCCGATGAGGACTATTAAGTACCATTATTCCAGCAGTAAGCCCAAGACGTATTATTATGTGGTAAAAATCCCAAATGGGAGGATAACTTGTCATGTCCCGGCTGGGTTTCGAACCCGCGACCTCTGGTATCTCTGGATTCGCAGAGTGCCGCCACTGAGCAACCGGGACCGACAGATATTATACTTTTTGTAAATTTAACCCTAGAATCGCAGTGCTTTTATTCAGACTTTCGGCTCGAGACAGGAAGTCCCATTACGCTAACAGAGAATGAGTGAATTTCTGATAAAAGTTCCTTTTTTTATGTAGTATGCCTGCGGGGGTATTCCGTAGTCTGCCTATTCAAACTTTCCAATTGTATGACAACTGGTTAAAGCGAACCAAAGACGTTGTGCAAAAAATAATCGAATTCTAACATCACAGGATCTTAAAAAATACATTAAAAACTAAATAACCAAAGACACCCTGCACTGTTTTATAATAATAATAATAATAATAATAATACACTTTAGTGGAAGGCATCCACCAGACGAGGTTAATGCTCAAAGCATTTTCTACCACCTAACCCTCACAGTCGTATTATTTAGCTCGTAAAAGCGGTTAGGGGTATCAGAAAAGGGTCAAATAAAAAGTAGTCATCTTCTATATTCGACGAGGCAAACACGAATATGAAGAGAAAAAATTAAAAAGTTTTATCTAAGAAGGTCAAAATTATAAAAGAAAATACATACAAACTAGGTTTAGCGGAAGTATAGCACGCGCGTTTTGTTTTTCTTGGTGTTGCAAAACTAGCGTTTTACTTGATGTGGTCACAAACTCAAATTAATAAGGAAAAATTCATGGGTGGGATTCGAACCAACGGATCCCTACGCTACCTGGATTACCAGACTAGCGCGTTAACCACTTGACTACCAGTGCACGGTTAGATGTTTTAACCAGAAACTGTCGCTTTATTTCAGAAACTGTGAACGATGGTAGCCAGACAGTGGAGGAATGAATCAGGACTTCTACCACTGTCTTTACAAGGAGGCTAATAATTGACAAGGGCCCCCAGAACCAAGCCAATGCTGGTCTACTCCCTGTTTTTAGTCCCCCAGCCAGACTTAGGTAAATAGCAGAGCTAAAATACAATATATTCACACAAAAAAAATCTATGACAAATGTATTATGTTAAACGCTGATATGTATACTTGATACTTGTACAAAATTTCATCAAAATTGGGTGTGGTTCAAGAGATATGTACATATAATTCTTAAAGCAAAAAGTTATAGATTAGCTACATGGTACTAATTATCTCCAAGATCCGTTAGGTGGAAGTTTATAAATTTGAAATGGGACGAGTATTTTTGTACAAATTTTAGTTGAAACCCGATTTGTATAGTTTCCGAGATTTGCCCGCTGCGTTGCAAGGAATTCAAATAACAGACCGACAGACAAGACAGACACATAACCAGAATTTCTCAGGGTGTTATGAAACATCCAAAAATTTGAAATCGGTACCAACAAAAAATATTTTTTTCTTCTCAAAAACGACACACAATACTTCCGATCTCTGATATCAGAAACTATTCGAAGTATATAAAAAAAAAAATTACCATAGTTCTGCGGCAAATGCGGCTGAGATCGGATCCATGTGGCGAGGATCTCTAGATTGTGCGGCAGTTTAGCCGCATCTGTCTCGTTGATATCTTCTGTTATTTGTTTCTTCTGGACCTCCGTTCGGTGCCCTTCCATCAAGGTGGAACCCATTATCCTTTCAGCAAGAATTCTTTTTCTCTTTTCCTGGAAACCAGAAATAGAATCTTTGATAGGGAAAGGAAGTATGACCTATCGATTTATAAGTATCACGAAATCCACTCCCAATTCATTTTCTCACCCTTCGCCGTTGAAACTTTCGGATCTTTTGGACCAGATGCCTTGCATCTATTTAATTCTATTTCCAAGTCTCTGGTACTTGAAACGAAAGAGAGACGTGCAGGGGAGTACTTCTGACAAAGAGTAAGTTTAGCGGTTCAAAGAGGAATTGTTGCATCGGTGTTGAGCACATTAAAACAAGACGAATAATTGTTAAATCAGTATAAACAGAAAAGTGAGAAGTTGTACTAGATGTACATGCGTATCAAAACATACCTGGACAGCTGTTTCGAGCTTATTTCCTCTCATTAGGAGGTAATAGTTCTGAAAATAACCGACCGAAGTAGTTTCATCGATAAGGCGGCGGACTTGTAACCTGGAGGTCGGTGTTTCAAGTCCGGGTTTCATCGTAGATTTAGTAAAGCGAGTTTGAGTAGTTGTGATATCACGAAAGTGACTAACACAAATATGATAACTTTAATAGTTCTGAATATACATGCCATCAACTAACCTCTCTATTTTCAGTATAAACAGAAAAGTGAGAAATGAAATATAATATCTAAGGAAAACCACTATGACGGTGAGGATGGAATGCAAGTACGTATACATATAAAGAGTGAGTAAAAGTAATACCTATTATGTATTTAAATTGTTAGTAAGGAATGTAAGTATGATGAAAGTCTCGAAGTCACGTTGGAAGTAAGTATACAAGTATGTGTGGTAACCTGATGGTAACTTTTCCCACCTACTTGACATTTTCTCCTGTTACCTTTAAAGTACCTCAGCTAATAAGCTGAATTGGAACCAGTTGTTCTGATATATGTTTTAATTTTGATGTATGTAATATTTATGTTCCAAATAAAGGTTTATTTATTTATACCTTTAAAATAAGTTTCCTTTGGCGCTTTTGAAAGTTCATAAATAATATTTAGGGTAATTTTTTTGGACTTATTACACTGAGACTTTTCTAGAAAAACACTGACAGGTCTCAGTGAGTTCAGACACCACAGAAGTGCGACGGACCCCACAGTAAGGGACTTGGATCCTCCGGGAAAGTAAGTTTGAAAAGTAAGTATGAATGTAAGTTGGAAAAGTAAGTATGAATGTATGAAAAAGTAAGTGAATGTAAGTTGGAAAAGTAAGTAGGAATATATTGAAAAGAAAGTATGAATTGAAACAGATAGTGTCTAGATAGAGGAAGTGCCTACATAAACAGATGTTATAAGTTTACTGAGTAATTATAATAATAATAAAAAAAAAAACATTTACAAAGCTTTCCTTGGGGCCCTAAAGGGACCCTAATAGGGTTTGGTATAGGTCATCCATTTTTTCCAAAATATCAAGACCAAATTTACCAGATAAAATAAAATATTATATAAAAAAGTTGAATTGTAAATTGGTAATTTTGATGTTGTTTTTTTTATGGTGTCTTCTCTCTACAGTATGTTTCAGAAAAGGTGGCCACCCCCTCGTAACTTTTGAACGCGACGGAATTTTTCAATTCTGTAAAGTCCTAAGTATAGGAAGTGCCCTACGGCCCATCCTGTGGTCATATTTATTTTTGGCCCCGGTCGGCCCTTCCGGCTTTTAGGCCATATTTTTTCATTTTTCTTCCGAATTTTAAATGGAATGCTATATTTTTTATTCCTGTTAAATAAAGTCCAAGTTAAGCTGAGTATAATGAGCTTTTAAAATTTTCAAAAACCTTATCAGGGGCGGAGCTAGTAGGGTGCAAGTTTCAAAATTGTTACACCCTGTATTTCAGCGTTAGTTAGATTTTTTAGTACTTTCTTTATGTTCATAGGTTCAAAATATTGTTTTACACCATATGAAATCAAAATTTTTTTCTTGTTTACTTCTAATCAGGGTCATAGTAAGGTTTTTGTAAAAGTACTTTTTTTCTCACGTCAATTTTTCCGTAAATTAATGGTGTTCTCAAAATTGGCATTTTTAGAGGTGAAAGTCTGCAGTGACATATGTTTTTTATGCTTGAAATCGAAAGAAAACTTAACGGAGAAGCGAATAAAATAATAAAAAAAGCCATTTAACCTGCTAGTTTTTTCACGACAGTGTCCGGTAAAGTGGGTGAATTTCGTATTGGATTTTTTTGTTGTTGAGGAAACACAATTGGCATAGAAAATAAATAATACCTAATAAGGGAATAATACTTCAATTAACATAACTAAATGCTAAATTAAATGAAGATTATTTCTTCTAAATCAGTGCCGGATATTTTTTTTTTTCTCTCTCTCTTCGCCTCTTTAAAATAATTGAATTGGTTTAATTTTCACCCTCAAGAGTTTGGTACTTGACCTGGTATTTTTTTCTCTTAAATTTCGAGATAATTAGATTTTTATTTAGAGACCTGGTATTCATTACTAGCAACACCAATATGATTTTTTTTTTAATTTGGGTTTAATATCGCGTTTCAACTGCATGGTCATATCATAACGGGGGTGTTACATTCCATTCGCAAGAAACTCACCAACCTCCTAAACACATTTATCTCACCCAGCCTGGGTTAGGCCGGAATGCCAGCAGCATCACGAAGTCTTCTCCTCGCTGGACGTTGCTTAACTTCGGTGATCCTACAAGAATCGTTGCAATCAAAGCGCCATCGGACTGACTCCAGAATTATTGACAATGTGTTTTCTACAGATTTTACCAACTTACCAACTAAAATTGTCTCAAGAGGGGACCCCTAGGCCGATTTTAGAAGCAGCATTATCCGATAATTATTTTTGATACAACTTGAACTTTGAAAAGTGAAAAAAAGAGAGAGAGAGAAAAAAAATATCCGGCACTGATTTAGAAGAAATAATTTTCATTTAATTTCGCATTTAGCTATGTTTATTGAAGTAATATTCCCTTATTAGATATAATTTATTTTCTATGCCAATTGTGTTTCCTCAACAACAAAAAACATCCAATACGAAATTCACCCACTTTACCGGACACTGTCGTGAAAAAACTAGCAGGTTAAATGGCTTTTTTTATGATTTTATTCGCTTCTCCGTTAAGTTTTCTTTCGATTTCAAGCATAAAAAACATATGTCACTGCAGACTTTCACCTCTAAAAATGCCAATTTCGAGAACACCATTAATTTACGGAAAAATTGACGTGAGAAAAAAGTACTTTTACAAAAACCTTACTATGACCCTGATTAGAAGTAAACAAGAAAATTTTTTTGATTTCATATGGTGTAAAACAATATTTTAAACCTATGAACAAAAAAAAAGTACTTAAAAATATAACTAACGCTGAAATACAGGGTGTAACAATTTTGAAACTTGCACCCTACTAGCTCCGCCCCTGATAAGGTTTTTGAAAATTTTAAAAGCTCATTATACTCAGTCTAACTTGGACTTTAATTAACAGGAATAAAAAATATAGCATTCCATTTAAAATTCGCGAGAAAAATGAAAAAATATGGCCTAAAAGCCGGAAGGGCCGACCGGGGCCAAAAATAAATATGACCACAGGATGGGCCATAGGGCACTTCCTATACCTAGGACTTTACAGAATTGAAAAATTCCGTCGCGTTCAAAAGTTACGAGGGGGTGGCCACCTTTTCTGAAACATACTGTATATGTTTGCAACTTTCTCCTTGCCAACTTTCAATCGATTCTGTTAGGCAAAGTTGTTGAGTAGCTTTTTTCAGGATCTGGTGTATTTATCGATTATTTACTTTCTCGGACGTAGAACTTGGTTCAGAATGCAGAGGAAACGTATAATTATATCAGGTATTCAATTTCATGTAGATTGTAATAGTGTAGGTAGACCCGTTAGCTAGAACCCTTTCACATCGACAGTTGTAACATAATACTCATAGCTTTGTGAAAATAAATATTTATTCCTAATCTTTTTTTATATTTATTATTATTTAACACTGTATTTAAATAAGGACATATTATATACAAACAGTGAATTACAATTTAATATACAGTATAAGAACTGAAAAAAAACGGGGGGGAAAATATATACACATGATCTATTGCCGTTATTGCCTTTGGCAATCTCACTTTGGGTAAAGGCAGCACTCGGTGAACTCGGAGATTCCAAAGCTCGTGGGTTCAAAACCCAGCCGGGACATGACAAGTTATCCTCCCATTTGGAATTTTTACCACATAATAATAATAATTATGTCTCGGGCTTACTGCTGGAATAATGGTAATAGTCCTAATCGGGCAGCATAAATAAGGCGATATTATTATTATTATTGTTCGTCGGGTTTTGTATACACATTATCACCTATTCGAGTAGATATTTTCTTAAACTATCCTGCTATCTTAGAAGGATTTTATATTTCGCCTCTGACAACACAAAGAGGCGTAAACCACAAATTTTAGAAATCGGTTTTATTGCTTGAATTGAGTCTACTAGTGCTATATTTTGTTCTCACAAATAGACGTAATCCAAATATAATCCAAAGAAAAGATACAACAAAAATTGAAATCAGGCGTATCCCTCATTTTCTCTTTTTCAGACAAATCAAATAGGCGTAAATCGATAGTCACGGTTAAATAATCAAATTTGGCAACAGAAAAAGTTCGTATAGTCATTCACGGGTACAGGGAAGTGACGGTTTTCCTACCGTGAACAGAAAATTTATGCACAAAAAAACTCATTTTGGCTCTCCTGTAAAATTTCGAAAATGTGGTTTACGCCTCTTTGTGTTGTCAGAGGCGATTTGACATCCAGTTAATAATAATAAATCCGTGCCCGTTCGAGAGACATAGATAGCCATCTCACGGTGGGGAAGGGATTGTATGGACGCCTAGATCGAGTGTCACCTTGTAGGCTCCTGTCCTGTCTACAAATTCTATTTATTCTGATATCCAGGTTATGTAAGTAGCTAGTATATGAAGCTTTTAAATAGTTCTCTTAACCAGTTTAGACTTCACTTTATTACTGTCTGTTCCGGTAGCTCAGTGGTGAAAGCGTCAGTCTGGTAATCCAGAGGTCGCGGGTTCGAAATCCAAAATACAAGACAAGTGTCTCTTCCATTAGAAAGCCCAAGACGTATAATAAAACGTCTTGTGCTCAATGCTGGAATAATGGGACTCATTAGTACTAATCGGGCAGTAGGTATAAATCGAATGCTTTTTATCCTCCTTTACCACAACATTCCCTGAGGTGTATTCAGATTAAATTGAATTAAATAAAACGACTTCATGGCAGATTGCCAAGTCTTACATTAAATTTAATTTTCGCTGAAACCGACCTCAGTAGCTTGATCGATAAGGCGGTGGACTTGTAACCTGGAGGGTTTCAGCGTAGATTTAGTAAAGCGAGTTTGAGTAGTTGATGTGGACATCACGAAAGTGATTAACACAAATATGATAACTTAGCTTTAAATTAATTTTCGCTGAACAGGGGGAAAATGTTACCAAATGACTCACTGAGAGCTACAACTAACAGACAAAATAGTCATCACTCAAGTTCCAGTGAGAACTTACGTTTCGCCATCTAAAACAACAGCCGACCTCCGTGGCTCAGTGGTTAAGAACATTGGTTACTGACTCGGAGGTTATGGTTTCAAATCCCGGCCGGAGCAGAAATTTCTGACCGAAATTTTCCATTTCCGAAATGGCATGGATGTAAGGGTAAAGTGCTCTAAAGTTATGCGAAAAGCGGTTCCGGGGAACACTTACCTTTTAAAATAAAATAATTATGTAAATACTTTCAACCAAAATCTTAAAAGTCTGATTAGTAGGCTAAATAACACTGAATATATTCAGATAGGCCATTTGAATTTTCAAGATTTTTCTTTTGATAAAATCCATCTTAATAGACACGGTAAGGTTAAACTATGTAAAAAAATAAAATACTGTGTTTTAAGGGGACCCGTGGACAATACTGGCAACAAGTACCAACACAGAGCATGGGCACTCAAAGAAACCCCAACCAACTATACACAAAACACACATAATCCAATATCATCATTCAAACGCCCAAATGTATACCAAACTTATAACCATACTAACATGAAAGCACAAAATCGATTCGCTCCCATTGTACCAATTTCAAATAGATTTCCCTCTCTTCAACGAAATTTTCGTTAGAAAAAGACGATTCTCTGTCAAGAGAAAATAACATTGACATACAGGGCCAAAACCCCAAGTCCGTTTCTATTAAGCCAGTAGACCATGAAGTATCCATCTACTACCAAAATGTTAGGGGTCTTAGAACGAAATTTAAATCCCTAAAATGTGGCGTAGCCACAAAAGACATAGATATTTATGCTATAAGCGAAACATGGTTACTTGATTCAATTAAAGACAATGAGATTGGTTTTGATAAGTACATAGTATACCGAGCTGATCGTACAAACGAAACATCAACAAAAATCGATGGTGGGGGGACTTTATGTGCCATAAAAAGACAAATTCCTTCTTTTCGAATACAGACATCAAACAATAATACAGAAACGGTATTCGTTCATTGTAAAATAAGATCATGTCGATTCATCATAGGATGTACATATGTACCTAATAACGCATCTTCTGATTACATAGCTAACCTTATTGAATCAGTGGAGGAGGTACTCACCAAGTATGACAGAGCCAAGTTTATATTACTAGGCGACTTCAACTTTTCTAATTTAAACTGGCAAACTGATGGTAACAATATTTTACAACCACACGGTCACACTGCAAACTCCGCCAACCTGTTTTCAGTGTTATGTGACTACCACAATTTATTCCAATATAATGAAGTAAATAACTACTATGACGGAAGTATTCTAGACCTAGTCTTTAGCAACTATGATAAAGCGAAACTGTCTCTAACCGAATGTTCTGATCCTTTACCCCTAAAGATCGACTCTTACCATCCTCCACTTGATTTAACCATTCAGATAGACATTAGTAAACCCTGTAAATATAAATGTAGCCATAAATCAGATGAAAATAATTTTTTATGTTATAAGAATGGAAACTATAATGATATGAAGGGCGAACTGTTCAGTGTGGACTGGAATCATGAGCTGGAAAATTCCCCTGACATCCATTCAGCTACAGCTAAATTCTATAATATTTTAAATCAAGCTATTCAGAAATTTATTCCCAAGAAGAAAATAAGAGACTTAAAATTTCCTGTGTGGGCCTCTCCCGAATTAAAAAATTTAATTTTTGAAAAAAAGATAGTCCATAAATCTTTCAAACAAACAGGTGACCTGAGAATAAAAAAACAATTCAAAACTTTAAGAGCTCAATGTAAATCAAAATCAGAAACAGATTACTCGAACTATGCCCAAGAAAAGGAACGTGAGCTCAGATCAAACCCATCTAGATTTTGGTCTTACGTTAAAAACAAAGACCAAATGTCAGGACTACCTTCTGTAATGTCATATGAGGGTGAAACAGCCAGCGATGGTCAACATATAGCTAATTTTTTTGGAAAACATCTTTCTTCAGTTTACTCTAAAGAAAAAATAGTACCTCCTGAATTTACCTTTCCAAAAACATTAACCACTCCCCTTTCCAAAATAACTATCTCAGAATCTGAAATCTTAGGAGTTTTAAAAAAATTGAAAAATGATTCATCCAGCGGCCCCGACAATGTACCGCCCACTGTCCTAAAGCAATGCGCCTCTGCTTTAGTCTTACCCCTCTTAATACTTTTTAACTGGTCCCTATCTGTAGGTGTCTACCCCGACATTTGGAAATCATCTTTCGTAATACCCATCCATAAAAGTGGCCCAAAAATAGACGTAAAAAACTATCGCCCCATCAGTAAACTCTCAGCCATACCAAAACTTCTCGAACTACTTGTTTATAAACAAATATCACCTATTTTAGGATCATTACTATCTGACCATCAACACGGCTTTATGAATAAAAGATCAACCACAACAAACTTATTATCTTTTACAAATCATGTAACTGAGATTATAAACAGGGGCACTCAATTCGACATGGTCGCAACAGATTACTCAAAGGCGTTTGATAAGATTAACGTTAATATCCTTTGTGCCAAACTTAAGAGCTACGGCGTACATGACCCTTTACTATCTTGGTTTCATACTTACTTTGCCAATAGATCCCAAACTATCAAATATAAAACGAACCAAAATAGTGGAGGTGATTGTACATGTTCTCAACTTGATTCTGTAGCTTCAGTCTATTTTTCCGACGCATTTGAGGTTCTGTCAGGGTGTCCACAGGGTGGTCATTTGTCTGGACTCGCGTTTAACCTCTACATAAACGACATCGAACAATACCTATCAACACCTTACTGGCTCTTTGCTGATGACAAGCGTACTGGCCTTGAAGTGCGCAATGCTCAAGATGCTCATGCTCTGCAAAGGTCATTGGATGCTATTTATCAGTGGTGTCTTGTAAATAAAATGGAACTTAATTACTTAATATTAGTAAGTGCAAAATAATTTCATTTCATAAGAATAAAGATCCTTTATGTTTTCAATACTCCCTTAATAATGTGCCACTTGAGAGAGAGATCGCCACAAAGGATCTTGGAGTGTCCATGAACAACGAACTTTGTTTCAATGAGCACTACAATCTTATCACTAAGAAAGCCTTTAAAATACTAGGTTTCATAAACAGAAATTCAAAAGAATTTAAAGACCCCACTACTTACAAAATCATGTATTATACTTTCATTCGCTCCATTCTCGAATACGCCTCTCCTGTGTGGTCACCCTATTATAAAATTCACATCTCCTTAATTGAATCCGTTCAGCGTGCATTTTTAAGATCTCTAGCTTTCAAACAAAAAACAGCTATCCTGAATCACAATTACATAGATATTATGAAACTCAATAACATTGACACACTAGAACACAGGAGATCCGTCAACGATATGGTATTATTATTCAAAATACTTAATGGCAAAACCCATCTACCAGACTTTTTAAACAATTTACATTTTAGAATTAATAATAAATCGACTAGAAACAAAGCTCTATTCATGGAAAAATTTTGCACTAAAAACTATACATTCCATCAACCCATAAATAGACTCATGAGACTCTATAATATAGCCTGTGATCTGGACCCATCCCTCGACTTATTTTGTGATAGCATGAGCAACTTCAAGAGCAAGATCCTCCAGTTAAAAAATCTATCCTCCCTTTAACCTCTGTAAACATCATAGACCTTTCCACTCCACTCCAGTCCACAACAGTTTTTTACTAGAAAAGAGAGGGAAAATCGAAGAAATACAATGTAATACAACATTTTTTATTAACATTTTTACCTTAAGTAGTTGCCAAAGGATATTTCCTTAGCTTCTGCGAATGGGGTTGGACCCCGTAAATTCGTAAAAAAAAAAAAAAAAAAAAAAAAAAAAATAAATAAATAAAAAAAAAAACAATTAAATACGCAAAATCTAGACATAAGTCCCCAGCGGTATTATAAAAATGTCTATTACTTGCGTCCTATGCCACCCTAAATATGTCAATTTTAAACTTTAAAAATCTTTCTGAGCTTTCAAATAATTATGTAACAATTATTTGTTCACTATTACGAGCATTAGTATAAGTTAGGTACCACGTAAAAACTTAAATTAATTTGATATAGGAAATAAATATTATGAAGACAAATTTTTGTTTTCACCAAATAACTTACTTCATCGTACTAACGCAAAGTTCTTAAAAAAAACACTTACCTATCCAACAGAAATCAAATGCATCGGACTGTCATGACACCGTTCCAGCGTTTGCAAATTAGAGATGATTACTCTTCAAATTTGTAAAGAACTACAAGGACACCCATTAATTCTATTAAATTTTTTATTTAATCTACAAAAGTGTATTATTTCAGTTCGATTCCCACTTGGAAAAAAAACAGATTTTATCTTCTGCCGGTACAAAAATGACAAGGCGATCTTCGGTCTACTTCCACTAGAAACTCAACTCTGAAATGAGCTGGTATCAAACCAAACCACTCTGCTCAAATAAGTTTTCTACTCATTGCATGATCTAATTACTAGCCTTGAAACTCGAGCAAAAAAACTGGCCGTTTGGGATAAAAAATATCCGAAGAGAAGTTTAGCAGCCATGTAACGCGCTGGAAACCTGATATTCGCCTGATTCCTGTCGGGAGCAACCAGGGTCGCACGTCCCAAGTTCAGTGGCCACTTCACGTTTCCATAACTAAATTAATATATCTATTTAAAAAATATAAATATTAATAGATAAATGTTTTAAAAGACAATTATATGTGTTATATGCCAGCTCCATCTTCAAAGGGTGTTGAGAATATTCTTCTTCTCGTGCCACGAATTCTCAATGACACTGTGGTCACTTCACTAGTTAAACGAATAATTATACCATTCATCAAATCTCTATACATGAGCCAGCGTCGATGGCACGTTGAATACACCAGTTCTCATTCAGTCACTGAAGTTAAGCAACGTCCAGCGAGGCTAGGACTCGGATGGGTGACCATTCAAATACGAACCCCCGTGTGGCTATTCCAGGTCTTACTGGGTGAGGTTAATTTGAGTAGTTGGTTTTTGAGATTTCAGCGAATTTATGGTAAAACCCCCGTCGTGATATGACCATGCAGTTGAAAGCGACGTCAAACCAAATTTAAAAAAAAAAACCTATACAAGATCTGTCTGGCTATTAAGTTCCGAGACCGATGTTGTTAAAAGTTAACCAGTTAACTACGCATGCGAGAGGTTAAAAGTGTACATTTTTGGAAAGCTGGAACACCTTGTCTTATGTAATGCTGTATTAAAATTAGTATTATCACTCGAGGCAATCGCGCATATGACCCTTTCGTGTTGTGTTGCCAGAAATATGATTGCTGTTAATAGATAGTTTGAGTAGATTTGTGATACGTGCTAATTGAATTCAATTGAACTTTTTGACCGTATCTGACGAAAACTTGTATCTGCACTTATGCACAATCCCTTTGTTGAACTAGCATCTGGTAAATTTAAGCCGCATTTTTCTTTTGAATTTAAAAAAAATTCCAGGTTCAATTTTCTCCAATTGTATCCATTTTTTTTCTCCAAGTTTAGCTTCCTCTTCATTCGTGAAAGAAAAATAAGTTTCGGTAAATCTTAAGATTAACAATGAAAAATGAAAACTTACCAGAAATGAAAGCAGGAATTTTATAAATCCATTTTGGTTCACCAAAACGGATTAAGATTTCTCTTCCTTTCTTTTTTTTCCAAATGAAAAAATCTGGTGTGGCACCACACGACTTTCCTAATCCCCCCCGAAAACAAGCCACTGGTGGCTCAACGGTAAGAGATAGCAAAAAAATTGGCCAAATTTGTAGTTAGCACCTCAAGATTATTGGATTTGATATGTCACAAACCCCATCTAGGATTAATGATAAAAAAGTTAGTCCGAGCGGGTGCCCCCCAAAATACCGGTGAATTGGGGCTGAGGTCCAAAAAGTTCAAGATAATAATATCAAAAAAATGATCAGAATAGACCCCTATTATTTTTCTTCCGAGAAATTTCTAATATTAGAAATCGGAAGTATTGTGTTCGTTTTTGTAAAAAAAAAAAATATTTTTTTGCTCCGATTTCAATTTTTTTCATATTTCTGGACGTTTCATAACCTCCTGAGCAACTTTGGTTTTGTGTCGGTCCGTCGATCTGTTAAAAATAGAAGAAGAATAGAAGAAGAAAAAGAAGCCACCATTTATAATAGGAGATTTTTATAATAGGAGTTAACATCAACAAAATTTATACTTCTGAAACTTTCGATTAACGAGTTATAGGTCAGAACATAGTGATATTAGCCAGGACGACCGACCCTGTATCTCGAGAACAGTATGTCGTAGCTTACTGAAATTTGTTGCAATGAACATTTCTCAATGAGACCTTTAAAACAATATGCCACAAGACATACCATTCCATTTAGAATTTTAAAGTTAGTCTGTGGCCAGACTGCTCAGTCTGACTCGGGCAGTGTGGGCAATTTTTTATGAAACTTAATCGCCCAAAAAATTAAGGAATACGGGTTTTTGCGTTTTTCTATATTTTCAGCCGTTCTTGAGATACGGGGGATGGGGGTGGGACTTTATGGACACCCTGTATATTGTAATAAATAGTCGTTAGATTTTTACACCAGTTTATTTTGTAACTATTAGGTACGCGTGGTAGCAAATCGTGGTTGACCTTCAAACTGGAATTTTCCAGTGTATTTATTTTAATAGAGAATTATGAAAGTATTAAAAATGGAACATCAAAATCTTAGCAAAAACTAGAATCATTACTGTGTGTGAACTAAAACCTACAAAT
Source organism: Bactericera cockerelli (assembly GCA_024516035.1). Lineage (NCBI taxonomy): Eukaryota > Metazoa > Arthropoda > Insecta > Hemiptera > Triozidae > Bactericera > Bactericera cockerelli. Next base: position 11,172,367 of record CM044962.1, on the reverse strand, counting down.
ACGTTCCTATACAATATACACATATTGTCGGTATGCATACCTATACGTTCCCCAAGCTGGCTGAGCGTAAATACGATTTCAGAAAAAAAATTTGGAGCTTGAAACTTTGAATTTTGAATTCACTTCATATAATAATAATAATATTTATTTTTTATTGTGACAGCTTATTTTTTGCATATTTACTGTGATATTTTTAAAACTTATACTTGTAATTTATTTTTACTTTTTTCAGAAGTGTTACCATTTCATGTTTCCAATGTTTGTATTCTTATATAGGGTTATTCCCGTTCAATAAAAAATATACTTATTACTTAATACTCTTTAGTGGTAAGTAACCACCAGGTGAGGATAGCCCAAACACCAATGCTTCTACCACCTAACTCTCAGAGTCTTATTATTATGCGCTGCTCACAAACTCAAATTAATCGGTGTTTACTACTTGTTTGTTTGTGGTACAATGTTTTTATACTAATTCTACTACATAATATATACACGACCCAAGTTATTCTCCTACACGTATTTCCCCTAATCATACACCGAACAGCCAGCCTCCGTGGCGTACGGCTGTGAGTGTTGTGACTAAAGTTATCATATTAGTGTTAATCACTTTCGTGTTATCACAACTACTCTATCGCTGAAACCGGGACTTGAACCACCGACCTCCAGGTTACAAGTCCACCGCCTTATCGATCAAGCTACTGAGGTCGGATTGCTACTGAGGATACTGCCCGTAGTCCAGAGATCCCGAGTTCCATTCCCAGTTGGGGCAGACTCTTCGAAGAGAAGAAAATTCTGTCTCCTCTCAACAGGCGAGGCTGGCATTTCCAGCCCTACCCAGGATGGGTGAGGTAATTTGGGTAGCTGGTACGATTCCCAGCGAATGGAGGGTCAAACCCCGGTTATGACTTTCTTAAAATCAGGACATTTAAACCAAGTAGTCACATCTGGTCAAAATAGATCTAATACAGGTTGGTGCATGTGATAATTGGGGGGCTTCACTTGTGGAACTTTAACCACTTTATAATAATAAATTCAAACACCTTAGGTATATCCAAGACATTGCCCTTCATGACATGTGTTTTTCCTAACCCTATCAATATAAATTATATAATGATTCGTTTGATGATCGACTTGTTTTCCAATGTAAATAAATCTATGTTTACAATAGTCCAGGGGCACAGTTAGTACCTTAGGCATTCTCTGCCACTTAACCCCGGTTTAATACGACATTGAAGATCAATTGAGATTAGAGTTTCACCTAGGTAGCTCACAAGCAAGATGCTTACATTGGCTTGAATCACCACAAGAGTTTAAAGCCGATTGGTCACCCACGTAGTCTTGTCTTGTGTGACTTTTCTTAGCTTTGGTGACCCGCTGCCCGCTGGGAGGTTACTTAAATATTGGAATTTCCAAGTCTGGCATTTCACCATGGTATAAAGTCATCGTTATGTATGTAGCGTATTTTCCCAACAAAAAATCAAGTCTATGCACTTTTCCTCGACGAGACATTCACTACCGAACCAGAGAGACAGACATAACTTAAGAAATAAGTGGCAAAGTTTGATAATATTTTGATACCAAGTGTCCTTGATAACCTTGATCTTATAACTAATTCAGATGGAATTCTATTGAACCCCGCTTATGTTTTAGCTATTTTTCTTAAGAGAGAATACTCTTTTACAAAAAAAAAATTCTTAAGGAAAATTAAAAAAAAGAATATAAACAAGCTAGTCACTACGAAGTTTTTTACAACTCAATTATCCTTGAACCAGCACAAAGGAAAAATACATACCTACATTACGAATCATAGACACAATACTTCCTCCCAAATGATTCACATTGTATACCCTTGTGGCCAGGTGTGGCCGGTGGGAAAAAAATTTGGGGGTGCTGCCACCTAAACCGGACTAAAATGGGATTTATAGAGTCGCTCTTTCAGTATCTAAAAAATAGAGTTTGTTTACCATGCCAAGCATAAGAATTATGCATTTATTATTCAAACACATTATCCAACAAGTGGACAAAACCTTACAACAGAATTGTTGGTTCTGTTAAAACCAAGATACAAGTTGCTTTGATTCATGCTGTTTCTCTCAGATTGAGAGGTCAATATACAAGTTGAGGAGGCATGAAGTTGAAGATGGATGTGGTGTGTTCCAAATTTAGACGGAGTTGGCTTTGAAGATGGAAATGAATGTACTTATTTTGTAATAAGTTATAATTTCCATGTTTGAAAAAAGTAAAAAAAAAAAAAAAAAATCAATAAATGTGTGATAATTTTCATTTTATACGAGTTAGGACTTGAGAAAATCCTCTCTTTTTCATTTTCGTCTGGGGGTGCTGCAGTTATGCAGCTCCTTAGCACCGGCCACGCCTGCTTGTGGCGATAAAAATTTAGCGCGACTTTCCATAGTATCGATACCTAGATTTTTCTGAGCGTTCTTTTACTAATGGTCTGATTCATGTACAACTCTGAGGTGAAGAAAAAGAAAAAAAATGTATACTGTGTCGTTTAGGCAAGTGCCCATGTGGCACCAGTTGTAAAGTATTTTCAATAAAATATTTTTACGTTCTCTTTCTCAGCCAATTCTATCGGATACGTGTTAAAAAATATAGTGTTTTGAAGTGATATATTGTGTTCGGAGGGAGTCAATGCATAGCTGAAGTGACGATCCAGACTTTTTAGTGTGCTACAGTGAAAATATTTAACAAATTACGTAAGAAATTTGAAAATAACTGTTCAGATTTAGGCATTATTTACTTAAATAAGCGGTTCATAAAATCATAGATAATCCATACATATTGATAATACGTAATATGATAAAGTAGCACTGATACTCACCTCCACACAAATTTCAAGATAGACTGGTCCATAATATTAGAGATTAAAGATAAGATTGATAAAGTATACCACCAAACACCAGAGAGAGCTACTAAGAACATTATTTTTTTTATGAACGCCTAACAATTTGACAAAGTAGACAATGTGCGATGCACGGCAATGAATTCATTAGAAACGCCTGTTAATAATAATAATATCGCCTTATTTATACTGCCCCATTAGGACTATGAAAGTCCCATTATTCCAGCAGTAAGCCCAAGACGTATTATTATGTGGTAAAAATCCCAATTGGGAGGATAACATGTCATGTCCCAGCTGGGTTTCGAACCCACGACCTCTGGAGTCTTTGGATTCACAGAGTGCCGCCTTTACCACTGAGCTAAACAGAGATAAACACGGACGAATGGCTGAAACTTTGGATTCGGGCTCTTTTTTAAAATCGTAATACAAAAGTCTCATCGAGCGCTTGGTTGACACGCTATGTGCCAAGTATGGCCGCCGCATTGTCTCTTTGGACGATCATAGCTCTAGGGACCCTAAAGCATGTTGTCGCGAACGCGAGGTGTTTTTAATTACTAGTCTGAAATATTTAATTAATAACTTTTGTAAACAAATGACAGACATTTTAACTTTAGGAAATAGGCCTAAAGTTAGTTGCAATTGAGACGCCGACGAGGGCGGAAGTTCAAGTTTTCCTAGAAGCTGCACCGACTAGAGCTGTGGCAAGTAATTTAGACCCCGACTAGAGGAGTACCGAGTTCATTAGTAGTTTCAATAGAGTGACATTTAGATATTTGATTAAATTAGTGAAGTTAAATAGTAGTGATTCAAATAGTCAATCTTTCATTTTGATATAATACTAAGTAAATCTAGTCTAAATTTTGCAATAGTGCATAATCTAGTAAGATAAACAGTTTTGCCAAGTGACATTGATTCGCCTTAATAAACCTATTATCTATGTTTAATTCATAACTATATAAGTACATTGTGAAAGTAATAAATATATAACCAAAACATTTAGAATCCCCCCTTTAGATCCACAAACAATTAGTTTTTATTTTCTCTGTCGTTATCTTCCACGTGTTCGCACCAGGCGAATTCACGACAGAAAAAATTTTTGGTAGCAGAGCGTGGTTACAATAAAACTACTATAATAAAGTTTTAATAAAGTGATCTAAACATAATTTCAATAGTTTTATCGTAAAAAGTACGAGGAAAATCAATATTTTTTGAAGTTATCATAGATAGTAAGACAAATATTCCTGATAGTCTAAAGTTACAATACCTCAAAATGCAGCTTACAGGTAAAGCGTCTAAATTGTTAGATGGTGTAAAAATGACCAGTGCTAATTACAAACTAGCAAAGGAAATATTGCACGAAGCATATGGTAGTGAAGTCATTGTTGCAAATAAACTTTACAATGACATAGTGAAAATGACACTTCCCTCTAACAAAAAGGAAGATGTTCACAAGTTTTATACCGAGCTAGAAGTAAAACTGAAGTTGTTAGAGAATTTAGGAGATGTAGTTGAGAACAAAATTTTAGCTTCCGTGGTGTACAATAAATTGACTACAGGCACCCAATATGAGTTAGTAAAAAAAAATGGGGAAAATATATCTGTAGAGATCATTAGGAAACAAATGAAAGATGAGCTTAAAGTAGAGAGTGTCATGAAGTCTCTAGGCTCCACGGAAAAGTCTAACACTGCTAGGTCAGGTGAGTTTCAATTTAAATCACCCATTACTCCTATGAGATATGAGAAGAAACCTTATACCGCTGAGTCTCTATTAATAGTAGATAGACAACAGCATAAGAACAGTGGTATTAAAAATTCTAGTCCAAACACAGTTAGACGTAATAATAATTATAAATGTGTTTTTTTGTGAGGGAAATCACTTTAGTGATGAGTGCCAGACTTATTCTACTCTGATTGAAAGAAAAAAGAAACTAAATGGGCGTTGCTATATTTGTCTGAGCTTATCTCATCGTACTCGTGATTGTAAAAATTATACCAAGTGTTGGCACTGTGGAAAAATTGGACATCATTATAGGGCACTTTGTCCAGACAAGTTTTCTAAAGGTCATGGACCTGATAAGCATTCAGAATACAGAAATTGGGACCTCATTAGAAGTAAACCTAGGTCTAACTCTGCACCCAGATCTAGTTCTGTGCGTGATAAGAAGGTAGATATTAGTACTAATAGTGCATTAACAGGCCAGGAAAATGTGCAAGAGTTTTCCGCTACAACGGTATGCGCCGTAAATACTGTAGTTTTTATGCAAACTGCTGTACTTCATGTAAAAGGCAAGAATAGCAATGAAACTATTAAAGTTCGGGCTATTTTAGATACAGCTAGTAGCCATTCGTACGTAAGTGAAAGGCTGCAGAAGTTACTGGGATTAGAAACTGGTAAAGTAATGCCAATGAATGTTTATACATTTGGGGCTTTAGAACCCAAGCACATGAAAGCTCCAGAAGTGTCTCTAGACATGGTTACAAGTGATTCAAATTTTGAACTGAAATTATTGGTAGTACCTACAATTGTTAGTGCTGATAATAAACTATTATGTGACCGGGAGTTCATTAGGAAGTTAAATGAAAACTATAGCTTAGCTGACCGGTACTTATTAGATAATCCTGAAATGCAGTTTGACATACTCTTAGGAGTGGATTATTATGACCAGTTTTTCTTGCCAGAGAAAATTAAAGTGAAAGATAATTTGTATCTGTTCAACACTGTATTTGGATACGTATTTAGCGGAACCACCACAGAAAGTAAGTTATCAGAAGATCAAAATATCGCTTCTTCTTCTTTGTATGCTAGAACTGAGATAGGTTTAGGTTCAACCGATGATGTACGTAAGTTATGGGAATTGCAAACCATCGGAATAAAGGACAATTGTTCTATTGTAGATGATGATCTTGCCTTGCAGACTTTTGAGTCTAGTCTGCAATATAAAGATAGTAGATATTATGTAGATTTCCCATGGAAGAATAATACTAGAGACGTTCAGTCTAACTACGACTTAGCCATAGGGAGACATTGGTCAAAACAATATGTGTCTTCCCTACGTGAACGGAAAGTCACCATGTTTCGTCAGGGTAAAGGGACGAGAGTAGAACCAAAATTAGGCGACGTTGTTTTAATTAGAGAAGGTAAAACAAAACGATCAAATTGGCCGTATGGTATAATACGGAAACTCTACTATAATCGTCATAATAAAGTAGGTACCGTTGATGTTCAAGTTTCCAATGGTAACATAATTACTCGTCCTGTTAGCTCCCTCTACCCAATGGAAATGGACAAAAGGTTACTGAGGAACAATTAATATTCCTGAAGATTTATATATTTACTTGTATGTTCATTATCCTTATTATTATTATAAAATGTTATTTATTGATTTTTATTCCTCTGAAGAAGTTAAATTTTTTTATGTTAAAACTTTCCAATTTTCAGAGATTCGATAGCAGTTTATTTTTCTTTTCATACCTAGGTATGTCATGAAATATTTATGTTCAATATTTTTGTGTTTAAAAAAATAAATTAAAATGCGGTCTACTGTTGTACTTCAAATATGTTAGCAGTCCAAGCAATCATAAGTAATTATGAATATTAAGTACTTTCAAGTTACAGAAGATTATTTTAGCTGTTTATAAAACCAATGTTTATTAGTACTTTATTCTGTAGGTTATTATGATATTTATTTCTCTCTTATAATTCTTTTTCCTTTTATGGGGGGGAATGTCGCGAACGCGAGGTGTTTTTTTAATTACTAGTCTGAAATATTTAATTAATAACTTTTGTAAACAAATGACAGACATTTTAACTTTAGGAAATAGGCCTAAAGTTAGTTGCAATTGAGACGCCGACGAGGGCGGAAGCTCAAGTTTTCCTAGAAGCTGCACCGACTAGAGGTGTGGCAAGTAATTTAGACCCCGACTAGAGGAGTACCGAGTTCATTAGTAGTTTCAATAGAGTGACATTTAGATATTTGATTAAATTAGTGAAGTTAAATAGTAGTGATTCAAATAGTCAATCTTTCATTTTGATATAATACTAAGTAAATCTAGTCTAAATTTTGCAATAGTGCATAATCTAGTAAGATAAACAGTTTTGCCAAGTGACATTGATTCGCCTTAATAAACCTATTATCTATGTTTAATTCATAACTATATAAGTACATTGTGAAAGTAATAAATATATAACCAAAACATTTAGAATCCCCCCTTTAGATCCACAAACAATTCGTTTTTATTTTCTCTGTCGTTATCTTCCACGTGTTCGCACCAGGCGAATTCACGACACATGTTTCGGCACTGAAAAGTGAGTATCGAAAATTTTGTGTGATCCATTTAAATTTCCTTTCTATAAGATAAGGAAAAAATCATGTATCACATGATCATCTATCACATGTTCATCTATCACATTATCATCTAGCACATGATCATCTATCACATGATCTGCTCGTGGAATTCAAAAGCTGGTCTCAAGCATGAGTCACCAAAGTATGGTGAAAGAAAATTACGCGTCGCAAAACAACATGGTTAATAAATAACACTAATGAGGATGAAGTACTCTATAATATAATATGTCATTCTAAATCTTCTTCCTCCCTCTGGTGTATGAAACACTGGGGCCCTGGTCCGTCGAAACTAAAAAGTTCTTGAATGTTGTGGGTGATAATTTGATCCGTGCCACTGGCACTCAAAGTGCCAAAGAATTCTTGCTGCAGAGAATATCCATAGCGATTCAACGCGGCAATGCAGCATGCATTCTTGGTACTTTACCACATGTCAGTGGCATGGATCATATATATAACCTGCAATAGATGTGAAGTGTACTTGAAATTGAAATAAATCATTCTAAATATATTGCCGTCAATGAGGAAGTTGTGAGTCATAAGCGCATGACTCACTTAGTGGTAAGCTTTTACCAGCTCATACCAGGGGGTGAAATGTTAGTACGCCTCCTCGTGGTTCACCCTGGGCAACGCATTAACATGCGGCTAAAGTACTGACAATTTTGGCGATCAGACAATCACTGCCATCAGATCTCCTGATCAAGTTTATTACAAATGTCTTCTCACTTTGAGATGTGTAATAAAGCCATACGATAAATAAATAAAACCAGCTCATTATGAGAAAGCTCCTGGGTTTGAACCCAGAGTCGAGAAAAAATTGGTGTCAGCTTCCGTGGCGTAACGCCAGCCTCCGTGGCGTAACGTTTGTGACTACTGCCCGTAGTCCAGAGATCCTGAGTTCGATCCCCGGTCGGAGCAGATTTTTCACACAGAAAATTCTGTTTCCTCCGTACAAGTGAGGCTGGCATTTCCGGCCCTACCCAGGCTGGGTGAGGTTAATGTGGGGAGCTGGTACGATTCCCAGCGAATGGTGGGTAAAACCTCCGTCCTAATCCAGGGCGTTAAATCAAATAGATTCGTTGGCATTAGGAAGGGCATCCAGTCGTAATAATGTGCCAAAACCAACCAACTTTCACCATGAGGTTGAACAACGTCGACCCTGCTCAAGCGGGATAAGACAGAGTAAAAGAAGAAGAAGAATAGTGTTATTCACAAACGTGATATCACAAATTACTCAAACTCGCTTTACTAAATCTATGCTGAAACCGGGACTCGAACCACCAATCTATACCTGTCTACTGGGCTACTGACCCAGCACTTAAATGAGAAGTATTCTGTCACTTCTTGGCCATAAGAAGGGGAGGTATAAAACGGTATAGGTTAAGATACAACACAGACTAAAAGCGTTTTACAGTAGCTGCTGTCTGGAGACTACGAAATAAAAAGTCTGTGATAGGTATACCTATTTTTTTCTTTCTTTTTTTACATTTTCTTTTGCCAGTATCTAAAAGTTGTTAGTCTCATTTCACTGTCGGTTAAAACTTGAAGGTCACATTATGCCATCTGTACCTCATTATACCAGTGGCGTTCCAAAGGGAGGGGAAGGGAGGTATTCAAACATGTTGAAACATGTATTGTTTGTGTGCTTTCAAAGTCGTTCTTTAGCTTGGATAGATAAATCTTGCTCAAATATTCACCCCCTTGGTGTAAATTCAAATTTTTCTTCAAGGGAAATAAAATAATATCCATAAAGAGCATTCTCCGTAAATCTGTAGCTGGATCAATAAGTTGGCACGGTTCAACAGTTAATTAATAATAATAATAATGCCCGGTAGACGAGTGTTCATTGACGGGTTTAGCCCTATTTACATTTTCAAACAGAATAACAGTTAAAAAAATAGTAAGCTAGTTTGTGATATCACATGGTGATGATTACTCAAAATAAGATACAACTTTTATATGCAAGAAAATTAAGTTTGATGAAAGATGGTGATGATGCTTCCACCACTGGTTTAGCTCCAACATCCTCCACATGCTGTCTCACTGGGTAATACTTGAACAAATGAACTTAATGAGACCTACATTAGTCTAATTATCTATGACAGGAGACTTACAAATGATCCGAAACCACGCTTGTACCAGACTCTACCAGACAGACTCTTTGCAAAAGTCGAACAATCCCGTACCAAATTCCACAGGAGGTGGATCGCTCTGTCTCAACTTGGCACTCAATATGGTTTCACCAATTCTACCGGTATTGCTTTTGGCATCCGTCCTCTCCTCTGCAATCTCACAGAAGGACATCACGACCGAGTCTATACTTCAGATTGGCGAAGATAAAGAAATAAGACTCGACAGATATTTAACAGAGTCGGAGTTGATTTCCATGATGGACGATTTAGCCAAAGACTACGGACATATTTTTAAACATTCAGAGATTGGAAGAAGTTCTAAGTTCAAATCGAAAATTTGGGCGGTGCAGATCAGTCACAATGTGCAGGAGGCGAGGGTAATGCTAAAGCCGATGGTCAAGCTTGTGGGAAATATACATGGAAATGATGCGGTGGGGTACAACTTGCTGGTATGTAGTTTTTTTGTAAAGGTTGGGTGGAAGAGATTGCCGCAGGTAATAACCCCGATCTTTAGGTAAGACATTAGAAGTATTTTATATCTTCTTTGGAGCATTGGGATTCTCTTTATTTTGGCATTGGGATAAAACAACCCAAACAGAAATTTTCTTTATTTTTTTTTTATAAGAAGAGAAAACTCTTCTTTGTTTTAAGTTTAAATTAGTGGTAGATTTCTGCCACTGGTGACTCCACGGTAACAGTTACAAGCAGTGTGCCAAAAAGACACAGCATAATAATAATAATCAAAGATTATTGTTTGTTGGTTTCTTTTTTGTTGTTGATATTAATGAGGTCTTGAAAACATTTTTTCAATTTAAAAAAAAGTGATGCTATTTATTTTAAACTTTTTAGTTTATTATTTTCAAATGAAACTGTTTCCAAAATTTGTAACAAAGATCGTTTTTCGAAGAGAAACATTCAATTATCTCGTTTGAATGGCGATCAACGTTCCAAAGGCTTCTTAATCCACAAAATATCAATCGCCATTCAACGAGGAAATGCTGTGAGCATTATGGGCACTATTCCTGATGGCTTGCGTTTCGAAGAGCTGTTTTATATTAAATAAATAAACTCATGTTTTACTACAGATTCTGTTATTAAACTTGAATACTGTTTTAATAATAATAATAAATACCCGGTGTACGGGAGTATATTTACGGGAATAGCCCTATTTACAATGTCAACAATAAAAATGTCAATAAATTTCCAGACAAGTCTTATGCAATACTTGGTGTACAGCGATGAGAAGGACCCACGTGTCACTCAACTGCTCAACACAACCGATATCTGGATTGTGCCAACTATGAACCCAGACGGCCTCACCGAGGCACAGGAAGGCTGCGATAAGCCCGACAATGTTACGAGCTTGGGAAAACTTAACGGCAACGGTGTGGACCTGGATAAGAATTTTCCGGGAAATCCACAGGGCATATTGAATCCGTAAGGAATATTATTCTTATCTGAGTGCTTACATAATTTGCACACAAGATCAGCCTTCCCCTAGATCATCATATAGAGTTTTATTGAAAAACATTTGCTTGAGTTAGTCAATGATCCTGATACCTTTATTATCTGGTTGCAGGGTTTTCAGTGAAACCCTAACAATTAACACTGCTAATTAGATCTATTGTGACCAGTTGATTCTATTTGGTTTTAACGTCCTGATTGAGATAGATAGTCAGGACGGAGGTTTTACACTCCATTCGCTGGGAAGCGTACCAACTACCCACATTAACCTCAACCAGCCTGGGTAGGGCCGGAAATGCCAGCCTCACGTGTTTGGAGGGAACAGAATTTTCTTCGAAAAGTCTGCTCCAACCGGGGATCGAACTCGGAATCTCTGGACTACGGGCAGTAGTCACAACCGTTACGCCACGGAGGCTTTCCGGGAAATGTAGAGGACATAATTATTGAATCCGTAACGAATATTAATACATATAATATAATTATGTAGTTATATACAAGGTGTACAAGTTTTTTTTATATATATATATAGAAAACTAGCCGCGTTGCGGCTACGCCTACGACGCGTTCACCGAGGCATGGCTGTGCTGGCGAAAGAAAAATAATTGGTATTTATGTATTAATAGTTAATTTGATACAATACCTTTTCTCACTTCAGAGTAATGACCATAAAATACGCAAATATGTTTCTTTGTCCTAATTTGCGAAGGATAAAAACAATGAAAATATGGTCAAGAAAATCGATCCTTCTTTTGTTCTATAGCACGTGAGGACGAAGAAATATTATTTGTGGAAGGTTAAAATGCAGAAAGGATCAGTTCCAGGAATTCTTATTCCAGAAATCTATTGGGACGACCCAATAGATTTCCGGAATGAGAATTCCTAGAACTGATCCTTTGCAAAAAATGATGGAAATAATTATAATTTAAAAAATATCTCATGCTCTTTTTGACAGAAGTGTCGAACCAGAAACCAAACATATGTTGAAACTCATGATGGACCATCCATTTGTTCTCTCTGCAAACCTGCAAGGCGGTACTACTGTCGCCAGCTATTTCCTAGATACCAGAGAATTCAAAGATATCTGGAAAAATAAGAGGTTTGATAAGCTTGAGAAGGATGATAGCGAAGTGTTTAAGAGGTTGGCGACACAATATGCCAACTCATACCCGCTGATATATATGTGCGAGAACAGTTTCGTTGATGATTATGGAATCACTCACGATACTGGCAACTGGAGATCGAAGGGTAACGTTGATTAAAGTATAATTTTTTTTGCTTTTTATAAATAGTAGATGTGCACCAAAACCGCTTTCGCATTACTCATGCCATTCCTGAATCGGAAATAGTCGATCAGTTTTGTGTTTATCACTTTCAAGTAAAAGGTGTTGACCCAGCACCTGATTGGAAAGTACTGTGTCACTTCTCGCCCATCGGAGGGGAGGCATACTACGGGATGGGTAGGCTACAACACAGACCACAAGCGTCTACAGTAGCTCCTGTTTCATGGCTACGAAATAAAAACGGATGTGAAACACTCATCTTTAAAAAAAAGAAGAAAAAAAAAAAAAAGATGTCACAATTACTCAAACTCACACTGCCTCCTGCAGATGACAACTCCGTCACCTAATCGATCAAGCTACTTAAGTTGGTGGATGAAGGTAAGCTGACACGAGTGCAGATCTGCCACCTGTATTCAAATATTACAGATTGATTCAGAATTTTTGGGACACGAATATAATAGGAGGTAGGTGAGACCGTGAGAAACAATGTTTACAAAATATGTACATTTGTACAATATTACGGTAAACGCACTATAAGTGAGATATACAGTATGGAATATGTTACATTTCTGTTGAAATTGTCACTCGTATGACTAGCTGTATCTACCGTAAAAAATGTTTGAGGTTGCCTCTATTACTTCCGAGAAATTTCTAATATTAGAACTCGGATGTATTGTGTTCGCTTTTGTAAAAAAATAACATGTTTTTGCTCCGATTTTCTGGACGTTTCATAACATCTTGAACAAATTTGGTTTTGTGTCTGTCGGTCTGTTTCTCGATCTGTTAAAAATATCTCGAAAAATTGAGTTCTGACTCTCGAAAAATTGAGCTTTGAAAACAATTGTTGCTGGAACCTCTAATCAATCTAAAAGAGGAACCTCCACCTAGATACAACTTTCCTTTCGACACCTGGAAAACGTTGAACCGCCTTAGATCCGGTGTGTCAAGATGCAAAACCAACCATCAAAAATTGGGGTACGAAGAAGATGCTGACTGCGATTGTGGCTTACAGCAGATCCACAAACATCTGTTGTCTCAAACCAGCACACATGACGACCTATTGCAGGCAAACGAGGCGGCTATTCACTATTCATGTTGCTAAGCATTGGAAACATAAGATCTGACGTATGTATTACTAGCGGACACGGAAAGTAAGTAATATTTTAATATAGGTAATTTTTTGGAGAATGAGCGCGAACGACCCACTTTCCATAGCTTTGAAATTGCCTCATTGATTTATTTTTTTAATTACCTGTTAGAGTGTATCACACTTATTACTTCGATACTATTAGTTCAGGGTCAATTTTTTGTTGATCTCTACATATAATTAAATGAATTTGCTGTTTAATTTCTGATTGTCCCTCAGATATGCAATGGGCGAACTACATATTGACCAACTGCTTGGAAATGGTCTTCTACGTGAGTTGTTGCCATTACCCCCCGGCCTCTGACCTCCCCCTTCACTGGTACGCCAACCTGCATCCCTTCCTCTCCTTCATGGAGAGTGCGCGCACGGGTGTCTACGGTTTGATAAAGGACGAGGAAGGCAATCCGGTTAAAGAGGCTGTTATTGTAGTAACAGGATATCGCAAAGAGACCAAGGGTACGGATCGTGGGGAGTACTGGCGTCTCCTGAACCCGGGCTCATATGCTGTGTCAGTAAGCGCCCCCGCAGCAGTAGGGACTTATCTATACGTCAATGTGACCAAGGATCAACCTTACGTCCAACTGGATTTCACCTTGAAGCGGATCGGTATGCACGGTCAAGTCACAGACTTGGATACTGGGAAACCAATTCAAGGAGCTACAATCACCGTCGAAGGTTCGAATTATGACATTAATCCGACGACGAAGCAGGGAGAGTTCTGGCTAACCATGCCTCATAGGAGATCATATGTGTCGGCAAGTGCCGAAGGATATATACCGTCAATGAAGAAACCTGTACAGGTGGACGGTGAGGATAATGCGTACGTTGAGGTTAATTTTGCATTGAGAAAGACCAATCCGTTGAATATGGCAGCACAAGCAGCGGAAGGTGTCACAAACTTTATGGCACAAATGTCTTTGCCAAATATATCTTTGCCAAAAATGTCTTTGCCTAAAATGTTTTCCTTTCCTCGTACCTAGGCCAGAAGTACCTCTGTCCTCCATGCAGGTTTCTGTTTATAATAAATATTATTAATTTATTTTATTTTTTCAAAGATTATTTCTATGTCATAAGCCGGTGGTGGGTGATTTTTTATTCATGCAACAGTAGATGCAATTTTTCTTTAGGGTTTAACTTTGCTTTCAACTGCTTGTTCATGTTTTATTTTATTTTTTATTCTCAGAGTACTTTTGAATATATTTACTGAAGTATTTACAAAATTAATCACAAACAATAAACAGTATAAATATAAATAACAATATAAATATGATAAAAAACATAGTTAAAAATAAATATATGTACCTACATATATTATATATAATGTATTATAGAATTATTTATTGTTTGATATTATTAGTTACGGATGTCCCAATGTGTCAAAAGACATGTGTTGGGGATCCTCTAATTTCATATGCATAACATTACTTATGGGTAGATCGTAGATATAGAGGTATACAATTTTAGAAGTTGCAAATGGATAGGAACCAGAATGGTGTAAAAGTGCACACTGAATTTAATTAGGTATATATTATTTCACTAGTGATAGTGAGCTAGCTTTCTACTGAGGTCGGTCTTGCAATTTGTGCGAGGAAAACCAGTATGATACCTTGCTTCATTTTTTTCTGTCAGTGTCCTTTCTTTGGTAACCTCAGGCAGAAATATTGGAACAGATCACATTCAAGTCTAGATATTTTTGAGGAATTTCTCGCACATCCTGGGCCTACTGAGCTTCGAAAATATACTTCTTTCTTCCAATCAGTTTGTGAAGTAAATTTGGTAACTATTTATTAAATAGTCATTGAACTTTACCCTAGGTTAGTTAAATTTTTTTTTCTATTTTAAATTTATTCCAAGCCGAATAAGTATTGCTTACATGTGGTGTGGATTTATTTTATAAGAAAATCTTGTATTTTTTTTTTCTTTATCTCTTGCTTTTTAAAGGCTTCAAATTTTTAGTTATTTGGCTTCAATAAAAAAGTTATTTGTTTTGAACTATAATATAATAATTCTTTTTATTTTTTAGTTATTATGAAATAATTGTAATTTATGTTTGTAATAATATATATAAAAAAAAATAGTTATATTTCTTCATTATGTTATGCCAACCTTGTAAAATCATATTACAATAAAATAAAATTGATTGATTGGTATCTATACTATTTCATTTCTGATCTTTGATAATGTTTTTATTAATGCTTAGCATGAGGTACACTTGATTGATTTTTTAGATAAAAAAGTGATTTAATAAAAGTCTACACCTAAGTATTTCTTACTCATTCTTTGTGAATTTAATAATAATAATAATAATGGGATTTCAAACTGGTCCGCCACTGATTTAGATCATCTGAATAGAGTCATAAGAACAAGAATGACTAAGTACCGCTCTCACCACCCTCACTCCGCCGTGGAGCGTATGAACCTACCCCGTTATCAAGGAGGTCGTGGTCTGATCAATCTTAAAACTTTACACTCCAAACAAATTAAAAAATCAATAAAAATACTTTGCAAATGAAACATTAAGATTTTTGGCCCATGCAAAGAAAGCAGATGAGTACACATCTCTGAAATTATGTGACAACAATTTCCAGTTACCTATTGAAAATACCTCTGGTGATTTAATATGAAGCTTAGAAAGTGGAGCCCACTAAGGAAAATATCCAAAACATCTCAATAGTGAACATGTTGATAAAAAAAATTATCTAATCTCTATTTGACCAGAGGTTATTTAATAATAATAATAGAAAATCTTATAAAGGCAAAGCTTTATGAGT
This sequence comes from Bactericera cockerelli, assembly GCA_024516035.1. Taxonomy (NCBI): domain Eukaryota; kingdom Metazoa; phylum Arthropoda; class Insecta; order Hemiptera; family Triozidae; genus Bactericera; species Bactericera cockerelli. The sequence continues at coordinate 11,156,367 of CM044962.1, read as the reverse complement.
AAATCTATTAAGCCCAGAACAGTAAAGCTATTAAGCCCAGAACTTTGTTCTCTGAGACCGAAGGATTCATCAATGCCATTGCCATACAAGACCAGACCATAAAAACTCAAAATTACATCAAACATACAGGGTGTTCATAAAGTCTCACCCAGGCCTAGGTTTCTCGAAAACGACTCAGAATATCAAAAAACACAAAAACCCGTATTCCTTTGTATTTAGGGGGATTGATTTTCAGCCAAAAAATTTTTGCCTTCACGGCCCCAGTCAGGCTGGGCATGGACCAACTTTAAAATCTTAAATAGAATGGTATGTCTTGTGGCATATTGTTTTAAAGGTCTTATTGAGAGAAGTTCATTACAATAAATTTCAGTGTGCTACGACTTACCGTTCTCGCGATACAGGGTCGGAAGTCCTGCGTAATATACATATATTTTGACCTATAATTCGATAACCGTAAATTATGGAGAAAATTTTTCTTGTTAATAATAACTCCTTATGATGAGAATTTTCGAACAAGTTATAACTTGACATACTCTGTTGATGTTAGTTTCTGGTCGGTTTCGTCAGCCAGCCGGACGAACAGTCGAAAAAAATTTAACGAAAAAACAAATCAAATTTTAACTTGTTCGAAAGTTCTTGCTATAAGGAGTTATTATTATCACGAAAAATTTTCTCCATAATTTACGGTTAACGAGTTATAGGTCAAAATATAGGGATATTACGCAGGACGTCCGACCCTGTATCTCGAGAACGGTAAGTCGTAGCACACTGAAATTTATTGTAATGAACTTTTCTCAATAAGACCTTTAAAACAATATGCCACAAGGCATACCATTCTATTTAAGATTCTAAAGTTGGTCCATGCCCAGCCTGACTGGGGCCGTGTAGGCAAAAAAAAATTGGCTGAAAATCAATCCCCCTAAATATAAAGGAATACGGGTTTTTGCGTTTTTTGATATTCTGAGTCGTTTTTGAGAAACCTAGGCCTGGGTGAGACTTTATGAAGACCCTGTATAATGAAAATAAAGATTACTGATACATATGTGTCGACTTTATGGAAAAATCACTGAATACATCCAGCACCTATCTTCAGGATGTTCCATATTGGCTGCCACTGAGTACACCGCCCGACACAACCTAGTGGCTTAGATCTTCCATCAATCTTTGAAAGACCTACTTTTCCAAAGCAAAAAGGAAATTCAGAATTTGTACAAGCCGGAGCGAATAATTCAAAATAAAAATGTAAAAATCTACTGATGGAATCAGCCATCATGACACATACTCGCACTCTCCACAATAAACCTGATATTCTTGTCATGAAGAAAATTGAAAAACAAACGCTCATTATTGATGTTACAATTCCTTTGAAAATATACACACTGCTTATACGTACATGGAGAAAAAGAGAAAATGAAAGTATGAAGATCAAAGTTCAAACTGGCCCGAATCTACAACTTGAGCTCCGTATTAATAATACCTATTGTGATAAGTTCCAACGGATTGGTTCACAAGAACTGCAAATCCGAAATAGAACAGTGTAGCCTACAAAACATCGAATATCTTCCTACATAATTATACTTCCTACCAATTTGTATTATTTTATGTTCACCGTTCATTAAAAAAAGAGTATGCCATCTGCACCAGTAAATGTGACTTCTACTTAGTAAAACTTTAAGATAATTTTTTTTGTATATAATATATTTTCTTTTATTCACAATTTTTTTTTAAGTGGGTAGAACAGAATCTTATTACTTTTACCTATTTAATACTAGCGGGCTGTCGCCCGCTTTGCGGGCCGAGGCATGGCCGTGAAAGCAAAAAATCCTTTTTCGCCAATGGCAGGTGTTGTTGTGGGAGTTTCGAAAAATCCCGTCTTATTGCACATCTAGACTATAAGACAAAGCTACCTACCAAATTTTAGCTTCCTAGGACTTACGGTTTGGGCTGTAGAGCGATGATCAGTCAGTGGTCAGTCAGTGACTTTGACATTTATATATGTCAACAATGACTTTGACATTTATATATTAAGATACCATATCTTGTTTTGCCCGTAATTCCGACACTGGTTGCCGCTCGCATCAAAGCAGCTATTACTCATTTTTCCTCACGAGATATGAATTGAACATCCTCGTACAGAGCATAAAAATTCCTAATCTGGGGGAAATCTTGTTGTAAAATACCTATCGGTCAGCTAATAAAATCAAAGGGTGGGCATAGATTTACTAATCCTGTTTCAAAATAAAGTCCGAAGTGTTCACTCAGGAAACAGTGACTTGTTAGTGGACAAACTCATATTTTTATATTTACCATGGCCACCGAGGGCCTTGCCTTATGGAATGATTGGGGGGAAATCTCAAGAAAAAACAAACTATTTCTCTGATGTTTGTTCTACCCAGACTAAAGTTTTAGGGTTGTCGTTTTTGATGATCAGTTCTATCTTTTTACTTCCCATGAATTTGCAATATTAGAAATCGGAAATATTGTGTTCGTTTTTGTAAAAATAAAATATTTTTTATCCTTTATCATTTTGCTTAGGTTGTTTAAGGAAATGATTAAAGTATATTTGGAAGGATATACCACCCGGTCCTTAATAGAACTTAGACATTAGTCATTACATTTGTAATTACCAACATGAGCAAACGTAATGTTACCAGCCCGTGGTAACATTACATTGCGTGCACACCCGGGGACATGGGTACACACGTGCACGTGAACCTATCTATGTATAAAGAATTATATTTATATATACATAGGGGTACATAGTCCCGCAATAAGCCCCCCGTGCAGTTATGTACCCTAGACCGAGGGCTGGAGTATAGATAACTTATTAACAAAGAAAAAATTGCGTTCTATCTCATTAGGTGCATAGACTAGGTACCTACCCAGTGAGAGTATGTGGCACGCAACTTCATGACAATAATATATGTATTAATTAAAAATGACAGTTGTAATTAGGTATTGAACAATGAACAGTGCCTCTTCACAAATTAACTGAACACAATGTTATAAAATGGAAGGTTTTGCAATAAAAAAATCTGGTGTAAACATCACACGACTTTCCTTATCTCCCAAAAAGGAGTCGAATTCCACCACTGGTGACTGAACGGTAACAGATAACTAAAAATCAATGCCAAATTCGTGATCAGCACTTCAAAATCATTTAATTTGATATGTCACAACCCCCATCTAGGATGAATAATAAAAAAGTTAGTCCAATCGGGTCCCCCTACAATACCGGTAAATTGGGGCCGGTTTCCAAAAAGTTAAAGATATCAAAAAAAATGATCAGAGTGAACCCCTATTATTTTTTTAATCTGAGAAAATGTTGTTCTCTAACTTTTTTTGTATCTTTAACCAATTCAAAGAAGCGGTGCTTGCGGCCAATATTTGCGGCCCTGCGGCCGCAGAATGCGGCCGATTTCAACCAAAAGTTTCATGGTTCGTCTGGTGTATAAAATTAATTACCATACCAAATTTCAAGTCTCTAGCTCTTACAGTTCTTGAGATATCCTGTTCACACACAGACACACACACAGACACACACACAGACACACACACACACAGACAGACGCACGGACCAATGGCTGAAAACCACTTTTTTGGTATCCTGAGGCTATGATTCGTCCAGAAATGTGAAAAGCTGGGTAGGTCAAATTTTCGACGAATACAATACTTTCCTTATTATAGGATAAGGAAAGTAAAAAAGAGACATTTTTCATGATTTTTTTCCTGGACGATTTCTTTGTAGTACCTAATGTTTATTTGTGCAGATTTTGAGCTATGGGCCACTTGACATTGTCATTGGAATTGGAAAAAGCCTGGTCTCATTGCTGATGTGAAGACTTTGGGGTAGAGTTGTAACCAGAGGTCTTAGGTTCGATGCACTGTAGTCAAAATGTCCCCACTCCTCGATCTCCTTCATAATTTTATCCAACCCCCCCCCCTCCCTCTCCCCCAGGCATAAGCGTTACACTATGGATAATGTCTAATATATTATAATGAAAATAAGCTACTCCCTCCTCTGGGCTGGTGGGTATATGATTGAGAAGCAAAAAAAATTGAAGTGCAAAAAATTAACTAATGAGCTAATCACTGAAGCTCTACATCATGCTAATTCTACTAAAAAAGAATGCCGATTTGAAAAAAAACAACGCAGTATGAGTCAGAAGAGAGATAGTATAGATACTAAACTTGTTGTACGTTTGCTTACGTTTTTTAAGTAAGTAAATAACTTGCAAATGTTTTATTTCTGAGAATAATATCCAAGATATAAAAGTATAGAATTCATTTTTGTATAATAAAAAAAATGCTCTAGATTTAAAAAACATAATTTATAGAATATAATTATGTTGTTCCCTTTTTATGTTCATCGACTTCAAATTAGCGGGTCTTGGAAATTTCGTACATCCAAAGACAATAATAGCTAAGAGCATTTTTTCAATTTGACTGGAAATACCGTGAAAAAAAACTTTTTTTTTTAAAGATGAGTGTTTCACAGCCTTTTTTCGTAGCCATGAAACAGGAGCTAAAATGTTGACGCTTGTAGTCTGTGTTGTAGCTTGCCCATCCCGTAGTATGTCTATTCCTTCTGATGGGCGAGAAGTGACACAATACTTCCCATTTAAATGCTGAGTCAACACGAGCGCACCGGAAGGTATCCCTTATAAACAACTGTAACCAAATTTAGAATTCATTTTTTTTTGTCGGCTCGGGAATCGATCTCTAGACCTTCGAGTGATTAACCACTGAGCTTATTGTGCGCTTTGAGGTTAAGTTTTTAGGATTGTTCGTGACTGAGATGTTCAGTGACATATTCCCCTAGGCATATCACTGACGATTTTGGCACCTCTGTGTGTTTTGCACCATTTCATGTTGGGCACTCAATGTTTTAGTTATAAAATAATATTATAAGATGTTGTAAATAATTATTACTAGCGGGTTACACCTGCCGCTTCGCCAGCCCATCAAATACACACAACGCACACACACACACTCACACACACAAAATGTCATTTAGGTTATAAAAAAACGTGAATATTTTTTGTCACCCATCTATTTTCTGCCCTTACCGTAGTTCAAGAATGGCTCATCAGAATTTCGCAATGAATATATCAAATGAAAGCTCAAAACCTTACCTAAAACTTTCTTGCTTTGAGTTGGTAGGTCGTTGCGACAAATTTTGAGAAAAAATGCCATTTCGGTCGAAAAACGTAAATATTTTTTGGGTCACCCATCCAATTTTTATCCTTACTTATTGTAGCTTAACTTTAATAGGGAGATAATTATAACCTAGCCTAGAAGAATTCCCTGATTCAAACGGACCTATGTGCAAAATTTCAGGTTTCTCGGTCCAGTGGTGTTGATTTGTATAAAGAACACAATACAGACGGCTTTCTTTTACAGATAAGATATAGATAAATTTCGTTCCAGACTAATTCTAAGGCCAGCTCAGAGTTATAATTTCATACTTACAGAAAATGGCTAAAGTGGCGAAACTCAAACTCATCCCCCTGATCATATGTATGACAGTCATCTGTCACGAGGTTTCACGTACGTATAATTATCTAAGATAAGATAAGAGGTAGTTATTTGTGTTATTATGTCACAATTTTTTTTTTTTTTATCTATCATATCTCGAACCAACCACCATATGCCAATATCAATCTCGTAGTGCCGCCACTGGTCGTTCTACAACTACCCCAAATTGTCCTCACGAGGCTAGGGTAGGCCCCGACATCCAAAGTACAGAGCCAAAAAAATCCGTACCCGCCGGAATTTGAACCCGGGTCACCTGGAATGCAAGCCGCACTTATAGTACATAGAAGCGTACTTATAGTACATAGAAGCGTACTTATAATACATAGAAGTGTACTTATAGTACATAGAAGGGTACTTACAGTTCATAAGAAGCGTACTTATAGTAAGTAGACATAGAATGTGTGAATTGTGAAGCACCAAAACACGATGAAAATTTTAGTTGAAAAAAAAAAAAAAAAAAAAAAAAAAAAAAATTCATAAGAAGGTGTAGACTGAAAAATCCAACTTCTTAAATATGTCGTCACAGTTACAAAATAGTTTTTTTTCCAAGTAGTCAACTTTAAAAGGCTTTTTAAGGTCTATGTAGTTTGTTTTTCGTGATTTTTACGGCGCAAATGGCTTTTGCAGCTACATACGAGTATATGTACGAGTATATCTACAATAGAATCAGACATATTTTAAACTTTTTTTCCCATTTGCATTAAAGTGCATTAACACTGTCTGCTTTTACACTTTTTATATTCAATTTCATGTTCTCATATTTTCAGAGTCATGTGCGATAATTCGTATTTCGAAGCAGTTCAAACAGTTGAGAAAGACATGTAATCGTTTTGTTCGCTCATGTTCCCAAAAGGAAAGAGGACGTCAAACTTTAGAACCACCCACCTCACCCATTACAGTGAGAACAACAAACACTTCAACTCCAGAAACAAAAACACCAACTCCAAAAACAATAACCTCAACTCCAGAAACAAAAACACCAACTCCAAAAACAATAACCTCAACTCCAGAAACAAAAACACCAACTCCAAAAACAATAACCTCAACTCCAATAACAAAAACATCAACTCCAAAAACAATAACCTCAACTCCAATAACAAAAACATCAACTCCAAAAACAATAACCTCAACTCCAATAACAAAAACACCAACTCCAACAATAACAACCCGGCCTCCAATAACGAAAACCTCACCTACTACAAATACAACAACGTCAATAACCTCACCTCCTGGTCAGGGTAAGTTTTTCTATATTACTTCCGAGAAATTTCTAATATTAAAAATCGAAAGTATTGTGTTCGTTTTTGTAAAAAAAAAAAAAAATATTGTTTTGCTCCGATTTCAATTTCTTTCATATTTCTGGACGTTTCATAACCTACTGAGCAAATTTGGTTTTGTGTCCGTCTGTCGGTCTGTCGGTCCGTCGCGCGTCGGTCTGTTAAAACGATTCCTTGTAACGCGCAAATCTCGGAAACCACTCGACCGATTTTGATGAAATTTTGCACACATCTAGAAAACATTCTGTAGATGGTTCCATTTTAAATTCATCGAATTCATACCAGCGGTTCTGGGTGAAAGAGACCATGCGCCTGACCACTAACTTTTTACTTAAACGCTTATATCTCGTGAACGGTACACCCGATTTCGATGATTGACAGCTAGAGGTCCAGATTTCTACGGAAGGTTTTTAGTTTGTCAGACAGGGGTATTCTATCATATCTCTCTGATTGACAGCTAGAGGTCCACATTTCTACGGAAGGTTTTTAGTTTGTCAGACAGGGGTATTCTATCATATCTCTCTGATTGACAGCTAGAGGTCCAGATTTCTACGGAAGGTTTTTAGTTTGTCAGACAGGGGTACTCTATCATATCTCTCTGATTGACAGCTCGAGGCCCACATTTCTACGGAAGGTTTTTAGTTTGTCAGACAGTGGTATTCTATCATATTATCTCTCTGATTGACAGCTCGAGGTCCAGATTTTTAGTTTGTTAGACAGGGGTTTTCTATCATGAATAAGTTATCATATTTGTGTTAATCACTTTCCTCATATCACAACTACTCAAACTCGCTATACTAAATCCACGCTGAAACCGGGACTTGAACCACTGACCTCCAGGTTACAAGTCCGCCGCCTTATCGATCAGTCTACTGAGGTCGGTTGTAATTTATCATAACAATGATGCCATTCGGTGACTACACACAATTTTTCAACACAATCTCTTCTTTCTCTCACCAATACTATAATTATGTATTTCTTTACAGCACCTACGAGTATTTACAAATCGAATGGTAAAGAAGCCCTCAATAGTAACTCCTCTGTTGGTCCTGACACCAATGTGCTCAAAGCTGATGAAATCTTCTTACATATCGCAAATAGATTGAAAAATGATACCTCCCGTAGTAAGAAAATAGACACAATGTTTGTATTTCATATTTTGAAGAACGGAGAAAAAAAGGCCACGTGGAGTAAGTATGAACCAATCTACAGTAGAACCCCAATTTAATGAACCAAACAAAGTTAACAATCTACAGTAGAGTACCAATTTTATGAACCTCGGTTCTAATACCCACCACCTGGAGTAGGGCAAGGTTCGAAACTTACTAGTCTTGTATTTATCCTGGCATTTGATGACATCAAAAATCACATAAAAACTATGAGTTTCAATTATATGAAGATTACTTTTAAAAAAATATATACATCAAACACCTCGGCCGAGGTGTGAAGAACGCCAATACAAAGAAAGAGGCAGCGCGGCAGAGTTTAAGGTGACGGAAATTATACATTGTTCCCATGCAAATTTCAACATGAATTTAAATCCACAAATATATACATTCAACATGAATTTAAATCCACAAACATGTATGAATGAACAGCCAACGGGCAGCAAGAACGAGTTTATGCTGGTGATTTTTTTCTGCCACACACGATCATGCATGCATGACAGTGACACTTCTTTATGCATGCATGTCAAAAATTGGAGCTCACTGACGTACATGCATGGCTGTCAGCTCTATGCTATAGATAAAGAAGGAAAGAAAAGAGAGAAAAAAGATAGAACCAAGGAAAGGTTGAGAAAAAGAGAGAGAGAAATTGAGAAAAAACTGAGGCTTTAATAAAAAAAAAACTTAATTTCAAAATTTAAAAAAGACAGACTAATTGAAAATAATTTTGGTTTCCAGCGTTGGATGGCAAACAAAAGAAAGTGTATAAGGGTGAGCTAGACAAAGGTGTCAAATGTAATCATTTCATTACTTTGGAAGATGATGACGTCGAAAAGATTGTAAGTAAAATAATCAAAGAATGTATATTTGCACCTAATAGCCTTGATGTGTAGAATTCACCATATTTTTTTCTCGCCTCTTAACGGAATGACCCTGTCTAAAATCGATTGTCCGTCGGTCTATTAGTTTATTTGTCTGTGGCTCTGTACACAAATCCACACCGTTTGTTTACTTTAGATAAAACTTGGTTTTATCTAAAGTAAACTTTAGGTGGGTATACCCTCATCTTTTGAAGGTGGGTTTACCTCATTATTTTACAAATGTTTATTTGTAAAATTAAATAGGTGCATGGAAACTTAAAAATAAAATGTAGGAAAAACGGTATTCTACCGTGTAATACAAAAATCGGTTCAGCAGTTTTGGAGATTCAAGTGATTTAGTTTCAAAATTGCCACGTGTATACAAAATGAACCATTCACGAGGAAGTATTGTGTCCATAATATCATGGACTTTTTGGAACCTGGCCACAATTGTCCGGTATTTTGAGTTATTCGTTTTGGTTGTGACACATCAAATCCAATTATTTTTATGTGACGATTCCGAATTTGACATTGATTATTAGCTAACTAATACCGTGAGTCACTAGTGGCGGAATTTGTTCTTTCTTGTGATAAGGAAACGACTATTAAAATGGTGTAAAACCAGTTTTTACATTCCTCATCCTCTACCTAATAAATCTAATAATTAAAGTAATGGAATCGCCCAAAATTTTCGGTAGTCAGTTTTCAGTGGCAAAACACGTTTTAGGGTCCCCTGAGCTTAAATCCAAAGTTTCAGCCATTGTTCCGAATGTCTTTCTGTCTGTAAACAAAATATCTCAAGAACGGCATAAGCTAGAGACTTGAAATTTGGTACACAGGTCATAAATATAATTCTCTTTTTTGTAATTATAGAGGATGCAGCACGACACTTTTAAAAAAAAATTGGTGCCGCCGGTGGCGGCCTTTAGGACGCCACTTGGCGGCGTTTGGCGGTTCTAGCTAAACGATCACTTTTTTTGATATCTTGAACTTTTTGGACCTCGGCCCCAATTTACCGGTGTATTGGGGGGACCCGCTTTGACTAACTATTTTACTATTCATTTTAGATGGGGGTTGTGACATCAGATCCAATGATTTTGAGGTGCTGATTACGAATTTGGCATTACTTTTTTTGCTATTTCTTACCGTTGAGTCACCTGTGGGGGAGTTCGACCTATCACACCAGATTTTTTTTCGTTGGAAGACAAGTTGAAGCAAACTAATATATTTGTATTCAATAAATTACCAAATAAGTTTCTGTTTACTAATTAGTTTCCGAATACAGATTAATCATGCTGAGAACAGGAGGAGTTTCCTGGGTCATCAAAAAAGTTTGTTGGGCTCAGGTTGGTTTTCATTAATGTTTTTATTTCCAGGCAAACGGGGAAATGAATGCTTACGAGGCTTACCAGAAGGGTAAAATTCAAAGACAAGGCAGTGCACTTTATTTTCTTCAGCTTCATAAACTTTCAAACCTGCAAGGAATATAACGAAGGAATATAAAGAAACTCCCATCGCGAAGAACACATACTGACGAGTTCATCCATAGAAGGCGTTTGAAGAACTAGTCGACAAACTCAAGAAGAAAATAAAAAAATAAAAATGTTGTAAAAGGCAAAATGTTTGCGAAATAATGTAATAATAATTTATTACTAGACATATTAGCAGTCTGTTATTGTTTTATATTCGGCTATATAATTATACAGGGTGTAAAAAAAAAGGAGCCAGTCAAAATATCTCGTCTATGGAAGCGATTTTCAGAAAACCCTGAAACACGTGTCTCATTATATAGAAGGGGAAACTTTTTCAGGGGGTTTAATTTTTCATACTCTTAACAGGGGCGGCCCCAGGGGGGTCAACTTTAGAATCTTAAATAGAACTACCCTATTTGTAATACATTTCTTAAAAGTAGTTGACCTTAAAAGTATTTTAAGACTAGTTTGAGATTTTTAATCAAAACAGGTCCGGAGATATCGTACATTTCATTTCACAGGTTTCAGTTATTTTTTATAAGTAATTAATGGTATTTTTGTAGAAAGTGTTAAACACATGTCTTTCTATTTAAAGTAATTAATTTTCATGCCTTTTTTATATCATTAGCTTTACCAGGGAAGGTGTCAAGGGGTCATCTTAAAAACTATTTAGAGTATAGTTTGTGCTAAATAAATGCACTGAGTGTTATTGTTTAATCTAAATTTAAGATACCCTTGAATACAGGGCCGGTGACTAGTACAGCACGCGGGTTTTAGAATTTTTCACATTAATTTGTAGTAAATCGGGCCGTGTTTTATTTTAAATTGAACAACATGAATCATTGCATTTATTTCTCACAAATTATACTCGAAAAAGGATGGTTTTTACAACATAAAAAAAGTTGACCCCATGAAATCTTCCCTGGTAAAGCTAATGGTATCAAAAAGGCAGGAAAGTTTCATTATTTCAATTGAAAAACTATTTTCTTTAACAAAAATACAATTTATTTCTTATAAAAAATTACTGAAACCTGTGAAATGAAATGTACAATATCTCCGGGCCTGTTTTGATTAAAAATCTCAAACTTGTCTAAAAATACTTTTAATGTCAACGACTTTTCAGAAATGTTTTACAAATAGGGTAGTTCTATTTAAGATTTCAAAATTGACGCCCCTGGGGCCGCCCCTGTTAAGAGTATGAAAAATTAAACCCCCTGAAAAAGTTTCCCCTTCCATATAATGAGACATGTGTTTCAGGGTTTTCTGAAAATCGCTTCCATAGACGAGATATTTTGACTGGCTCCTTTTTTTATACACCCTGTATATCTCTGTCGAATGACGAAACAGCTGTCCAGGTATGTTCTGATATTCATGTATGTACAATTGTACATCTAGTACAACTTCTCACTTTTCTGTTTACACTGATACTGATGTAAGGAGGGACAAAAAGAAATTGAATGTAAAAAAAAAAAAAAAAAATACAATTAATCAGTAATCTTTGAAAAAACCCTTCCAAAGATTTCACAATTGCATAAAACTTGATGGAGCCATGTTCCATGATGATTTTTGGACATATATTATGATGTAAAATATTGTTTTACATATAAGTTCATTATAACCATTTGAACTTATTTCATATTTTCAAATAGTAATATTAATAATTCCGTGTCCGTGCAACAGATATCTATATCACGGTAGTGAGAGGATTATAATGGACGCCCTGTTCCAATGTCTATAGGCTCCTTTCATGTCCATTGATTCTATTTGGTTTTAACGTTCTGATTTGAGATAGTCAGGATGGGGGTTTCACTCTCCATTCGCTGGAAATCATACCAGCTACTCACATGAACCTCACCCAGTTTTGGTAGGGCCGGGAATTTTATATAAGTTCTGGGCTTAATAGCTTTATAAAACTTTCCCCTTATAAAATTTTCTATTATTATTATTATTATTATTATTATTATAATTCCAAAAGTTTCAAAGATAATTTGCCTTTTTGCCCATAGAACGACTTTTAGAAGAAAGGCAGTTTTTTTTCCAAGTTTTAAGGCATATTATTATTTTATTAATGTGGTAAAAATCCCAAATGGGCGGATAACTTGTCATGTCCCGGCTGGGTTTCGAACCCACGACCTCTGGAATCTCTGGATTCACAGAGTGCCGCCTTTACCACTGAGCTACCGGGACAGACTATTCGACCCCCTCAGAAAAAGGTCTCCAACCCCTGCCCTATAGGGTACTCGATTCTCCCATCAAGGTAGAATTAGAAGTTCTGCGTAAATTGTTGATTACCATTGACGTAGTATGGCAAAAAGTTATCACACACCAGACTAGTGGATCGCCATATTGTTCGCGTGAGCAAGAGCTATTTGTTGTGCTAATTAATGCGACATGGAATCTAATTACTGTCCCTAATATACAGGGTGCCGACCTCTGTGGCTCAGTGGTTAAGAGCATTGGTTGCTGACCCGGATGTTGCGGGTTCGAATCCCGGCCGGAGCGGAAAATTCTAACCGAAATTTTCCGTTTTCGGAATGGCATGGATGTAAAGGTAAAGTGCCCTGAAGTAATGTGAAAGTCAACTCAGAAAAATTAAAAAAGATGTAAAAATATGGAAGTCATCACATCGAACATTAAGAGCTGAAGAAGTAGTCATCTGCAGATTACGAATTGGTCATTCATTGGCAACTCATAAACATCTTTTAGAAAAAAAAGATCCTCTCACATGCGAGTTTTGCGGTCAATCTCCAATTTACATAGATCACTGGTTTATCCAATGCAATTCTTTAGCCAACTTAAGAAGAACACACAAGATAGGAACTTCTATGAAAGAGATATTAAAAGATAATAACGAGACTTTAGATAAATGTCTACGCTTTCTTTATCATACTAAATTGTTTGGAAAAATTTAAATCTCTTCCTCTCCCCCTCTCCCGCCCCCCCCCCCTTTAAATATTTTCTATAAAAAAATTATCAGATTTCAGATAACCCGAGATATCTCCAATAATATACCAACACCTCTAGTTTTTTTTTTTTTTTTTCTTTTTTTTTTACTCATTTCTTTACTCAAGTTCTATTACAATTTTAATTTACTAAAATTAATATATAGGACAGATTCTTTTCTTATCTAAGACATATTTATAACTTATTGATGCCCTTTTTTTCTCAATATTATTCCCACCTACTTTTTATTTTCATTGCTACTTATTATCTAACATCCTTCCATTATTATTAATTTCAACATAATCTAGATGTATTTTTCTTTTTTCTTGTAATTATCTCGATGTTAAAAACTAACCATTGTTTAAAACATCAATAAAGATTAACATTTTCAAAAAAAAAAAAAAAAAAAAAAAATGTGAAAGTGGTTCCGGGGCACACTACCTTTTTAAAAAATATATACAGGGTGTCCATGTTTTATTTTTACAAAAAATTCAGAATCAACTCCGGGAGACATTCTAAGACTTATTCTAAAAATTATATTCTTATTATTTTAATTTTTCGAAAAATGAAAAAACAAAAAAATCACAAAAAAAGTTTTCGCCTGAAATATAAAGCAGAGCTTGTTGAAATGAAGTAAAAATGGTTCTCACTTCCATGTGTATTATGATTATTCAGTAAATTTCCCAAATAAATATTTAATACCTGACATTTTGTTTCTATTTATTCAAAACTGATTTTTTCAAGGGCATTTTTCGAAAACGATCTCAGATTTTTTAGTTTTAGAATTTTCTCTACATTGTAATTTTCTATAAAAAAAACATAATTATGGACAATGGACACCCTGTATATATTTAATAAAAACATAACTACTCCTAAAACCATTAGCTGATCAATGATCATTATAAGTTATGAGTTGTTACCCTTCCACTCACAATCATCATGAGTGCTTCACAGCTTTTGAAATTGAAGCCACAATGGGTTAATATTGATCTAAGCCCTGATGGGCTAATGTCTTTGCCTTCTTAAACCAAATTATAACTTCTTAAATTTTGTTACTATGCGACCTCGCTAAAATTATTTTTTTTGATTCTCAATTTTTTTTATAAACTCACCTTAAAAGACTTTCTCTCTTCTTTTTTTCTAGACTACAGTCCTTTTTGTAAACTATGTGAATCCTTTTTGTGCGCGACCTGTGTCAAGGAGCTGCAGCAAGAAGAAAACAAGAAGTTTTTCTCAAGTTTCAGCTCCGACACAAATAAATAGAAACAGGGAGTAGACCAGCAGTCTGGCTGGCGAACTATAAACAGGGAGTAGACAGTAGACCAGCAGTCTGGCTGGCGAACTATAAACAGGGAGTAGACAGTAGACCAGCAGTCTGGCTGGCGAACTATAAACAGGGAGTAGACAGTAGACCAGCAGTCTGGCTGGCGGACTATAAACAGGGAGTAGACCAGCAGTCTGGCTGGCGAACTATAAACAGGGAGTAGACAGTAGACCAGCAGTCTGGCTGGCGAACTATAAACAGGGAGTAGACCAGCAGTCTGGCTGGCGAACTATAAACAGGGAGTAGACAGTAGACCAGCAGTCTGGCTGGCGGACTATAAACAGGGAGTAGACCAACAGTCTGGCTGGTGGACTATAAACAGGGAGTAGACCAGCAGTCTGGCTGGCGGACTATAAACAGGGAGTAGACCAGCAGTCTGATTGGAGGACTATAAACAGGGAGTAGACAAGTAGTCTGGCTGGCGGACTATAAACAGGGAGTAGACCAGCAGTCTGGTTGGCGGACTATAAACAGGGAGTAGACCAGCAGTCTGGTTGGCGGACTATAAACAGGGAGTAGACCAGCAGTCTAGCTGGCGGACTATAAACAGGGAGTAGACCAGCAGTCTGATTGGAGGACTATAAACAGGGAGTAGACCAGCATTGACTTGGTTCTGGGGGCCCTTGTCAATTATTTGATTCCTTGTAAAACAGTGGTAGAAGTGCTGAGTTATTCCTCCACTGTCTGGCTACCATCGTTCACGATGACGCCACCCTATACTGATGATTATTATATTTAGGGCTGAATTTTAAAACTTGATTAAATTTAAGATAAGTCAGGCAATCCCTCAAACCAGGGTTTCAACCAATCACAGTGCACTATGGCCCAACTTGAGAGACAGTCTGGCTTATCTTAACTTTAATCCTGTTTTATGATTCGGCTCTTAGAAAATTGTGGCAGCCCCCAAAACATAACACACCGATCGCGCTTTTTATAGACCAATAGAGAAGGCAAAATTTCTGTGCAAGCACTTAGGTTCAAGACCCAATGTGGTTTTCCAACATAAGTATTTAAGGGAAAATTGAAATCAACAAGAATATAAAAATATAAAAGGACTTCTTCTCTAACTCTGTCTTATCCCGCTCAATCAGGGTCGACGTTGTTCAACCTAATGGTTGAGGTTGGTTGGTTTTGGCACATTTTTTCCGGCTGGATGCCCTTCCTAACGCCAACGATTTTATTTGATTTGACGTCCTGGATTAGGACAGGGGTTTTACCCTCTATTCGCTGGGAATTGTACCAGCTACCCACATTAACTTCACCCGGCCCTACCCAGGCTGGAAATGCCAGCCTCAATTATACGGAGGGAACAGCATTTTCTGTGTGAAAAGTCTGCTCCGACCGGGGATCAAACTCAGGATCTTTGTACTACGGGTAGTAGTCACAACCGTTACGCCACATGGCTGGTACCGTATCTGTTTAACCTGTGAGTGGTGCAAAAATTTTTTTAAAGAGTGGTGTGGTGTAGAAAAAAATCTAACGTATTTATTTTCCCGTTTTTAGGGTGTTTTTCTAAAATATTTTCTTATAACTTAAAAAATAGACTGAATAAGTATTTTAAAATCACTTACCTTCGATTGGTCACATGTTGTCATTATCTTCCGCTGCAGGGTGGGCGCATTGGTGGCAACGGTACATCCACTCAAATGTATGTTTCCCACTCACGGTCGGGAACATATAACATTCTAACCTTTCAACTCGGACGATTTCCGGACACTAATAATTAGTTAAACGTAATTTCTTGATCGGGGCACATCAAAGAAAACAATATTTTAGAAAGCTAGACGAAAATCTAACTTGATTCTACCAGTTTAAACTGGTTTTAGGTGCCAATCAATTTGAATGTTAGAAAATTTCTATACAGCACAGCACTCGCGGGTTAACTCTCTGAAGCATACCGAGCGTAACAACCTTTTCTGCTGAGGTTCAGAGGTACACAGATTTATTAATCATCCTGAAATCATTCTGAATACGATACCAGTGCTGTTCCCTATTGAGAACTCAAGAATTTTTTTTGGTATTAATTGTTTACTTTTTTCTAATAATTGTTTTCATCACTCGAGTTACTCTTTTTATAACAGGGATTTTTTTATTTCCATCTTAGCCATGAACTTTGATTTGTTCTTGAAAATTTCAGAAATTTAAGGTCGCGTGCTTCAAAGGGTTAACGTCCCCCCAGCGAGATATTGACTTCAGTGAGTCAGATGAGTATGGGGATCATTGGTCCAGCTAATTACTATGAATCATGATATTTTTTTTATATATAAATATGCCTAGGTAGCAGCTGGTAGCAGTCTCGAAATGGATTGTCACTGTCATCGTCTCCGGAAAACTTAACAACATAGTTTTTATTATCTAACTATTTAAAATCAATATTTTTTTCCTTTCAGTTAGTAGAAAGTACAAACTTTATAAACCATTTTAATGGTTTATAAACATTTAAACTTTATAAACCATTTTAATGGTTTATAAAGTACTTTCTACTAACTAAAATGGTTTATAATGTAATTTCTACTAACTGATGGTCCCATTTTAAATTACTTTCTACTAACTAAAATGGTTTATAAAGTAATTTCTACTAACTGATGGTCCCATTTTAAATTAATCAAATTCGTACTAGCGGTTCTGCGTGAAAAAGACCATGCGCCTGACCACTAACTTTTTACTTAAACGCTTGTATCTCGTGAACGGTACACGGGTACACCCAATTTTGATGAAATTTTGCGTGTATAGGTATGCATATGCATATTATGGTTATACATAGGCTATTTATATTTATTTTATAATTAATTATAATTTAACTCTGATATATAAGAAAATCTGAAGTTTCGGACAAAAAAGTAAAAAAAAATAAGGTCCACGACTTGCCGATACAGAATTTTTATAGAATCTAGAATTTAGGAAAAATAGTACCTATTCTACCATTTGAAGAAAATCGGTTAAGCGGTTTCAAAATATAATGTGAAACAATCTCGAGGAAGTATTGTGTTCATAATTGGCAGTGTTTTTTACTTTCTATTACCAATAAGGTATAGAAAGTATTGTTTTCGGTCAGTTTTTCTGTTCCAATATTTAGAAAAGAAGTCAGCTTTGGCTGGCCAAAAGACACGAACACAACCTAATAAAGTAAATTGATTTTTTTTAATCAACGCTTAAATTTAGTCAGTGGTTAACTTCCGATGTTCTACATTCAAAGATATTTTTTTGCTATATTAACAAACAAAAAATCCAAAGGTACTGATCAATATGCCGTTGATTAGCACACCAAGAGCAGTAATCAGTTGATTAGCACTAGTCAGAGATTTATCATCCTGTTTAATGATTTACGTAACCTATATCTTCCTTGTCATTAACTGATTTTAAAATTTAGATTCATGTATTAGTTTGTTCTTGATACTGTCAGCTTGGGACAGCAGTGAAGAAAAAGATGGTCAATCTTGCCCCCGTGATGATATGGCTGGGAGTCATCTATTACCAAGTGTCACGTACGTATGCCCTTGCTCAAACCCGGAGGTTGCGATTTCGAATCTCGCCCGGAGCGGAAAACTCTGATCGATTTTTTCCGTTTCCGGAATGGCATGAATGTAAAGATAAGGTGCCGTGCAGTGGTACAAAAGCGGTTCCGGGGTATAGTTTACCTTTTTGTATATTCAGTTGGATTGAAATTGAAAAATTATAATTTGAAAATTGCTGACTGTAAGTTCAAAGCGGGCAAAGACTTTCACCAATCACCAAAAGCCCCGTATCAAACGTCAATTTTTTTTTCTCTCCAATAAACCAATCAGACTGTGTTGTTTAGGAGTTGAAGGGAAGATCCCATTATGATTATGAGGAACTTTTAATAATAATAATAAAAACGCTTTTTTGGAGGTTTAACGTCGCTTTCAACTGCATGGTCATATCACGACGGGAGTGTTACCCTCCATTTGGAGGAAACTCACAAACTTTCTACCCAAATTAACCTCACCTAGCCTGGGTTGGGCCGGAATGCCAGCCGGAATGTTTAACGTTGCTCAACTTCGGTGACCCTACGAGAACCGGTGCATTCAACGCGCCATCAACAATCTTTAGTGGAAGGTAACCACCAGGCGAGGTTAATGGACAAAGCTTTCAGGAATATGAGATTGAGAAATAAAAAGCATTGAGACTGGTGGAATTTCCTGGTCAACTATGAACTAGTGGTATCTCAACACGACCATCACCAAGGCACGATTAGCTCAGTGGTCATTGACTCGGAGGTTGCGGGTTCGAATCGCCGCCGGAGCGGAAATTTCTGACCGAAATTTTCCATTTCCGGAATGGCACGGATGTAAAGGTAAAGTGCCTTGAAGTAATGCGAAAGCGGTTCCGGGGCACACTTACCTTCTTTTTTTTAAAAAAAGAAGAAGCTCAGTGGTAGAGTACTCGCTTGCCGTGCTGGAGGTCCTGGGTTCGAATCCTAGAGGCGGAATCCATTGTAAGGGACATATTACATACTTACTGTTCAATGATGTAAGTAAATTTTTTTTGAAAAAAACAGCGTAACTTTCAAAAATTTCAGAATCCCATGGATACAACAGAAAACCGAAATCAGTCAAGAAGCATCCATTCATGAAGTCATTGCAACCCTCAACGTACACAGAGAACTCTGGCTACTACGGATCAGCCTCGTCATCTTCTGACCTAAGTAAGCTGGAAGTTTTTAGAGCCAACATTAGCCGTGTTTTTTTTATATAACTAAAGTTTACCAGAATCCCAATCCTAATCCATTCCGGTAAAGTCTCGTTACCCCCACCACAATTTTTTATAACTTACTCAAGTCAAACGAGAGTGCGCTTCGAATGCTACCCCAAAAGCATTTTATTTTATAAAATTATATACACAATATTTATAAGAAAGTCGCGGGAAATAATACAGAATAACTTAAAGTAATAAAAAGATGAACAATTTTAAAACATGAAGTAATGAGTAGTGAGAACTGAAAAATAACAAGACATAAACAAATTACAAATCACAACACAAACAAAGAATAAAATGGCGATTTTCTAGTAAACTCTGGTAAAAATCCATGGAAGAGAGATTCTTTCTCTTCCCCGAAAACTGGAATAATTTTTACTATAGTTTACCAGAAAGGAGGGGAAATTTCCTAATCCATTAAAAAAACAGAACCGACCTCAGTAGCTTGATCGATAAGGCAGCGGACTTGTAACCTGGAGGTCGGTGCGGTTAAAGTCTCGGTTTCAGCATAGATTTAGTAAAGCGAGTTTGAGTAGTTGTGATATCACGAAAGTGATTAACACAAATAAAAAAACAGAAATATTCCAAAATGTAAACTCTAGTAAAGTCTGGTTATATTATAAAAAAACACGGCTATTGAGTAACTCTGAAAGAGGGTCAAAATATAATCTAAATATTATTGCTATGGCCTATGATGATGATGTTGTTGTTGTTGTAGCCAGCTTGGCTACAGCTGGAGGGTTGAGTGATGATCTCCAGCCAACTTTATTTCAAAGTTGGCTCGTCCTGAACCACATATTTCTATGTGCGATCAACCATCATTCCTAAAATTATTGCTAAAACCTACAATGAAAAAAAAACAAAGAAAATGTTCCGTAAATCGCATCAGCTCCTAAATTGCACCACTACTGAATTGAGCTGAATTCAATATCTGTGCTGGAGCTATCTAGGGTAAGGAAAATTGCACCACCACTGACTGAATTGAGCTGAATTCAATACTTGTGGACCTATCTTGGCTAAAGAACAAAAAATTACGAATATATAATTTTAAAAAAGTAAGTAAAACATTTCATCATTTCCTTTTTAGCAGTCAGCGGGAAGAGATTGAAAAAAAATGCGTTCTGCGAAGTAATTTTTGTACGTGTTGAACCAAGGTAAAATTTTTACTCATTCACAAAAGAAATAGGTATTAGAAATATTTTTTGGCTCCGATTTTTTTTCTCATGAAATCGGAGCAAAAAAATATTTTTTTCTCACAAAAACGAACACAATACTTCCGATTTCTAATATTAGAAATTTACGAAAGTTATGTCATCAATTCATCATCAATGAACATGAAAGGAGCCTAGACATTGGATCTGGGCGTCCATATAATCCTCTCACCACCGTGATTCAGGTATCAATACCTGTCTCACGGACACGGAATCATTATTTATTTATCGATGAACATAATAAACATCAAACACTTTGAGCCCCAGAGCTGGGATCGGCGAGTGAGCACGAGGGACCACAAATTTCAGAACCCAACACTCATACATTGTTCCCAAGGACTACTAGAACCTATTCCCTATGAGAAACACATAGAAACGAATACAGTAGGGAGTGCTCATGTCTTCAAAGTAAGGAAAGTCGTGATTACCATATAGAGAACTCATGTCTACAGTCAATTTTCGGGTGAGGGTCATATATGGTACTCATGTCCTTTATGAAATGTCAGCTGAGAGTCATATATGGTATTCATGGGCTCAAAGTGTTAATGTAGACTGTACGGTTTCTGTCATGTCTAGAGTGTTACATCAACATCAACAAACTCCTGTGGCAGCACCCGTTCTTCGTGGATCCTAAGCTCGGCACGATTGTGTACCCTCAGCACGGAGAGAACATAGCTCTGAATGAGGGGCAAGAGGTGATGCTCATCTGTTCAGAGGAAGATGAGGGGAATCCCAACTATTTGAACAATTTCCAGGCCAAATTACGTAAGAAATTTGGACTCTTATGTATTTTTTCAGAAAATTGCCAACTTTAAAACAATATCTGAGGCAAGGACTCTTGAGGGGTTACAGCCATGAAACAGAAGCTACTACTGTAGACGCTTGTGGTCTGTGTTGTAGCTTGCGCATCCCGTAAGTATGCCTCCCATCTGATGTGCGAGAAGTGACACAATACTTTCCACTTAGGTGCTGAGTCAACACGAGCGCACCGGAAGGTATCCTTTACGAACAATACTGTAATGGAAATTTCGAAGACAATTTTTTTGTCGACACGGGGGATTGAAACCGGAACCTTCCGCATGGCAAGCCAGTGCTTAAACCCAACTGAGACAATACGCGAAATTTAGACTTAGCGCCACAAAGGTTTTACAAAAAACGTCTATTAATTCTGCCTTCAATGTTTAGGTGGTTTAACATGCTCTTAAGAATTTCTGTTTTCAATTAGTAAAGTAAACAGAACCGAACCCGAAATTTTTGGAACAAAAATATTCTAAAACCAGTCATCATAATTATTATTGTGCTAGTCACAATTGTGATGTCACAACTACTCAAACTTGCTCTACTAATGTTTGGCTGAACATGAGACGATGGGACCTAAACCACCGACCTCCAGGTTACAAGTCCGCCGCCTTATCGATCAAGCTACTGGAGGTGGGTACTTTTCTAAAAACCAATTTTTCATGTTCCAAATCAAGCGATACGGGTGTTTCGCGGGAGTACGCCTCCCGGAAACTACAGTGCAGCCCCACCAGTAGGATCGGGTATCAGTGGGCTAATAACCTGCCATACCTTAAAGAAGAATTATTACAGAAACCTCAACAAATAATATGCGTTCTTTTGGACCTACCTCCCCCTCGGGAATAAAGGAAATAAGTCAAGTCATATGAATAGTTGTCTGGAAGAACCACCAATGTGAAAATTTCTTTCACATAGGTGGTTCTTCCAGTCTTGAATCACTAGAGAAGTCAACACACAAAAATTTTGTTCCTGCTCGTTTTTATTCGTTTTTTTTAGTCAAAACAGAGCATTTGGGTGCTGCATTAATGGTATTACTAAAAGTACTCTACTGAAAAGTGCCCAAAAACACATAGGTGGTTCTTCTAGACAACTATTCATATATAGTTTGTATGTATTTTTCTTTTACAGCGTCCAGACATAGTCCCCCTCCAAAACTCGTCATTGTGAAATGTACCAAAGGAAGAGTCATGTACTTGGGTCGTCCCGTATACGACAACGAGTACTCCTGCTTTAATCTTCCGAGAGTCATCATGAGGAAAACGAGCCTCAAGTGTTACAAACGCCTCACCATGTACAAGGTGGGCTTTTGGCGTACGCCATCGAAATCGGCCTGGACCAATGTGTATGATGTGTGCGCCGACGATAGCAATCCGCGCTTGATCCATGCCAAGTATACCATTCACCAGATCCAGAAGGCAATAAGATATCAGCAAATGTATGGTTCTATGAGCAATAACTTCCGTATTCGTAAGTATGTTCTCATAATACGAGGCATAGAAATAACTTAGTAATATTAATAATCATCGTGTTAATGCAGCTCGAAATGGTCCTAATTATTATGCTCTTATATTGTTCAACAAATTGCCCCCACATATCAGGGACATGTCACTAAAGTTATTTAAAACATGTATCACTAATTTTCGAGGACATCTCATAATACGAGGCATAGAAATAACTTAGTAATTAATAATCATCGTGTTAATGCAGCTCGAAATGGTCCTAATTATTATGCTCTTATATTGTTCAACAAATTGCCCCCACATATCAGGGACATGTCACTAAAGTTATTTAAAACATGTATCACTAATTTTCTCAAAAAGGAGGCTTTTTATTCCTTAGAAGAATTTTTGAGCTGCAGCTTATAGTAAATATAGTCTAACTAAGTAAATATAGTCTAACTTACAATTTACTTAGTTTGTTACTTCTAAAGTTCTATTATGTCTTTTCCTTCCTCTACCCCATTTCTGTATCTGTATTTGACTTGTGTAAACAAATATTGTAAATTTGATGTACACCAATAAATAAATCTTATCTTATGTATTTGATGGATACAGTTCACAACTTCAGCCATGCCTATGATGAGTTTTTAATGTAGTGTATTCGATTCCGGGTGAGTGTTCTCGGGGTGGGTCGACTCGAGTCATTTTGGTTATTCGTTACCGTTTCGGCTGTATAAGCATTTTACTGCGGAACCTTTGATTCTTGTTCAAAACGTCCATCCCATTAAAATCAGAAGTACCTGAAGAATTAAAAATTCAAATCAGGAACATCTAGAAAGAAGTTCCTAATAAGAGCTCTAGAAACAACAAGAATCCTAGGGACTTCGCGTTCCTAGAGCGCTCAGGAACTTCTAGAAATGCCTAAAATCGGGAAGTCTCTGTGACAGAAATACCTAATTTAATTATCTTTATGAAAATAGTACGACCATGCCATGATCAAAGAACTATAGGTTGGGTGGAAGAGATTGCCATAGGCCAAAACCCCTTCCTTTAGTTAGGACATGGGTATGATTTTATAAATTACTTCCGAGAAATTTCTAATATTAGAAATCGGAAGTATTGTGTTCGTTTTTGTAAAAAAAAAATATTTTTTTGCTCCGATTTCATTTTTTTTTTTTATTTCTGGACGTTTCATAACCTCCTGAGCAAATTTGGTTTTGTGTCCGTCTGTCGGTCTGTCTGTCGGTCTGTTAAAACGATTCCTTGTAACGCGCAAATCTCGGAAACAGCTCGACCGATTTTTATGAAATTTTGTACACATCTAGGAGACATTCTGTAGATGGTCCCATTTTAAATTCATCGAATTCGTACTAGCGGCTCTTGGTGAAAGACACCATGCGCCTGACCACTAACTTTTTACTTAAATGCTTATATCTCGTGAACGGTACACCCGATTTTGATGAAATTTTGTATGTATATGCATATTATTGTTTTACACAAGCTTTTTATATTGTCTTTTTAACTAATTATAATTTGACTCTGATATTTAAGAAAATCCGAAATTTTGAACAATAAAGTCAAAAAATAAGAACCACGACTTGCCGATACACAATTTTTTGTAGAATCTAGAATGTATAAAAAAACGGTTTTCTACCATATAAAACAAATTTGAAGAAAATCGGTTCAGTCGTTTTGGAGATACAAGTAATTTAGTATAAAAACTCAAAATTCGCACGTGTACACAATGTGAAACAATCACGAGGAAGTATTGTGTCCATAATTGGCAGTGTTTTTTTCTATTCTTTTTCATTTTTATTGTAAAAATTATTTCCATTTTTTTCATTGTTAAAATAATTATTTGTATTAAACTATGTCCATTTACTCGTATATGTAATAAAGTGTTGAGTAAAAATAATAATAATAGGTAACTTTTACTATAGGTAGTTCAAATGATCTGGGAAACCACACCATTTGTGTGTTTAAGTATACCAAAAAATTATGTTTAATGTAGCCTTAATTGCGTATTCTCGTTTTCAGCTAGGGCTTTCCCTCATATGGAGGATCCGTCGCCACTCTACCAACACGCACAGCAAACTCTCCAAGAACAGATGACAAAAATCGCCTACGACAATCTTACGCATTCGGGCAAACTGACTTTCAACCGTGGTCATCTGGCTCCAAAAGGAGATTTCGTATACCGTACGGAGCAGACGGCGTCTTTCTTCTACGGCAACTCCGCGCCCCAGTGGGACAAACTGAACAGCGGGAACTATGGCACCATGGAGAGCGACGTCAGACGCCTTACCATCCAGCGGGGAAGACCACTCACCGTCTACACAGGTGACTCACGTCTTCTTCTCCCTTGCCTTGATCCATCTTTTTTTTTTTTTTTTTTTTTTTTTTTTTAAAGATGAGTGTTTCACAGCCGTTTTTATTTCGTAGCCATGAAACAGGAGCTACTGTAGACGCTTGTGGTCTGTGTTGTAGCCTGCCCATCCCGTAGTATGTCTCCCCTCTGATGGGCGAGAAGTGACACAATACTTCCCAATTAGGTGCTGGGTCAACACGAGCGTACCGGAAGGTAGAATACAAATTTTTGTCGGCACGGGGGATCGAACCCGGTACCTTCCGCATGGTAGGCTAGTGCTTAACCACTGAGCTAATCGTATCTGGTAATCGTATCTTGCACTGGTAGTCAAGTGGTTAATCTCACCCAGTGCATGAGTTTTTCTTCATTAATTTGAATTTTTGACCACATAATAATAAGACTCTGTGGGTTAGGTAGTAGAAAATGCTTGAGCATTAACCTCGCCTTAGTGGTTACCTTCCACTAAAGAGAGTTATTATTAGTATTCATATCATTTTGCACTGCTCGGGTTGGATTTCTATGTGCGATCATACCGATCAATCATCATGAGAACTTGAGCTTTTTCTTTATAAGACTTTAAATCCCTGGGAAACTACAAGCTAGCCTTGCCAGTTAGGGTTGGCTAGTCTGTTCTCTTTTTACAGTCCTCTAGCGAAACAGACTTTTTAGTTCTAATTGGACAGTGTTACTCTTTTCCAACACAAATTATAGTATTCTATTCCATTCTATTTTAATTGATCAAGACACTAATTACGTGAAAAATAATTCCTTCAAACATAGGTAATATTCAGAACTATTACCTGCTGATGAGAGCAAATAAGCTCGAAACAGCTGTCCAGGTATGTTCTGATATTCATGTACATCTAATACAACTTCTCACTTTTCTGTTTATACTGATAGAAAATTGACGTTTTTGATATCAGTTCTTTTTAACCATTCCAACACTTGACGACTATTTTTAAACGAAGTGTTTTTGGGGGTTTTATTCTACAAGACGTAAAGCGACATTTCTTGAAATTATTGTTCTCAGGTGTGAGCGGTATCCTCAAGTATGGTGAAAAGCCATACCTCTATCAGCCTCCCCGAGCCAAGATCCACTTGCAACGCGTCCCGGACTTGGACAACGTCCTTCCAGTTCCGAACATCTTCTGGAAAATCGTGCTTGACCCTGCGACCAAGCAAAGTGTTGCTCTGGTGGTTCACAACAAGATGGTGGACCCGGGTGAACACTGGTGCGAGGACATCACAGAAGATGTGGAGTGGCTCCAGTTGTGGCGCAGTTCTCGACAGCATAAGAATAAACAGAAGGGCGTGTCCTATGCTTGCAAAACCGACGATTTCCTCATTACAGACAGACATCTGTTGCCGCACGACCGAGAGTACCTTGCAAAATACACTGAACTTCTAGATTAAGATTTTTTGGTGTAACTATTACACGATAAAAATAAATGTATAGGAATATAATATATTTTATGACATAACATTTTAAACATAGTAAGTTAGCGTCCATTAGTATTACCTCGCTGTATGCTTTTAGTATTACTTTTAGTTATTACCTATATGCTTTTAATATTACTTTTAGAGCCTAGATTAAGATTAAATAGTTCATAGATTTTTACTTCCGATAAATTTCTAATATTAGAAATCGGAAGTATTGTGTTCGCTTTTGTAAAAAAAAAATATTTTTTTGCTCCGATTTCAATTTTTTTCATAATTCTGGACGTTTCATAACCTAATGAGCAACTTTGGTTTTGTGTCCGTCTGTCGGTTCGTCGGTCTGCCGGTCTGTTAAAAGTTTTCCTTGTAACGCGCAAATCTCGTAAACTATTTTTTTGGTTTACCTACACGATAAAAATAAATGTTTGGAAATATAATATATTTTATGACATAACATTTAAAGATAGTTAGTAGCGTTCATTTTTTCTTCTGCTGGTAATGCTCCCATTATACTTTTAGTATTACCTCGCTGTATGCTTTTAGTATAATCTACTTTTAGTATTACCTATATGCTTTTAATATTACTTTTAGAGCCTAGATTAAGATTAATTAGTTCATAGATTTTTACTTCATGGAAATTTCTAATATTAGAAATCGGAAGTATTGTGTTCGTTTTAGTAAAAAAAAATATTTTTTGACATTTTCATGTCTTTGCTCTGGCACATAACCAAAATTATGTAACGAAATTATGTAACGAAATTATGTAACGAAATTATGTGACGAAATTATGTAACGAAATTATGTGACGAAATTATGTAACGAAATTATGTAACGAAATATTAAATTGACATTTTCATGTCTTTGCTCTGGCACATAACCAAAATTACGTAACGAAATTATGTGACGAAATTATGTAACGAAATTTAGACCTTGTTAAGTTTTAGACCTTGAATAGTAAAGATGAAAATGTCCCAATGGTTGCAGACTCGTATGCAAGCGTTTTTGCTCCGATTTCAATTTTTTCATATTTTTGGTTTACCTACACGATAAAAATAAATGTTTGGGAATAATTATAATATATTTTATGACATAACATTTAACAATAGTGAGTAGCGTCCATTTTTTCTTCTCCTGGTAATGCTCCCATGATACTTGCAGCATTACCTCGCTGTATGATGAGACTAGGTTAACCCTTTCACTGAATTTGTCCTTGCTCAGGGACATCAATTGGTTTTGCCGATACTAGTGCTGCATTCTATGATTTTGTTTTGGTACTTTTTGGAATTGTTTCTTTGTTCTCTTATCTATCGATTTTTTCAGTAAAAACTGTTTAGTCGATAGTTTGAACTTCTGTTTGTAAACAAAAGATTTTTCAGTTTTGAAGATTTGAAAATTTAGAAAAATTGACTGTTTTGAAAGTTTAATTTGAGGTCGAAAATAGTGCAAAGGCTGGCTTTAGAAGTTCATTTGGGTAAGTAAAAGAGTTATATTTCACGAATTTACATTCATTTTTTATTGGAAAAAAATTACAAGTCCGTAAATTGACTGTAAAGTTGGGTGTCCCTCAGCAGGGACTAATACACTGGGAGGATTTTTCTGGTACAGATGAGTTTATTTATTTTTTCTACTAAATAGCTGTACTTAGGGTAGTAAATTCAAGGAAACAGTAAAGAGTACATATTTATTGTATTTGGGTCGGCATTTGTTCCATGAATCCTTTCTTTCCATACCTCATCCACACACATCCACACAAACCCACACCCACACACCCCCACACACACACACACACACAAAAACACACCCCCCCCACACATACACACCCCTCCACACACACACACCCCCCACACACACACACCCCCCCCCACACACACACCCACCCCCCCCACACACAAACACACACATATTTTCTATTTTTTTAGTTAAAAAAATTAAGTAAAACAAAAAAAGCCAAGTTTTTTCTATCTTCAAATTATTTCGATGTTTATTTGTTTTATAAACCAAGTGTTGTGTGTAATTATAAGTTTTTCCTGAGAACTTATAAATTTAAATTTTTTTCTCTGCACTGCATTTGTCCCTTCTCAGGGACATCTCATATCTTGGGGTTGGAACCACTTATAAGAAAAATTTTTTTTGGTAACATCATCTATGGACTCCAACAAACTCAAAAAAATATGACCATGCAGTTGAAAGCGATGTTAAATTTTTGTTTAAAAAAACGCTTGCATACGAGTCTGCAACCATTTCGACATTTTCATCTTTACTATTCAAGGTCCAAAACCCAACTGACCAAATTTCGTATTGTGCGCATGACACACACTTTCCCTCTTCTCTTAGGGTTGCAATATCGAAACGAAAATATCGATATTAGGTATATCGATAATATCGAAACCATAATATCGATATCCGATATTAGAAGACTTCTCTCCCTTTACAATTCGATATTTCGTTACATAATATCGTTACATAATATCGTTACATAATATCGTTACATAATTTCGTTACATAATTTCGTCACATAATTTTGGTTATGTGCCAGAGCAAAGACATGAAAATGTCAAAAACATGGTTCATATTTTTTTTTCCAACTAATTCATGGATGTACAGTGAAAGGGTTAAGATTAATTAGTTTATAGATTTTTTTTAAATGTACCTTGTTGAAAAATAAATAAATATCTGAGCCAGTTCACCAAAGGTTGCGACGAAAACATGACAGTGAAATTATTCCTTTCTTCTTAATTAATTTACAATTCTATTAATTTACAAAGGTAGTCACCGTGACCGAGTGAGTTAGCGGATGGTGATCTGGGTTCAATCCCCAGCGGAGGAGGATTTTCTGCTCTGTACTTGGATATTCGGGTCCATTCATAGCTTGTAAGGAAAAATGAGTAGTTGCTTTAATGTGAGCAACGACCAGTGGCGGAGTTTTAAGGCAAAAATAAGATACTGGGATATGAAAGATTTTATGGAAAAATCCCATAATTCTGAGCTACAGTCTATTTTTTTTAAATAAAATAATGTGAAACATTATTTTAAAAGGTAGATACGAAATGTTTCTTTAAAAGAAAATAGTCAAACTTGCTTTGCAACTT
Source organism: Bactericera cockerelli (assembly GCA_024516035.1). Classification (NCBI taxonomy): domain Eukaryota; kingdom Metazoa; phylum Arthropoda; class Insecta; order Hemiptera; family Triozidae; genus Bactericera; species Bactericera cockerelli. Next base: position 11,126,729 of record CM044962.1, on the reverse strand, counting down.
AAATAAAACGAGCCTTAACTTGATAAAATGTATTTATTATTTGGATAAAATTCTTCACGAAATTAAAGCTTATGTTGAAAAGGTATATTTTATAGATATTTTTTTTTTTTTTTAATGATACTTATTTACAGAGGAGATTAATTTATCTACAGATGATATTTATTTACAATCAGAGTCATTACCTACACTCATTACGCCTATGCATAGATTTAGAAAATAGATAACGAACTTGTGTCGAGAACTGAATCACCCCTTCTGCATAGGAAATAGCATACACTGCCTCAATAGAAAATGGCGGACACCATACTAATAGCATAGGATGTCCGCCATTTCCTATTGAGTAAGTACTTCCCATAAATACCCAGAGAGAATTGGGAGATCTTTATCTATTTATTGTTTTTAAATCTATGAATTAATGTAAACTTATGGAAAAATTGCATCGATTTTCCCTTTCTTAGACAATACGCAATCCTAGACTTAGCGCCACATTTAGAATTTAGCCGTTAAAACAAAAACTTCGGAGAGGTTATATCCTCTGATGCACATTGCATAACCGACAAATTACCAGGCGTCGTCAAAATCTGCCCCTCGGTCAGAATGTCCAGTATTCATTTCACACCATCCCAGCCCCACCATTTCCTCAACGCAGAAAATGTTTCACTCATGGCTGCTGAGAATCCATTTAACTAAATTTTCCTCACGAGGTATAAGTATAAGTGGACCCCGGACACCCAAGAACCCAGGTGGCATGTATGTATGTAGTTATGTACGTGTCATGCATCCATGTGTCTGCTGCAAAATATGATGCATGTATGTACTTATTGTACATACACTGTTAGTCAAGTGGTTAAAGCGCTAGTCTAATAATCCAGGTAGCGTAGGGATCCGTTGGTTCGAATCCCACCCAGTGACTGAATTTTTCCTCATTAATTTGAGCTTGTGACCACATAATAAGACTCTAAGGGTTAGGTGGTAGAAAATCCTTCGAGCATTAACCTGGTGGTAACTAGAAAATCCTGGTGGTAATCTTCCACTAAAGAGTGTTGTTATTATTATTATTACGTGTGTTGTCGCCATTAACGATTAGACTCGGTACGAGATAAATTAAATGATCCGGCAACATTGTAATTAAACTAATCACAAGTTTATAAAACTAAAGTTAAAGAGACTCGGATACTTACCACATGGATCTTTGATCTAACATCTGCAACCACTACAGTGTTTGTAGCGGACAGCGGACTTTACCTTTACATCCATGCCATTCCGGAAACGGAAAAACTCGGTCCAAATTTTCCGCTCCGGCCGGGATTCGAACCGCAACCTCAAGGTTAGCAACCAATGCTCTTAACCACTGAACCACGGAGGTTGGCAAATATTACCTACAATTTTAAGGAACTACCTTATCATTTTTGAAAAAATTGGCTCTATTTTTGAAAGAAAAATAAATAATGTTTTCAGAAAAATAAATAAATGAAAATCATCTATCTTTTTTTTTCTTTTTTTTTAAGCTTTATTAGGAGGACAAAGTACAATAATGGTAACAGTATAAAATTAAGGGGGGAAAAAAAAAACAAACAAATCACAAAATAATTAAGTAAAAAAGAAAATAACAATTGCCTGTGGCAATCTCTTCCACCCAATCCTTTTTCTGTTCACACGGGTTCCACTTTAAGTGAAGCTGAGTATAGATGTCTGAGCTGAGCCAACCCGGAACCGGTTCCACTTTAAGTGAAGCTGAGTGTAGATTTCTGAGCCAGAGCCCTGAGCAGAAGAGATCTGCGCCAAGCGCGTTTCTTGATTACTCTGAGTTGATTATGTTTCTCTCTCTCTCCTCTCGCTCTCTCTCTCTCTCCCCCCGGGAGTCCAGGATCAGTCCCCTCTATCTATGTACTATCCTCTATGTAGTCTTATGTACACCTTATATCCCATGTATTGTAGTGAGTAGTGAGTGGAGAGCAGAGGTCGCTTGTGTAGCAGAGAAGAGAACCAGTTCAATGGCAGAGGGGTCATTTTGAACACCTCAAATCATGTACGTCAGAACGACAATTTCACTCCTATTTTGCTAATCCATATATTTAAAGCTTTTCTTTGGTTTCAATTCAATATATCAGGCATTTATTTGAAAATTACATAAACTTAGGCTGGTATGCAGAGACGATTTTTTTTATCCCTATAGGGTTCACTGGAGAGTGGTCCCGAGCTTGATATAGGGAAAACTTCGACCTTGACAATTATTTCAATCTCTTCTTTCAAGAGACATCTGAATGCACATGCGCACAGGCGCTTCAAACAAACGTCTCTGCATAAGAAAATCAGCTGAAGAGACAAATGACCCAGACATCCCTACAATGAGGACTCTGCAATTAGTCTGCATACCACCCATAGTTACAATACACAAAGATCCTACCTTAATGCCTAAGCTTAACAAGTGTGAACTAGGCATAATGCATCCACTCACAGATTTAAACCTATCATAGATAATTGTGTTAACCACAATAGTGATATCACAATAAAATTATTCAAATCAGTTTTACTAAATTTTCCATTACGTGAGACTTGAACCACCGACCTCCAGATTACAAGTCCGCCGCCTTATCGATCAAGCTACTGAGCACGGTTCACCGATTAATGTAATAATCAATAACATAACAGCTAATATGGAACCACTTGGTGACTTGGATCGGTGGTCAATCTGATTTTATCATTATCTTCGTTACGATATTAGTAAATGTGCACTGGTAGGCAAGTGGGGGTTATCGTTCCGTTCACTCCCTTGAGACTGTTATGCTAGCAGTACACTCTCGCCTAATGCTAGCAGTACACTCTCGCCTAATGCTAGCAGTACTCTCTCGCCGCGGCGCTCGGCATCGAGACCACCCGAGGCGAGGGACCGCGAGACTTACCCGAGACTCGCACACGAGTGCTAGCCGAGCGTAGGCGAGGTGCACAAGTTCACTCTCGCGCTCGGCTGCCCTCGCCTTGCCTCGGCGAGAGTGTACCGCTAGCATTAGAGGTACTGACGGTAGACTCTCTAAGCTGGAAGTTCGAGAGCCTGCTACAACGAAGCTGAGGCTTGTCTTGGATACAGGCTGTTAGGTGTGAGGATGTACATTATACAGTGTGTAACAATAATTGTTTATTGATGTTACTTACTTTCTGATATTTTATCCATGGGGGGTCCACTTTTGGTGGCCTTCCTCTGTGATAAACGTTTAATTTATATCATTTTTTGATTCAGTTATTCAAGAGGTGCCTGGGATTTCTAAACAGAACTCAAGAGTCTAGTTCACTTTTTTTTAATATCATTTTTTTTTTTATTAAATATAAAAAACTTGTCCCAGGGACCGTCCTTCCGGAAGGGAACCGAGGATGCAAGAAGCATTTCCTCTTTGAATGGCTCATGCTCAATGCTTAACTCTCGACTTAACAGTTACTCGGGGCTAGCGTCGATGGCACCTTGAATACACAAGTTCTAGTTATATCACTGAAGTTAAGCAACGTCCAGCGAAACTCGCATTTGGATGGGTGACCATTCAATTTCGAGCCATCGTGATGATGGCTGTTCCCGGCCGCACTCATTCTGGTTGAGGTTATTTTGATTAGCTGGTTTGCGAGTTTCCAGCGAATGGAGGGTAAAACCTCCGTCGTGATAGTAATGCCCATGAAGTTGAAACGTTAAGCAATAACAAAAGAAGTAATCTCTAGTGCCTAACCCTAGGTTCATTTATATCGAGTAGATAACCGAATAGCTTAGTGGTTAATCACCCGCTTGCCATGCGAAAGGTCCCGGATTCGAATCTTCGCACCAACAAAAAAATTGTATTCAAAATTTGGTTACAGTTGTTTGTAAGGGTTACCTTTCGGTGCGGTCGTGTTGATACCTTTCGGTGCGCTCGTGTTGACCCAGCACCTAAGTAGGAAGTATTGTGTCACTTCTCGCCCATCAAAGGGGAGGCATACTACGGGATGGGCAGGCTACAACACAGACCACATGAGTCTACAAAAGCTCTTGCTTTAGTTTCATGGCTACAAAATAAAAATAAAAGTCTGTGAAACACTCATTTTTTTTCTTTCTTTTTTAAGCTAGCTTTAGGGACTGAAGAGCTCGGGAATCTTAATCAGGAGTCTAGTTACTTGAGTCATGCCGCTCATGGCTTAACTCTTGACTTAACAGTTATCTCGGGATCCCCTCGCTCTGAACTTAAGGATAGCTTGTGAATCGCGCGAGTGTAATCAAAGCATTGTTGTTTGTTTTTTTTTTTGTGATAAATAAAAGAGAAATCCACCAATATTGGTAATTTGTTTATGAAGTTCAGTATGGGATGGATTCATTTATAATTCAAATATTCCAACAATAATTAGTAATAATTTATTTGAATTGTTTTTGTTTTGTGATTAGGTAAATAAAACATTATTTCACTAATACATGAGAGGAACTGTTTTCTTCTTGTGATAATAGGTATATGTATAATTATTCCAACCTACTGTTGATTTTAAAAAGTAATAATTATTACAATATTAGATGATAAATGCATTAGTTTTGTGATAATATGATTTATCTAAATAACGTAATAAAATATAGATACCAAATATATATTATATTGGTATACATTTGTTTTAATTTGTGAAGGGCGTATATTCCATCACAAAGTCTTCTTTTGTTGTTGTGATAGTTATTTCATCTCCAAAAACCTCGGTCAAGTTGTGAAGAACGCTGACAATAAAAGAGGCATTGCTGATACCTAGATTTTTGGTTACATTTTGTGATGATTGTCCATAATTGGCAGTGTATTTTTAATATTATCTACCTGTTAATCCTATAATTATTGTTCGATACAAACCGAACTCCCTCGGTACCTCTCGATTGATAAGGTGGTGTACTCGTAACCTGGAGGTCGGTGGTTCGAGTCCCAATTTAGTAAGGCGAGTTTGAGCACTTGTGACATCACAAATGTGATTAAGGACGAAATTAATAGACGTGTTTGTAATACCTCTGTGGCGCTAAGTCACGGGTTGTAAGATAGGGTATACTGGTGTAAGATAGTGAAAACCGACGCTTAGCAATGACTTGAGTTATAGAGTTTGTCTTTTAATTTTGCCCACAAAATCAAAACATTCTTAACTCAAGCATCCATTATTAATAAGTTTCCATATCTCCTGAAATAGTGAGAAAACTCTGAGATTGATAAAAATCTGACTCATCCTAGGTCGCGATCTCACCGAGTGCATCATTTTGTCTCGCAACGTTTGGCAACAACAACATCCTGTCTCCAACTTGAAATCGGAAGTGTTGTAAAGAGTTACGAGTTGTGAAGTCAGTCAGTGACTCAGTGGGATAATGGGATTCGATAATTATTATTTATCCAAACAAAATGTTGTATACCCATCAATGGTATCCCGGCTGTAGTATTAGCTCAGTGGTTCAGGACTCGCTTGTCATGCGGAAGATCCCGGGATCGATCCCCCGAGCCGACATCAAACTTGTATTGTAAATTTGTATTCTCAAATTAACCTCACCCAGCCTGAGTTGGACCGGTAATATCCAGCATCACAAGGGTTTGAATATAAACTGTCACTGGTCACCCATCTCATCCTAGCCTGGCTGGACGTTGCTTTAATATCCGTGCCACCTACGTTAGCTTACCACCGCGTCAGTTCAGTGGTAAACGCTAAGCACACAATAACTTTACGCTAAAGTTAAGAAGCTAGTTACAAATAGAAAGGTACCGGTTGCATGTTAGTATCTACTAGCTATGCTTCACACTTTCTATTCAGCTTGAGGTAGTTTACGAGATCAGGTTATCAGTGAACCCGTCCTGTCCAGTTAACACATAACTGAGGACAATAATAATAGATGCTCTAGGAAGGCAACCACTAGGATGGAGAGGAGGGTTTTAGCGGGAATGGCGCACTGTTTCCAGCGCTTGAACCTCGCACTTCGTCTTGATGTATAAGATTTTGCCTCCTCTCACAAGAAAAAAAACTAGGATTCATGCTTCCAGAATTTTCTACCTTCTAGATTAGATGGTAGAAAATTCTGATGAATTCGAAAATTCATAGAAAATCAAAAAATAGAAAATTCGGACAGATGCCTTTGTCCCAACTGTGACTGAGTGCTATCATTACATACTTACCGAATAAATTCCAAGTCTTCGATTTCGGAATAGCAATCATTTTCTAAATAACATCAAAAAAATTCTGATTGTAAATCACTATTGTCCGAATTTAGTGATTGGGTTGGTAGGCAACCCGAAAAAAAATTCACCGCGCTGGATGCTACCTTATTGTAGAGATCATACGAGAAACTAGCGTAGGTACTCAAAATCTATTGACACTAACAGGAGTCGAACCCAACACGAGCGTAGGAACATAATACTGGTAGTCAAGTAGTTAACGCGCTAATCTGGTAATCCAGGTAGCGTAGGGATCCGTTGGTTCGAATCCCATCCAGTGCATGAATTTTTCCTCATTGATTTGAGTTTGTGACCACATAATAATAAGACTCTGAGGGTTAGGTGGTAGAAAATGCTTTGAGTATGAACCTCGCCCGGTGGTTACCTTTCTCTTGAGTGTTTTTATTATTACTACCAATGCTCTAATATTTCCTAATTATTTTTCTAATTTTTCCTACTTCAGGCTCAGATAATAAAATTATCAGAGATTTCCATCGTTTTTATTTTCTTTGCTTAACATCACTAAAACATCGAGTTCTGTAGTCGAGATGAGTTGGATTCTCCATGCATAGATGATTTTCACCACTCTCCTGGATTTCGCCATGTAAGGAGAAGAGCGTGGTTTGTTGTACAAGCGAGGAATGCTGGGTGGGAAGTTAGAATAAAAATTATTCTAGAGGTTTGAATGTCAATATAATTATACAGGTTATTATAATACTTCATATTATAATATGAAGTATTCAAAATTCCAACATTAACTTGAATAACTAATATGCATAAAATAATGTATGTATATTATGTAGGTAGAATTGTACGTTATCGTTATGCACAATATAGTATAGTTGTATACCTACCTACATAACAGCAAAATGCAGGCCCCCTAAAGTTTTCTAGTATACCTATATGTTTCAGTTTCAGATTTTAGACCGTTAAAATTACCTTCTTACTTACCTACAAAATTATACATAGGTACCTCTTTTTGTAAAAAGAAAAAGTTATTTCTCTGCCTTACTAAAAGTCGACGCACTGACTGGGACTCGAACAACCTACCTCTGGGTTACGAGTCTGCTTTCTTTACTTCGGAGCTACTGATGAGCTGTAGTTATCTTTTTTTGAATTTGAATTGAATTAGGTATTCAATTTATATTTCCGTATAGGTAGGTATATTTTAACAACAAAAAATATCCTCTTTCAATTTATGTTGGAATACCTACTTTATCTACTTGAATGTACCTGCAGCCTAGAGTTCATTCATAATAAGCTTTCTCATCGAGCTACTGAGCTGTTCTTTGATTACCTTTTTATTTCATTTTCAAATAGATCTTCCTTCAATTTATGTTGGAATGGATACCTTGTTGAATATTCTGAGTACCACCTTAATGTAACCATCTTGTACCTACCTATACTAAAACAATTAACACATCGGAGGTATCAATAATATATTCCCTAAAAGTACTCTAAGTACTTAGATGGAAAATTAGAATTTTAAATGTAAATTAGAGAAACAAATAAATTCTTTATTATTATTATCAGTTTACCTATGATATTAGGTAACTGTTATAACCTTATAACTTACACAGAAACTGTATTTAATGCCTCTTTTAATTGGACTCTCACTAAATTAATGTCCCTCACTTCCCCTTCAAACAGGTTTTAAGACTTTGACCATATCTGGTGCAATAAGTTCATGTTTTTTGCTCAACTTTGTCAAGTTGGATTTAAAAATAATTTTGGAACATTGCCGGTATAAAGTGCGAAGTAAATGTCAGTGTATCGCGAATTTCGTTGAAGTAATAAACAGAAAAGAATTAAGTACCTATCTAATATACTTTTTTTGAAAGTTCACCCACCTATAATTGATATTTTTTATTTTATAAAGACATTTCAATAATGAAGTAATGAACATAGTAGCTATGGCAGTGTTGAAGTGAAGAAATACAACCTTGGAAACATGTTGTCTACCTAAATATTATTGAACATGCTAAACAAGCAGTTTCTGTGAGAATCATTGACCGAGAGTTTGGTACATCTTTATCATCTCTGTTCTTCCAGGAGAGTGTTATATAACTTTAAATTTATGTATAAAGTGTACAGAAATAGAACAATAATTTCTTGTAAAATAATAGTGAACATAACATTAGTGACATTATGATGAAATTTAAATTATTGTTTAAAAAAGGACACAGTAATTCCAGTGCAAAATCGGAAAGCAATCAAAATCAACAGGTGACGGCAGCTCCATCCACAGCTACGACGGCAACACTGCCTCTTGCCGGCGCCGCAAGTGCGGCAAGGAGCCATTTTGAAAATGAAAAAAGTTCCAAACAAATCAAAAGTAAACAACAAACGTCCGTTAAAAAAGTTTTGAACAATTTCAATAAAGATAAAGTTGAAAATCCCATTAAAAACCAGAATAAAGTCCTCAAAAGTTCTCATGAGAAGATTTTCCCTAAAGAAAAAGGTATTTCAAGTTCAGAGTTCAGTGATAATCCAATTAAACCAATCGAACCCAAACATACTTTTGATAACCTCAAAAACAGTGTAAACAATTCAACTGGTGTGAGTAGCAGAAACAAATTTGATAACGTCTCTGATAACTTTAATGAAAATATTAATTTAGCAATTAACAAACCCCACTCAAGTATTCCTATTAGTGAAAGGAAGAACTCAGCTGAAAATTCAGATGTGTCTCCCAGTGATAGGAAAGAGAAATCAAATTCAAATAGCAGCTCTAATGTTGTTCCTGGTGAAATCTTGGAGAGTAGGCTTGGTGGAAGTCATGCTCTGTTAGCCTCCACTGCAGGGGATTTGAAAATTATGGAGTACCAAGACTTGAAGCATCAGTTGGACAGTGTATCAAATGAAAAGCAAATGTTGGAAACCAAGATCAATGAGTTACTCAACTATCAAGAATCCCTTAAAGACGAGCTTTGTAAAATGAAGGTATGTACTATGATATCTAATTATTAAGTTATTATTATTACTCACCTACTGAAAACTAAACTGTGACTAATATGGAAAAAAACAAACTCTTCAAACTTCCATAAGCTTAGGATAGATATAAATCAAATCAGTAATTATTTGGAAGTAATTATTTGAAAATTTCACTAAGAAATATACTTTCTATTGCCTTAAAACAATTAATCACACTTTTACAAATTGCAGGAACCAAAAAATTGTACTCTTTCATTTATGATCTAGATTTCCAACCTAAAACAGAATAATTGAAGAAAAAAAAAATCTAAATGAAACAGCTCATTTGAAACATACAAGTCGAAAAAATATAGAAGCTTATTTTCAACACAATATATTCAGGATTCAGGTGTACCCTAGGTAATCCATATTGAAGAAGTATTTTATTAACATACAAGACTCAAATATAAAGAAAATCACTCACAATAACAACACTTTTGACTGTGCGACTAACACATTGACTACAGCTAATGTTATGAATGTTTATTTTCAAAATGTTGGTAAAACAGTTGCAGACAAAATTGACAACAACAGACCAACATCTTCAAATGACCAAGAACCTCAGTTAACAGAATCCTTACAAGATGACTTAACTACTACAAACCAGACAGAACTCAACAATAACAACATTTACTCTACTTTTCCACCAATCACAACTACTGAACTTTACAAATATATAAAAGACTTAAACAACAACACTGCTCCAGGTAATGACGGTATACAAAACAAAACAATAAAATTTATAACACCACATATACTGACTCCACTGACACACGTATTTAACTTGAGTATTACTGAGGGACGCTTTCCTTTCTGTTATAAGACCAGTATAGTTATACCTGTACACAAGAAAGGAAAGAAAGACGACTTGACAAACTACAGACCAATTTCATTACTGACAAATTTAAGTAAGTTACTGGAAAAATGTGTCAAAAATAGACTAGAACATTATTTACTATCAACAAATAAACTGACTAACCAACAATACGGATTTAAGAAAGGTGTAGGAACTGAAGACGCACTACTAGACTTGACTACCCACTTATACGAAAAAATTGACTCTGGACAAAAAGTTTTAGCAGTATTTTTAGACATTTCTAAGGCTTATGACTCTATTAAACATTCAATTCTTCTGAAACAACTCGAAACCTTAGGCCTTAGAAACACAGTACTCAAATGGTTCGACTCTTACCTATCTAACAGAACACAGATACTTAGACTAAACTCACAACTATCTGATCCAGTAAAATGTCACGCATTCTCAATCTTACAAGGTACGCTGCTTGGGCCTTGCTTATTTAACTGTTATACAAACTCTCTTCCTGGATTAAGCAAGGGTCAAGTTTATTGCTATGCAGATGATACCGTGATATGTTACTCTTCAGATAGCTGGGAGCAGACACACTCACTTGCGACTATGGACTTGACTTTTATACAAAACTGGTACACCTCTATGTCATTACAAATCAACTTCAACAAAACAAACTACATGACTTTCTCAATAGATGACAGAACACAACCAACTACATCAACAATACAAGTTACCAACATTGAGAATAAGACCATAACATTACAAAGACAAAATACTGTACGCTACTTAGGGGTAATACTAGACAATCACTTGAAATGGACAGGACACATTGACTTACTGAGACAGAAATTGAGACATTTAATGTATATTTTTTACAATCTAAACCAAGCTTGTGATAAATCAGTTATAAGAGAGGTATATTTTGCAATGGCTCAGTCACTGATTCAATACTGTATCACAGCTTGGGGAGGGGCGTATCAAAATACATTAAATAAACTAAAGACAACACAAAACATTTTACTTAGGACAATACTAAAGAAAGACCGACTATTTCATTCTGATGACTTATACAAACTTTTAAATGTACCTAATCTTAACGACATATACCTATTTAAAACTGCGACATTCACTATTAAGAAGAAGAACATTTGGACTATAAACATTAACCAGACTTACACAACTAGACAAACAGGACAAACAGTAATACCAAGAAAAAATAGATCACTATCACAAAGACATTTTTCTTATCGAGGAAATAAAATATATAATATATTACCAGTAGAATTCAGAGAAATAAGAGATGTAAAACTATTGAGAAAGATATTAGGAAAATGGCTGGAAAATGAAGAAAATAAGACCAAATTAAAACAATCAATTATATGAAGAAAAAATAATCATACCAAAGCGTGAGAAAAAATAATAAAATTAGAAGAGAAACAAAAGTAAAAAAATCTACTTATAGAAATACAATTTTTTAATGCCTAATTACACTATATATATATTATTACTGTTTAGTTGTTGATTAAAAAAAAAGTTATAACCAGAAGAATTATTATAACAGAAGAGTCCAACACATGCTTTAAGCACTAATGGACTCTTCTATAACTCAATTTATAAATTTATTTATTGTATAAATAATTTAGTTTACTTATATATATATTTATTTATTTCTACAATTGTATTTTGTATTATATAAAAAATAAAGAGTATTGAAAAAAAAAAAAAAAAAAAAATTGTTAGCTGGCTAGGATAGCTTGGGTGCCAGGCTTAGCTTAGGTTTGTCAGAGTGAAAATTAGCACCTGCACTAATTTTCACTCTGTTGAATCTAAGCTAAAGATTAGTTTCCTAAAGCTTAGATTCCTAACCAACAACCATTTGTCAGTGATCTAATGTCAAATCCCACCTTTTTAAAGATACCTCACCACAATGAGTCTTGTGTGAATAAATTTTCAGAAACTTTAAAGAACTATAAATTTACAAGGTCTGTTCAAAAAGTTCCCAAACTTATCTTATTACTCCCTCCCAGTAGATGTCACTACTACCGCCAGGGCTTATTGTGTTTGTTGATGCCTCTCAAGTAACCTGCATCCAGATTGGTGCCAAGAAATACCTGTTTTTGTGGTTGTGTCTCCTTGACAGTCGGTGGATTTCACAATTACCTACGCAAGCAGTGGTGTGCAATTAAATAAGTTTGGGAACTTTTTGAACAGACCTCATACATATTATTAACATTATTCATGAAGTTCTTAGTTTTGTGGAAGTGCCTGTGATAAGTTGATTGAAGTCAATTCCTTGAAGATATATTTCTTGGTGAAATTGCAAAGTCTTCTAACAAATATAACCTACAAACCTTATTGTATAAATGAAAGGTCAATGTCCAGTTTAGACAGCAAGCTTTGTACGGCAATTTTTGGCCAAGATGTTCATTATATTTCACCTTCTTAAGTATTGTGTTCAGGAAACCAATTGTTAGGTCCTTTGTGTTTTCATCCAAGGGCCTTTTTTGAACCAATTCTTTTGATACCTACTTCCACAGAATGCTTAGAATGATATAAGAAAATAATTTAGCCTTGATAATTTCAATATTTTACTAGGTATTTAAATTACCAACATGACAAAAAGGGTGATGTTGTGTTTTGTTTAGCTGGCTAGGATAGCTTTCTTGATGGTATTGGTTGTGCCTTGCCATATGCAACCCAGTTTAACCACCTGGACTAATCAAACCTAAGATAAGATCATCACCCAACAAACCCTTGTCACAGATATTTAAATATTCAATTTTTCAAGGCTAAATCATTTTCTTTTATTGTTCTAAGTATTCTGTGAAATTTTCATAATAAAGGGTTTAGAAATGGCCCTTAAAATTTATGAGGATGGTGGACCCGGTGCACAAAAGGTACCACAATACCCAGTTTAATTTTTAGGTATTTTCTTGTTTTCTCAGAACCTGCAATATTAACACTTTGTACGCCACGTCGCTCAATATGAGCGACAGCGAAAAATAAAGTCAACTAAAATACAAAAACAGAGGTAACAAAGTGTCTCTCAATATGAGCAACGTGGCCCCCCATGAAAAACAAACTTGCTGGGGGTCATGTCGCACATATTGAGAGACAATCCTTTGTATCATGGCCTCAGGGGAAAATCACCATTTTGGGCTTGGCGTACAAAGTGTTAATTACCTATACAGGGTGGACCAAAAAAACGTTTACACCCGTTAATGGTAGATTACTGACGACATTTCCAGGCCGGATCTGCAATCCGTTTTTTTCGGATTCGCCTTCGTAACTGCACAAAGTGATTTTTTGCAACTTTCCGAAAAAGTCCGACTTTGGCTTATTCTTCAGGTCAGCACTTTTTTCCTGTTTAAGATGAGTTGATTCTGAACAATTTTGCAGAAAGCCAACAAAATTTCGATGTTTCTAGCTACACTACTTTGTTTTTTACGATTTGGTTTGTCATATTTTTTTACACCTGAACAGAAAAAAACACCCAAAAAAACTTTTTTACTAAATAAAACACTCGACATTTGTCCGAACAAATTTTGGCACAGACATGGGCAAGTTTGATAAAAGTTGGCGGCCGCCCCGAGGATGCTAAAAAATAATTTTACGATTTTTTATCACGTGATCTTCTGGGAAAAATTATTAGATGTTTGCCAAAAACTCTTCAAAAATCCTAAGAGTTTTCTAGCTGTAGACTGTGTAAGGGCGTCTTGTATTGTTTACATAAATTGTTTACATTGCTTTTTTTGAATACCGCGGTCTCACATGCCTTCATCAGCCAGTTTAGGAAAATTCAAATGATAAATTTCGTGCCTCTCAGGTTGTCAGTGGTGTTAGCTAGATGTGGTATTGCTAAGAGTGTTGGTCGCATGACCGTGGTTCAATTTTCGGCGGTCAATATTTTTTTAATTATCAAATAAATCTGATGGAATATTTTATTCACCTGTATCTGACCTGTTGTAACACCAACAACTTATGGTTTTTTTGGGGGTAATACCATCTGTAAATTGAGTTATATCAGATACTATTGGTATCACAATACACATAATTATTATTCATGTAAGCCCCTGAGAGACTGCCTTGATAATGTAAGGATGGTTTTTCTTATGCTTCACTACAAGAGAAAAAAAAAACTAGCGAATTTTCCAAACGAAAATAGAGTTTATGAAATAAATCCAGGTAAATATGTAGGTAGGTTCTTCTATCATAAGCAATACTAATTAAATAACAAATATTTACCGATTGCCAACTCTTAATAGAAGTCTTGAAAAAAACAAGATAATATTTTGTAAAATTAATAAACTTTTGCAGTCTTTATTATGTTTTATACTATTTTGATATAAAAAAAGGTATTTAACACTTAGACGACCGGGTGTACCACCGGTGGTACACAATGTTGGAGAGCCGTATTATCGCCGGTCCCACGAGAGAATTCACGAAAAACCATGCCGGTCGTCTAAGTGTTAAAAAAAACATTTTGTGTTAGTATGTTTGATGAGATATACTGGAGAAGTAAACAACACGGCTTTGTGAAGCTCTTAATTAATATTGGATTATTTAATTGAATTGACTAGTTACAGTTGTATTTTAGTGTTTTTTTACAAAATTAAGTGTGAAAATGTGTCAAAAATGTCAAGACCTTTGAGAAAAATGAAGAATTACGTGAATTATTTTACGAAAAACTAAAAGTCAGTAGTGATCCTTTGTTCAGGTCAGCAGTTTTTTCAATGTTGTGATTGTGACTGTTTGAAGTTTAAACTTAAATATAATAACGTTATCCCAAGGCAAATCGGAAATCGTTTTGGCATTTTTCCTAATAAGTATATAATTATAAACCAAACAAAATTAACCCAACCCAAATTGAATTGATTTCTATAAATTTTTATTCTATCTTTCACGTTATCAGACATCTTACTTTTCTCGTCGTTGCATAAAATTATCATATGTTTGTTTTCAAAATTTCATAATAAATAACGGACACTGATAAAAATACTCAACGAGCACAGTGAAAGAAAGTTATCAAGAAGCGTTCACAAGATTGGTAGTACAGACGGCTGATAGAAGAATCGAAAACCAAAGAAACCAGGCTCCGTGAGATTCAAAACCCAGACTGCTTGCAACACTGTGGATCTAGTAACAAGAGAATGCACAGAAATTGAACAGACGGCACAGATTGCAATGAGGGATGTCCATAGCGGGAAACATTTGAAACCTTGATTATCAGATATATTTTCATCTTTCGGTCTATGAAACAAAATTTATTAAAATTAGATTAATCATTAGAACAACTTCTTTGTGTAGATTTATATGTTCTATAAATTAGAGAACCCCTTTTGTCTTTCTATTATGTGATAATTGTTTTAGCTTTTTAAATTTATACGTTAAACGTTTCTCGAGATCAAATTTTCATAGTAGTATAAATTTTATTTATTGTTTTGCAAATTTCCTTATAATAGTATTAGATTTTTACCACTTAGATTTAAATGTTAAATGTTTCTCAAAATCAAAGTTTCATATTAGTATAATTTTATTGCTTTACAAATTTGTTTACTACTATATAGGTAAGTTTATTTAAACATACTAAAATGGGAGACTATCAGGATCTTTTGGAAAAAATAAATGAAAGCTTGACTGCAAACAAATCTGCTCTGGAAAATGCTATACAATCAAAAATCACTGAAGTAAACACAAACATGGCAAATCTTAACCAGAGCATAAACCAAAATATTAATTCAAAGTTTGAAACTGTGAATTTAAAAATGGAAGCAATATCTACGGAAAATGAAAAGATTAGGGAGGAATTGTTAGTTCAAAAATCTAGAATGGATAAAATCGAAGAAACTCGAAATGAAGGAATTATAGATAGGAACCTGAATATAATTATTTACGGATTAAGAGGAGAATATTACAATGTAGTTTTAGCTCACATTATAAACATTCTGAATGGAATAGGTGTAGAAGTATCAAAGTACTGTGTCAAAAGTATGTATAAAATTGGAAAGAAAAGATGGAATGAAGATGGCCCAATCAGAGTCACATTCATATCAAATGTATTAAGAAATGATATTATGAAGAACAAGTACAAGCTTAAAAATCATCTAGAAGGTATAAAAATTAGAGAAGATTTATCTGAAGAAGACAGAGAGTCAAGAAAATTGCTGGCCAAATTCAGTCTGGAAGCCAAAAATAAAGGGAAAAAAGTGTACATGAGAGGCTCTAAGCTCATTATTCAGGGAAAAGCCTGGTCTTTACAAGAATTACAAAACCAGCCCTTAAGAGACAATCCAGGTCATGAAGAGGAAGAATCCATGTATTGCTCTGATACTAATGAATCTCAAACTAAAGAAAATATGGTTATACAGGTAGTTGATAGGGAGAGCATAAACTCAAGGAAACGTACACTACAAATATCTCCTCTCAGCTCTGAAAATGTAATAGGCACACCCATCAAAAAGGGAAAAGGAGAAAAAAAGTTGAATAAAGGATTCCAAAAAAGCATTACAGATATGTGGTCTAGTGTAGGAATATCAGGAAATAGAACTCCCCCACCACTACCCTTACCGCCTCCAATCATACCAAAGCCTCCTCCTCCACCTCAGGTTCAGACTAATAATCCGCTTTTCAATGGTAATAATAAATGACTAGGAAGAAAAAATGTCAGAAATGATAATAGAAAACTTAATTATAGATCAGAAAAATTACCTACCTATGATTTTGTTACTTTTAATTGTAGATCACTGAAACAGGAATGGAGATTGAAGGAGTTACAAGAAGAGCTGGAAAACATTAACTGGAGAGTTATTGGTCTGAGTGAAATAAGAAGAGAGGGTGAGGGATGTGTGAAGCTTGAAAATGATGATGTGTTTTACTACAATGGGGGGGAGGGTAGGATAGGAGGTACAGGGTTTATAATAAATGATAAATATAAAGATCAAAAAGTTATAAAAATCAAAGCCTTTTCTTCAAGAATTTCGTCTCTTTTACTTGAAATAAATAGAAAGAAATACCACTTAGTTCAGGTATATGCCCCAACTTCAAGTTCTTGTGAAGAAGAGTTGGAATCTTTCTATGAAAATTTACAGGAAGCAATAGACGAGAGTGTTGATTTAGGCAGAAAATATTGCATGGGGGATTTCAATTCAAAAGTAGGAATATGCAGAAACGAGAAGTGCATTGGAAAACATGGAATAGGTACAAGAAATGAGAGAGGCGAGCACTTGATACAATTTGCAGAGGGAAATAATTTTAAAATTCTCAACACCTTCTACCAAAAATCAGAGGAAGATAAATGGACCTGGATATCTCCAGATATGATGACCAAAAACGAAATAGACTTTATTTTAACCAACAGAGGTAACAACGTAGAAAATGTGGAAGTTGTGAAGCAAATAAATTTAGGAAGTGACCATAGAGCTGTAGGAGTTGTTTTTAGAAAGGAAGAAGGAAAAAAGCGCTATTTTGTTCAAAAGAAGACCACAAAACAAATTAAATCTAAAGAACTACAGAAAAAAGGTTTTGAAGAAAAGTTAGCCAGTAAACTTGACATGAAAAATGAAGAGATAAATTATTTACAAATAGTCTCTGACCTAAATGAGGCACTGAAGAAAACTGCTGAGGAAATTCAAAGAGAAGAAAGATATACACAAGAAAACTGTAGAAATTTACCAAATAACATAAAAAGACTTATGGAGAAAAGGAGAAAATTAAAGAGAACAGGAACAGAAAGGATAGAGTATAAAGAATTATGTAAACTGATCAGAAAGAAGATAGCCGAGTGGTTGGAGGAAAAGAAAATAAAGAGAATAGAGGAAGCACTAGAGTCAGGAGGAAAACTAAATGTAAAATCAGGAGTGAGAAATGTTATTGTAGCCTTGAGAGATAATAAAGGAAATGAAATTAGGAATAAAGAAGAAATAATAATGAGAATCAGAGAATTTTATGAAGAATTATATAACGGACAGGACCATGAAGCGGAAGCAAACTATAAGGAGGATACAGAGTGGTTAAAAATACTAGAGGATGAAGTAAGATGGGCAATCAAGAATACAAAGGAAGGAAAATCAGGAGGAATAGATAATATAACAATGGAAATGATTAAAGCTGGGGGTGAAACAATAGTAAAATATTTAACAAAAATCTTCAATAAATGCATGGAACAAGGAGAAATACCAGAAGAATGGGGAGTGGCAAAATTGGTAATATTGTTCAAGAAGGGTGATAGGAAAGATTTGAAAAATTATAGGCCTTTGAGTTTGCTTTGTGTGGAATACAAGTTGCTTTCAAAGATTTTAACAAACAGACTGACCCATAAGCTGGAATGTTTCCTCTCAACAGAACAAGCAGGTTTTAGAAGAAATTACTCTACACTAGACCACATTTATGTCCTAAATGACCTCATGGATAAGGCTAGGGACTATAACTTTTCTGTTTATTACCTGTTTGTTGACTATGAAAAAGCCTTTGATATGATAAATAGTAGAAAAGTGATGCAGATGCTAGAAGCACGAGGAGTCGATAGAAAAATTATACAATTATTTAAAGAAGTATATAGAACATCAAGATTAAAAATAGAATTAGAAGGTAGAAAAACAGAAATTAAAGTGTGCAAAGGAGTTAAACAAGGTGATGTTGCCTCTCCTATAATGTTCACCGGTATCCTCCAGTTGATAATGGATTCAATAGATTGGAAAGAGTATGGAATAAATGTGAACGGACGAAGGTTAAATAAGTTAATGTTTGCAGATGATGTTGTACTGATTGGGAAAAGTTTCAAAGAAATCAAGGAGATGATAAAAATACTATATGAACATTGCAAAGAATTTGGATTAAAAATTAATGGGGAAAAATGCAAAATAATAGGAATAGAAAAAAATAATTGTAATGATGAAGAAAATGAGAATGAAGAGGAAGGAGAAAAATACAACAAAGAGGAAGAAAAGATAGAGATAGAAGGAAAAGTGTTAAAAAAGGAGAAAAGTGTTTTATACCTGGGGCAACTACTGAGCGTAGAGGGACAATGGGCTGAAATATGCAGAAGATGTGCAATTGGATGGAAGAGTATGATTAAGAATCGGGGTATTTATAAGTCAAATGTAGGAATAGAAAAAAAGAGGAAATTATGGGAAATGACAGTCCTACCAAGTATGATATATGGCTGCGAGAGTTGGACACTAGGTGCAAAAGTAATAAATAAACTGAGAGTGACAACACGTGCTATGGAGAGATATATTTTAGGAAAATCAAGAAGAGATAGAATAAGAAACACAATAGTGAGAAAGAGAACAGGTTTCAAAGACACAGTGAGAGTGGTTATGAAGAGAAAATGGAAATGGGCTGGACATATTGCCCGATGTCATGACAATAGATGGACAAAGGAAGTGATGGAATGGTATCCGAGAGAAAATAAGAGAAGTAGAGGAAGACCAAGAGATAAGTGGGACAAGGAAATGAAATTGGTGTGTGGAGGGGTGACCTGGAGAAGAGTTGCTAATGACAGAAAAGAGTGGAAGAGAATGGGTGAAGTGTATAGAGAGATATGGCTAGAAAAGGAATAAAGGGGGGGGGGGGGGGGGGGGTGGAAGGAGATAAGGATATGGAATTTTAATAAATTTAAAAGAAGAAAAATAAAATATAATAAAATAAAATAAAAAAAAATAAAAATCAGAAGAATACAAATTACTAATAGTAAGAATTTATGTTATTAATTGATGTAAAAAAAAAAAAAAAAAAAAAAAAATAATAATGAATAATACTAATGGTTTTTTTTAAATAAAAAATTATCAGATCATCTACAAGATGACAAAAAGCCCCCATGAAATAATGGGGAGGCCTCAGTCCAAAACTGATTTTGTACAATAATATTTTCTTATTTATGTATTTCCTATGTTAAAATGTATTGTTCAAATGTACAAATAAAGGCTTATTATATTATATTATATGTTTAATGAGAAACGATTAGACGCGCACGATTAGCTCAATGGTAAGCTAGCCCACCCGGTCCGAACGCCAGAGCCAGCAAAAAATTCATGACTACAAAATAAAAAAGACTGTTGCCATTTTTTATTTAGCCATATTACACAATAAGGATTCTCCTCACACAATTTTTTGAAACCAATGGTGACTTTAGTACCGTAGTTCTGTCCCTCTACCTTCTTGCCTTTCTCTCTCTCTCTCTCTCTCTCTCTCTCTCTCTCTCTCTTTCGCTCTCTGCCTCTCTCTCTCTACCTTCTAAATTCCCTTAGAGGAACTGTTGGAAGTGGCGTCCAACTTCCTGGATGCAAAGGTTGAACCTCTTCATCAAGTTCCGTCGAATGTTGTGGAAGATTCCAGGTTTTTCTGTCAGGTCATCGAATGCTAACAGGATTCTTGCTACCAGATTTCGTAAACTATGTTTTTCACGTGATCCCAAATGTTCCTGTCCCAAATGTTCCTCCATATGCTAAATGCGTATCTGCCATTTCAGCATCCGAATTATAATAATGTTACTTGTACTAAAAAAAAACTCAAGAAGTGTAAAGATAATATTTCATAGAATGCAGAAAAATATGCTTGAAAACTATCATCGAGAAACAAACAATCATTCATTTGACTGGCCTTTAATTAATTCCAAGGAAAATAATTATCAGACATAAATAGCTAATTACTCTTTGAGTACAAGACGACCCTACACGGTCAACACTTTTAAGATTTTGAACATCATTTTTTGAGACTTACCTGGTTTGTTTACCCAGAAGATCACGTGATAAAAAATCGTAAAATTATTTTTTAGCATCCTTGGGTTGGCCGCCAACTTTTATCAAACTTGCCCATGTCTGTGCCAAAATTTGCTCGGGCAAATCTTGAGTGTTTCAAAGTGTAAAAAATTTACATGAGAATTTTTTTTCTATTCAGGTGTAAAAAAAGATGCCAAACCAAACCGTAAAAAACAAAGTAGTGTAGCTAGAAACATCGAAATTTTGTTGGCTTTCTGCAGAAATGTTCAGAATCAACTCATCCTAAACAGGAAAAAAGTTCTGACCTGAAGAATAAGCCAAAGTCGGACTTTTTCAGAAAGTTGCAAAAAATCACTTTGTACAGTTATAAAGGCGAATCCGAAAAAACGGATTGCAGATCCGTCCTAGAAATGTCGTCAGTAATCTACCATTAACGGGTGTAAACGTTTTTTTGGTCCACCCTGTATACTGCATTTTAAATGAATACCAAGGGGAAAATGCCATGTTAAAATACTATTGTGAAGCAAGCATAGTGAAGTAGCAGACAGGGATAGGTAAATTAGGGTAGTTAGTTCATCCAAGTAAGGTCAATTAGCTGTTTCTGGACCAAGTTTCATGAAAGTCACAAAATTCTTGAAAATTTCGCACACCAGTACAATATTCTGTGTTTTGCTCAAATCAATAATGTTAAAACCAAGTAGAAAAACCCTACAACAGGTTGGATAGTAATGTACCAGTTGTACCACCACTACTTTTTAACCTACTATGTTTTTTTTAGAGCCATATTGACAGAATTAGTCAATTCTTAGCAATATCTGATTTCCCATCAGTGTTATGAGAACTCCTGGGATCCCCCCAAAAACACCACTTCGTGGTTAAAAAAAGAAGAACGCCTCACTCAAAAGAATGTTTATAATTAGCTAAAAATAAATGATATCAAATTGAGAACACCTTACCCCTTCTCTTTCTATATCTCTGCACTCCTCTCTGAATTTATTCCTCTTATGTTTATCTTTCTTTATCCTTTCTAGGGGTCATCCCAAACTTGATTTCTCTTTAAATTTACTTGTTGCACGGCAATAAAAAATGGCGGTCGGAGTATGATTTTTCTGAACTGATTTGATTTGAATCGAGAAAATTACACCGCGACCGCCATTTTTTATTGCCGTGCAACAAGTAAATTTAAAGAGAAATCAAGTTTGGGATGACCCCTAGAAAGGATAAAGAAAGATAAACATAAGAGGAATAAATTCAGAGAGGAGTGCAGAGATATAGAAAGAGAAGGGGTAAGGTGTTCTCAATTTGATATCATTTATTTTTAGCTAATTATAAACATTCTTTTGAGTGAGGCGTTCTTCTTTTTTTAACCACGAAGTGGTGTTTTTGGGGGGATATCAGTTCTTTTTGTACAAAAATATAGGTTCATACACTACTGAAACATTATGAATAACAAATGTAAATACGCTGGGAAAATGTGAATGTACCAAGTTGTCTTTTTTTTAAGATATAGTTTTAGCAGTAGGTATTTAATTTTTCTAAGGTCAACATGCATTTGGATCACAGATTTGGCCCCCTGAGTCCCCAAAGTGAGTAAATAATACATAATTTTGCAATGCAAGACCTTTTGATTCTATACTCCACATGATTAGGTTTATCTTTCAATGCTAAATAGACCTCGGAGCCTTCTATGAGGGACATCAAAACACCTGGATTTACAAATGCCAAAGAAATTGATTTGTAATCACCTTATCAAGGTGAGGTAATGAGTTCTCTCCCGTTGACCTTTTCTTACCCGAATTCTCTCCGGCTTGTTGCAGGGGTCACCACGAGTATCTCTCCCGGAAATAAGACCATGCTTTTTACATTAGGTATTTAAGAATATGAAAACTATAAAATTATCATTTTTATATAAGAATCGGCCTTTTATAAGGAAATCTTTAAAATTTCTTACTAATGAAAGGCAATGCCTTCAGTGTATAGTAGAGTTAGGTAAAATACATAGAAGGCCATGCCTTGGAAATATAGAAGTGTTAGGGATAATACATAGAAGGCAATGCCTCGGGTTTATAGTAAGGTTAGGTAAATATATAGAAGGCCATGCCTTGGGTTTATCATAGGGTTAGAAAAAATACATAGAAGGCCATGCCTCAGGTCTATATCAATGATTCCTAGGTGTTTCGATTATAATGTTTATGCTAGGCCTAAAATATGTAGATTTAAACTCAGGTAAAAATGCAAGCGACGCGCGACGCGACGAGAGACAATTCGGTGGTGTTGATAAAAATATGAGCGGGAGAGAACTCGGTGGTGACGTCCCTTATCAATACCTCACGAGGTATGAGTGTACCCTGGACATAATGGACAGAGAAAAAAAAACTTCCCTGAAGGGAATCGAACCCAAGTCATCGTGCGTGCAAGCCTAGTATGCTACCCACTTGGCCAAAGTCACTACTTTGTCACAACTTTTAGTGAGTAGCATCGACATTATGAGAGCTAATTCATCATATTTTATCTCCATCCAACCATGATTGTCCAAAATCAATCTCGTAATGCCGCCACAGGTCATTGGCCAATTCTGCAACTACTAAAATTTTCCTCGCGAGGGTAATGAGGTCGTCATGAAGATCAAATATAAAGATCGGAAAAACAAAACAACGTTAAGCCCAGATTGAAAATATAGAGCTAAAAAATTTCGTCCCCGCCAGGATTCGAACCCATGTTGATTGGGTGGCAGGTCGAGCTTGCTACTAATAGACAAAGTTGTCTTCTAAAGAAACGGACGGAAAATGAACTAACTAAATTAATAATTGGAAACTTAAACATTAAAATTTTGCAGTGAGAGAGCGAGGTCATCTCGAAAAATACATACTGGCCAAGATCTGACCACTAAGCTAAGGATTCGAAGGTACCTACCCGCCAAAGAAAATGAAAAGGCCACCAGGTGCCACCCAGTGGACCGGATGAAGGAATAAAATCAATAAATTTGGTATCTGCTCATCAAGATCTTTCATTTGATACCACTTAAGATTAGTATTATCCTTCAATTCCCGATTTGGGCTCCCAAAACCCGAGGCCGCCCAAATGGGCCGCCCGCTTATAATTTAGAATTTTTTTTTGGTCCGGGCTCATCTCCATTATATCTTGATCACTTTAGACACCTCATGTAATCTTCAGTGCCAAGTGAAGGACACGAAGTCGGGTCTCAAAGGATCCGTATGAAAAAAAAAACAGAAAAAAAAAACAAAATTATGAATCTTTTCATGTCTTTCACGATTGTTGGGGTATCTCGAAAATAGGGTTCCCGTTGGCCTAGGAAGTCAAACAAAAAGTCAAATCAATTTATTTTTCAACGTAGAGTCCATTTCTGCAATAAAAATCGCAATTTTTAAAATTCATGTTGCACTTTTCGCTGGCTGAAAGTACATGAAATGCATGGGAACTATGTTTTCCGTAACCTTACACTCTGCCGGGCTGTCTCTTTCTTTGTATAGGCGTTCTTCACACCTCGGCCGAGGTGTTTGATTGGCATATGAGGTGCAGTCTAAGGGGTGGTGCATAGTTGGACATTAATTAGAGTGTTAACTAGAGATCTATTAAACTTAGTGGAGAAATTACTTGACTAGTTTATTGCATTGAGCTAATCAAGCTAATAATAATAATAATGAATTTTATTAATTAGGTATCTACAATGTTTAAATATTTTAAATTTCCCTCTAAGTACTATGTTGAATCAAGTTTTAAATCCAAGTGCTTAGTTTCACACTGGTGACAATATGTTGTTTCCTTTATGTTACAAGCTTCTGATTGGCTGATTCATAAATCTACCCAAAAAAAGTTGGCTGAGAAGGAGATTTCAGAATCAGCTATTTAAATTTAAATTTTGACATCAATGTTGAACCGACTAATCCTAAGGACTGAATTATAAAACATGATTAGATTTAATCTAAGTGGAAACTATCACTTAACTCCTGAAGTTGAAATTCTAACTGAAACTGGTTCAAATTCCAACTAGAGGGCGTGTTACGGGGTAGTGTTCATTTGATTAAATCTAATCCTGTTTCATAATTCAGCCCTAGGGCACCAATTAAAATTGTATCAACCTATGCAACGGAAAATCAAATTTTTAACGCTCGAATAGAAGCTTAATCCGTCAATTAATATTCGTGAGACCATTAAGTCTGACTATGCACTAGGGCCTTAGTCTTAAGTTATAATAATGATAAATAGTACTAGGTAACAATAATATTAATGTAGGTACAATGGTACATATAGTACAACTTCTCTCACTTTTCTGTTCAAACTGACCGAGCAGGTAACCCAATCTGCTCTGGTTGCACTAGGCAGAGACGGGAACGCCTAAATGAGGGCCTCAGACATCGAGTCTTTGCTGAAGGTCGATCTAGACAACAGAAACTGTAGGTGCATTATTATGTAAGATGCGAGATAAGGATACCTAGATCACAGGAACGGGACAGACACCTGGCATGGATGGATTGGATTATACATATCTACCTGTACATCACATCTTTGTCGGTCTATTACATAAATCACTATGGCAATCTCTTCCACCCAACCCTTGTCGGAGTCCCACACTTTTCGGCATAAGCTTTTCCCTCCTCACAACAAAAAAAAACCACTCGGCCACCGTGACTCCTGCCTCCTTCGCTCGTAGATAATAATAATAATGCCTTATTTATACTGCCCGATTAGGACTATTAAAGTCCCATTATATCAGCAGTAAGCCCAAGACGTATTATTATGTGGTAAAATTCCCAAATGGATAACTTATCATGTCCCGGCTGGGTTTCGAACCCGCGACCTCTGAAATCTCTAGATTCACAGAGTGCCGCCTTTACCACTGAGCTACCGGGACAAATGAGACTTTGTTTAAAACAGAGTGTGAGAGTAAATAAGAGGCTCTTTAGCCCCACACTTTTCGGCATGAGCTTTTCCCTCCTCAAAAAAAAAAAAAAAAAAAAAAAAAAAAAAACTGCTCAGCCACCGTGACTACCGCCTCCTTCGCTCGTATAGAAACCGCAGCTGGAGAGGCCCCCCCGCAGGGATCTTTTATAGTTTTTGTCCCTGTCTAGCTCAGCAGCCTCGGCAGACCAAAATATACTCGGGATATTTGCAGGGGACCTCCCGTCTGTCTCTCTCTTTGTTCCGGATTGTGTACACTCGAGAGCACAAAAACTGGAACAGATTGCATTTGTAAACAAAGTGTACATGAAATTTTGTATTTTTATTATCTTGACAAAATCTGTGTTAAGATTGCATTAATATCATGAAAATTTCAAGTGTGGTTTGGATTAAGTTCGGTAGAGAATTTCGCGAGCGAATGCAGGGTAAAACCCCCGTCCTCATCCAGGACGTTAAATCAAGTAGAATCGTTGGCGTTAGGAAGGCCATCCAGTCGTAAAAATGTGCCAAAACCAACCAACCTCAATTCCGGCCTGGGTTGGGCCGGAATGCCAGCATTACGAAGTCTTCACCTTGCTGGACGCTGCTAAACTTCGGTGATCCTACGAGAACCGGTGCATTCAACGCGCTATTGACGCTGGCTGATTCCACTAGTAATTTCTTAATTGAAGAACGCGGCTGGCACTCTTTCTGTGCCGTCCTCTGTATCTTATGAATCACATCTGGCTTTCAGAATTTACTTTCATGAGATTTGGAAAGCACGATGACACCATTAAATTTCACATCCTTTCGTCAGCCAGTGTGTCAGTGCTAAATGCTCCTGATTTTTTTATATTTTTTTTTATCATCAGTTTGTCTTGTTTGAAATCAAAATTTCGCCTTTTTTGAAATCGTAATTTCGCCTTTTTTTTAAGTTGTTTGACAAAAAATTGTCTTGTTTGAACTGTCATAATTTCTCTAACTAAATAAATTGTAGTTTCTTAACACCGACCGTATGTAAATTTTATCAATTGTAAGTTGAAGATTTATTAAAGATTAGATTCCTACTTCTTACAAAACAAGTTCATTTCGTTGCCTTAGCCTTGACAGCAGGGTCTTTTTTTACTTTCAAAAGATTTTCCGTCATTAAAAAATACTTTTTATTTTCACAAATAAATTTACTTATAAAGAAATAACTTATTAAACAAATAAAAATTAAAATATGGCAAGCTTAAGGGACCCATAATGCAAAGCATGTGTTGGGCCACCTTCAAAGCATATGTGTAGGACCATATTTATATGCTTCTGAATTGTCTCTTTGAATTCCTATTTAATATCCTTTGTCCCGATAGCTCAGTGGTAAAGGCGGCACTCTGTGAATGCAGAGAGTCCAGAGTTCGTGGGTTCGAAACCCAGCCGGGACATGACAAGTTATCCTTCCATTTGGGGTTTTTACCACTTAATAATGTCTTGGGCTTACTGCTGGAATAGTGGATCTTTAATAGTCTTAATCGGGCAGTATTAGCGAATATGATAAGCTAATGATAACACTGATGATGTTATTAGTTTCACCATAACAACCGGTAAAATTACCACATCACTTTACTTTCAAAAATGTTATCCATGCAAATTTTGGCAATTACATGTCTGAGATGTATGAAAAAAAAAAAAAAAAAAAAACGAGTACCTACCGTGTTAATATTGAGAAACATTTTATTCCTTAAATTCTAATCTCATGCAATGTTCTTCATTTTGAAATTACTTCCGAGTAGGTACTCGAACTACAAAATATCGGAAGTGTATTTAATGTTGTTTTTGTTAACATGTAATTAATACGAACATATTTGTTAATCTTCCAATTGAAAATTTCTCTCGAAAAATAACGCAAGTATTATGCAATGATACCTGTGTTTGTTTATTTCATTCATTTTTAAATATTTAATACGGTTGGGTGGAAATAAGGGATAACCCCGCCCTTTAGTTAGGACATACGTGTGTATATATTTATCTATTTTTGTCTTCCTTTTTATTGTTTCCATTTTTTTCTCTGTAATTGTTATTATTTTGTGCTGTATGTAAAATTATGTCTCTTGTCTAAGAAGTATTAAATTCAATAAATAATTCAATAGGTAATAATAATAAATTAAGAATTCCATACCTTCAACGAAATACAACCTGTTTACGTAATTGCAGCATTATTGTTGCGTGTAAACAGATATGGAACCTTACCTACCTTACCTCCATGGCCATTGGAAACCTAGTTGTTTTTTGGCCTCGTCTACAACATGCCTCCATGCTCAGGGATCCTGCGCTCCCTCTGTTGTGATTCCCATTTTTCTGACATCTTTTTGTACTTGGTCAAACCATCTCAGTCTCGGTCTTCCTCTTGGTCTTGAACCCTCGGGTGTTTCTTCTATCACTCTCTTTAGTTGACTTTCCTATTCTTTTCTCCAAACATGACCCATCCATCTCAAACGTCTACTCCTAGCTTGTGCCACTATATCTGGTTGATTGTAAAGGGTTCTTATTTCTCGGTTTTTCCTATTTCTCCAAATTCCATCTTCTTGAATCGGTCCATAAAACAGATATGGAAAAAAATAAAAATAAAGAAAACTGTGGAACACTTATCCGACTCATCTTAAAAAAAAAAAATATTTTTATTTTATTATTGTTTTTATGAGATTTGTTTTTATGTTTTTATGAGTCCCCCAGCCAGACAGTCTGGCTGGGGGGACTATAAACAATGAGTAGACCAGCATTGGCTTGGTTCTGGGAGCCCTTGTCAATTATTAGCCTCCTTGTAAAGACAGATGTAGAAGTGCTGAGTCTTTCCTCCACTGTCTGGCTACCATCGTTCACGATGACGCCACCCTAAGATGATGATTGTTTTTATTATTATTTACATTTTATTATTATTGTTTACTTCTGCTTCCCCCTCCAGGACATCCAAGACGCCAGACTGGGCGGCGGCGTCGCCGGCGGTGGTGGTGCCACCTCGCCCGGGGGCTCCGATACGCCTCCCCCTCCCCTTCCCCTGCCCACCACCCCGCCCCCGCGTCATGCCTCCGCCCCGCCCTCCATTGCGCCCATGGAGCCCCTGGACGCCCACGACTGGGACAAGCACTCCTCGAGCAGTCTCAGCGAGATCTCCGTCGCCTGTCTTCAGGACCGAATCACGCAGATGGAAGAAACTCATTACTGGTATGTTGTTGTTGTTTTTTTTGTTTGTTTTTTTTTTTAACACTTTGTGCGCCACGTCGCTCAATATGAGCGACAGCGACTTCCCGCTGGGGCCACGTCTCTCATTTTGAGAGACACTAGACCTCTCTTTGAAGCATTGTGTCTCAGTATGGGCCACACTACTGTGTATTTTGTATTGAGAATTTGAAGCGTGGCCTCCTGAGGATGATCAGAGTGTGCTTGGTTTTCACCTATCTAGTTTTGAAGCATATTGAGAGACAATCCTTTGTATCGTGGCCCCAGGGGAAAATCACGATTTTGGGCTTGGCGCACAAAGTGTTAAAGCTTTATTGGGTAGAACAAAAAATATACAGTAGAACACAATGAAATATAAAGAAAAACAAAAAGATTAAACAAATATACAAGAAGGAAAAAAAGAGAGAAATGTCCTACCTAAAGGGCGGGGTTATTGCCTGTGGCAATCTCTTCCACCCAACCCTTATTGTTGGCTACAACAATAACAGTTGTTGTTGTTGTAGCCAGCTTGGCTACAACTGACGGGGGAGTGATGGTCTCCAGCCAACTTATTTTTCAAAGTTGGCTCGTTCTGAACCACATATTTCTATGTGGGATCAACCATCGTGAGGACTTGTTCTTTTTCTTTACAAGCCATTAAACCCTTAGGAAATTGCAAGCTAGTCTGGCTTGTAAGGGTTGGCTAGTCTGCTCTCTGTTTATAGTCCTCTAGCGGGACACTGGTCTTTTCCCTGTTTAAACTCATTACTGGTAGGTGAAGCTGATTACTGGTAGGTGAAACTCATTACTGGTACGTGAAACTCATTACTGGTACGTGAAACTCATTACTGGTAGGTGAAACTCGTTACTGGTAGGTGAAACTCATTACTGGTATGTGAAATGTATCTTCCGTGGGGGGGAAAATTGTATTAAATTTGTTTTGTGACAAAAAGTCTCACATTAACACTTAGACAACGGGCATGGTTTTTCGTGAATTCTCTTGTGGGACCGGCGATAATACGGCTATCCGATCCCGTGTACCACCGGTGGTACACCCGGTCCATTCCGTACGAACGGTCGTCTACGTGTTAAAAACAATTACACGTGATTTTAATGTCCAAAATTTTGATGAGGATCAAAAAATTCCGAATCTGCCGGGATTCGAACCCGGGTCACTTGCATGGCAGCTGAGTGCACTACCCATTCGGCCACGTTACCTTCTTCTTTTTTTTATTGTGATGAGTTATTATGATAATTATATTTAAAAAAAAAAGAAAAAAAAAGAACAGAACATTCTCATCAACTAATTTTCAATGTAAGAAAGTGCAGCTCCGTCATCAAATCCATACTAGATACCTTCTTCTTTTCAAGCACAAACCAACAACTTGGCTGCAATCTTACTAAGTGGAACTTTTCTTCTCGCAACATTTCATGCTTCGCTTTTCCTTTATAATCAAACCGACCTCAGTAGGTTGATCGATGAGGCGGCGGACTTGTAACCTGGAGGTCGTTGGTTTGAGTCCCAAGTTCGATAAAAAATTAGCAGAGTGAGTTCGAGTAGTTGTTGTATCACGAAAGTGGTTAGCACAAATGCGTTGTGTGACAGTTGAAAAGGAGATTATGAGAGTGGGGAGTGTTTTTGGAACGAACTGCTGGTTATTTGATGTATAATCTGGAGGTCCCTGGTTCCAAGTTCAGCA
Source organism: Bactericera cockerelli (assembly GCA_024516035.1). Classification (NCBI taxonomy): domain Eukaryota; kingdom Metazoa; phylum Arthropoda; class Insecta; order Hemiptera; family Triozidae; genus Bactericera; species Bactericera cockerelli. Next base: position 11,096,260 of record CM044962.1, on the reverse strand, counting down.
AATATGTAGTGAAGCGAGTTTGAGTAGTTTATTTTTATTATTATTATGATTTACAATCTACAATTCAAACTTAAAAAATAAACAATTGTAATAAGTAAATATGATGGAGGTGACACGGCTTAAGAGAGAAGCTATCCATTGATAACACTCCCATTAGACAAAAGCTAATTTGAACTGCTTGGATTGCTTAGGGTCAGAGTGGCCAGCCTCCGTGGCGTAATGGTTGTGACTACTGCCCGTAGTCCAGAGTTCCCGAGTTCAACTCCCGGTTGGGGCAGACTTTTCGACGAAAATTCTGTTCCATCCAAACACGTGAGGCTGGCATTTCCGGCCCTACCCAGGCTGGGTGAGGTTAATGTGGGTAGCTGGTACGATTCTCAGCGAATGGAGGGTAAAACCCCCGTCCTGACTATCTATCTCAGTCAGGACGTTAAAAACAAATAGAATCAACTGGTCACAATAGATCTAATTAGGTCGCAGTGTTAATTGTAAGGGTTTCACTGAAAACCCTGCAACCAGGTCAGATAATAATAATAATAGGGTCAGAGTGAGGCTACCGAGGTTTTATGCCTAAACTGACCCTAGTACCTCATAACTTTCAGCACGAACGAAGAGCTTCAAGCGACTCTGCAGGAGCTAGCAGACCTGCAGTCTCAATTGGTCGACCTCCAACACGCGAATGAGACCCTGAGTCACGAGAAGAGCGTGCTACTCGAGTCCCTGTGCCAGCAGACGGAAAAGCTCGAAGATACCCGAAGCAAAGCCGACACGCTGCAAGAGCTACTGTTGAGTAGCAACAACGAGCCGAACCTGTCCCGACTGAACCCGAGTGAACGCGAGACCAAACTGGTGGAGTTACTCAAGGTAATAATAATAATAATATTGCCTTATTTATACTGCCCGATTAGTACTACTACTAAAGTCCCGTTATTCCAGCAGTAAGCCCAAGACGTATTATTATGTGGTAAAAATCCCAAATGGGAGGATAACTTGTCATGTCCCGGCTGGGTTTCGAACCCACGACCTCTGGAATCTCTGGATTCACAGAGTGCCGCCTTTACCACTGAGCTACCGGGACAGACTTTCCCGGTAGCTCAGTAAAGTTCTATTCCCACACATGCGTGTACAATTGTACAGACTTGTCTCTCATGCATGCATGAGTGAGTGTGGCAGAAAAAGATCACGAGCATAAGATCGTGTATACAGCCTCCAGCCTGTGCATGCAAGCATACCATGCATGCATGTACACTTGTGCAGACTTGCCTGTCATGCATGCATGAGTGTGGGTGGCAGAAAATGATCACGAGCATAAGATCGTTCATAATAATAATAATAACACTCTTTAGTGGAAGGTAACCACCAGGCGAGGTGAATGCTCAAAGCATTTTCTACCACCTAACCCTCAGTATTATTATTTTGTGGTTACAAATTCAAATTAATGAGGAAAAATTCATGCACTGGGTGGGATTTGAACCAACGGATCCCTACGCTACCTGGATTACCAGACTAGCGCGTTAACCACTTGACAACCAGTGCACTGAATACCAGTGCACCAGTGCCTGTTGTAAATTTAATTATTCAACCGCCATGTATTTGCGTTGTGCATGCACATTGTTCAAGCATGACCTACTATTTTGTAAGCCCAAGACGTATTATTGTGTGGAAAAAATCCCAAAGGGAAGTATAACTTGTCATGTCCCACCAAGTGTTTTGAACCCGCGACCTCTGGATTCACAGGCGTCGCCTGCACCACTGAGCTACTGGGTCAGACAATAACACACATTTTTTTAAATTTATTTATTTATTTAATAACAGGATACCATAAAATATACAAAGGTATTTTCCCTAAGCTAAAGCTTTTTTTTCACGTTGTCAAGCTAATATTTTTAATAATAATAATAGTTTAATTATTTATTTATTTATTCTCATTTATATAGCTATTGGGTCAGACAATAAAACACATTTTTTAAAAAAATTATTTATTTATTTTGTTAATAACAGGATAACATATACAAAAGTATTTTCCCTAAGCTAAAGCTTTTTTATCAGGTTGTCAAGCTATTATTTTTAATACTAATAATAATAGTTTAATTATTTATTTATTTTATTTATTATTTCTCATTTATATAGCTACTGGGTCAGACAATAACACACATTTTTTATTTATTTAATTTATTTATATAATAACAGGATAACATATACAAAAGTATTTTCCCTAAGTTAAAGCTTTTTTTTTCACGTTGTCAAGATATTATTTTTAATAATAATAATAATAATAGTTTAATTATTTATTTAGTTTATTTATTTATTTATTATTTATTTTCTTCTAAGAAACATCTTTCTTCCCCTCTCAACAGAGTTCCCAGCAGGAGAAAGAGCTACTCATCCGGCACCGGGACGACTCAATGGCGGAACTCACCGACCTGCGTCGCCTCTCCTCCGCCATGAAGACCGACTGTGAACGACTGAGCGAGCGAGTGAGGCAGCTTGAGTCGACTCTCGAGTCACGCCAAGCGGACAGAGTGCAGGTCGAGGACGAACTGAGTCGGTCCAAAGAAGAGTCGAGCTCGCGACTCCTCGAAATGAATCGGCTCAGTACGCTGCTCGATAATGCCCGAGCCAAGGTAACTAACTAATATTGATGTTGTTATGTTCCAGGGAGTAGACCAGCAGTCTGGCTGGGGGACTATAAACATGGAGAAGACCAGCATTGGCTTGGTACTGGGGGCCCTTGTCAATTATTAGCCTCCTTGTAAAGACAGTGGTAGAAGTGCTCAATCATTCCTCCACTGTCTGGCTACCATCGTTCACGATGACCCTATGATAATGATATCATCATTCATCATCATTGGGTGGCGTCATCGTGAACGATGGTAGCCAGACAGTGGAGGAATGACTCATCACTTGTACCACTATCTTCCCAAGGAGGCTAATAATTGACAAGGGCCCCCAGAACCAAGCCAATGCTGGTCTACTCCCTGTTTTATAGTCCCCAGCCAGACTGCTGGTCTACTCCCTGTTTACAGTCCCCCAGCCAGACTGCTGGTCTACTCCCTGTTTATAGTCCCCCAGCCAGACTGCTGGTCTACTCCCTGTTTATAGTCCCCAATCCAGACAGCTGGTCTACTCCCTCTTTATCCTCCTGAGACCTGGATGTACTTTTAAAAGTACATAAGACAGGTACTGACTGAGTCCTGAGATTTTTTTTATTTTTATTTATTTTTTATTCCTGTTCATAATAATTAAGGAAGTCATTCTAAGTGTATAAGTACAAAGAAAATTACCAAATACGGCCTGAAATAAGAGATATCAATGTACTATATAAAGTACATAAGGACTCAATGCAGTGTTTTTTTCTACTATTACTCTCACAGCTGAGTAAATAAAAACTCAAATTTTCATATAAAAAAAGTGTTTGGTTTTTGACAAGATTTAAACTTTAGATGAACCTACTTACTGAAACAGTGAGAAACAATAAATTTTGATTTTTTTGTAGATTTTTTTTCATAGAAAGTAGAAAAATTATAGATTTTTTTCCATACCTATTCTTAAAGTTTAAGAACTTTGTTAATAAACATATCAGTACTTAGAACTACAAAGTATAGAAGTAGTTTTCTAAATAATCATTAGGTGGGAACTGACATCAATTTTGATGGAATGTTAGAAAGCAATTTGTGTTTTTTTGTTAAGCACAGAAAGATATTGCACTGAGTACATTTGATTTTTGTTCTTTGATTGCATTTTTCCCCACGGCACCTGTGTTGTTCGTCTTCAACAATAGGCAATTCTTCAACAAAACAAATTTGGCTGATTACTAGATTGAATCCCAATGTACTTTAAAAAGTACACCCAACTTTGGTCGTTGTTATTGGAAAGGAAACAAATAGTAAACACCATGAGGTAACTTCAGGATAAGGTCCAAAGTAAAAGAAATATATATTTAATTTAAAACGTGTCAAAAATTCAATAATATTCAATTACTGCTTTTCATAGGGGTTGACGTTTTCTAGCGACGCTTGGACATGTTTTTAGCTCCAAATCATAACTACAAAGGAAGAGATTTTTTCCACAAAATTGTTTTGTTTACAATTCAAAACAGCTGAATAAGATATTCCGACCAACTTCATACCACTATCTTCTCTCAAAAACCGGCAGGAATTTTTGAAAATTCCATGTACTTTTAAAAGTACGCCAGGTCTTAATCAGTACTTTCTGGTAAACATGCCCAGGTCTCAGGAGGTTATAGTTCCCCAGCCAGACTGTTGTTATGTTATGTTCTAGTAAAAAAATAATTAGGTAGTCTATCGTACACGATATTGATGGCCGGGTCAAGATGCGGCTGCTAGGTCCCTGCTACCATATACTTATATAACTGAGCAGGGACCTAGCAGGCGCACCTCGACCCTGCACTTTTGAGTTACGACAAGCAGGTAGAGTTAGTTTTCACTCGACAAAATTCACTCCGATTTTAATTTTAGTTAGTTAGTTATCATATTTGTGTTAACCACTTTCGCAATATCACAACTACTCAAACTCGCTTTACTAAATCCACGCTGAAACCGGGACTTGAACCACCGACCTCCAGATTACTAGTCCGCCTCCTTATCGCTGAAGCTACTGAGGTCGGTCCGATTTCAGTTTTCTTTACTTATTTATTCTTTTATTTATTTACACTTTATCAATAGGACATATTATACGAGTATACAACACAAACAATTACAAATTAAAATACAATATAAAAGAAGAAAAAAAGAAAAGAAAAAATAAATAAATATATACATAATACTCGTATATGTCCTAACTATCCTTCATATTTGAGGGAAAACAATTTTATAACGCTCTACCCGATCATTTTGATCATTTTAATTTTGACTATTGTTCTACCCACGGGGTGTTTACAAAAAATAAAAGCTTCACTTTACTTTACTTTGCTTTACTTAAGGCGGGGTTATTGCCTTTGCCAATCTCTTCCACCCAACCCTCCGTATTTATCCCCGTCCTCGCTTCTCTCTCTCTCGCCCACCAGATCGAGGAGCTGGAAGAGGACCGACAGAACCTGCGCGGCAAGTCGGAGCTGGACGAGCTGCTGGCCGCGACGCGCAAGGAGAAGGATGGCCTCGAGTCCCAGGTGGCTAAGCTGCAGGACTCGGTGTCGCGGCTCCAGTGCAGAGCCTCGCAGCAGCAGGAGACCGTGCTGCATCTGACCCAGGAGATGAAGGTGAGGGAAGCTAGGATAATAGGGGAAGCTAGGATAATAAGGGAAGCTAGGATAATAAGGGAAGCTAGGATAATAAGGGAAGCTTCAGGACTCGGTGTTGCGGCTCCAGTGCAGGGCCCAGCAGCAGCAGGAGACCGTGCTGCATCTGACCCAGGAGATGAAGGTGAGGGAAGCTAGGATAATAGGGGAAGCTAGGATAATAAGGGAAGCTAGGATAGTAAGGGAAGCTAGGATAATAAGGGAAGCTTCAGGACTCGGTGTTGCGGCTCCAGTGCAGGGCCCAGCAGCAGCAGGAGACCGTGCTGCATCTGACCCAGGAGATGAAGGTGAGGGAAGCTAGGATAACAGGGGAAGCTAGGATAATAAGGGAAGCTTCAGGACTCGGTGTCGCGGCTCCAGTGCAGGGCCCAGCAGCAGCAGGAGACCGTGCTGCATCTGACCCAGGAGATGAAGGTGAGGGAAGCTAGGATAATAGGGGAAGCTAGGATAATAAGGGAAGCTAGGATTAATAAGGGAAGCTAAGATAATAGGGGAAGCTAGGATAATAGGGGAAGCTAGGATAATAAGGGAAGCTAGGATAATACGGGAAGCTAGGATAATAAGGGAAGTTAGGATAATAGGGGAAGCTAGGATAATAAGGGAAGCTAGGATAATAAGGGAAGCTAGGATAATAAGGGAAGCTAGGATAGTAAGGGAAGCTAGGATAATAAGGGAAGCTTCAGGACTCGGTGTCGCGGCTCCAGTGCAGGGCCCAGCAGCAGCAGGAGACCGTGCTGCATCTGACCCAGGAGATGAAGGTGAGGGAAGCTAGGATAATAGGGGAAGCTAGGATAATAAGGGAAGCTAGGATAATAAGGGAAGCTAGGATAGTAAGGGAAGCTAGGATAATAAGGGAAGCTTCAGGACTCGGTGTCGCGGCTCCAGTGCAGGGCCCAGCAGCAGCAGGAGACCGTGCTGCATCTGACCCAGGAGATGAAGGTGAGGGAAGCTAGGATAACAGGGGAAGCTAGGATAATAAGGGAAGCTTCATTCAGGACTCGGTGTCGCGGCTCCAGTGCAGGGCCCAGCAGCAGCAGGAGACCGTGCTGCATCTGACCCAGGAGATGAAGGTGAGGGAAGCTAGGATAACAGGGGAAGCTAGGATAATAAGGGAAGCTTCATTCAGGACTCGGTGTCGCGGCTCCAGTGCAGGGCCCAGCAGCAGCAGGAGACCGTGCTGCATCTGACCCAGGAGATGAAGGTGAGGGAAGCTAGGATAATAGGGGAAGCTAGGATAATAAGGGAAGCTTCATTCAGGACGCGGTGTCGCGGCTCCAGTGCAGGGCCCAGCAGCAGCAGGAGACCGTGCTGCATCTGACCCAGGAGATGAAGGTGAAGCTAGGATAATAGGGGAAGCTAGGATAATAAGGGAAGCTAGGATGATAAGGGAAGCTAGGATAATACCTTATATCTATACAGGGTGAGCAGCAGCATACCATACTGCACCTGACCCAGGAGATGAAGGTGAGGGGAGCTAGGATAATAGGGGAAGCTAGGATAATAAGGGAAGCTAGGATGATAAGGGAAGCTAGGATAATACCTTATATCTATACAGGGTGAGCAGCAGCATACCATACTGCACCTGACCCAGGAGATGAAGGTGAGGGGAGCTAGGATAATAGGGGAAGCTAGGATAATAAGGGAAGCTAGGATGATAAGGGAAGCTAGGATAATACCTTATATCTATACAGGGTGAGCAGCAGCATACCATACTGCACCTGACCCAGGAGATGAAGGTGAAGGAAGCTAGGATAATAAGGAAAGCTACAATAATATGGGAAGCTAGGATAATAAGGAAAGCTAGGATAATAAGGGAAGATAGGATAATACACTATCTCTATACAGGGTGAGCAGCAGGATACCATACTGCACCTGACCCAGGAGATGAAGGTGAGGGGAGCTAGGATAATAAGGGAAGCTAGGATAATAAGGGGAGCTAGGATAATAAGGGAAGCTAGGATGATAAGGGAAGCTAGGATAATACCTTATATCTATACAGGGTGAGCAGCAGGATACCATACTGCACCTGACCCAGGAGATGAAGGTGAGGGGAGCTAGGATAATAGGGGAAGCTAGGATAATAAGGGAAGCTAGGATAATAAGGGGAGCTAGGATAATAAGGGAAACTAGGATAATAAAAAGAGATAACTAGACTATTCTAAATTATGTTTCTCTCTCAGGTGATAAGGAACAACGCCAAGTCCTCTCTGAGTGACATGGAATACGAGAGAGACTTGAACCAGAAGGAAATCCAGAGGCTGTCCCATGAGTTGGAGGTACTCCAGGAGAACTACAACGAGTTACAAATACAGGTGAGAGAAATTTAAATGCCTCTAAAAATTAGTGCTCAGTAGCCATTTAACTCTTTGTAATTACTTGTGGCTAGAAATAAATTTGCTTTTATAGAAAAGTTCTTGATTTTTATAATAATAATAAAACTCTTTAGAGGAAGGTAACCACCAGGCGAGGTTAATGCTCAAAGCATTTTCTACCACCTCACCCTCAGGGTCTTATTATTATGTGGCCACAAACTCAAATTAATGAGGAAAAATTCGTGCACTGGGTGGGATTCGAACCAATGGATCCCTACGATACCTGGATTACCTAGCGCGTTAACCACTTGACTACCAGTGCTCATGATTTTTGTTTTTATTAAGAGTGTACAGTATACAAATATCCACTGAATATCTGTCCTGGTAGCTTAGTACTCTTGGTAGTGTTCAAGGAGTCGCACGCCTGTCTGGTAATCTAAAGGTTGTGGGTTCGAAACCCAGCCTGCACATGACAAATTACGTCTTGGGCTTCGCTGGAATTATGAGACTCCTTAGTCCTATTAATGCAGTATAAATAAGGTGATATTGTATTTTTTTCTTCTAGAACAACTGCCTTTGTATTCTACTTAACTTTTTCATTGTATATTTTATAATTCAGTATTTTGTCTTAATTTGTTTCAATTTTATCTGTTTATTTTATTTGAAAAAATATGTAGGGCTAAACCCGTCAATATTCGCCCGTTTACCGTGCATTATACTTTTATTATTCTTTGCTTTCACAGGTTCAAAACCATTTGGAGGATAAGAGGCAGCTGAAATCTCTGCTGAGTGAAACTCAGAAACAGTTGAGTGAGACTCAGAACTCACTCAACATGACGAGCAAAAGGCTGAGTGAAGAGTCTAGTCTGAGGTGTATTGAGGTGAGCAAAACGTGATACTTTATTCTGGTTCTCAGCCAGAGTCGATGGCCCGTTGAATGCACCGGTTCTCGTAGGATCACCGAAGTTAACCAACTTCTAGCGAGGTGAAGACTTCGTGATGCAGACATTCCGGCCCAACCAAGGCCGGTTAAGGTTTTATTTGGTAGAAAACCGTTTCTCCTACCTACTATATTCTACAAAAAATCCTTTCTATATCGGCAAGTCGTATACCTTATTTTTGCCCTTTTTCGTCCAAAATTCTACTTTTACAAAAATGAACACTAATTCTAATATTATCGAGAAATTTTATAGTGCATTTTACAGTGCAAAAACCGACCTCAGTACCTTGATCGATAAGGCGGCGGACTAGTAACCTGGAGGTCGGTGGTTCAAGTCCCGCTTTCAGCGTAGATTTAGTAAAGAGAGTTTGAGTAGTTGTGATATCACGAAAGTGATTAACACAAATATGATAGCTTTAAGCCTTATCACTCATCTAAGAAGCCAAATAAAAATGGCTTAGGATGGGTCCTTTGTAAACAAAAGAAAAATAAAACAAATGATTTATTATTAATATTATCTAGAAATTTTTCGGAAGTAAAATAATATAATATATGAATTTGATTTGACTTATTACTATGGCATTTAATTTCCATTTGTAGACATGATGTTCTCTCTTGTGTTCCAGAATGAGGAATGGCAGGAGTTCCAGAAAGATCTCCTCACCACCGTGCGCGTAGCGAACGAGTTCAAGTCGGAGACTGCGCAGAAGCTGGAAAGCGTTCTCATCGAGAACAAACTGCTCAAGGAGAAGAATCGAACCCTCAGCTCTCAAGTTGAGAAACTGAGGAGTAAGTACTCTGAGTGTGAAATTAATAGACAAAGTCTATATGGCAAGTCATTGTTAAGCGTCGGGTTTCCCTATCTTACACAGTACGCAATCCGTGATTTAGCGCCACAGAGGTGCTACAGAAACGTCTATTAATTCCGCCCTAAATATCCTTGATGATTCAATACATAAAACATATATTGGTGGGCCGACCAGGGGTGGTTTGGGGCGTCCTGACGGGAACCACTGTATATCCGAACCCTATGGATCTTCTATTCCATCCTGGTGTACCGCTTGTCCAACACTTCACTGCACTTGCTCTTATTATACATTTTTTTATTTTATTTTTATTGTTTGTATAGTTAAATTTTTACACATTCATTCAGAAAATAAAATAATAAATACTAAAGTTCAAAATGTAATAATGGTAGACGTGAGCTCTAATAAGAGAAATTAATACATAAAATGGGAATAAAATGTCAAATGCACGGTTGCAAAATCCTCTGCACAAACTGTTCCAACTCGAAAAATGTTTTAACTAAAAAAAAAAAATATTTAAAGAAATCTCCCTTCAAAATCACGCTAAAATTTTATTTACACAAGAGGTTCGTTTGGCACCATTTGGGTGCCATTTCACGTTGGGCGCCATAAAATGGGGGGCCGACCACCGGTCATGATCGGTCCTGCGGGATCGGAATCTTACCGATGAGATTCCCGGTTATCCCGCCGGCGATTTGGTTTGGGCGTCTGCCCAAATGGGTTACGCCACCATTTATTGATTACACTATGTTATCGAGGGAATGAAACACAGAAGTCATTTTAATAATTAATGGATCTGATATAATTATAATTACGAATAAATATTATGCACCCGCGATGTGAATCGCTCAGAAAAACTGAAAACCGAAGACTGGGCGAGGTGGATGGCTTTCCATCGAACTGAGGGCCAGGAAAGCCGACTTGACAATTATTGAACAATGGTTTACTGGTGTCATCCGACACCGGCAAACCAATATTTTAAGTATATATTTTGTATTTATATATTCTAATTTATTATATATATTTTTTTTACATTTATAAATACCGTTCTATTTTTTGTCATGACGTTGTGAACATACTTTATGAATCAAATCCACCATAAAACAATCTTACTTATTTACTTAAGTAGGAAATGGTTGTATGAATGAAGCTATTTGTTTAGTTTTTTTATAAAACCGATAAGTGTTCTCATCGAGAATAAAAAACTCAAGGAGAATAATCGAGTCAAAGTTTCAACCAATCACAACGCACTGTAGTCTGTGTTAATAGCTAGTGTCCACTTAGATTAAAGTTAAGATAAGCCAGACTGTCCCTCAACTAAGGGTTGGGTGGAAGAAATTGCCATAGGTAATAACCCCGCCCTTTAGTTAGAACATATTATGTTTTTATATATTTTCTATTCTTTTTCATTTTTATTGTATATATTGTTTCTATTTTTTTTTCATTGTTAAAATAATTATTTGTATGTACATAATGTCCATTTATATCTAATAAAGCTTTGTATAATAATAATATTATAGTGCGCTGTGATTGGTTGAAACTCGGACTTGATGGCTTGTCTGGCTAAACTTCATAGTTTGGCCTTGACACCAATACAGGCGATCCTAGATGTGAAAAAAACTCAAGGAACCGCAATTTTTTTTTCCTATATTCAAATTTCTCTTATAAAGAGGTCATTTTACCTTCTATGGTGAGGTAAATTGGACATGGAAATTGTTCTCTTGTATTGCATTTTTTTTCTCCTATATTCAAATTTCTCTTATAAAGATGTCATTTTACCTTCTATGGTGAGCTAAATTGGACATGGAAATTGTTCTCTTGTATTCAGGTTTCTCGTATGAAGAGGTTATTTTGTTTATATAGAGAGGTAAATTGGAACTGGAAATCGTTCTCTTATATCCAGGTTTCTCTTATGAAGAGGTCATTTTACCTTATGGCGAGCTAAATTGGACCTGTGAAATTGTTCTCTTATATCCAAGTTTCTCTTATGAAGAGGTCATTTTACCTTATGGTGAGCTAAATTGGACTTGTGAAACTGTTCTCTTATAGCCAGGTTTCTCTTATATCCAAGTTTGACTGTATCATTCGCCAGCCTCCGTGGCGTAACGGTTGTGACTACTGCCAGTGGTCCAGAGATCCTGAGTTCGATTCCCGGTTGGAGCAGACTTTTCGCACAGAAAATTATGTGCCCTTCGAACATGTGAGGCTCGCAATTCCGGCCCTACCCAGGCTGGGTGAGGTTAATGTGGGTAGCTGGTACGATTCCCAGCGAATGGAGGGTAAAACCCCCCTCCTTTCTACCTCAAGTCAGGACGTTAAAACCAAATAGAATCAATGGACATGAAAGGAGCCTAGACATTGGATCTGGGCGTCCATATAATTCTCTCACCACCGTGATCTAGGTATCAATACCTATCTCATGGACACGGAATTATTATTATTAATCACTTGTGCCCCTCTCCCTCCCACCACTCCCACCACTTCCCCTCTCTTTTCCCACCCCCCTTCTCGTCCAGAAGCCGAAGCCGACAACAGCAGCTGCTCGAAGCCCACCACCACCGCCGCCTCCTCTTCACTCCCTCTGGCCTCCTCGCTCCGCACCTCCTCCGACTCGGCCTGTTCCGCGGCGGCGGCCTCTTCAGTCCTCACGTCCGTGATGCAGCGGAACTTCTCCTCGCACGATTCCCGCCTCTCGGTGCGAAGTCTCATCGAGTCGATCGAGAACGCCACCAAACAGGCCAAGTCAGGTAATGGCGGCGCACCTGATAAAGACGTGCTATACAGGGTGGGGCAAAAGTCTGGAAACCCCTGAATAACTTTCGAATGGCTTCTTCGGTAAAATTAAAATTTTGTACGGTAAACCGGGCTAATAAGACCTTCTTTTAGAGTGGGGTCGATTTTTGTTACCGGCCCCCATGTCGGGGCCAGGGGGGCCAACTTCATTTTTTGAAATACAAACCCCCACCTTGCGATACATTTTTGGAAAGGTCTTAAAATAAGAAATACAATGGTGCAAATTTTATTTTTTTAATATTAACTGTTTGCAAATGGCGTCCAACTTTGTGTATGCAGTAAAGTCTGGAAACCCCTGAATATCTTTCGAAAGGGCTTTCTCAGTAAATTTAAAATTGTGTACGGTAATCCTTGGTAATTAGACCTCATATTAGAATGGGACCGATTTTTTTTACCGGCCCCCATGTCGGGGTCAGGGAGGCCAACTTCATTTTTTTAAATACGAAACCCCACCTTGCGATACATTTTTGGAAAGGTCTAATTACCCCGACTTACCGTGCACAATTTTAAATTTACTGAGAAAGCCTTTTCAAAAGATATTCAGGGGTTTCCAGACTTTACTGCATACACAAAGTTGGACGCCATTTGCAAACAGTTAATATTAAAAAAATAAAATTTGCACCACTGTATTTTTTATTTTAAGACCTTTCCAAAAATGTATCGCAAGGTGGGGGTTCGTATTTAAAAAAATGAAGTTGGCCCACCTGGCCCCTACATGGGGGTCGGTAACAAAAATCGACCCCACTCTAAAAAAAAGGTCTTATTCGCCCGGTTTACCTTACAAAATTTTAATTTTACCGAAGAAGCCATTCGAAAGTTATTCAGGGGTTTCCAGACTTTTGCCCCACCCTGTATATAAAGAGGTACTATTTTATTATATCTATACTCAAGCCACCAAACAGGCCAAGTCAGGTAATTGCGGCGCACCTGATATTTTTTTTTTTTGGTATTGGTAGGCAAGGCTGGGGGACTATAAACAGGGAGTAGACCCAGCAGTCTGGCTGGGGGACTAAAAACAGGGAGTAGACCAGCAGTCTGGCTGGGGGACTAAAAACAGGGAGTAGACCAGCAGTCTGGCTGGGGGACTATAAACAGAGAGTAGACCAGTAGTCTGGCTGGGGGACTATAAACAGGGAGTAGAACAGCAGTCTAGCTGGGGGACTATAAACAGGGAGTAGAACAGCAGTCTGGCTGGGGGACTAAAAACAGGGAGTAGACCAGCATTGGCTTGGTTATGGGGGCCCTTGTCAATTATTAGCCTCCTTGTAAAGACAGTGGTAGAAGTGCTGAGTCATTCCTCCACTGTCTGGCTACCATCGTTCACGATGACGCCACCCTATGATGAGGCAATGCCATTCCATACAGCCAAAGGGTTCTAATTAATTATGGATTATTAAAGCCAAATAAAATTACAATTAATACATAATAAAAGTGAAAGGCGCACCTGATAAAGACGTGCTATATATAAAGAGGTACTATTTTATTATATCTATACTCAAATAAATAAAGGGGTGCTTTGTTAAACTGTTGGCATAATGGGACTACCTGTCTTGCGCTGACAGTCTAAATAAAGCACTACTTATGCTATAATAAACCGTTAGCATAATGGGACTCCCTGTCTCGAGCCGACAGTATAAATAAAGTACTACTATACCTGTTGAGTAAAAAAAAAGTTTTTTTTTATACACTCTGATTTTTTATAAATAAATTCATTTGGTTATTTTGTATATAAAAAAAAGCCCTAGTCCATAATCAGCTAACACCCATGGCTCTGTGGTTAAGAGCATTGATTACTGAACCGGAGGCTGCGGGTTCAAATCCCAGCCGGAGAGGAAAATTCTGATCTAGTTTTTCCGTTTCCGGAATTGCATGGCTCTAAAGGTAAAGTTCCCTAAAGTAATGCGAAAGCGGTTCCGGGGCACAATTGGCTTCTTCTTTTAATTTCTTAGTCCGAATTAATGTTCCCACAAAATATATTGAGTATCGGATAACTTTCTCCTCGTGCAAATTTGAATTTAAGCTTCTTCTACTCGAGTTTTGAATTTAGTTCCTCAAGTAAAAACAGTCTGGCTGGGGGACTGTAAACAGGGAGTAGACCAGCATTGGCTTGGTTCTGGGGGCCCTTGTCAATTATTAGCCTCCTTGTAAAGACAGTGGTAGAAGTGCTAAGTCATTCCTCCATTGTCTGGCTACCATCGTTCACGATGACGCCACAGTATGAAGAAGTAAAAAAAAAATCCTCTTTATATATTTATTTAACACTTTCACCGCCAACTGTATTTTCGACTATTTTCATTCATAGGCCAGGCGTGATTTTGATGTGGTGATACTTCAAAGTATCACTGGCCTGGGGGAGAGATTTTGACAAAAATTTGACATGTTCTTGGATACTGCTAGGCCAGAGCAACACATTCCTCATGTTAAACATATAGAAAGTGTTACTCACAAGTATCACCGTCTTATAGAAGACTCTGTGGGTGATACTTTGAAGTATCACCATGTTCATACTAGCGCAGAGCCAGGTGATACTTCCATGTATCACCTGGCGCTGAAAGTGTTTTAAAAACTCTTTATTAGTAGAACATAAATTATATACAGACAAATAATGGTAAAAATTAAATATAAAAATTGACAATAGAGATAAAATAATTAAGAAAATAAAAATAAAATATATACATATGTCCTAACTATTCGGGGTCCACTCATACCTCGTGAGGAAAAATGAGTAGTTACTTGTATGAGTAACGACCAGTGGCGGCATTACCAGAGTAAAAAGAAATTAATGTAATAGAATAATTCTAAAAGTACAGGAGGCTCTTAGTAATGCTGCGCTACCCACAAAAAATTGTGAAGAGGCCTTGTGTTTCACCACAAATAAAACCATACAGACATACATATGTCCTAACTAAAGGGCGGGGTTATTGCCTATGGCAATCTCTTCCACCCAACCCTCTTTCATAATTCGGCCCTTATTCATGTCGCTTCGTCCCTCCCACCCCAGGCCCCAGCAGCAGTCTGAGCAGCTCCACCTCCAGTCTCAACTCCACCACGGGGGGCGGGGGAGGAGGAGGAGGAGGAGGAGTAGGCTCCTCCCCTTGCCCCTCCCCTCACTCCCCCCTGCAGGACCCCGCCCACCCGCACTCGAGCGGCGCCGGCTCCCCCTGCGGCATCCTGATGAGCTCGTCGGGCAAGAAGCGAGATCTCACCTCCTCCATGCTCTCCTCCACGCCTGGTGAGTGAGCAACTAATAATAATTCCATGTCCGTGAGATATGTATTGATACCTAAATCACGGTGGTTAAGTGGCAGAGAATGCCTAAGGCATTAAGTTCGCCCCGGGTTACCAAACAATTGTAATTAAAAATTAATATTGATCTTTATTATTATTTTTTTTTTATACATATTTCTAAGTTTTTTTTTTAAATTATTGTTATCCTTGTCGATGATTGTTTTGTAATCGAACCCAGGTCACCGTGGCAGAGGTGACCTGGGTTCGATTCCCAGAGGGGCAGGAATTTTTCTGCTCTGTAGTTGGATGTTCGGGGTCCACTCATACCTCGTGAGGAAAAATGAGTAGTTACTTGTATGAGTAACGACCAGTGGCGGCATTACCAGAGTAAAAAGAAAATAATGTGATAGAATTCGAAAAGTACAGGAGGCTCTTAGTAATGCTGCGCTACCACAAAAATTGTGAAGAGGCCTTGTGCTTCACCACAAATAAAATCATACATACATAAATAAAGTGTAAATAAATAAATAAATAAAATAAAGTGGTGAGAATATTATATGGACGCCCAGATCCAATGTCTAGGCTCCTTTCATGTCCATCGGATTCTATTTGGTTTTAACGTCCTGACTTGAGGTAGACAGGACGGGGGTTTTACCCTCCATTCGCTGGGAATCGTACCAGCTACCCACATTAACCTCACCCAGCCTGGCTGGGTAGGGCCGGAATTGCCTCACATGTTCGGAGGGAACAGAATTTTCTGTGCGAAAAGTCTGCTCCAACCGGGAATTGAACTCAGGATCTCTGGACTACGGGCAGTAATCCCAACCGTTAGGCTTGGTGAGTGAGCAACTGAGTCTGTCCCGGTACCCGGTACCGATACCTTTAGGCGGCACTCGGTGAATCCAGAGATTCCAGAGGGCGCGGGTTCCCAGCCGGGACATGACAAGTTATCCTCCCATTTGGGATTTTTACCTGACATGGCCTGATTTAATCAAAGCCTGACATGGTATTTAGTGGGAATTTGGTGCGCTGTGATTGGTTGAAATTCCCTTTAGAGGGCGTGTCGAGCTTAGATTTTAAAATCTAAGTCTGTTTCATAATTCGAGCCTAAGAAAATACAAAGACCACCGATCCCTGAGTAGATAGCATTTCTTTGTCTCCTAAGATTATCTGCGTTTCTTTCTACCTTTTTTGGAGATGACACGTAATTTTTTTATATTATTCTTAAAGTTCACTATAGTAGTTATTAATTAGTGTTCTTGTGTAGTGTAGTGTAGTGTAGTTTAGTCTATTCTGATTTGTGATTTTAAATCAAATGGTGAAAGTAGGATACCCATAGATGGCACTACCTGTTGTAGAATTAGTTGATTTGTTCTGATGTACTTAAAACTGTACTTCTGTGGAATGTTATCAAAACGTTATCAAATTTTATCAAAACGAAAAAAATGTTATCAAAAAGTGTCACTTAGCAAAATTTTCAGGACATCGAAAAAACCTGCTTTTTCGATTATTCAATGAACACATATCGGACTTTTTCTCAATTTTTAATAGAGGAGACGAGGATTTTAGTGGGTTTTTGCTCAGATTTCTGCCCATTAGCCCCGCACATCGTGTTGAATTGGTTATAACCTCCACTACGATTATTTTTTTGTTTTGACTTCATTATCTCTGTAACAGTACACGGTGGAGAAATTCTGGTAACACTGGTCAATGGATCAGCTCACGTATCTAAGAATGGATCCACTAATAACTCAATTTTCGAAAGTGGAAAAAAAAGTGTCACGTTTTGCCAGCTACGCCCAGATCTTAGGCCGGTCAAGATACTAATGCTGAAAAATTAGCTCAAGTGATGCCAAATAGTCAACTTTTTATATTTAAAAAAAAATCCACCAGTCACAGCTTTTAAGTCTTGTGATTGGTGCAAAGTCCAAGCCCGCTTTTAGCAAGTAGCCAGCATGAGTATCTCAAAGCGGGCTTTAATATCTAGACTATCTAGAGATTAGAAGTACAAGTATAAGTAGTGCTTTATTGAGATTGAAAGCGCAACAAAAATAGTCCCCACTAAACCAACAATAAAGTGAAGGCAACCGAAGGTCCGGTCTCGCTGAGTAAGTAACTAAGTATTAAGCCGGGGTCCCACTGAACATTTTGTCTCGCAACCTAGCGAAACACTATAGAAATTTTCGGAAGTAAAATTATGATTTTATTCTCAAGGAGAAGACGGGAGCTTGAAACGTTGCGAGACAAAATGTTGCAATCAATGGGATCTTGGCCTTACGCCAACAGTTTTGTAGTTTTATACTTTGTAGTTTTTTATTGTAGTATTTTATACATTCTTACGAGAGAGTGCATTTTCTTTCCCCCTCCCCCTCGCTGTAGACATTGTGCATGAAACTCTGAAGCCGCCCCCCAGTCTCAAGTCAGAGGACCCCCCCTCCGCCTCGAGTGCAGCGGCCGCCCTTCTAGAATCAATGGTGCGGCGGAACAGCCAGACGGATCTGAGTACGTACCAGCCTGAGTGGGGCCGACTTTTCACGAACAGAGATAGTATTTTTTTATTTATTTTTTTTTCTCTCGTTATATTATATTTTTTTTTTTTTGAAATACTGATATATTTATTTATTTATTGACATATTATATAGTCTACTCCTGCACCATCTTCAATAATCGCTGATTTAAACCTCTGTCTAGTTCCTCGCAACCTTAGGGACACTGCTATTACAATTGCTATTTCGATAGTAATTATCTCGTGTAAAGGCCGAATTATGAAGCAGGATTAAAATTAAGATAAGCCTGACTTACTCTTACAGCCGTATTTATGAAAGGAAAGCTTTCTTAGAAGCCTTAGCTTAGGAAAAATATCTTTGTATATGTTATTTTGTTATTAAATAAATAAATGAAGCATAAAAAAAACGCCGTCTGAGCTACCTCAAGCATGATTTCTTTTAACCCATTGCGTACCGAGCCCTTTTAACCTGATAACCGATTTCAGCTATCTATCCCATATGATACACAGGTTTCCTGTGATAATTAATAATTTTTACTTACATATGTGATCTATCACATGAAATACCCTAATAAGGAGTCCGCTATGCATGCAAATTTTATATTATCATATTTGATAACCAGCCTCTAAGATAAGGATAGCCCCGTCTATCATATCGGTACCCAGAAAACATACGGTGTCTGTCATATAATATGATACCCATGGTACGCAATGGGTTCATATTATTATTGGACATTTCGCGCACTAAATTATCTGTTCATAAATACGGCTTAAACAACTCTTTGAACAACTCTGTCCCTTAAGTAGGGCTATAGTGCGCTGTGATTGGTTGAAACTCCGACTTGAGGGAGGGTCTCGATTATCTTAAATTTTATCCTGTTTTAAAATAACCCCATTTTTTTAACTATCTTCTTTCTTTTGACAATTTAATCGTAGCATTTATCACTTTGTCAGACCGTACAATAGTAATTTTTTTAATAGTTATCATAGTAGCTTTAATCCGGCATTTTCTGGCCGTTAAGATTTTTGCCCCTGCCTGGCATCCTATTTAGATTTTTTAAATCCATTCCTAGCATGCTTTTCCTGATAGCTTTTTTTCCAAATTTCAAGCCATTTGGTTTAGCCGTTTCGAAGTTATGTTGATTATGAATGAATAATGAATGTGTAATGTGGTTTGGTTTTCTTATCACCAGTTTTCCCTCATTATTTCCCCTACCCTCAGTGGAATAATTCTTATTCGGAGGTATTTTATCAAGATCTTAACGGACCA
Organism: Bactericera cockerelli; assembly: GCA_024516035.1. Classification (NCBI taxonomy): domain Eukaryota; kingdom Metazoa; phylum Arthropoda; class Insecta; order Hemiptera; family Triozidae; genus Bactericera; species Bactericera cockerelli. The sequence goes on along the minus strand of CM044962.1, from coordinate 11,077,148 downwards.
GTTCATCTAACTATCTCTTAGTAGATTGTAGTGGTGCATACAACTCATACACACCACAGACAAACTTATACACAATCATTTGGCTAGTTATTATTATATTACGCTTTATTAGGTAAAGACAAAGTACAATATTTACAGTACAATACAATGAAATTATGAAGAAAAAAATATATAGATTGAACAAAGAAACAAGAGCAAAAAAGAGAAGAAAGCTAATGACCTACCTAAAGGGCGGGGTTATTCCACCCAACCCAAGCTAATGACCAAACTAACCCCGCCCTTTAGTTAGAACATATGTTTAAGTATATTTTTCTATTTTTTTTCCTTCTTATTGTTTATATTGTTTCCATTTTTTAATTGTTATAATAATTATTTGTATTGTACATAATATGTCTGTTAATATCTAATGAAGTTTTTAATAAGAAAAATAATAATAATTATGACCAATGATATTTTTCGTTACTTGAACTTGAAGTAATGATATATTTCGGTTCCAAGTGCGATTAGCTCTTAGAGAAGGTGGGTTTTTAGTGGGTGGAAATCCCACACCCCAGGATCTGGGTGTCTTAGAAAGATTTTTTCCTGCCTTCCATTTAAAAAAAAAAATAAGAAAAAATAAAAATAATTATGACCAATGACAATGAAGTGCACGATGAAATTCATCCCCGAGCAAAATGACAACTTGGGATAGAAAATTAATATTACATTTTACCGATCCTCAGGTGAGCGCAAGGATCCGCTACAGGCCCTGGTCAAGAATGGTGGCTCCCGGCGAAACGCCCTTCTCAAGTGGTGTCAAACCAAGACCCTCGGCTACCACAACATCGACATCACCAACTTCTCTTCCTCCTGGAACGATGGGCTGGCTCTGTGCGCCATCCTGCACAGGTAAACACATTCTGTTTTTTTTTTCTTCTTCTTTTTTTTACATTTCCATTTGACAAAGATAAATTATTACAATAAAAATAAAAAATTCTTTTTTTTTTTCTTCTTTTTTTTACATTTCCATTTGACAAAGATAAATTATTACAATAAAAAAAAAATAGGAAGGTATACCCGTCTTTTTTTTTTTTTTTTTTCTTCTTCTTTTTTTTTTACATTTCCATTTGACAAAGATAAATTATTACAATAAAAAACAATAGGAAGGTATACCCGTCTTCAAAGTTAAAAACTGTGAAGAAGACGGGGTATGGTTCTACTGTCAACCGACCTCAGTAGCTCCATCAGTCTGGCTGGGGGACGTTAAACAGGGAGAAGACCAGTGTCTCGTTAGAGGACTATAAACAGAGAACAGACTAGCCAACCCTAACGAGCCAGGCTAGCTTGCAGTTTCCTAAGGGTTTAATGGCTTATAAAGAAAAGTCCAAGTCCTCATGATGGTTGATCGCACATAGAAATATGTAGTTCAGGACGAGCCAACTTTGAAATAAAGTTGGCTGGAGACCATCATTTCTCCCTCCAGCTGTAGCCAAGCTGGCTACAACAACAACAACAACAAGTAGCTTGATCGATAAGGCGGCAGACTTGTAAACGAAGGTCTGTCGTTCAAGTCCCAAGTTTAGCTTAGGTGTTAGTAAATGCTTTGAGCATGAATTACCTAAGATAGAGAAGGATATCACAATTACTTTTTATTTTTTCAAACATCAATAAAATTAATAAAAAATATAACAATATTTTAAAAAGGTATTCCTACTCCATTTTCGATTAAATTATAACTGCGTGGGTGATATCTAGATCTCCGTAGCCTCAAAGATACCGCTCCAGTGATGGCGAACTGAATTTTTGTTTTGATCCATCTTACAACTTGAGAGTATGCTTATTTTTAATTACCTGATGGTTGCCTTCCACTAAGGTGTACTGTTATTAATGTTACTCTCATATTCTCAGCTATCTACCTGACCGAGTGCCCTATGATACTCTCACACCAAACGAGAAGAGAAGAAACTTCACGATTGCTTTCAATGCGGCGGAATCTGTCGGCATTCCTACCACTTTGGTGAGATTACATAAAGAGAATGCGTTATTATTTTTACCGACCTCAGTAGCTTGATCGATAAAGCAGCGGACTTGTAATCTGGAGGTCGGTGGTTCAAGTCCCGATCTCAGCGTAGATTTAGTAAAGCGAGTTTGAGTAGTTGTGATATCACGAAAGTGTTTAACACAAATATGAGAACTTTTTTAACTTACGTTATTATTATTATTTTTATTTATTTTTAAAGATGAGTGTTTCACAGCCTTTTTTTATTTGGTAACCATGAAACAGGAGCTACTGTAGACGCAAGCGGTCTGTGTTGTAGACTGCCCATCTCGTAGTATGCCTCCCCTCTGATGGGCGAGAAGTGACACAATACTTCCCATTTAAATTCTGGGTCAACACGAGCTCACCGGAAGTTATCCCTTACAAACAACTGTAACCAACTTTTTAATACATTTTTTTTTTCGGTGCGTATGCTCGAACCCGGGACCTAATCTTTCTTTTAATGTAGCTGAAGATTATTTCAGGACTGATTTCAGTTATTAAAATGGTTATGAAATAAATAAAAAATCTTACTGTTTCAGAACACCAACGATATGATCACTCAGGAGCGGCCTGACTGGAATCAGGTGATGGCTTATGTCACGTCCATCTACAAGCACTTCGAAACCTAGCCTCCTCTACTGTACTTTTACTCTGAGGACGGGCGTTCATTTGACAGTCCTACTTGCCTTTCATCCTAGCCTCTTCTACTTGTATTCTTACTCTGAGGACGGTCGTCCATTAGACAGTCCTGCTTGCCTTTCATCCTAGCCTCTTCTACTCGTATTCTTATTCTGAGGACGATCGTTCATTTGACAGTCCTGCTTGTCTTTCATCCTAGCCTCTTCTACTCGTATTCTTACTCTGAGGACGGTCGTTCATTTGATAGTCCTGCTTGTCTTTCATCCTAGCCTCCTCTACTCGTATTCTTACTCTGAGGACGATCGTTCATTTGACAGTCCCGCTTGCCTTTCATCCTAGCCTCCTCTACTGTATCTTACTCTGAGGACGATCGTTCATTTAACAGTCCTGCTTGCCTTTCATCCTAGCCTTCTCTACTGTGCTCTTACTCTGAGGACGGTCGTCCATTAGATAGCCATGGTTACCTTGTGAGTGGAGGCCATTATAATGCTCATCCTAGCCTCCTCTACTCGTATTCTTACTCTGAGGATGGTCGTCCATTCGATAGCCATGGTTACCTAGTGGGTGGTGGTCATTAAAATGCTCTCCTAGCCTCCTCTATTCTTACTCTTCTAGTTCCCAACATGTTTTGGGCCAATATGACTTCTCTACTTGTATTCCTCTTCTGGTGCACAATTTATTCTAGCCTCCTTTACTTTATAAGGCCCAAATTATGAAACAAGGTTATATTAATCCTACACTATTCATTAACAAGCTCTCTAATTTCAACCAATCACGGCGCATTTATATCAGCTGTTAATATCAGCTGTTAACTGTTAAGCATTTATATCAGCTGTTAAGTGATAGTGCCTTGGATTAACGAATCCTAACAGATATTTAAACTTGTTTCATAATTCAGGCCTAAGACTCTTCTGGTTCCTAATACAGCCTGGTGTAGCCTGGTGTACAGGTATTGTTAGGTAGGTCCGCCCACTGGCAACTAATACGATCTATTGCTTGTAATGGTAGTGTCCATTACATACGATCTATTGCTTGTAATGGTAGTGTCCATTACATACGATCTATTGCTTGTAATGGTGTTGTCCATTACATACGATCTATAGCTTGTAATGGTAGTGTCCACTAGGCGCTCAATATGATCCCTTATAGTCAATGAATAGTTCCTATTAAAATTCAAGTCAATTTTGGTCACAAACAGAGTTACTGTAGCTATCCTACTTTAACATTTATAGAAAAAAAGGACCCACTATCCCCTAGTCACATTCTTCTAATGGAGGAATTTAATGGACTAATTCATACCTAATCAAAAGCCTAATGATCAATGAAGTACACGATTAAATTTCTACGTTAACAATTATTCAACTCGGCGGCGTAATTGTAACCTGGAGGTTGGTGGTTCAAGTCCCAAGTTCGGCAAAGATTTAGTAAAACTAGTTTGAGTAGTTGTGTTATCACGAAAGTAATCAAGATAAAATAATATGATAACCTCACTTTGCAAAAAAAAACTAAGTCGGGATCCCAGTTCACTTTGATTTTTATTTTATGTTTTTTGCTTAAGACTATCACAATAAATTAATTGTACTGACACTGTAAAATAAATATATGTAAGTTATAAAAGTTATATTTTTATACAATGTAGAGGTGCATACACAATACACATGATATCTACGTCCTTTTTGCCTTTTTTTTTTGGGGGGGACGGAGGTTAACGTTGCTTTCAAGCGCATGTTCCTATCAGGAAATTCACACACCTGCTACCCACATGAACCTCACCCAGCCTATGTTGCGCCGGAATGCCAGCAGCATCACGAAGTCTTCACCTCGCTGGACGTTACTTAACTTCTACTGGCGCATTCAACACGCTATTGACGTTGGCTCATTTTGCCTTAGATAATCCAGAGAGAGGTAATACAGCGAGAACACTTGGTGTATTTTTTTTATTTTTTTTTTATATATAAATGTTTCATGTTTTATTTTTTAAATATAAAATACTTCTTCTAGGAACGGACCGTCCTTCTGGAGAGGAACCGAGGATGCAAGAAGCATTTCCTCTTTGAATGGTAAAGAAAATGATTGGAACGGGGATCATCCGTTATTCCAATCAATTTCTTTCCCAAATGGTCTACCCATTTCTTGCTGTATCACCTGTTTCTGAATTGCGAGAGACTTTCTTTGGGTGACAAAAAATACCCGTTCTCGTAGCTTCTAAAGACATATTCTTGAGAAATATTGACTTTGACGGCATCACAGTCAATATTTCGCATATTTCAAAAATTGATTTTTTTTTTTTTTACACTTTATTAGATAATAGGACATATACAATACAAATATTTACAAACGAAAATACAATATAACAACAACAAAAAAAAAAAAAAATAAAGAAAAAAGAAAAAAATATATATACATAATATATGTCCTAACTAAAGGGCGGGGTTATTGCCTTAGGCAATCTCTTCCACCCAACCCTTTGTTTGTTTATGTTTGAATTGATAAAATTGATTGACAAACGGGCAGTTTGATTAAAGATTTTTGACAGTTCTTCTTGTAACAATTCAACTAATGCATTGCCGATTGCTCTCGGCGGGCTTTCACTTACTGGCCCAACTACATTTATATTATATACAGGGTGGGGCAAAAGTCTGGAAACCCCTGAATAACTTTCGAATGGCTTCTTCGGTAAAATTAAAATTTTGTAAGGTAAACCGGGATAATAAGACCTTCTTTTACAGTGTAGTCGATTTTTGTTACCGGCCCCCATGTCGGGGCCAGGGGGGCCAACTTCATTTTTTTAAATACGAACCCCCACCTTGCGATACATTTTTAGAAAGGCCTTTAAATAAGAAATACATTGGTGCAAATTTTATTTTTTTAATATTAACTGTTTGCAAATGGCGTCCAACTTTGTGTATGCAGTAAAGTCTGGAAACCCCTGAATATCTTTTGAAAGGGCTTTCTGAGTAAATTTAAAATTATGCACGGTAAGTCGGGGTAATTATACCTTTCCAAAAATGTATCGCAAGGTGGGGTTTCGTATTTAAAAAAATGAGGTTGGCCTCCTTGGCCCCGACATGGGGGCCGGTAAAAAAAATCGGTCCAATTCTAATATAAGGTCTAATTACCACGGATTACCGTACACAATTTTAAATTTACTGAGAAAGCTATTTCGAAAGATATTCAGGGGTTTCCAGACTTTACTGCATACACAAAGTTGGACGCCATTTGCAAACAGTTAATATTAAAAAAAATAAAATTTGCACTAATGTATTTCTTATTTAAAGACCTTTTCAAAAATGTATCGCAAGGTGGGGGTTCGTATTTAAAAAAATGAAGTTGGCCCCCCTGGCCCCGACATGGGGGCCGGTAGCAAAAATCGACCCCACTCTAAAAGAAGGTCTTATTAGCCCGGTTTACCGTACAAAATTTTAGTTTTACCAAAGAAGCCATTCGAAAGTTATTCAGGGGTTTCCATACTTTTGCCCCACCCTGTATATTCCCCTTGCCTTATCCCATATTATCAATAATTATTGCTGTTTTGGTCGACTTGCCCAATCATCGTGAGGAGTTTTTATACATTGAAAGCATTCCGATCTCGGTAGCTCAATCTATAAGGCCGCGGACTCGTAAACTGGAGGTCGGTGGTTCTAGAACTAGATGACAAATATTTTGGTACCAAAGCTTTTATTAGTTAAAAGTTATCATATTTGTGTTAATCACGATATTGATGTCACAATAATTCACACTTGATTTACTATATTTTTGCTTAACTTGGGACTCGAACCACCGATCTCCAGGTTGCAAGTCCGCCGTCTTATCGATTAAACTACCGAGGTTGGTTAATGAATATTTGTGATTTCACGATTTTGATTAAAACTCACATTCAGAAAACAGCGTTGTAAACCTTTCAATAACCGTCTGCTTTATTTAGCTGATGAGTCTTTTTGTTATTTAGAGTCTTTCTGTTGGTTCTCTGACATAAGCTTTGGTAAATCGGCTATCTTCCTGATAGGTCTCTTCTTTTAGGACTCCACACAATTTTGCAAGACTTTCTGACAAGAAAATTTCAAGAATTTTGTACTATCGCATTTTTTGTTGTAGATATATGGTAGGTAAACCAGCTTGATCATTCTTATTCTTTTTTATAAATTTAATAAGATTGTAGACCTCTGATCTAGTTGGGGGACTATAAGCAGGGAGTAGACCAGCAGTCTGGCTGGGGGACTATAAACAGGGAGTAGACCAGCTGTCTGGCTGGGGGACTATAAACCGGGAGTAGACCAACCGTCTGACTGGGGGACTTTCATCAGGGAGTAGACCACCATTGGCTTGGTTCTGGGGCCCTTGTCAAATATTAGCCTCCTTGTAAAGACAGTGGTAGAAGTGCTGAGTCATTCCTCCATTGTCTGGCTACCATCGTTCACGATGACTCCACCCTATGATGATGAATAAGATATTAATAAAATCATCAACGCGACTAATATGATACCCTGTAAGAAATTCTCATTGTACAATGCATTGACTGTCCATTTTCTTAACCCTGGACCAGAGACCGCCCCGTTTTAGACTCGGTGCATAAAAGTGTTAATCACGATTATTTTAGCTTCTGATTTATATGTTATGCAGTTTTGTACATTATTTATAGATATTCCTTGGGTCCAATTTTAATTGTTTTCTATTTCTTTTTTTTTTTTCAAAGTTTCTAATTCAGACCAACAAACTTGAAATTTTAACCAAATCTCATGGCTGGATTACTTTCGACGTTTAAAAAAAGCTTGTAAATTAATTATTTTTTCACAACTAGGTTAAAAATATCGTAAACGTGTAATTTTTATCAAAATTTTAGTTTTTTAGAAACCAAATACACTTAAGACGCCTTTCTATCTTTCTTTTGGTTTATCTTTAAATTACTTATTAAATGTGTCTGAATAATTGACAAAGTTGTAATCTTTTAGTCGATTAAGTAATTCAGACCCTTGAGTCACCTCTCATTTTATTTACAAGTTTAATGCGTCTAAATACAATCGAACATGAATATAAGAGAATTCCAAAATTTTATATACAGGTTGGAATGTAAATAAAACTATATTATTTGTAACTAGTAAAACAATTGTGAGACGTTTCTCTTAGAATTTTAGTTTTGTAATTTTGTAAGTATGCACGGTTTTTTGTACATTTTTTGTTACTACAAGTCCTTGTTATATTTTCTGTATCCTATTTTATTTTTGTACACTTTTTTAAATATATAAAAAAAAATAAAGTAACACTTGATGCACGTAATTTTGTCGTGTCTGGTGAAAATAGTTTTTGAAATTATTACTTCTACAGTATTATTAATTTTCTCATAATTAACTTTAGGTACCGACCTCAGTAGTTCCAACGACAAGGCAGCGTTCAGTGCACTAGTAGTCAAGTGGTTAACGCGCTAGTCTGGTAATCCAGGTATCGTAGGGATCCGTTAGTTCGAATCCCACCCAGTGCACGAATTTTCCTCATAAATTTGAGTTTGTGACCACATAATAATAAGACTCTGAGGGTTAGATGGTAGAAAATGATTTGAGCATTGACCGCGACTCATTTAATTTAAGTTTGTGACCATCACATAATAACAGAATTTCGTTCGAAAAGTCTGCTTCAACCGGGAATCGAACTCTGGACTAGGGGCAGTTCTCAAAACCGTTACGCCACGGAGGCTGGCTCCGTACGTATGGGTAATCCGCTAGTGGAGAAGACACCCTGTATAACCTCTTCGCGCCCAATGTCCTCCTAAGAGGACATTTATTTTATAGTCCTAAGTGCCCAAGCTAAAAATTTATACTACCAAATAGCATAAAATGTTTGTCCTCGGGTGAGGACACCGGTCACTTTGTACTACAAAACAAAAATTGGTGTTGGGTGCGAAGAGGATAACACTTCTCAATGTATAGAATGTGATCATCTTGTAGTAATGGATTGAGTGAAGACACCCTGTATAATATCTCTCAATGTATAGAATGCGATCATCTTGTAGTAATGGATTGAGTGAAGACACCCTATATAATAATGTATAGAATGCGTCAATCTTGTAGTAATGGATTGAATGAAAACACCCTGTATAATACGTCTCAATGTATAGAATGCGATCATCTTGTAGTAATGGATTGAGTGAAGACACCCTGTATAATACTTCTCAATGTATAGAATGCGATCATCTTGTAGTAATGGATTGAGTGAAGACACCCTGTATAATAGTTCTCAATGTATAGAATGCGATCATCTTGTAGTAATGGATTGTCACGCTCATCAGTTCGAACTCAATCAATTATATCTGGGTCACTCACTGATGTATCCAATCCAATCCGAGACAACCTACATTCACTCCAAATTTTCTTTCTCTTAATGAAAAGTGTTCGATTTAAAAATTGAAAGTACCCAACTACCCATGTATTCGTATAGGTGAAATCTGGTAACCATCAGTTCTGTTGTCCGTTCCAGAAACACTCTCCACTCAAAAAATCCCTGAATCCCGGTTTCAACCGTCACACACCGGACTTTGATTGGTTGTTGCGTTCAAATTAACCAAGCAGTGCGTTGTGTGACCTTTAATAATAATAATTCCGTGTCCGTGAAATAGGTATTGATACCTAAGTCATGGTGGTGAGAGGATTATATGGACGCCCAGATCCAATGTCTAGGCTCCTTTCATGTCCATTGATTCTATTTGGTTTTAACGTCCTGACTTGAGGTAGACAGGACGGGAGTTTTACCCTCCATTCGCTGGGAATCGTACCAGCTACCCACATTAAGCTCACCCAGCCTGGGCAGGGCCGGAATTGCCAGCCTCACATGTTCGGAGGTAACAGAATTTTCTGTGCGAAAAGTCTGCTCCAACCGGGAATCGAACTCAGGATCTCTGGACTTAGATTACGAGAGTGGAGAGTGTTTGTTGCACGAGCTTCTGGTAGCTTGATGTATAAGGCGGCGGACTTGTAATCTGGAGCTTCATGGTTCGAGCCCCAAGTTCGTCTCCTTGCTCCACATGAACACAGCTAGACAGCTACTCATTTTTCTCTCGAGGACCCCGGACATCCAAGTACAGAGCAGAAGAATTCCTGCCCCGCTGGGGATCGAACCCAGGCCACCATGCGTGCAGTGGGCTAAGTCACTCGGCCACGGTGACTACTAAATCGATGATCATTTTTGCATGTATGCTCCTCAATGAACTATCATTGAGGAGCATACATGCAAAAATGAACATCTCCGGAAGATATGAATTTTCAGTATGAAGGAAAACTGATCTTATGAAAAGTAAAACAATATGGAGACAAGTATGGATCTATTCAGATTTGATTGATAAGGTCATATTGAAAGCGCAATTACTCTGGGATGTGTTGGAGGTGTTGGAGTAAGGTCTTTCATTATTTAATTTTTGAATTCCGCTCAGTGTTTTGTATTTTTGGAGATATTCATTTTTGCACGTACCTATGCTCCTCAATTTATTGAACTGTTTGAAAATAACCGATCCTTGACTTTACTTCATAATTATGTAACAATGAGAACTAGACGACCCTTTATTATGAAGTCATTGTACCAAATTCGGTTTTAGTTTGGTATTTTGGATCCTGAAATAACATGACCAAGTCATAGTCTAGCGGACATGGCGTGTAAAACTCTCGATACATATTTGCCTGTAATAATTTGAATGGAGTTCCTAATATGCAAATAATATCGCTCTCAGTACCTACTCTATTATTATTTGCGCTGGTATAGGGCAGAGGTAAAATCAAGGCTCACCAACTCACCATCGGTAACAAACGCGATTCTGGCACGATTGTCTGTCCCGGTAGCTCAGTGGTAAATGCGGCACTTTGTCGAAACCCATCCGGGACATGACAACTTATCCTCCCATTAGCCTCAAGGTATCTGTCAAGAAAACACGTAAACATTAACATTGTTAAAACTGCAAACACTACAGCAAGTTTCTATCCATCACAAAAAATACTCGTAAGCCTAGCAATTCAAAGAAGAAACGCGGCGGCAATTTTATTCTGGGCTGTGTGGCCCAGGGAGATTTTTTGGTTGACTTGTTTAATATATAGTAAAATAAATATTTTCACTATCATATCCAAACACTTCTTCTTCTTTTACTGTGTCTTATACGTTGTTCAACATCATGGTTGAGATTGGTTGGTTATGGCACATTTTTTTATGGCTGGATTCCCTTCCTAACGCCAACGATTCTATTTGACTTAACGTCCTGGATTAGGACGGGATTTTACCTTCCATTCGCTGGAAATCGTACCAGCTATCCACATTATTATTATTATTATTATATAATTCTTTATTAGATACAAAAGGACATTATGTACATATAAATAATAATATTAACAGTGAAAAAATGAAAAAAAACAATATATACAATAAAAATGAAAAAGAATAGAAAATATTTGAAAACATATGTCCTAACTAAAGGGCGGGGTTATTGCCTATGGCAATCTCTTCCACCCAACTGTTCCACATTAACCTCTCCCAGCCTGGGTAGGGCCGGAAATCCTATCCATACTCCATTCACACATCTAATACCATACACAAAATACCAAACACTAATACTAATAAACCCAGAGACAAAAAGAATCCAAACTTTCGAGACATAGTGTAGAACAAATCACAATATTGGTTTTAGGCGTTGACACTTACGATTATGACTGTCTAAATATTGGTCCGTGGTCGTGACTTACATCTTCACCAAATATTTTACCAATAAGTACCTACCAACTTTCTAATATCCAATTAACTGTGTACGAAAAACCAACTTGGCATTGATGTATACAATAGATATTAGGCATGCGATCATTATTCCCGAGTTCGAAGCTCTGATACCTTCACTACCTACTTACAAATAATTTACTTAGAAGAGGAAATGTAGCATCAGCTGTACTTGGCACACTACCCAGGGATGATTGTTTGAAAGAAGTATATAACATTATATAAATAAAGTTGAGATGCATTTAATCTAAAAAAAAGTAATTTATTTACTTTGTATACCGTTTGCTTTTCATCAGAAAAACCGTCTTCCGTCTTAAAACCTAAATTCGGTCAAACCGACTGGTAATTCAGAGTTCGCGAGTTCGAATCTTAGCCAGGACTTGACAAGTTATCCTCTCATCAGGGATTTTCACCCCATAATAATACGTATTGGGCTTATTGCTGGAATAATGGCACTCATTAGTCCTGATCGGGCAGTATAAATAAGGCGATATTATTAAAAACTGTCCAATTTGCAGTCAACGGTTTCGCGTCCAATTTCCGGTCAAGGGATTTTGGGTTCGTATCCAAAATGCGGTCCGGTCTCCAACGGATATGCGGTCACTGTATACCGCAACTGTGCGGTTTTTGTATAGCTGTACACGATGACCGCTTCTTAGGTAAGGTCTCCTCAGTAGTTTGCTCAATAAGGCAGCTAGTAACCTGAAGGTCGCTGGTTCGAATCAAAGCATCGGGTATATTAAGGGCGGAATTATTAGACGTTTTTCTAATACCTCTGTGGCGCTAAGTCACGGATTGCGTACTGTGTAAGATAGGGAAACCGACACTTACCAACAACTTAAGTTATTGATGTTGTCTATTAATTCCGCCCTAAATAAGTTTGGCTTTATATCCGAATTATGAAACAGTGATGGGAACTCTCCCAACTTTCATTAGAGGAGATTTTCTATCTATAGACAAGTTATAGATAAAAAAAAATTAAAAAAGTTTGGCTTTGAGTAGGTATTTGTGACATCAATAATTGTGTATTCAGATTTTATAGTGTCAAGCTATCTAGTCCACTAACCTCACCGGCCGTTGTTGAACTTAGGTGATGCTAACAAAGATGGGGTATGCATCGGTCCATGCATGTTAGTAGACAACCGCCACCCCATCTCGCACTTAGGCCCCGCATTATGAAACAGGATTAGAACACGAACACTATCAGCTGAATATAGTGCTATGTGAGATGCTGATATTCCCACAAGAGAGCATGAGGGATAGTGTTCACTTAGATTATGTAAACACTCAGTGGTTAAGCACTCGCTTGCCATGCGGAAGGTCCCGGGTTCGAAACCCCGCGCCGACAAAAAATCGTATTCAATATTTGGTTACAGTTGTTTGTAAGGAATACCTTCCGGTGCGCTCGTGTTGGCCCAGCACCTAAATGGGAAGTATTGTGTCACTTCTCGTCCATCAGAGGGGAGGCATACTATACGGGATGGGCAGGCTACAACACAGACCACAAGGGTATACAGTAGCTCCTGTTTCATGGTAATGAAATAAGAAAGGTTGTGAGTGAAACACTCATCTTTAAAAATAATAGGTAATAATAATGTAATCCTGTTTCATAATTCGGCCCTAGAGGAAGATGGAGGTTCACCGTCGCGTGGGTTGTACACTAACGTGTGCATGTCTCTTATTCATAATCATTTCATAATTTGGCCCCTTATTCTACAGTCTACAGCACTCAATCCTCTCATGACTCCTGTCGGACCTATTGCTTTTTTGCAATATTATTTTTTGCAATAGTGTGGCTGGGGGACTATAAACAGGGAGTAGACCAGTAGTCTGGCTGGGGGACTATAAACAGGGAGTAGACCAGTAGTCTGGCTGGGGGACCATTAACAGGGAGTAGACCAGCTTTTGCTTGGTTTTGGGGGCCCTTGTCATTTATTAGCCTCCTTGTAAAGACAGTGGTAGAAGTCCTGAGTCATTACTCTACTGTCTGGCTACCATCGTTCACCATGATGATACCCTATTATTAAACATATTGGATGAAGTTTTATTTACATAGAATATAATTATATATTATATAATAATGCTTTTTCTTTGTGTTATTATGTCACAATTTTAGTGGGTAGCGCAGAATCATAGGACACATTAATTTACAATATCTTGCATTATTTTTTTGCCTAAGATTCTGCCACTGGTCGCTGCTTCACATTAAAGCAGCTACTCATTTTTCCTCACGAGGTATGAGTGGACCCCGAACATCCAAGTACAGAGCAGAAAAAATCCTCCCCCGCTGGGAATCGAACCCAGGTCACCATGTGTGCAATGCCTAGCGCGCTAACTCGCTCTGCCACAGTGACTACTTATAATTATATATTATACTAGCGGGTTACACCCGCCGCTTCGCCAGCCCATCAAACACACACAACGCACACGCACACACACCCACCCACACACACACACACCACACACACACACCACACCACACCACACACACACACGTACACACGCACACACCACACACACCCACACACACCACACACAAACACACCACACACAAACACACCACACACAAACACACCACACACAAACACACCACACCACACACACAAAGCACACACACACACCACACACACACCACACACACACACACACCACACACACACACACACCACACACACCACACACACACACACACACCACACACACACACCCCTATACATGCACACCATATAATTACAGGGACCGGAATTTCACGCAGCTACAGAGACCCGATTTTTTTTAATAGTTTGGTATTTCTTTTTACATAAATGAAGAGATGGAATGTTTTTATTTAAAAAAATATATTTTTTTAATTTTTTTTTCTATTATTTTCCAACGAAATTAAGCATTTTCTAAAAATGTACTTAAAAAAGTGTACTAGATGCGGAGAGAATATAATCAGTGGTGGACTTCTTATAATGGTACAAAGAGTGAAAAGATCATTGCATGTTGCATATTCGTAGAGATGCCATGTTATTATATGGGTAGGTATTCAAGTTTAGAAAGAATCATGAAGCCGTGTTTATTTTCTATAGGTAACTAGACTAGAGTTTACTTCTGTACTCTACTGTATGGTTATATCAGGATGGGATTTTTACCCTCCATTCGCAGAAAACTCGCAAGCCTGATACTCAAAATGACCTCAACCAGCCTGAGTGAAGCAGGGAATAGCCAGCATCACGAGAATTCGAATTTGAATGGTCACCCATCCAACTCCTATTCTCGCTGGATGTTGCTTAACTTCGGTTACAGAACGAGAACCGGTGCTACTAGGGTGTACCTTTGGTCTCGCGTTCGAGATACTCATTTCGACTCGATAATCAATCATGGAGCGCTCGCTAGGCTGATTTCTTTCCACCTCTTTCCACCGCCAGGCGGGCCCGCTCAGGGACAGTGGTCAAAGTTGGCCGAAAAATGTATTCTACGAAAAATTTAAAAGACTCCTTCAACTACTGGTTTTTTCATATAGCTTTGCTACTAGTGCTTTTCATTGTACTTATAATGTATTAGTTCATCTACCTATTGTTATGACAATAGTCACTGTATATTGGCAAGGAAGGGGTACCGCTCGCATTCATGTGTTGCTCTTCTGCATTGTATTCTAATGCAACATGTTAGCGTAGCGGTTGTGCCCTGCTCCCCATCATCGTGAGACCCAGGTTCGACTCGCGGTCTAGGTAATGTTTTTTAACTTTTTTTTTTTAATGATATAGAAATTACTTTTGCTTTCCTGGGCCATTATCTGGGGCTATTATTAACGTTAACTGGGCACATTGCATATCGTTCGAACCGGAAAATTGTCAGCTACAAGAATTTTTCAAAAGAAAAGCTTCATATATAACCCAGCTCTTGTGGGCGGAGCCTGTTTATTGATTAAAATTTTCCAATACACCAAACAGAACCTAACCTAACCTAACCTAATTTACTTCAGTCAGTAAACCACGCTAGACGTTTCTTAACCAAAGCGAGTGATTGGACGGCTGGCTGCACTTGAATTTGGTTGGCTATTTGGCTAAGTACATCTGCAGCACGCGTGAAATACACGCGTAAATTGAAGAAATTGGCCATTGTAAAATTTCTTACTGTAAATTTCCACTGACAGCCTTTGCAATACCGTTATCTACAGTGTTTGTTTAGACATTTTTAGTTAACATTAAAGTTTAAATGCCAGCGTCGATGGCATGTTGAATACACCGGTTCCCTTCAGAACACCGAAGTTAAGCGACATCCAGCGAGGTTAAGACTTGGATGGGTGACCATTCAAATTCTAATTCTCGTGACGCTGGCTTTTCCCGGCCCCACTCAGGCTGGGTGAGGTCAATGTGAGTAGCAGGTTTGTGAGTTTCCTGCGAATGGAGGGTAAAACCCCCGTCGTGATATGACCATGGCAGTTGAAAGCGACGTTAAACCCCACTTAAAAAAAAAGTTTAAAAATACTGTATTAGAGTTAAAATTCACAAATTTATTACAGTTTTAAATCGACTCTTCACATTCAACTCTAATGTAATTCTACACACAAAATTCGAAATGCGTTTCAAAATATTGTTTGTTTACATACTCTTGACGTTACAGCGTAGGCGACCAATCAGATTGCATTATTTCAAGGAAGACCTTAGGAGAGCCTTTTCATCCCTAAGGAATGACTTCTTTTAATTTTTGGACATCAAAATCATGTTCCTCGGGTCTTTTTACATTAGAATGAATCATTGGCTCGAAAAAAATAGTCATTTGGGAAAGCCCCATTATCATCCACCTGTTTAGAGAAAGGATGACAAATTAGACAAAAGGTGAATTCGGTGCGAAGATTACCCGCACCTTATTCGCATGTACGAATTCGGTGCCGCCTAAAAAAGGTGATGTACGAGTTCGGTGCGGTCTAAATGACTTATAGATTGATTGTTTGTTTATAATGATTGTATTAATCCTGCTATTATTAAGTTAGTAGATTATGTTGTAGACAATTACATTCAGCAAGACTTTCCTTTCCTCCTTGAAGGCCATGCCTAGGGTTTATAGTAGGGTTAGGTAAAATAAAATGAAGGCAATGCCTTGGCTTTATAGTAGGGTGAGGTATAATAAAATGAAGGCCATGCCTTGCGTTTATAGTAGGGTTAGGTAAAATAAAATGAAGGCCATGCCTCGCTTTTACAGTAGGGTTAGGTAAAATACATTGAAGGCCATGCCTTGGGTTTATAGTAGGGTTCGGTAAAATACAATGTAGGCCATGCCTCGGTTTTATAGTAGGGTTACGTAAAATACATTGAAGGCCATGCCTATGAGGAAAAAAATACCATAATTACCGGATCATCAGGGCACCGAATTCATACATGACCTTTTTTAGAGGGGACCCAACTCATACATTTTTTTATTTTTCGCACCGAACTCGTAATACATAGCCGACAATTATTACAACTGTTCATGTTGTTCAAGAGACATTTTATTCGTCGAGGGATTAACAACAAGAGAAGTATTGGTATTACTTGTATTATTTACTAGCGTGTTTCCGTCTTTTGGTCCATAGGTACCGCTATATTTAGGAAAGTAGGACCCTGAAGTACTATTATGTCGAGAAGGACAAATAACACGGTTGTAATTAGCAATACCACCACAATGCACACAACGGTATCGTTTGTTCGTACAGTTGCGATATGAATGATCCTTACCTAAACAGATAAACATGATCCGTACAGTCAGTGTTTATTTGATTATTCAGAAAAAAAGTTTCCACAGGTTGTACAAGTCTTCTCGGAATCCTTTCTATTATAAGTTATAACTGTTTTGCTCGTCTCAGAACCGAATGTAAAGATACTGCTCGCTCTTGTTACTCTTCTTACCAGTCCTCCGTTGTACAAAATATCAAGGAGAATCCACGGTTCTTTGGAAATTTATAGAGATCTCAAAGGTTCTCCCTAAGGTTCTTAAATATGGCGACATTGAATCATCATCACTTTCTTCATCTGCGAATCTTTTCTCTAAACATTTTTCTTCTGCTTTTGTTGATACCTCTTTGTCCTCGTGAATTTCAATTTGCACAGTCTCAGCCCATTTCATCTTTCTCAATCTCTCCTTCCGATGTCATTAAGAAACTTGAGCACTTGAACGTACACAAAGGTATGGGGCCCGATGGTATTTCACCCATTTTTCTAAAAAAACTGTTTTAAATCACTAGTTAGTACTCTTTGCTACCTCTTCAACGAGTCTTCAAGCTCCGGAATATTCCCTCCTCTAAGGAAGTCTTCATATGTGACCCCAGTACCCAAAAAAGATTCTGCTAGGAATGTTGTTTCAAATTATCGCCCTATTTCATTATGCTGGGTCCACACAGGTGCAACATGCAACACGTTGCTGCAACATGTGTGTGGTAATTGGAACACTGTTGCAGCAACGTGTTGCAGTTCGTGTTCGTCAGTGATCCATTCTCGTTTCAATGTTCAGGTGCCGTCCACACACGTGCAACATAGTAGCAACAAAGATCAAAGATGTTCGGTAGAAAACCGACATCCTCATGGATAATTTTTGAACATTCATGTTCGTGTTCAGAAGCCGTCCACACAGAGTGAATTCATGTTGCAACAACATGTTGCATGTTGCACCTGTGTGGAGCCAGCATTGCAGGTCCAGCGCCGTAACCACATCGAATACCAATGCTTGGTACATGATAATACAGGGTGAGCATAAAGTCTCACCCCACCCCCCGTATCTCGAGAATGGCTAAAAATACAAGAAAACGCAAAAACCCGTATTCCTTAATTTTTGGAGGGATTAATTTTTAGCCAAAAAAAATTTGCCTACAGGACCCCAGTCAGGCTGGGCATGGACCAACTTTAAAATCTTAAATATAATAGTATGTCTTGTGGCATATTGTTTTAAAGGTCTCATAGAGATAATTTCATTACAACAAATTTCAGTGAGCTACAACTTACCGTTTTTGAGATACAGGGTCGGACGTCCTGCGTAATATCCATATCTCGTATTTTGACCTATAACTCGTTGACCGTAAATTCCAGAAAAATTAAATTTGTTGATAATAACTCCTTATGGCAAGGACTTTCGAACAAGTTAAAGCTTGATTTGTTTTTTCGTTAAAAATTTTTGGACTGTTCTTCCGGCTGGCTGACGAAACCGACCAGAAACTAATATCAACAGAGTATGTCGAGTTATACCTTTTTCGACAGGGCTTGTCATAAGGAGTTATTATCAACAAATTTCATTTTCCTATAATTTACGGTTATCGAGTTATAGGTCAAAATATATGGATATTACGCCGGACGTTCGACCCTGTATCTCTAGAACGGTAAGTCGTAGCCCACTGAAATTTTTTGTAATGAACTTCTCTTTATGAGACCTTTAAAACAATATGCCACAAGACATAACATTCTATTTAAGATTTTAAAGTTGGTCCATGCCCAGATTGCCCAGCCTGACTGGGGCCGTGTAGGCAAAAAATTTTTGGCTGAAAATTAATCCCCCTGAAAATTAAGGCTTACGGGTTTTTGCGTTTTCTTGTATTTTCAGCCATTCTCGAGATACGGGGGGTGGGGTGGGACTTTATGCTCACCCTGTATATTTTTTTTTTTTTTTTAACAAGAATTGTGCTTTATTTGTACATAATTTCTTAACAATAACATAATAAATAACAAAGTACTTAAAATTAATAAAATAAAATAACATCAAATTTTTGCTTGTGTTGCAGGTTTAAAGTTAGTTTAAAACAGTCCGTACTGTTGGGTACGGCCATTCTGCTTTGTGCGTTTTAATTTCCTTATATTATAAAAGAACTATAGAATAACCGAAAAATTTAAAATTTCGATAGCCAGTTCTCAGTGCCAAAAAACGTTTTAAGTTCCTGTTGGCATGTTTGTAAATAAATTTTATCTTGCCTACGGTACACTGTAAAAGCTAGATACTTGAAATATGGCACGTCGACCTTTTTTTTCCTATTATTAGGCACTTTAACCATTTATTGTATGGTCGTTCGTGCCGATCCTCTCAAGGTCTACATGAGATGAAGGAGGTTGATACTTCTTAGAAAAGTCATCAGTGAGTCCACTTCGCTGGTAGAGTTCAGTAGAGATGGTTTTGGGTCATATAATTGGCGGTTTGCATTGTAGGTGTGACATTCGTTTACTATGTGACGAACAGACATAGGATCACCACAGGTACACACAAGAGGAGGGGTCTTCTTCTTGTGTGACCAATCCTTATGTTATAGGAGGAGGAGGAGGAGGAGAACGTTACCGGACTAAATGTGGTAAATGCAGTGTATTATATTATACTATGAAGATAATAAATTATTATGTACTCGTACATAATTATTAGAGCCTGTCCCAAGATAGCCAGAAAAGCATAAACACATAATGTTAAATGATAATAAAGTTATTAATAGGATACTTATTAATAATTCCGAGCCAGCGTCGATGACGCGTTGAATGCAGCGGTTCTCATAGGATCACCGAAGTTAAGCAACGTCCAGCGAGGTGAAGACTTCGTGATGCTGGCATTTCGGCCCCATCCAGGCTGGTTGAGGTTTATGTGGGTAGCAGGTTTGAGAATTTCTTGCGAATAGAGGGTAACACCCCCGTCGTGATGAGACCATGTAGTTTTTTTCAGGCATTGAGCAAAAACAATCCATACAGCCATTTTCTTTAATATTTCAATGATATAATATAATACAAGAAAATAAAAATAATTAAGGGTAAAAAGTAACAAAAGGTGGGGGTAAGAAAAAATGAAATAATAGTGATAATAACAACGCCAGCCTCCGTGGCGTAACGGTTGTGACTACTGCCCGTAGTCCAGAGATCCTGAGTTCGGTCCCCCGTCGGAGCAGATTTTTCACACAGAAAATTCTGTTCCCTCCGTACATGTGAGGCTGGCATTTCCGGCCCTACCCAGGCTGGGTGAGGTTAATGTGGGTAGCTGGTACAATTCCCAGCGAATGAAGGGTAAAACCCCCGTCTTAATCCAGGACGATAAATCAAATAAAAAACCAATCAACCTCAACCATGAGGTTTAACAACGTCGACCCTGCTTGAGCGGGATAAGACAGAGTAAAAGAAGAATAACAAACAAAACATAATGAGGTAAAATAAGATTTCAATCGCTTCGTAAAGATAAATAATAATAGGGAATAACTCAGAGTTGAATTTGTTCAGACAAGCTGGGTAATCTAGTGCGAGTAGTCTCTAGATGCCTCAGTGTCTAGCTGTCTACTGCCGGTATCATCCCCAGATCAGACTACTCGTCTACAGTTGTAGGTACGAGTAGGACTGTTACCCGGGCCAGACTACTTGACTAAAATCAGTCCGAGTGATTTTATTTCATTTTATTTAGATATAGGTAGATAGCGGGCTGTCGCTCGCTTTGCGGGCCGAGGCATGACTGTAAAGCAAAAAATCCTTTTTCGCTAATGGCAGGTGTTGTAGTGAGAATTTCGAAAAATCCCGTCTTATTGCACATCTAGACTATAAGACAAAGCTACCTACCAAATTTCAGCTTCTTAGGACTTACCAGTCTATTAGTATTAGTTACCATTTGGTAACTAATACTAATAGACTAAATAGATAGGATTTAGTCTATTAGTATTAGTGTTACCAAATGAACAGTTACGAGACTTGTTCCAAAATACATAGCGCAATTCCGCAGGTTCATTGCGGTTATTTGGAAAGAGCATTTTTAAATAATGTACCTAATTAAAACAAAGGTAGTATAATATTATATTATTTTTAGGGTGTAATTTCCCGACTGTAGTAGGAAAGAATACAATGGTCTATAGCAGGGGTGGCCAAACTTTTTTTACGGCGGTTCCTTCTGGGAAAAATGGAAGCGCTCGCGGTTCCCCCCCTCCAACCCATACACATAATATATACATGCATACATTTAAAATCACACACAATGATGTTGGTACAACGAATCTTACAATAAAACTATCGGTTTCATGAATTTGGTGTTTCTTCATTCTCCTCCTATCCTCCAACGTCTTCCTCCTCCTCTTCTTCTTCTTCCCTTCTGTAATTCATCTGCCAGCTTCATGTGATCTACTTCATACGATGTAACAGCTAATCTCACACAATGAAGTAAGTATTCATTGGAAATTCCGTTTTTATTTTTGGTTTTAACAGCATTCATTGTAGAGAAAGTTGCCTCACAAAGGTAGGTACTAACGAAAAAGGCTGTAAGATACATAGCCAATTTCCTGAGGTATGGATATTTATCTTGAGAAAAGTATTTCCAAAAGTCACAACTAGTTGATTCAGCTCGAACCTTCACAGCTATATCACCTTTGATTTTTAACCCTACAATGCATGAATTTTTTGATTTCGATGAAATTTTGAGATTTGTTAGCTTTTAGGTCGTACATAACGGAAAAAAATAGT
Organism: Bactericera cockerelli; assembly: GCA_024516035.1. Taxonomy (NCBI): domain Eukaryota; kingdom Metazoa; phylum Arthropoda; class Insecta; order Hemiptera; family Triozidae; genus Bactericera; species Bactericera cockerelli. Next base: position 11,055,338 of record CM044962.1, on the reverse strand, counting down.
GAAAAAAATCAATTCGAGTGTTTTCGACCGTTCTTCGCCAAAAAAAATCTTGTTACACTGGTGTAACACTATGCATTGTGAGGTAATTTTAATCATGTACCTACTTGAATTTTTTTCGTTGAAAATTTACCTTTCTGAGCAATAAATACGCAATAAATAGTTTTTTCTTATTCATTTTAAACAGGCAAAAAAACAGGCATTTGAAAACTCCACTTTCATTAGAATGCAGTACACACAGAAATCTCGACTAGAATGAGTGATAACAATTTGTAAACAATATTTTCAAAAAGAAATCTTCAGAGCTCACTTCTCAAACATATCAACAATGTCTGTGAACACAGCCAACACTAAAAAAAAAAACGCAGTTCATGCTAGTGTTGTAAAAGTAACTTGTTACGTACGTGTAACATTATGCACTGTAGGGTTAAGATTTCATCGATTATTGCTGTGGAGTTTCCATCAATTAGGTGGGATATTATTTCTTGGGCAAGGTTAGTCATTCCTTCGATTTTTACTTCCTTGAATGGATAAGCCATGTATGTCAATATGTCCTCCAGTTTTTGAAAATCAGGTTTACAGGTAGGTACAAAAGGAAATAAAATATTCAGAATAAAAGCAAAAAAAATTTTTTATCTAGGTTTCAAAAAAAAAAAAAAAAAAAAACATTCTTGTAATAATCTGAAAATCTCAAAATTTCTTCGCGGTTCCCCAAAATAGACCCCGCGGTTCCCTAGGGAACCGCGGTTCCCAGTTTGGCCGTCCCTGGTCTATAGCAAGTAGGGGTCTAAATTTTTCAGTTGTGACATTGTAGTTGAAAGCGACGTTAAACCCAAAATATTAATAATAAAATAAAATAAATCCAACAGGGTACAAGCGTGCAATGCAAGGATTATTGTATATAATATCAGGACGGTTGCAGTACTTTAACAGGATATTGTAAACTTGTATTTGGAGACTGGCATCTCCACGGCCCTAGTCTACCTGAGCTGATGGTGTAAAAGCATACTTAAAGCATTAAGTCTGTATTTTAAAGTTTTGCACTCATGAAAAAAATCCAAGAAAAAATAGATGAGGAATATCCAAGCATGGTTTGGAATTCGATCCACGAATCACGGAATGGGGATTCGTTTATTTACATTACAGATCCAGTGCCGCGCCGTAACCACATCAACTACTAATGCTGGTATGTAAAATGTACCTTATAAATACCTCATTTGTACATAAATGTACTACAGTAAACTTTGCCTATAACGACGGTCAAAGGACCGGGAACTTTTCGTCGTTATAGGCGGATGTCGTTATAACCAATTGTACCTATGTAGTTTCATATTCACTTTATGTGGGGGTAAAACTGTCAATACAAAGGTACATTTTAACAAAGTAATGGTTATACGTTTGTTTTTTTGGATAAACAGTGTTATGAATAAACTTATATTACAGCATTAACATAATTAACAAATGAGAAGTTGTATTCATAGGTAATGTGGTACATATTTTTTTTCTTTTTTAAAGATGAGTGAAATTGTTTCACAGCCATTTTTGTTTCCTAGCTATGAAACAGGAGCTACTGTAGACACTTATGGTCTATGTTGTAGCCTACCCAACCCGTAGTATGCCTCCCATCTGATGGGCGAGAAGTGACACAATACTTCCCAGTTAGGTGCAGGGTCAACACGAGCGCACTGGAAGGAATCCCTTACAAACAACTGTAAGCCTGTAACCAAACTTTGAATAGATTTTTTTTTGTCGGCGCGGGGGTTCCAACCCGGGACCTTCAGAATGGCAAGCGAGTGCTTAACTACTGAGCTCTTCGTGCGCTCCATATATAATATATTTTTTGAAAAATTCTGTAATTTTAGATTGTCTCGCCTTCATAAGATAAATTATTGCAAGACTTAATCCAATTACCGATACATATTCTCATTCTTTAAATTCTATGCAGTTCAGAAGTCAAAACGAAACTGGCATTGATTCTATGTTCAGCGACACGTGTCGTGGTCAGAGTTTCGGCAAAAATTAACAGGATAGACAATCCTTTCTACTCTTCATGTCGCCGTCGTACTTCATAGTCGAAGTATTTTTTCGACTAAGAAAGAAAAAAGTAAGAAAAAATACTTCATAGTCGAAGTATTTTTTCATTTTTTGCACTGAAGTTTAGGGGAAACCAAGGGACTACGATATTTGGTCAATAGAACAAGATAGGGGAAACCAAGGGACTACGATATTTGGTCGCTATAACCGCTTGGTCGTTATACCTCAGGTCGTTACAGGCGAAATTTACTAAATGTACATGTAATCACGAGCTACAATGTAATCCGTCACAATGTAGCGTGATACTTCAATCTTTTATGTTCACACCAGATTTTTTTTTACCATACATGTTACTCAGGAAATATTTTCGTTTTCGATAATATTTGATGGTACAACAGCAAAAAAAAACACTGCTAATTATGGACACAATACTTCCTCGTGATTTCACATCGTATACACTTGCCAATTTTGAGATTTTATACTAAATCACTTTAATCTCCAAAACCACTTAACTGATTTTTTTCAAATTTGTTTAATATGGTAGAATACTATTTTTCCTACATTCTAGATTCCACAAAAAATTCTGTGTCGGCAAGTGGTGAACCTTTTCTTGACTTTTTTGTCCAAAATTTTTGGATTTTCTTAAATATCAGAGTTAAATAATTATAATTAGTTTAAAAATAAATATAAATAGCTGATTTAAAACAATAATATGCATATACAATTATACATACAGAATTTCATCAAAATCGGGTGTACCGTTCACGAGATATAAGGGTTTAAGTAAAATGTTAGTGGTCAGGCGCATGGTCTCTTTCACCCATAACCGTTAGTACGAATTCGATGAATTTAAAGTGGGACCATCTACAGGACGTCTTCTATATCCGTTTTGTAGTTTCCGAGATTTACGCGTTACAAGGAATATTTTTAACAGACCGACAGACGAACACAAAACCAAAGTTGCTCAGGAGGTTATGAAACGTCCAGAAATATGAAAAAAATTTGAGCAAGAAAATATTTTTTTTTCAAAAACGAACACAATACTTCCGATTTCTAATATTAAGGTAGATCACACGATATGGCAGAGCGACATATAATATGGCAATCTCCCTTGCCATAGCGTATGATCGATCTTTGTTTACATGACCAAACTATTTGGGTCTATGGCGACAAGTTTTTTCTATGGTGCCATAGCGTATGGCAGGATCTATGGCATTCGTGTGAGTGCTTCATCACACACATGGTCTACAATATGAAATGGTGACGACTGGCAGGCTTGTCTATGGCAAGGGGGAAGACGTACAATGCCATAGAGTTTTTTGTCACCTTATATGGCATCGTGTGAGTGCCATAGATTATATGTGCCATTCGTTTTTATTCTCGCCATAGAAAATATGGCATCTGTGCTGCCATATAGTGTGATCCTAAATTTAGAAATTTATCGGAAGTAAAAGTTTATCAGCTTATTTTCAAAGATTTCTTATCACCTACTTGGCTTATACCAAATCGACAGTACACCAAGACATTAAAATTCAAAAGAGAAGAAATTTTCTAGGCATTTCTTAAGCAACGATGTAGGATCTTTCAATGACACTTTTTTCCACGAGTATAGTGAATTAATAATTGTGCAAGATCTCTTTTTATTTCGTCAGAAATGAATTCGATGGGTAACGAACTCCTCCCTTTAACCTTTCTTCTAATATCTATAGGTATTAAATATTCAGTAGTTGGTAACAAACCATAGTGAAAGATAGGAGAATCTGTAGCCACCTGAGTCGAGTGTGGACCGCGCTAGGCTTGTTCATACGGTGACCTGGGTTTGATTCCCAGCGTGGTCGGAATTTTTCGACTGTCTCATGAATGTTACGGATTTTCACTCATACCTCGTGAGAAAAAATGAGTTGCTACTTTAATGTGAGCAGCAACCAGTGGCGGAAAGGGAAAAAACACTACGGGCAGAAGAAGGCCGCAACTGCCTGGCGTCGCTTTCGGGCGAAATACGAATATCCGTCGAACAGAGCAAGATAGAATAAAGCTACTAGTCGGAGTAGCTTATATTTTACTTCTGATAAATTTCTAATAGTAGAAATGGGAAGTATTGTGTTCGTTTTAAAAAAAAAAAATATTTTTTTGCTCTGATTTGATTTTTTTTTTTATTTCTGGGCGTTTCATAACCTCCTGAGCAACTTTATATTTGTGTCCGTCTGTCTATCAGTCGGTCTATTATCCTGTTAAATACATTCCTTGTAACGCGCAAATCTCAGAAACTACTGAACGGATTTTGATGAAATTTTATACACACATAGGAGAGATATTGAAATTTTGCATGTATATGCGTATTAGCGTTTTACATAATGCATTAATAATTATTTTTTAAATAAATTTTGATTGAGCTCTGATATTTAAGAAATTCCGAATTTTGGCCAACACTGATTGCCGCCCCTGGGTGTCCCCGCCCGCATTTGGGTACCGTTCAAAGGTGGAAAAGTATCTACCCGCCGAGATGAACTCTTTCGGTTCCAGGAAATCTTTGTATTTCTACCGTAAAACCGCAACAGCCTGGCGCCGCTTTCGGGTGGAATTACGCGGTACAAAGCAAGATAGAAAAAAACATTAGTCGAAGGAGTCTTCTAAAATTTTCTTAGAATACGAATCGAAAATCATCTTTAAATTTGGAAAATATTTTAGGCTAACTTTAATCGCCGACCCTAGGCGGCGCCGCCGCTTTCAAAGGTGAAAAAGTGTCTGCCCGCCGCGCCGGGACGAACACTTTTGACTCCTATCATAAAACCAACTTGTTCCTAATCCTAGATACTCAATATTATGTATTCCTATGTTATGTATTTCTGTATACATGAGACCTGTAGTATCTATTGATGACTCACACTCGAGAGTTTTATCAGTTAATGGGTGTTTTTCTCGTTTTCATCAAGAGAATCTATGAATAACGATGGCAAAACAATAGCTTTTGAAGACCCAAAATAAAAACCTGTGATAGAGCAGTATCCTTTGAATTGCTTCTTGTATTTTTGTTTGTTTTTTTTTTTTTGTCTCCTTATTACTTTCTTTATCCTATAGAAAGTATCTGTCGAGAATTTGATCTATTCAGTTTTTCACATTTCTGGACGTATCAAAAAAGATGTTTTCAGACATTTGTCCGTGCGGCTATCTGTCTGTCTGTGAACAAGATATCTCGAGAATGGTAAGAGCTAGGACTTGGAATTTGGTATGGAAATTAATTTTATACACCAAACGAACGCGAAACTTTTGGTTGAAATCGGCCGCATACAAAAAAAATTGGAGAACAACATTTTGGACCTCGGCCTCAATTTACCGGTATTTTGGGGGGGACCCGTTTTGACTAACTTTTTTATTATTTATCCTGGATGGAGGTTGTGACATATCAAATTTAATGATTTTGAAGTATCGATTACGAATTTGGCAATTATTTTTAGCTATCTGTTACCGTTGAGTCAATAGTGCCTGAATTTGACTTCTTTTTGGAGGATAAGGAAAGTCGTGTGATGTTTACACCAGAATTTTTTCTAATGGAAATAGTTTTTGTTTGATACTTGAGAGAAATTTCTAATATTAGTAATCGAATTCACGAGTAAGTATTGAGTCTATAATATTGGTAGAGTATTTTTTGCTTGTTTTAGTTAAAAGTAGTGTTTTGAAAACCTGTAATATCGAGTGAGTGATCAATCTATGTCCTATATTTTTTTACCTTGACAATTCTTTTAACTTCTTAAGTTACCTGTAATGAACCATATCGAATTATATAAGTCACAAGAAAGATTCCGATATTTTGTCGATTTTTAGCTATTACCTTATTTCTTGTAATTGAAACAGTGCCTAGCTGCCTAGTGTAAAACATGTGATGCCGTACTCAAGACCCTAGGAGCATCTACAAAAGGATTACATGCATACACATTTACACATCTTTGGACAAAACACAAGAAAAATGTTCTCAGACCATCAACCTCTACGAGTTAATTGGTAGAGAAATCAGCTGCTCATGAACCTCCACAAAAGAGAAAAAGAAGATTACGCTTTCACAAGCAGAAGCTCAAGTTCAGGTGACAAATTCAATGATGTTTTGGCCAGAATTACAGCGCTTGAGGGTGTAGGTAGTTGGTCAAGTCAAACGATCCGAGAGAGCTTCTCCGAGCTTCGTAAATAAATATACAACTTCTTCTTCTTTCACTTTGTCTTTCCCAATCCTACTTGGAGTCGGCATTGTTCAACCTCATGGTTGAGGTTGGTTGTGGCAAATGTTTTACGGCTAGATGACCATCCTAACACCAACGATTCTATTTGATTTTTCGCTGCTGGGAATTAATGTGGGAAAGCTACCCACATTAAACTTACCCAGCCTGGTTAGGGCCGGCAATGCCAGCCTCGCGTGTTTGGGGGAACAGAATTTTCTTTGTGAAAAGTGTGCTCCGACCGGTAATCGAACTCAGAATCTCTGTACTACGGGCAGTAGTCACAACCGTTACGCCATGGAAGCTGGCGTATATAAATAGAACTTGATCTGCCCATTATTGTTTCTATTTTTATACTAAAATTGTACATTGTTAATAGTATGTTGAAAAAAAGTAATTCATAAACCATGTTTATTTATTGAAAAACACAAAAAAAAGTTGTTTTTTTATGTTGTTTGTGCAGGATGAGAGAAAATACATGTTCAAATTTTCAGAAATGGAACTGATTTATTCATGGATCAAGCTGCCAGTCCATAAGGGAAATACATAAATCGTGGATGAACCAACTACAGGATCTAACAGTTTGCCTTTATCATAGGTATTTTAAAGCGCTATGAAATCCCGATATTCCGAGATCGCCAATTTTCGGGATTGAAATAGTCCCGGGATTGTAAACCCTAAATACGAATCAAATGTCAATTTTAAAGTTTGAACATAATTTTTGGCCAACCGTGATTGCCGCCCCTTGCCGTCTCCGCCCACGACTCAGTTCATCAAGACAACTCCTTTTGGATTCCAGGATTTTTTTTTATCTCCAACCGTAAGGTCGCAACTACCTTGAGACGCTTTCGGGCGGAATACCCGCCGTACGGAGCAAAAAAAAAAACGAATAGGATACCTTTAAATTTTTTGTAGTATTGAGTCAATTTCATATTTAAAACATAATTTTCGGCCAACCCTCCATTCGCTGGGAATCGTACCAGCTACCCACATTAACCTCACACAGCCTGGGTAGGTCCGGAAATGCTAGCCTCACATGAACGGAGCGAACAGAATTTTCTGTGTGAAAAATCTGCTCCAACCGGGGATCGAACTCAGGATCTCTGGACTACGGACAGTAGTCACAACCACTTAATAATTAATTATTAATACATGTAAATAGACCGACGAGTGAGCAAGAAGATTGTCAGCTCGCAGAGACAAATACTTTTGATGCCAGGAATTTTTTCCTACCGTAAGGCTGCAACTACCTGGCGACACTTTCAGGCGGAATAACCGCCGAGCGGAGCAAGATACGAAAAGACAATAGTCGGAGAATCCCTTTGAATTTTTTGTAGGGTAAAAAATCAAATGTCTATTTTCCCCTATCATCACCCTGGACAATGTGCATGCCTATTGTTCACTATGACCTACGAAAACTAGACAAAAATATTGCTTTCCCTCAAGAAATATTACACGCTTACTACTCCGTCATAGATAAATTATCAGATTATCATTTATTATTTACCGATGAATCAAAAAATGCAAATCATGTGTCAGCCGCTTTTTTTGTAATGAAAACTACAACTTCAGTGTGAAACTAAATCCCTATGTTGTATTAGCAATGCCGAACTTACATGTATCTTCATGTTCACAAAGAACAATCGAAAAATTTCTAATCTATTCTGACTCATTGAGTGCCCTTCAGTCGTTACAAAATTTTCCCTCCTCTAACTCCATAGCACAGGAAATTATAATATTAATATCTATCCTCCACAATAAGAAACATAAATTCCAAGTAATAGTCACCGTGGCAGAGTGATTTAGCGCGCTAGGCATTGCACGCATGGTGACCTGGGTTCGATTCCCAGCGGGGCAGGAATTTTTCTGCTCTGTACTTGGATGTTCGGGTTCCACTTATACCTCGTGAGGAAAAATGAGTAGTTACTTGTATGAGTAACGACCAGTGGCGGCATTACCAGAGTAAAAAGAAATTAATGTAATAGAATTCAAAAAGCACAGGAGGCTCTTAGTAATGCTGTGCTACCCACAACAATTGTGAAGAGGCCTTGTGCTTCACCACAAACCAAATCATACATACAACATAAATTCCATCTAGAATTCTTATGGATCCCCTCACACATGGGTATACCTGGCAACGAAGGAGCAGACCAACTCGAAAAGAAGGATTGAGTAGTATAACATCCCGTTGATTAATAGAAATAGAATACCGATCCATGATTACAAGAACGTTGTGAAGAAAAAAATTGTTACACAATGCATGGTGAATGGACAAATTTAACTGAAAACAAATTGCGAGAAATAAAGTCTGAGAACAAACCTTGGCACCCCCCTTTCTACACAAAAAGGATGGAGCAGGTCTCTCTCACACGTCTCCGCATTGGACACACTACCTCACCCATTGTTATCTAAAAAAAAGGACCCTCCCCTTTCTACGAAGTTTGTTCATGTAGATTAACAGTAAAACACACCCTAAGAGATTGTATTAAGTACCAAACGTTAAGAGACCCAGATGATTTATAATCTTGCTCAATTGAAAATAAAAGCGCAATCTTAACTTTTCTGAACAAAACTAGATTAATAATGTAATTTTTTTTTATAGGTGTATACTGTATATGACAAAAAAAAAAAAAAAAATGTACGGTAGTATTGATGATTATGCTGTGTTATAGCAACCTGACAAAAGTTAGGCAGCATCGTTTATATTTTAAATAAACTGTAATATAAATGGCACACTTTAATAAATTTCACAACAAAAACAGTCGATTTTAATATAATATGAACATTTTTTTTTGACCAACTCTGATTGCCGCCCCTGGGCGGCTCCGCCCACCCGGGGGTGCCGATCAAGGGTGGCAAAGTGTCAGCTCACCGAGACATATACTTTGGATTCCAGGAATTTTCACTTAATTCCTATCGTAAAGCCACAACTACCTGGCGACGCTTCCGGGCGGAATATCCGCCGAACGGAGCAAGATAGAAAAAAACCAATAGTCGGAAAATCCCTTTAATTTTTTTGTAGAATACAAATTAAATGTCGATATTAATATATGAACATATTTTTCGACCAACTCTGATTGCCGCCCCTGGGCGGCTCCGCCCACCCGGGGGTGCCGGCCAAGGGTGGAAAAGTGTCAGCTCGCAGAGGCAAATACTTTTGTTTCCAGGATTTTTTTCACAATTTCTACCTTAAGGCCGCAACTACCTGGCGACGCTTTCGGGCGGAATACCCGCCAAACGGAGCAAGATAGAAAAAAACCAATAGTCGGAAAATCCCTTTAAATTTTTTGTAGAATACAAATTAAATGTCGATATTAATATATGAACATATTTTTCGACCAACTGTGATTGCCGTCCCTGGGCGGCTCCGCCCACCCGGGGGTGCTGATCAAGGGTGGTAAAGTGTCAGCTCGCCGAGACAAATACTTTTGATTCCAGGAATTTTCACTTAATTCCTATCGTAAAGCCACAACTACCTGGCGACGCTTTCGGGCGGAATATCCGCCGAACGGAGCAAGATAGAAAAAAACCAATAGTCGGAAAATCCCTTTAATTTTTTTGAAGAATGAAAATCAAATGTCGATATTAGTATAAAAACATATTTTTCGACCAACTGTGATTGCCGCCCCTGAGCGGCTCCGCCCACCCGGGGGTGCCGGTCAAGGATGGAAAAGTGTCAGCTCGCAGAGGCAAACACTTTTGTGTCCAGGATTTTTTTCACAATTCCTATCGTAAAGCCGCAACTACCTGGCGACGCTTTCGGGCGGAATACCCGCCAAACGGAGCAAGTTAGAAAAAAAACCAATAGTCGGAAATATTATTATCAACCGAGACTTGCGACACAACCCCTTAATTAATACATGTAAATAGACCGACGAGTGAGCAAGAAGATTTGCGTGAAACGACAAGAAAACTTCTGGACGACATACCCATTTGAAAAAAGCCCCTTCAAAAATAAATTTAAAATAAGAAGAAGAAGAAAAAAAAAAGACAAACATAAGTACAAAAACAAAAAACTTCGTATCATCATCTACTCTACGACACTACCACGAAGTCTCTGTAGCTGCACACGAAAAACACCTCTAGCTAGAGAGACCACAAGAGACCACCGAAAAACAATGATTTCCACGATGTGAGTAACAATAAAAAAAAATAAAAAAATCTCCAAATTGCTCATAAATATACCAGTCATTGTTTTTTAAAAGAAAAATAGTATAAAAGGATTAAAATATTAAAGTTATTCATTGAAACAATTACACGGACCTGATTTTGTCCTTGTACTTGTTCGTGTGTATGTGTATGTCCTTCCTATTGTGTGAAATTCCAGGTGGGTCTCTCTAGCTATATGGCGCACATGCACCACACACACACACACCACACACACACACCACCACACACACACCACACCCACACCACACCACACACACACCACACCACACACACACACACACACACACACACAAAATGTCATTTAGGTTTGAAAAAAAAACCTGAATATTTTTTGTCGCCCATCTATTTTCTGGTCTTCCCCGGCGTAGCTCAAGAATGGCTCATCAGAATTTCGCGATCAATATGTCAAATGAAAGCCTAAACCCTTGCCTAAAAGTTTCTCGCTCTGAGTTGATAGGTCGTCACTTCAAATTTCGAGAAAAAAATGTCATTTAGGTCAAAAAACGTGAATATTTTACATGTTACCCATCCATTTTTTTACCTTACCCGGCGTAGCTCAAGAACGGCTCATCAGAAATTCGCGATCGATATGTCAATTGAAAGCTCGAACCCTTGCCTAAAACTTTCTCGCTTTGAGTTGATAGGTCGTCGCGACAAATTTCGAGAAAAAATGTCATTTATGTCAAAAAACGTGATTTTTTTTTGCGTCACCCATCCATTTTTATCCTTACTCATTGTAGCTTAACCTCAGGGAGATATAATCTAGCCTAGAAGAATTTCCTGATCCAAAGGGACCTATGTGCAAAATTTCAGGTTTCTCGGTCAAACGGTGTGGATTTGTATAAAGAACATACATACATACATACACACATACACACATACACACATACACACATACAGACAGCTTTCTTTTATAGATATAGATATGATGCTACCCTATATGATATATATTATGAATAATAATATTTTACAATTATTTTTGTCACCTGTATTATTCCACGTATTTCAAGAGGAGATCGGACTTTCAATTCAGAACAAAATTAACTTCAGTGTCGCATTGGAAATCAATTATCATGCATTGTGAATAAGTTACTTTCCGCGATCACTGAATCTGATCAGTGATCACATTGATCGCATCACTCCTCGGTTTTCACACAATACATGGAATTACAAGAAAGAAGAAAGCAATAAACATTCACACACGACATACAGGGTGAAACGAAAGTGGTTATTTATATTTATTACTTCCGAAATTCGGCTGTGCCATTGGTAGGCCTTGCCTACCAATGCCAAAAAAAATACGATTTCTAATGTTAGAAATTGGTAGTATGGTCAGATGGTCACTATTGTGTTCGTTTTTCTATAAAAAATATTTTTTTGCTCCGATAAAACCATTGCTTTTCTGAAATATGGATAAAAATTATTATGTAACATTATAAATATAAATTTCTGCAGCACATAATAAGTATATCTTTGTGTGATCAACCATCATGAGAAATTGGTCTTTTTCTTTACAAGCTGTTAAACCCTAGGGAACTGAAACTAGCCTGTCTTGTAAGGGTTGGCTAATCCGTTCTCTGTTTATAGTCCTGGTCTTCTGGCTGCATTTCGCCAGCACCACCACCTTTGAAACATATTTTTTTTTTTTTACACGGGTATTTTGTGCAACTTCTCCCTGTTTAACCTCCCCCAGCTAGGCAAAGTCCACTACCTTATCGTGCTTATCAATCTAGCTGCTGAGATCAGTTAAGACTCAACCGTATCCTGTATGGATAGGTAGGTTTCCTACATGACATAAAATGTGACTCTTTCTCTGAGTTATGCTTGGCACCTATGAGATGATACAGTTGATACGCATACGTGTCATCTACAGGAAGATATTGATTTACAGATGTGCCAGCTAGAAGATGATATATACATTCGTGCCAAATCTCGAGGCGACTGGACGCAAGTAGCCAATGGTTTTCCAATTATTCCACTGGACATATCCTATGTGATTGAATGTTATAAATTGTATCCCGATATATCATCGTGTCTACCTTTTTTTTTGCAAATATCTCAATATATTTTATATTTGTTACAATGGATATGTGGTATACGTAGAGATAGATTGAGAAATGAGCGTACTAGAGTTACCGTGCACTGGTAGTCTTCTCATTTTTCCCTCACGTGTTTTGACTGGACCCCGTACATCCATGTAGACATGAGCAGAAATATTCCTACCCTGCTGAGGATCGAACTTATCCCCAGCAGTCCAAGTAGCCTATTACAGTGGATAACGCGCTAGTCTGGTAATCCAGGTAGGGTAGGGATCCGTTGGTTCGAATCCCACCCAGTGAATTGAATTTTCCTCATTAATTTGAGTTTGTTACCACATAATTATAAGACTCTGAGGTTCATGTGGTAGAAAATGGTTTGAGCATTAACCTCGCCTGGTGGTGGTTACCTTCCACTGAAGTGTATTATTATTATTATTATTGAAAGTAGGGGGCTCGGACAAAAAAATACAAGCAGGCGGAGATGGTTTGGACATGTAAAACGAAGAGATGAATATTTAAGATGAAAAAAAAAGTGATTAAGATAGTAGAAGAAATTTAAATAGGTGGTAAAAAAAAGAAGGGTAGAACAAGGATGAGATGGAGAGACAAAAAGTAATTTTCATATTTGTGTAAATCACTTTCGTGATATCACAACTACCTACTCAAACTCGCTTTACTAAATCTACGCTGAAACCGGGACTTGAACCGACCTTCAGGTTACAAGTCCGCCGCCTTATCGATCAAGCTACTGAGGTCGGATAAAACATGAATTATTAAAAAAAAAAAAAAAAAAAATCTAATTACAAATTTAGAATTTACTCAGTTAGGATTCAATCTAAAGTCTTCTGCTAACCCAATGAGCCACAGAGCTGACAGAGCGTACTGATGGTATTGATGGTACTGATGGTAGTGATGGTACTGATGGTACTGATGGTAGTGATGGTACTGATGGTGCTGATGGTACTGATGGTAGTGATGGTACTGATGGTACTGATGGTACTGATGGTGCTGATGGTGCTGATGGTGCTGATGGTACTGATGGTACTGATGATACTGATGGTACTGATAGTACTGATGGTACTGATAGTACTGATGGTACTGATAGTACTGATGGTACTGATGGCTTCATTAAGGACACAAGAATGTCACCGTGAGTTTCAAGCGGTTTGTGGTTGACAAGGTGCAACAGATTCGCCGCAGTACCAGTGACCCGAATCCATGCGGTTCCAGCACGCGGAGGTATTATTTGGAATATTTTTTTTTTTTTTTTAACAATTTTTATTATGTCACAATTTTAGTGGGTAGCGCAGAATCATAGGACTTTACCACTTTAATTTACAATATCTTGTATTATTTTTTTGCCTAAGATTCTGCCACTGGTCGCTGCTTCACATTAAAGCAGCTACTCATTTTTCCTCACGAGGTATGAGTGGACCCCGAACATCCAAGTACAGAGCAGAAAAAATCCTCCCCCGCTGGGAATCGAACCCAGGTCACCATGTGTGCAATGCCTAGCGCGCTAACTCGCTCTGCCACAGTGACTACTGTGGCAGTAAAAGTTGTTATAATATATTATATTATAACAATTTTTATAGATGTTTATTTTACAACAAAGGTTTATAACAATATATTTGGATTATGAAATCCACAGTGGCACAAAGGTGGCTCCCAGTTAGTGAACTTAAAGTTTTGCTTTTTTTATCAACGTTTTGTGACGAATGGCCTCTGAGCAACAAGCAACAGAAATTTTATTGAGACGTTAAAAAAACAAAAATTTGGATTTTCAAATTGGTTTTAGGACGACTTGCTACTGAACGACAAGCCACAAACAATTTTATTGAGACGTTAATTAAAGGAGAAAAAAAACTCGATTTGTTGAAATTATTTTAGGCATCATTCACTGATCGACAGGCGACATACATTCTGTGACGTCACCGTCCTCTAATTACCGACCACTGTCAATAGAGTACGGGACCAATTATGAGTCGGCACCGATTAGAAAGCTCGAGCTCTGTTTGATTTGAGAACATTATCTGTGGTCCAGATCCAAATTAGGGGTTCTCAAATTCGATAAAAATCTTTATCGTAATAACTACCTGGGTTGGGAACCGACCTCAGTAGCTTGATCAGTAAGGCGACGGACTTGTAACCTTAAGGTCGGTGGTTCAAGTCCCGATAGTTGAATCTGTGTGAGGTTTACATTTCACAGAACCAGTAGTTAGTTATCTTGGGTTGGGAACATAACAAGGGGTACAACTTTGGACTTGTTGTTCAACGTGCGTTAACTAATGCTTTTACGTTTAAGGGCCAAATTATAAAATAGGATCAAAATAAAGATAAGCCAAACTGGACTGTTCCTCATGCCAGAGTTTCACTGGATTACAGCGCACTATAGTACGACTTGAGGGACGGTCTGGCTTATCTTGGTCTGGCTCATCTTATTTCCCGGTATTATGGAGGGTAAAACTCCCGTTGTGATAATTATGACCATGCAGTTGAAAGCGCTGTTGGATCCAAAAAAAGCCTACTTTTCTACAGCCCGATTAGGACTAATAAGTCCCATTATCTCTTTGCGGCACAGCTCGGATTTTTTTTAATAACCTTTCCGGCACGGTGGTCCCCAGAAAGACCACTTGGAAAATGTACCTTACTGCACGGTGGTCCATATGAGAACTGTCTTTAGTATCGCCTCAGTACGCTTCACTCAGCCAGGGACCACTCAAGCTTCTTCCTATTGGATAAAAGTTTTCGGCTGTAGTCGGACATTGTCGTAGCTTTCACAGGGCACAACAAGTCAGGAGGGCCCGTGCAGTAAGGGTCCCATTTTATGTGGTCCTCCTTGGGACCACCGTGCCGCAAAGAGTTATACCAGCAGTAATCATAGATATGTGGTCGAAATACCAAATTCTGGGAAGACAATGTATCATTATCATGTCTCGTCTCCTGGCTGTTCATCGAACACGCGACCTCTGGATTACCAGACCGACTTACGCCTTGACCACTGAGCTACGGGAATAGAGTATTGTCTTGTATTATATTGTATTGTTTTCTGATTGCCTGTCCCATCACATACCCAAATACAATATTAATAATAATAGTCCCATTATTCCAGCAGTAAGCCCAAGACGTATTATTATGTGGTAAAAATCCCAAATGGGAGAATAACTTGTCATGTCCCGGCTGGGTTTCGAACCCGCGACTTCTGGAATATCTGGATTCACAGAGTGTCGCCTTTACCACTGAGCTAGCGGGACAGACTATGTGTAGCACATGGAATACAAAATCTTCCTCCTTTGATAAAACTCACTAGAACAGCTATATCTATGTATTATCTAAAATACTTAACTCTTTTGATAGTGAGCATAAAGCACATTTTTATGTACATAAATACTCGTATAAAGTATTCGGGTTAACTTCGTGAAGACAAGAAGTCAGTACACGATTACACGTCCCTATAGTGTTCAGTTAACCCCTTACTGTTTTTTCCGTCCCTTAACCCAGATGGGGCTGACGTCCTTCCAGAAGGACGTCCTCCTGGAAGGACGTCAGCCCCATCTGGTGAAAGGTACTACGTTGTGGATTTTTCTAATTAATTGAGCTTGTTGAGGTTAGTTGGCGACACCTTAAGCTCTTTGTTTTGAGTCCGAGTGATAAGTTGACAGCACTTATTTTGATTCAGGACTCAATTTATATCACTCCAAAAAAATAAAACAAAAAATTTCACCGCGTTATCTGGGTTAAAACAGGAGCCAATTCCGTTGAGCCAAAGTTATGAGTTACGAGAGGACAACTAATACTAAAGTAGGCTAAGTTGAACACATGTCATATCATTTCACAGGGTCAGTCTCGATACTTTATAGCCACACTTCATATAAAATTTGTGTTCATCACTGGAAATGATGTCATAAAATCTTTAAAGTTAGGCACACACGTTGACCAAATTTCAAGAGCTTACAGTGAAAGTCCTATCAAGACCTGGGGTGGTTCGAACCCGCGACCCTCGGTTTCAGATCGAGTAGGTACTGCAGAAAATTTGAACTGATGAAAAAAGCATCTGATCTGGTTTCAGGGTTTTCAGTGAAACCCTTACAATTAACACTGCGACCTATTTTTTTTTTAAATAGAAGAATTGTTTTATTTATTTTTATTAAATACTAGCGGGCTGTCGCCCGCTTTGCGGGTCGAGGCATGGCCGTGAAAGCAAAAAATCCTTTTTCGCCAATGGCAGGTGTTGTAGTGGGAATTTCGAAAAATCCCTATTGCACATCTAGACTATAAGACAAAGCTATCTACCAAATTTCAGCTTCCTAGGACTTACCAGTTCGGAGAAACAGTGATGATCAGTCAGTCAGTCAGTCAGTGACTTTGACATTTATATATTAAGATAAAAAAACTTGTCCCAGGGACATTTGACCTAATTTAATCTATTGTGACCATTTGATTCTATTTGGTTTTAACGTCCTGTCTGAGATAGATAGTCAGGACGGGGGTTTTACCCTCCATTCGCTGGAAATCGTACCCGCTACCCACATTAACCTCACCCAGCCTGGGTAGGGGCGGAAATTTCGTCGATTAGCTAGTATTACGAGGGTTCAAATTAGAATGGTCCCCGTCCGACTCCTATCCTCGCTAGGCGTTGCTGAACAGTACGAGAACTGGTGTAACGTGACACAGACGCTGTGCTAGCTCTACCATTCTACGTTATTCTCAAATACAGTGTACCTATAGTTATCATATTTGTGTTAGTCACTTTCGTGATATCACAACTACTCAAGCTATCTTTACTAAATTCACGCTGAAACCGGGACTTGAACCACCGACCTCCAGGTTCAAGTCCGTCGCCTTATCGATCAAGCTACTGAAATCGGTAAATACAGCGTATAGTCGGGCTACTGCTTAGTGAAGATGTCGTTACTACCAAACAAAATGAACTCAGCACTAGGAAGAAAATTAGTTACCTAGAATAGGTACCTAATACTTATTCTAGCACCATACCAACACAAACCATCGAAAATATTTGACATATTTTTATATGGGATTACCTGAACAATACCTCTATGTTCATAAATAAAATTGTTTATATCCTTTCATCTTAGCCAACTTCGATGGTGCGTTGAATGCAACGTCCAGCGAGGTGAAGTCTCCGATGCTGGCATCCAGCCCTACCCAAGCGATTTGAGGTTAATGTGGGTAGCAGGTTTGAGAGTTTCCTGCAAATGGACAGCAACACCCGTCGTAATATATGGCCATTCAGTTAAAAGCGACGTAAAAGGCCATAGTTTATTTTTGACGCGGGATGAAAGTATCCCATTAAGTATCAGTATACTACCTAGGAAAAAAAAAAAAATATTAAAAAAAATCAATTCGTCTTTGGTCCGGTTCCCGTCGCGTCACTTCAAGGGCTAAAGTTGAAAGTTTAGTAGAGTAATACAGTTTACGCTGATCTGATTACACCGAAAACTCTGCGCTCAATAAACTGGCGAGATTCTAACAAAATATCCAACTGCATGAAAACATTGAGAGCATGGAGTCCACGAGTAACCTCCTTGTGAATTTCACGATTTTTTTTTTCTTTCTTTTTTAATGAAACGGATCACAGGTTATTTCATCAAGCAGCTTCTTTCTAACTTAAGGCGAGAAGGAAGAGATGATTTCAGAAAAAATAAATGGCAGGATCGAGACCCTCGTTCCAGAAAGCACTATCCCGGTAGCTCAGTGGTAAAGTCGGCACTCTGTGAATCCAGATATACTAGAGGTCGTGGGTTCGAAACCCAGCCGGGACATGACGTCATGTTATCCTCTCATTTGGGATTTTTACCACATAATAATATGTCTTGAGCTTACTGCTGGAATAATGGGACTTTATCAGCAGTATAAATAAGGCGATATTATTATTATCTCTCTCATAATCCCGAAATCTCTCTTTCATCGAGCTACCAGTAGCTCGTTCAACAAACACTCTCCATTCTCATAATCTCCCTTTCAACTGTCACACAACGCACTCTGATTTGTTAATTATTATTATTTAAACGAAATAACCAATCAGAGTGCTTTGTGTGACGGTTGAACCGGAGATTCGGGGATTTTGAGAGTGGAATCTATTTCTGAAACGGGACACAGGTGCTCAATGCTGGAGAGTAGCTCATAGATCACGCAAGAACAGTATTTTGGTGGAAACCAATACAGTTTCCACTCAAAATCTGAAGGAAATCAGTCACACAGGCAGGCAAAATGTTGAGTTACTCGCCCAAAAGAGCAAAAAAAATGATCTGTCTAAGCAAAGTGCACTGGTAGTCAAGTGGTCAACGCGCTAGTTTGGTAATCGAGGTACCGTAGGGATACGTTGGTTCGAATCCCACCCAGTGCACGAATTTTTCCTCATTAATTACATAACATACATACATAATAATAAGACTCTGAGGGTTAGGTGGTGGAAAATGCTTTGAGCATGAACTTCGCCAGGTGGTTACTTTCTACTAAAGAGTATTATTATTATTATTAAATAAATGAGGGAAAAACTTAATCACTGCAGGGTGTTATCCGAACCATAGATTACAGATCCATGCACTAATATTTATTTGTTTACATTTCAAGTCTGGCGCCATAAACAGCGGAGGAAGAGCCCTCTTCTTCTCTCACTTTGCCTTTTCCCACGCCTACTTGATGTCGGCATTGTTCAACCTCATGGTTGAGGTTGGTTGGTTGTGGCACATTTTTATGGCTGGACTTCCTTCCTAACGCTAACGATTCTATTTGATAGCGGAGGAAGAGACCAATTACAATTAAACAATAACATAATAAAATATCACGCAACATTATTTCTTATTTATTTTTATTTATTTATTTATTTACATTTTATTAATAGGACATAATTATTATTATATACAACACAAATAATTACAAATTAAAATAAAATATAATAGAAGAAAAAAAGAAAAGAAGAAATAAATAAATATATACATAACCAAAGGGCGGGGTTATTGCCTTTGGTAATCTCTTCCACCCTTTCTTCTCCACTGCGATACATTCTCAGAGCCGAAATTAAGATTTCGATTTCAAACTTTTGCTCACCGGTTGAGAGAAGTCTTTAAAAATCGTGCACTCATAAAATTAAAAAAAAAAAACATGCTTTGAATGAGTGTTTTGCAAAACGTGTTTTGCACAATGACGTACGTCGGTATTATTATTAGATTATACATTGTAGATATATGGTTTAGGTATATGGTTATGGTAATACATTGTAGGTATATGGTTTTGGTTATACATTGTACATATAAGGTTTCGCAAACATGTCATACATACATTGAATGTACCATGTTTGATTTTACATTACATTCAGCTTTGTTATCTTAAATCAGAAGATTTAACTTTTAAGACCACTTTCTGACTTTCACAGGTTTAAATCCAACGTAATAATTTAATATGTACCTACTTTGTACATTCACCCATACAATATATACCTACATTAATAATAATAATATAAAAAAGATACTCTTTTGTGGAAGCTTACCACCAGGTGAGGTTAATGGTCAAAGCATTTTCTACAACCTAACCCTCTCGCACTTCAGAGTCTTATTATTATGTGGTCTCAAACTCAAATTGATGAGGAAAAATCAGCTCACGATCTGATACCTGATTTACGTGATTCCTCTTCTCATTTTTCAATGACCAATTTTGGTGTTTCGAACATAGCAAACTACCGGACTAACCATATTAAACTTAATATTTCTTCTTCTTCTTTCTTTTTACTCTGTCTTATCCCGCTCCAGCAGGGTCGACGTTGGTCAACCTCATGGTTGAGGTTGGTTGGTTTTGGCACATTTTTACGGCTGAATGCCCTTCCTAACGCCAACGATTCTATTTGATTCAACGTCCTGGAATCGTACCAGCTACCCACATTAACCTTACCCAGCCTGGGTAGAGCCACCCATGTACGGAGGGAACAGAATTTTCTGTGTGAAAAATGTGCTCATACCGGGAATCGAACTCAGGATCTCTGGACTGCGGGCAGTAGTCACAACCGTTACCCCACGGAGTCTGTCAATTTAAACTTATTCAATAGCCGTAATTCGGGCCTTTGATACGGAAATGTTTTTTTTTCTTATTTCTATCAGAATAATATAATATGAAAAGTAAAAAAAGACATGGCCAGTGCGGCCATGTCTACATAAAATGTGGCATATTTATCTAGGTATCTGTGCACTCACAGATTAGCTGTACTGAAATGACACGGCGACATATGAAACGGTATTGCTCAGCCAGTCGTATACGTGAGTGAAGTGTGGCGGAAAAAATGTCCTAATAAATGGAATTTACATAGATTCCAGTGTGTAGAATGTAGATTAGTACAGACATTCATAGATATAAATAAAGATATACACAACCGATAGAACAAGTAATAGATTGATAGGATTTAGATTAGAGCTTCGACCATAGTAATAATAATAATGAACCATGCAAGCATTCAAGTGAAGAGACAGAACTATCGTGACATAAAAACAGTCGAACCTGGATATAAGAGAACTGGGTATATATAAGAGAAACCTGGATATAAGAGAAACCTGGATATAAGAGAACTGGGTATATATAAGAGAACTGGGTATAAGAGAAACCTGGATATAAGAGAACTGCATGGGTATAAGAGAACTGAGAATAAGAGAAACCTGGATATAAGAGAACTGGGTATATATAAGAGAACTAGGTATAAGAGAAACCTGGATATAAGAGAACTAGGGAATAAGAGAAACCTGGATATAAGAGAACTGCATGGGTATAAGAGAACTGAGAATAAGAGAAACCTGGATACAAGAGAACTGGGTATAAAAGAACTGGATATACAAGAGAAATCTGGATAAAAGAGAACTGGATATAAGAGAACTATTTCCTGGTCCCATTTAAATCTCTTTAAGGGAAAATAACCTCTTTATAAGAGAAACCTGGACGAATGGAAGGTAAAACCCACGTCGTGATATGATCATACAGTTGAAATTGACGTTATACCCTATTGACAGTAAAAAAGTTCAATTTCAGTCTCAGCCGATCTCCGTGGCTCAGTGGTTAAGAGCATTGGTTGCTGACCCGGAGGTTGCGGGTTTGAATACCGGTTGGAGCGGAAAATTCTAACCGAGTTTTTCTGTTTTCGGAATGTTATGGAAAAAGGTAAAGTGCCCTGAAGTAATGCGAAAGCGCTGCCGGGGCACAACTACCTTTTAAAAACAATTTTCTTAAAATAAAATAAAAAAATCAGTCTCCTTTTCATTGAAATTCGTATACCGCGAACATCCACTAACAATATGGAGAGGAACTTACTTTTTTCAGCCAGTGAGTTAGAGCAGAATGCGTCGACCAATGAGAGAGGAGAAATGTCTTTCTCTCGACTGATGGCTTAAACAATACTTACCATCCGATTCTTTCTTTTTAACTGTTTGAAAAGAACGGTGTAAAGTCCGGTGCTAATATTGTTCGTACTTTCGGCTTGGATTGTGTTGTTTTTTCAACGAGTTTTAAATTTTGATAAAAAAATTATCTCGATTTTTTTTTCAGTGTTGCTTGGAACTCTCGAAAGTGGAATAGGGTTTTACGTTTTTTTTTGTTTGTTTGAATTTATTAAATTTTAACCGTAAATGACGCACGTTAATTTTTATTTGTAAATTAATCATCATTTTTGTAACCATACTTATATTTGAAACTTATCCTGTTGCCTAGTCGTCAAGTTTCGAAGCACTTTCTTAATAAAAAAATATAAGAAAAAGTTAGCACTTTATGTTCGACCAGACTTTTTTTTCACTTTTACTAAAATTTGTTCACATGAAAGAGGATGTATAGGAATTTTTCGAACGAGAATCTTTTTGGGTAGTTTTCGCTGACTAAAATTAATATCTGATAAATTAAGGCCAAATTTTCAATGTTCCAAATTTTCACTGGTATAAGAACTTCCGAAAATTAGTAGAGAACAAAAAAAAAAAAATCGGTTTCAAAATTTAAAAATAAAAATAAAAAAATACAAAATTGTAGGTACCTACACTATTTGATTTCTTTAATTTAGGAAAGCCTTGTCATAGTAAGTCTAGAAATTCTCTTGGTTCACTTAAGAAATGAGTGGCGCCGAATTCATTTAAACTTTACGTAATAGGTGGTTTAGTAACCATGCACTGGTAGTCAAGTGGTTAACGCGCTAGTCTAGTAATCCAGGTAGCGCAGGGCTCCGTTGCTTCGAATCCCACCCAGTGCATGCATTTTTCCTCATTAATTTGAGTTTGTGACCACATAATAATAAGACTATGAGGGTTAGGTGGTAGAAAATGCTTTGAGCATTAAACTCGCCTGGTGGTTACCTTCCACTAAAGAGTATTATTATTATTACTTTACACAACAATACCTGACCTGAAGTTATTAGTGAGTAGTAAGAGTAAGTACTTTAAGTACTTTCGAATTCTTGGTTCCTGAAAGTTATTAGAAAGCTGGGAAGCTTTTTTTATTACCTTCTGAGTGTCTCAAATAAAATTCCTCTGTCTTCGTGACTCAGCGAAAGCTGCAACATATAAAAGTTCAAGAAATATGACCACAGAACACTCTTCAAAACGTGCGGGGTCCTTTGCTTTGATCCATTTTCATAACTAGAAGTGGAAATTTCACCACTGGCAGCTTTTACTAATTTTATTACTTTTATGGCGATTTTTTTCTTATAGATTTACCTATGGTTTGACAGGGGAGTTGAGTCTCATGCATATTTTTTAAAGTTGAACGGTTTAGCAATACAGCCAAAATCCTCTAAGTAATTTAGCAAATTGATTAGTTAGTTAAACTTTAAATAGATAAATAGCTAAACTTTAAAGTTGGAATCGAATCGATCATTCGGATGTGGACCAGAAATTAAAAATAGTGTGGATTTTACCTGGACTTGTGGGCAGAGCGTAAGTATTAATTCTTTAATCATTTTCTTTTAAAACTGCCTTTTCCCAAACCTATACTAATTGGAGTCGACATTTGTCGGCATCAGAGGGGAGGCATACTACGGAATGGAACTCAACGGAGTCCAGAATTTCGTCTCTATCTAGCTGTAGGTAACAGGGTCTGGGGTTGTTTGTAGCAGCCCCTAGATTAGAGAAAAGTTTAAAAGGAACTCGTTCCGGTGCGCTGGTGTTGACCCTGCACCTAAATGGGAAGCAATGTCTCACTTCTCACCCATCAGAGGGAGGCATACTACGGGATGGGCAGTTTTCACAATTGACCTATCTTACACAGTACGCAATCCATGACTTAGCGCCACAGACGTTTTAACAAAACGTCTAATTATTCCGCCCTTAATTACCTAAGAGTTGACATTCTGCTAATCACAAGAGTACTGTTACTCAAACTAGCTCAATGGTCAAGGCGGCGCGTCGGTTTGGTAATCCAGAAGTCTTGGGTTCGAAACCCAGCCGGGACATGACAAGTTATGTTCCCATTTGGGATTTTGAGGACATAATAATATTGTTTTGGGCTGACCGCTGGAACTCGCTCGTTCTGATCACACATCAGTGTAGGTAAATAAGGCGATATTATTAATTATTTTAAAAGAATCTGTGCTTGCTGGATCTCAAGCCACCGAAACTTTCAGGTTTATTTTTTATTTTTTAAGATGAGTGTTTCACGGCCTTTTTTTATTTCGTGGCCATAAAACAGGAGCTACTGTAGACGCTTGTGGTCTGTATTGTAGCCTGTCCATCTGATGGGCGAGAAGTGACACAAAACTTCCCATTTAGGTGCTGGGTCAACAAGAGCGCACCGGAAGGTATCCCTTACAAACAACTGTAATCAAATTTTGATTACAAATTTTTGTCGGCGCGGGGGTTCGAACCCGGGAAATTTCGCATGGCAAGCGGAAGTTCGAACGAAGGTGACGAGTTCGATGCTCTGGCAATATAGCGCTTTTAAACGAAACAGAAGTAATTAAAGCCTGAGAGAACTGGGAAGAGTGAGATGGTAAAAATGTCAATCTTGCCCATCAGAGTTGCAGCCCATCTCTTGGTCACACATGATCTAGTACTTCCTGCGGTGCCCCTGTGACCAGAGTGTCGTAACTGACTGACTGAATGACTGATGTTTATGTTTTTTTAAGATGATTGGTTCACAGCCTTTTTTATTTCGCAGCCATGAAACAGGAGCTATTGTAGATGTTCGTGGTCTGTAGTCTGCCCAGTGGCGTAGCCAGGGGGGGGGGTTTGGGGACAAAAAAACCCCAAAATCTCCAAGAAACACTAGCAAAGATGGAATATACGTTAGGCGAGATTTCTGAACCCCCCTGAACCCCCCCCCCCCCCCCCGAAATGTAGGTCTAGCCACGCCACTGAGTCTGCCCCTCTCGTAGCAGGTATGCCTCTCACTCCCCTGTGATGGGCGATTAAACTGATGTCAGTATAATTATTATATCAGTATTGTATACAGATCATGTTAGGTACTTACGGGCGCGGTCGGTGCCAAAGTAGCTACGGAACTGCAGCACCCGCAGACAAAAACGAAAAAAAGAAGGTTTTCTTCAGTCCTATTAGCTTGAACACAGTTAAAATCATGTATATGTAATTTCTAGAATGAATAATTTATTTTTTAATATTTTAAAATAATAATTTAATATTATTTTTTTAAAGAGGTAGTTGTGCCCCAGAACCGCTTTCGCATTACTTCAGGGAACTTTACCTTTACATCCATGCCATTCCGGAAACGAAAAATGTCGTTCAAAATTTTCCGCTCCGGCCGGGATTCGAATCCGCAACCTCCGGGTCAGTAACCAATGCTCTTAACCACTGAGCCACGGAGGTCGGCTTTAAAATTTAAAACCACAATGATTTTTTAGTTTGTTTTATGTGGCAGCACCACCGAAAACATATCCCATCGGCCGCGCCAGGTATACTTACCTAATACACAGAGCACATCTTCTAGAATAAAATAATATGATATGTCAGGTATGTGTATTGTGTATACGTATACCTAACATACAGACAGCATGTAAATATAGCGTGTAATAATAATAATAAATAAAGCATGTAGAAACAATGTAACATACGTGTTTGTTCAAATAAAGAAAGTAGAGTAGCATATTTATGAATAACATACAAAACATGTTATGTTTCTTGTGTTATGAAGAAAGTGAGTGAGTTTTCCTCTCACTTGTTAGCAATAATAAGAGCAAGGTGTGAAGCAAATGTATTAATCAATAATAAGTAATATTTATATACTGATTATTATTTTTTATACAGGGTGTTACATAGAGATGTCAAGAAAGTGAGTGAGTTTTCCTCTCACTTGTTAGCAATAATAAGAGCAAGGTGTGAAGAAGCAAATGTATTAATCAATAATAAGTAATATTTATATACTGATTATTATTCTTTATACAGGGTGTTAAATATCGACAACGGCTTTCGATATAGCCGCAGAGTAGGGACCCCGGTCTTATACTCAGTTGGAAAGGGCTTTCTTCATAGTTATAATATTTCTGTTAATAACTTTCGTGATATCACAACTCCTCAAACTCGCTTTACTAAGTCTACGCTGAAACCGGGACTTGAACCACCGACCTCCAGGTTACAAGTCCGCCGCCTTATTGATCAAGCTACTGAGGTCGGTCTATCGATCAAGCTACTGAGGTCTGTCTGGCTTTCTTCATAGCTGGTTCAGATTAGGCAGAGATTAAGGGGTTCAACCCCCCCCCCCCCCCCCATCAGCAAAAATAGTAAGAGAAACTTATAAATTTTTGAACAATTGTAAACAACGATAAATATGGGAGGGTTAAAAGCTACCTTTCTATTCTCCAACATCCTTGGTACTCGAACCACCGTTCTTCTGGCTAAGAGTCTCCTACCGATCGAGATAGCGACCTGAACCACTCTGTATATAACCATAACGTGTGAATTTCTAATAATGTGGTTTTCATCAAAACCAGAGGAGAGTGAAATTGCAGCAAATATTTGGTCAGAACCTATGTACATAATACTTACCTATGTATGGTTATGTTCATATTTATGTACAATAAAATTATGTATTTAAGTATTTAAATAAATGTAATATCTTGCTGATATTTTAGTATACTAAAATACATAATATATTATGTATTTCAATAAAATTAGTCACCGTGGTCGAGCGAGCGGAGCTTGTAGGGCTGTACGCAGGGTGACTTGGGTTCGATCCCCGGCAGGTCAGGAGTTAAGTGGTGAGAACCTCGCTCACCACGAGGAGTTGAGGGAAATCATGGGTTCAAACCACTGAGCCGACCAAAAAAATAATTGTATTAAGAAGTTGGTTACAATTATTGTTTTTTAGAGACACCTGAATGATTAGTTTCTTACGGACACACTTTGTGGTCTATCTTGAGTACAAGCTAACAGAGCACAAGAGTCTAGAGTAGCTGTTGTTTTATGGCTTTATTGGCTATAAGCAAAAAAGGCTGTGAAACACTCATTAAGAAAAGCATGGCCAATTATTTATCACACATAATAATAACACTCTTTAGTGGAAGGTAACCACCAGGCGAGGTTAATGCTCAAAGCATTTTCTACCACCTAACCCTTAGAGTCTTATTATTATGTGGTCACAAACTCAAATAAATGAGAAAAAATTCGAGCACTGGGTGGGATTTGAACCAACGGATCCCTACGCTACCTGGATTACTAGAGTAGCGCGTTAACCACTTGACTGCCAGTGCACTACATATTGTGTATAATTATGGACGAGTATGTTGGTAACCGACCTCAATAACTTGATCGATAAGGCGGCGAACTTGTAACTGGGAGGTCGGTGGTTCAAGTCCCAGGTTCAGCGCGGATTTAGTAAAGCCAGTTTGAGTGATTGTGATCAAACACCTAGGCCGAAAGAGATATATTATCACGAAAGTGGTCAACACAAATATGATTTTTTTTTTTATATTAGTAGTTGTAGACACTTGTAGTTGAACATATTTATATTATACAGATTATATAGGGTAAGGTTGCTATATTTGGGGAGGTTTCCTAATTTGGGGAGGCGGTGTTTCTCCTCAAGGAGATGTTGCTGCCTGCGGTTAATGTCAGAATTATAAATGTAAACAACTTCCATGTGATTCCCGATCATAATCTAGTTTAAATTAATTGCTCGAGAGAAAATATTTACAAAAATGTGATTTGGGCTCTTTAAAACTTTTTTTTAAAAGTTAAAACTAGTGAAGTTTGGTCAACAAAAAGGTAAGAAAATTATATTTATTCTTTAATAATGCATATAAAAATAGTTTGTTCTTCATATCTCAGCTCTACAGTTTTCTTTTAATTCTGTGTAAAAATAGAAAATTATTTTTGTTCTTGCATATCACTTTGCCCAATTTGGGGATGACCTTAAAAACACTGTATTCTGAAGACTGTCGTGCAAGAAATGGTGAGCGCTGGATCATGTGTCTCATTTGTGAAAGGTGGGCAGTGGGCACACTCACTATGTGCAGGAAAAGATGAGAAATTCATTTGTGAACATTGCAGTAAAGGAATGTTGGCTAAAAGTATTAAAAAATCAATGAAAAAATCCTAAATTTTCAAAAAATTAGAACCTCCCCAAATTAGGATCACAAATTTTTGACTCCCATTTTTGAAGTGTTTTGTTTATGTTAATTTTTTAATTACTTTTTTCTTTTTTATTGTTCTGTAACTCTGAGGAATAATAAAAAACATTATTCTGTGTAATTTGGACTTTATTTAATTAAAAAAGACTTTACCGTTTTCATTTTATAGGCGTTCAAAAGTTACCTCCCCAAATATGGCAACCTTACCCTATATGCAAGTATGTATGTGCCATGTACCGTCTCAAAAATTCCGATAATCATCGGTTCTCGATGTATCGGTACATTCCCGACCAGAATTCTACGTATCACTCAATTCCCCACACAATAAGATTATTTCAGCAACTTCAGCTTTCTATACGAGCGACAAGTGTCTTAGTCGTGCTGTCTGCAGGCCAAACCAATGCCAGTTTTGTCTTTTAAATGTTTTATGGGCACAACTAACTCCAGTTTCGCTGAAAAAAGTTTTATGGTAACTACCAATTCTATGTAGTTTTAAGAAAAGAGTTTTTTGTTCAATTGCACACACTTTTTTTCATATAAGATATAAAATAAAATATTATGTTATGTTCACCATTATGTAGAAATGTTGAAAGGAGATTGGTAAAAAAAATAGATAGTAGGAAGGACAGTAGGAAATGATGGCCATTTATGACATGGCAAGAATGAGCAAAGGAAAAATCGAAAACATTAACGTCGCGCGAATGGCACATGAATACACCAGGTCTTTTTTTTTACTGATTTTAAGCAACGTCCAGCGAGGTTAGGCCTTGAATGGGTGACCATTAGAATTCGACTCGTCTACCCTTCATTCGCAGGAAACTCACAAACCTGCTACCCACATTAAGCTCCCCCAGCCTGGGTTTGACCGGAATGCCAGCATCATGAAGTCTTCACCTTGCTGGACGTTGCTTAACTTCGGTGATTCTACGAGAACCAGTGCTCATTTCTCTTTGCTCATCAACATTTCCTCTATTATATTCTTACTTGACCCCAGGCGCGGCCGGTGGGTAAATGTTGTGGGGGTGCTGTCACATAAACCGGACTAAAAAAGGATTTATAGAGTCGCCTTTCAGTACTTATCTAAAGAGTTCGATTTTGTTTACAGTACCAATCATACTAATTATGCATAATTTAGTATGTTTTTCATTGTGTACAATTAAGGACTTGAGAAAAACTTCTCTTTTTCTTTTCCGTCTGGGGGTGCTGCAGTTCCGTGCCTGCCTATTACACTCCCCACCTTTACACAACAATACCTGACCTAAAGTTATAACGTTGATTTTACGACTTGAGGTGTCCCGGAGTAGCTTTTGTTATTCATACAGAGCATTACAGACAATGGGTAAGCCAACGCATACGGTAATAAAAAATGAAATCATAGCAAAAGTAATCATAGAACTAGCTGATCTTAAAAGCTTCCACCAGTCTGCAGCGGAATGAGGACCCGGATGTCCATGGTTCGATTCCCAATCAGAACTTGGGGCCGCAATATAAAACAGGCCAAACTTAAGATCAAACTTAAAAGCCTTAAGAAACTCAAGATGAAACATCTTCTTGTAGTAGGTAAAAGTGAAATCCGAAATACAATGTAAAAATATTACATTTTCGACTTGTAAAAATAATATACAACTATATGGTACCTACAACCTACATACTACTATAGCTTCTGTTTAACTGTTTCTAGAGAGTTGAAAAGTGCAGCGTTTGAGAGTTAGCTCACGAAATCCGGTTGGTTGGTCTTTGCATTGTTGGGAAGATAGCGATCTAGTAGATGTGTGTCCGACACGAGATAGCAGCTCACATCAGTGGCGCAGCTAGATCCAAATTGGGGGCAGGGGGTCTCCCCTAAACACCTCCATATGCCCGCGATGATGTTCATCTGGCCCTGAACTGCCGGAAAAATACAAAAAAAAATGAACAATCAAACAAATGATTTATTTATTATTATATCTGGCAACACTGTAACAGATATCAACAATCGGTCTAACCTGTAAATGGTTCTTGTTGGAAAATACATTATGAATTATCACATTTTCTGGGAGTCTTGTCACCTAGTCTAATCATTGTGTTCTAAATTACATAGTTTTACTTATACAAGAAACTTACACTAAGGTCCACAAGCTGTAATCATATTAATAGATATAAACAACGAGACGTACCTAATCGGAACCGTTATACCACTCGTTGGCTATGGTTGGCTATTTACCACAGAGGTTGGCTTTAAAGGTAACATAGGATGTAGGTAAGGACTCCCAAATCACGAGAAGTATGTAGTGTGTGTACTGTGTAGTGATAAAATGTATAGTGATATATTATGTAATGAGTGTAGTGACTTCACAGTAACATCTGATCAGCACAGCACAGCTTTAGAATTACAGCTCCAGAATAATTAAACTGAAAAACAGTGGCGGCATTTTCTTTGAGTTGGGTGTAACTACTATTATTTCATGAAACAAAAAAACGGCTTTAAAATTGCATCTCAGATCCATGCTTTTTTACGATCCAACCTGGATGTAAGAAAACTGTAGAATCAAGCTCAGTAGCTTACTTGATAAGGTGCGGACTACCAAGTCCAAAAGCTAAGCTAATTTTAAGTAAAGTATCCGATCAACACAAACATGAAAAAAACCCTGTAGATTATAGAAAACTCTTTATAATAGAGAAAATCTCAGGTCCTGAGTCACCTATTTATGTGTAATACAGAACTGACTGTTCTAGAAACCTCTTTAGAAAAAAGTGTTTCACAGTCTTTTTATTTCGTAGCCATGAAACAGGAACTACTGTAGACGCTTGTGGTCTTTGTTGTAGCCTCCCCATCCCGTAGTATGCCTCCCCTCTAATAATCAAATTAAGAAAAAAAATTGTCGGCACGGGGGTTCGAACCCGGGACCTTCCGCATGGCAACCGAGTGCTTAACCACTGAGCTAATCGCGCGCTTGCTTATCGACTGAGCTAATCTTTATAATAGACTTTTTGTTCTGCCCTTTGGGTTCTATGTATCCAGATTTAACTGATGTACAATTGTACATACTAGGTATCGGTGGCGGAAATTTATTCTACAAAGTAGGACCCCCTTGACCAGTGCCCACTAATCGACCGGGAAAGCCTGGCATGAATTCACTGTCGACCACGCAGGCTTCCCAATGTGTCCTAATCTCCTCATACGTCGCCCCTGCTTAATAGTAACAAGTCTTCAAACCAGAATTTCAAACACGGATGGCATCAGGCAGAATGAGATGAAACATAATTATTTATTTTATAAAGAGCATTTTATTACTATTATTATTATTATTATTACCTACTACTTATGGTACAGTGTGTTCATAAAGTCCAGTAACAGCTGATTAACTTTAACTTTTTTTAGTTAAAGTACATTCCTGCTAAGTTTTTACTTTTTTTTTATAATTTTATAGGCGCAGGCTGCCATCGCCATAATAGAAAATATGCCAAATCCATGAGGCCGACAGTTTGAAATTGTAAGCGATAAACTATTTGTTATTAAGTATTCATACATATTAGAAATCCAAGGTAATGTTAAGTATGTGTACTATTTTATATAATTTAAAGAATCCTAGTTTTAAATAAAATATTATCTACATATACCTAACATAAAGCGATAAACTGTTAATCAGCACTGTTGCTAAACTGTGTGAACTTTTTTTTATTTTTTTTTATTAGTGTATTATATTTTTATTTTAAAAAAAGAACACAACATTCTCATCATCTAATTTACTCTTCAATGTATGAAAGAGCAGCTCCATCAAACTGTATGAACTTCAACACACTGGAACACACTGTATAAAGAACATTTCAAAAATACTAACAGTGTTAGTTATGATAGTGATTGTTGCATTAACTTTCCGTTTAGCAGGAATAACGGAGGTTTGAATTTCAATTAAACTTTTGTCAGAGCATAATCAGGAGATAATGAGCGCGTGCTATATACAGGGTGACTATTTAGTCCGAGTGGGCTTTCACAATGACCTGGGTTCGAACCTCAGCAAGGCAGGAATTTTTCTGCTCTACACTTGGATGTTTGCGGTCCATTCTACCTGGTGAGGAAAAAATAACCTTTCATGTGAGCAGCGAATGCGGACTATGCGGTCCATTCTACCTCGCAAGGAAAAAAACCTTTAATGTTTTCTGCTTTACACTTGGATGTATGCGGTCCCTTCTACCTCGTGAGGAAAAAAAAACCTTTAATGTGAGGAGAGAACGGAATTTTTCTGCTCGACACTTGGATGTTTGCGGTCCATTCTACCTCGTGAGGAAAAAAAACCTTCAATGTGAGGAGCGAACGGTGGGGGAATTTCTCTGTTCTATACTTGCACGTCTAGGTTGCCATAACTATAGATGTAGTTATTTGTATGGATAAAGATCAGTGGCCGTTATTAATACACTAGCGGGCTGTCGTCCGCATTTGCGGGCCGAGGCATGGCCGTGAAGGAAAAAATCCTTTTTCGCCAATGGCAGGTGTTGTAGTGGGAATTTCGAAAAATCCCGTCTTATTGCACATCTAAACTATAAGACAAAGCTACCTACCAATGACGTAGACTAATCAGAGCAGCAACTTTAAATTTTCATTACAGGGGTTGATACAATCAATTGCGTCACTTGAAACGACTCACCCTGTATAACCATATGACTGTTCAATAAATTCCATCAGATCTGTCAGTTTTCCTCATACAAACTATCTGATTCCTTCAGATTTATACGAACATCTTAATCCTATGATTTTAATTACCTGTGACACTCTGTATATCATAATTGCAGAAAGAAAACCCTCTAACATTAATGCTATGCACTGTACCTACTAATCTTCTATACATGCCCGTCATACAAACACATTTTACGCCGGTTACACAGTAATAATAAAATTAAAACATACATATAAACATAGGTAGTACATGTACAGGGCTTTTCGCTAGTACTTAAGCATCAACAGAACCATACCCTAACCCTTGGAAAAGAAATTTGATTTTTGTAGTTGTTGTAGCCAGCTTGGCTACAGCTGCAGGGGAGAATGATAATCTCCAGACAACTTTGATTTAACGTAATTTGCTGATTTTACTTGTATGGTCTCAAAAAAAAAAAAAAAAAAAAACAAAAACAAACAAACAAAAAGCAGGATTTACTAATACTCGTATTTTCCATTCATTCTTTTCCATTAATTGTACACCACTACTATTATTTCAGAAGTAAATAAATGTTATCATATTTGTGTTAATCACTTTCGTGATATCACAACTACTCAAACTATCTCTATATAATCTACGCTTGAACCGGGAATTGAACCACCAACCTCCAGGTTACAAGTCCGCGGCCTTATCGATCAAGCTACTGAGGTCGGTATGCATGATACCAGAAGTAGATTTATCATTTAAGCCTCTTCTGATGTTACTTGTACGATCAGTTAAGTATAATTAACATATTCATTTCATTTATAGTTATAAATCAGATCCTCTATTCAATGTATGGCGGTTATAAACTTATAAATCAAACACAACTTGTGGTAGCGTCAGAATTGACATCTGAATGCTAAAAAGTCTCCTTAAAATAATTATCATTGAATTCAATGAGGAGAGAGTACATGTTTGTATTACTATTGTAGATGATAGGTACCTAACATCCATTGGCGGTCATCCCGGTAGTGTGGAGATACATTGGTTCGAAACCCACTCAATGCATGAATTTTTAAGCTTATTTTTAAGGTGGAAGAGATTGCCATAAGGTGGAAGAGATTGCCATAGTCAATAACCCCGCCCTTTAGCCAGGACATCTGTATATATTCTATCCAAGTTGTTTATCTTTTTCTAGTTTATATTGTTGTCAATTTTGTGTTTTAATTTTTATCATTATTTGTTTGCACACATGTCATGTTAATAAAGAAAAAAGTTATAAAAAAAGACCGACCTCAGTAGCTTGATCGATAAGGCGGCGGACTTAGCGTAGATTTAGTAAAGCGAGTTTGAGTAGTTGTGATATCACGAAAGTGATTAACACAAATATGATAAATGTTAATAAAGAATTTAAAATAATAAGAACTTGACTATAGTAACGACATCAAATTATAGAAGTATGTGGATAGGAAAATGTTACTCCAAGAGGATATTTTTATCGCAATCTCCAAATCGAAAGAAGGTGTCAATCTTTTTTTAACGGAGTCTCCTTACTTCAGTAGACAACTGAAGAACCTGGTAGGCAAAGCTATTCTCAGGTCACATAGGTCAGCCAATGCCTGATCAGCTTGACCTATTCCTCTGAAGACTCAACGACGCGACGGCAGAATCGCAACGAACGCTGATGATAGATCCGGTAGGTTCACGCACCGTCCATCCACCCAACTTTTTTCTTTTCTTTACGAATAGGTAATTTGTTCAATCGATTCCAATAATTTGTTAGATAATTTCCAATAGTATAATTTCCAATAATTTATTCTTCGCTTCAACGGGTTCTAATGGAGCTCTTGCTTAGCGAAGGACGCGTCCGTAACTTCTCGATCTTGGATATGATTTTAATTTCGAAATCTACGTACAGAGAGACAGAGAGATGATGATAAATTGATAATTAGAGTTGATTATAGATGTTGCTGATGTTGCTTGCCGCCGTGGTGCATATCGGCAACACTGGTGATCAAATAAGAGCGAGCGACGAAGTTTAAGAGATATACCTAATATATTAATATCGCCTTATTTATACTGCCCGATTAGGACTAATGAGCCAGCCTCCGTGGCGTAACGGTTGTGACTACTGCCCGTAGTCCAGAGATCCTGAGTTCAATTCCCGGTTGGAGTAGACTTTTCGTAGAGAAACTTCTGTTCCCTCCGAACATGTGAGGCTGGCATTTCCGGCCCTACCCAGGCTGGGTGAGGTTAATGTGGGTAGCTGGTACGATTCCCAACGAATGGAGGGTAAAACCCCCGTCCTGACTATCTCAAATCAGGACGATAAAACCAAATAGAATCAATGGACATGAAAGGAGCCTAGACATTGGATCTGGGCGTCCATATAATCCTCTCACCACCGTGATTTAGGTATCAATACCTATGTCACGGACACGGAATTATTTTTTATTAGGACTAATAAGACCCATTATTCCAGCAGTAAGCCCAAGACGTATTATTATGTGGTCAAAATCCCAAATGAGAGGGTAACTTGTCATGGGTTTTGAACCCACGACCTCTGAATTACCACGACTATTTCTGGAATGGGCAGCAGATTGATTCAACAGTGGGGTTACTATACTTTCTAGAAAATTCCACATGGGCTGGGCCAACTTAATTCACCTTCGTTAAGGCGGCCTAATTCAGTTCCATTTTAGTTCACCTAATGCAATTCCATTAACTCCATGACGAAATTATCCCATCATAGTTCCATAGTTGGTCCGTCATATTTCCTAGTGAAATTATGCCATCATAATTTCATCTTACGCCGAAGATTTTCGAAAGTCAATCAAACTGAACTTTCCTTCGAGTTCTGGAGTGCATTGCGGGTTTGGTGATGTGGGATTGCGGTGTCTAAATTCCTAACATGGGCCTGGTGTGTAATGGGTTTTTCGGTGGATTATCGAGAGGCCGAAGAGATGCTTAAACCCTGTGGGCATCGGTCGTCCGGTGGTGCTGGTTCAGTAGTATCAGATGAGTGTTGCGGATCAGTTTATTATTTATTTATTTATTGAATTCTTCATTGATAAAGTCATCATAATATATTTCAATAATGATTGAGCTCTTTTCTACTTAAAATAATATTAATAATAATATGTTTATTGTGTTATTTTATAACAATTTTAGTGGGTAGCGCAGAATTATAGGACTTTTCCGTATCTTTAGTATACTCATTTTTCCTTACGAGGTATGAGTAGACCCCGAACACCCAAGTACAGAGCAGAAAAAATCCTGCTCCTCTGGGGATCGAACCCAGGTCACCGTGCGTGCAATGCCTAGCGCGCTATCTCACTCGGCCATGGTGACTACTTTTCTACTTATAATACAAATACTGTTACCACACAAAGAAACAGACAGCCAGCGTTGATGGCGCGTTGAATGCACCGGTTCTCGTAGGATCACCGAAGTTAAGCAACGTCCAGCGAAGTGAAGAATTCGTGATGCATTTTACTATGAATTGATGTGTAATGGGAGGTTTCGGTGCATTATCGACGAGAGGTCCGTTATGTTAGCCCTGCCATGTCGGAATTTCGTGTTCAAACGTTAGTAGTCCTAGAACACCCTGAGACATGGGAGGGCTAACTTAACGGACATATCGAGGAGCACTTATGTTCATTTAGCCATCGGGTCGGGCGTGTGGGTGGAAGGATTATGACGTCACTTTTATAGTGATGCCTATCACGGTTGACCACTAGTAGGAGGGCTCCGAATTGTAAAATGAAATTTGTCGGTCATTTAAAATGAAACTGATTCGAAATACTTTCATCTACAATCTTAACGGTTGTAAGTTTGAAACCGACTTCAATATTAAACTTTATTAGACTATTATCTACATCATATTATAGGAATTTATTACAATTAACTTCACTCGAGTGAGTTTTAAGACTGGTGCGTACTGCGTGGTGCGTATCATCAGGGTATGCATGTTTCCAATCCATCATTCAGAATAGCCATATCAGACTTTATAAAAATGAAATTAGATGCGTATTTGGGATATCACAAAAGTGATTAAGATAATTATGATAACTTTTTTCAAAGCCCAATTAAGACCTTTCTATTGTTACCTACATTCCAACATCTGCACTACATTGTATGTACTTGTCTTGTCATGACGAGTACGTGTCCCGTGGCGAAGTAAAGGGAAAAAGCTAGTCATCAATAATAGACATTCTCGTTAATTGTTCAAAACTGTTAGATCACCCACTTTATTCCAGAATAGCCGACCTCGGTTCTGACTGACTGACATTTGACATCTACTGTTACTCGGGACTTCCGATATCTCCTTGATGTAAACCAACACTCGTATTGGTGAAGTAATTAACGAAAAGTTAACCGCTGCGGACGCACTGAGCCGTGGGTTTTGTGATCATAACAATAGGCACCCATTAAGATGAATCTGGATAGCGCGGTAGTACTCTAATATCAAACAGAACCTGTAGAGAAGTGTAGACTCTGTCGAATGCTTTTCCAATGTCTGTTAATAGCAATTAAAACGGGTTTGAAACTCTATCGAACCTCTTCTGGAACCAATATTGCAAGTTGACCAATTCTGCCAGGTACCGGCGAAACAAGGTTAAATAACGTCGAGAATGGAGAACATATGGAAAGGTGCTTATCTTGAGTTTGAATCGATCGTTCTTTAGAGATTTTCGTTCTGAAATTCAGTCCTTCTCAGATTGATAGAAGTTGAATGACAAATATTAGGATCTGTCAATAGTATTCCTAACTTCAATCGAACTTTTAGACGCCTTTTTTTTTACTAATCTCGGTCAATTTTCAAGACTAGCATAATTTTATCATTTGTATTAATAAATTGTTCTGTACGGTCTTCCTGCACCGTTGCTAATGCATGCTATGTGTGTCGCAGATTATGTGCAATTCTGCCTTGTGGAAGTGGTATATCTGATGTGTACGAAGGTCTGCACCGTCGCTAATGTAATGTATGTCGCATATCATGTTGCCCCGTATTCGAGTTTAATTAAGATCGCGCGGAGTCTAATGAACATATCGTGATGATGTCCTGATGACAGATTTCAATCAAACCCATCCCGCACCACAAGAGAATGGAAATTACTTCTGGATGACGCTCAGGAACTTATGATGATGGAATTTCTCCTCAATCATGCTTCTCGACTACCCATTACCATTGTGTTACCGCGAGGATGCTGAGCCTACTGCATACAGGGTGTGCATTAATCTCCTTCTTTCAGTCTAATTATTTTCTCAAGCTTACTTAGCAATCTTACCTTACCAATTGGCACTATAGCCTGGTGTGGGTTTTGCCCTCCTCAACAATTTTGATCAATCTTTATTTACAATTTTTAATATACAGGTACAGTGAAAAGGTATGATTAATGAAAGGTAAACAAAGTTTGATCAAGGGTGGTGATAATACCTTTGGCATTCTCTTCCAATTTCACCCAAACCAGTCACTTTCATCACTCCAACACCGGATCTAAGGTTCAAACCCGAGAACTTCCGCATGGAATGCGAATATGTTACCACTGAGCTAATCGTGCATATACTTGATTGAATTACTTGACTACCCTTCAACCTCTACTGCAATCAATCAACTACCTAGGTACACTACTCAGCATTCATGATCAAGAGGTCTAGAGTCTCTTCCAGAAAGCACTTTCACTCTCTAAATTCCCAAATCTCCATTTCAACAGTCAAATTTCGTTCAAATAAACCAATCGGAGTATGTTGTTTGGCAGTTGAAAGCGGGCTTTGGGAATTATAAGAATGAGAGGTGAGAAAGCTGTACGAAATGAGGCCTAGGTCTTGCGTATGAATCCACTAGCAGTTAACCCGTGCTTCGCCACGTTATCTAAAAGTGCACTTTTAGGGCTCTATCTATGGAACGGTTTGGACTTTTGCAAAATCCTCTCTTATTGCACGTATTCAGTATGCAAGGAATGTTGTGTCAAAATTTCAGCTCGCTAGGTATTACGATTTGGGCTGTAGAGAGATGATCAGTCAGTCAGTCAGTCAGTGACATTGACATTTATATATTAAGATGTTTAGGCAAATTACCCATGATATCTGAATTACCAGAATTGCGTCTTGACAACTCGGCCACTAATGCTGACTTCTTGAAAAAGCATGTTGAAATAACTAACTTGTTATTATAATGTGATCTCTATATATAAAACAGAAAAAAGGACTACCTACCTATGTTTGTTTGTCCGGAGTTGTTTAGCCAAAACGGTAAGAGATAGCGAAAAATGTCTCAGAATTGACCCCCCCAAAACCATTATCGCTTTGTCCAGAAAAATTATAAAAAGTTAGTAGTCCATGCCTTAGTAAATTTGAAATTTAGTCCCGTTGCAAAGCACGGGCAAACGGCTAGTTTAAATACAAAGGAAATACAGCAAAATAATACAGGATATATGAGAACTGAATATAAGAAAAACTTGAATATAACAGAACAATTTCCACGTCAAATTCACTTTTCCAAAAGGGAAAATAACCTCTTTATAAGAGAAACCTGGAAATAAAGAGAAATAATTTCGGATCCTTTGAGTTCTCTTATATCCAGGTTCGACTATAATATTTTGTGTAGGTATTGAAAGTAAAAGTGGTTTATGAAAGTCGAAAGACTCACCCTGTATGTGTGGCAATGTGGAGATGAAATTGAACCACATATTAAAAAGTTGCTCGCATTACATGAGGCGGACACCTGTCTGAGAGAGGTGTGAAGTTAGCCATGTGTGCGATGTACTACGAGGTAAAGATAGCCAAGTATAAAATTCCTGCCTCATTGTGGAATGTGTATAGACTCAATAGTTAGTACGAATCCATGTCTAACGGTCAAACTTTCTTTCTTCCTAAATCGTCTTGGATTGACTTTGGTTTGACGCACGAACAGCTCAGTGGTTAAGCACTCGTTTGCCATGCGGAAGGTCCCGGGTTCGAACAAGGGCGCCGACAAAAACTTATATTATAAATTTGGTTACACATGTTAGTAAGGGATACCTTCCGGTGCGCTCGTGTTGACCCATCACCCAAATGGGAAGTATTGTGTCACTTCTCGCCCATTAGAGGGGAGGCATACCGCATTAGAGGCATACCGCATACCACGGAATGGGCAGACTACAACACAGACCACAAGCGTCTACAGTAGCTCCTGTTTCATAGCTAGGAAATAAACAAGACTGTGAAACACTCATTTTTTTTTTTTTTTAACTTTCAGCACAGATTCAAATTCGATTCTCTGAGACATTTCCCTTAAAGTAATGCTCATGCTCAAGGGTCGCATTATAAAACAGTATTCAATTCAAGAAATTTTAAGATTGACCCTCCCTCAAGTCCGCGTTTCAACCAATCACAGGGCGCTATAGCCTGACCTGAAGTTTTGTTTTATAATATTAGTGAATTTTATTTTGTCCTAACTTCTTAATTTCTCAAATAGGCCCCCCAAGTCCCAAGAGTTGATCACGCTCGAGTAACAATGAACTTCATTATTGCATTTTTTACGACTAGGTATGTATTATAATTATTATTACAGAGAAGTAAACACCATCGTCATAGTTGTAAAATAGATCCAAAGATCTCTCGCTCAAACATTTAATTGGATGAATTCGACTTTCATTGTGTTCATTCAAGTATGACAAAAAGCCAATACGAGTCAACCATAGACCTCCTTCACCTTATGTAGACCTTGTGAGGATCGGCACGAACGACCATTCAATATTTGGTTAAAGTGCCTAACAGAAAAAAAAAGAATCAACAGTTGATTAGAATTTCAGGGCTAGATTCTAATGATTATTATTTCCATTTTTTTTTTTTTTTCTTCTTCTGTTAAGCGCTTTAACCTTGTCGACAGACAGGTCGTTCACGCTGATTCCCCAATTTTAGATCATATTGTAGAGTTTAAGAGCTTTCTGGTATTGGAGCATAGAATCGACGCCCTCGGTACTGTCTGCCAGTGCCGAGAGAGGCGCGGATGTTGGTGTGTAAGACACAGGATAGTATGTGGAGTACCGTTTGGCCACATTGGCAGGAGGGTGGAGGAGATCTAAAGAAGAATATTATCGAGATTTATTTTGGATTTGTAATCCTACTTTATATTTTGACACTAAGAAGATCATGAAGAATGGTTTAATCAATCAATAGAGGAAATAGATTAGTCATTAGATTTATAAGGGCCAAATTATACAATAATATTCTACTAAAATCTATGCTAAAATAGGTAATAATAAAAAATATTTCTGATTTCTAATATTAGAAATTTCTGGGAAGTAATATATGATAATAAGTCCTAATAATGAAATCATAGCGCTTTATCTCATTTCATGTTCAACTCATTGGTTAGTTACCAATCACAATCACTCACCTAAGTCACCGGTAACATCGGTTAACTAGTTAACTTCCACCAGAAGATTCAGTGATAGATAGCAAGATGTTTCTTCTCCAAGACATGCATGATCGAACCCTCTCTCTGGCTTAGAATATTATCTCCTTCAAACATGACTTCACATGATCAACTTTCAATAAGTACTGTATTCAACTATTCATTCCTTCAACTTCAATTATTTCGAGATTAATCCTTTTGTAACAACAAGAAGAAAAATGTATTAAATAAATAACGCAGATCGGTAAGATATTATTGAGATATATTTTTGGAAAAAATTAAAAAGAAACGAACACTCCGATATTGATACGATTGGGTATTTAACGACCTCAGTAGCTTAATCGCTAAGTCGGCGGGCTTATAAGCTAGGGGTCGGTGTTTCAAGTCCCAATTTCAGCGTAGATTTAGTAATGCGCGTTTGAGTAGTTGTGTTATGACGAAAGTGATTAACACAAATATGATAAGATTTTAACTATTTTCCTTTTGGGTA
Source organism: Bactericera cockerelli (assembly GCA_024516035.1). NCBI lineage: Eukaryota > Metazoa > Arthropoda > Insecta > Hemiptera > Triozidae > Bactericera > Bactericera cockerelli. The sequence continues at coordinate 11,013,827 of CM044962.1, read as the reverse complement.
TTTTTTCTCACAAATTTAGATCGACACTTTGTGCTGAAGCGAATAATATCTCTTGGTAAGCTCTTCTTACAATTTGACTTGGCGGGACGGAGCACTACCGCGCTCCTTAATAAATGGATGGTGGATGTGCTGTGTGCACTTCTTCTGAACATTTCTTTTTATCATTATAATATTGAATATCACACTCTAAATTTTGACACTTGGTCGATAAGGCAGCGACCTTGTAACTTGGAGGTCGGTAGTTCGAGTCCCACCAGGTAGGTACGGTTAAAACTTAACTTTGTGGAGTTTGAGTAATTGCATCACAAATAATAATAATAATAATCAATAGTCAATTAAGTTTTTTTTTATCAGAAGGAATGTACTTAAAACAATATAATTATTGCTATCGGTAGCCACTGGTCTGAAAGGTAAGTGGAAGTAGGAGTTCAACTTAAAAAGCTCTTAACAAAAGTTTCTCTCTCTCTCTTCTCTTTTTCTCTTTCTTTCTAATCTTTCTTTCTTACTGCGCTCCAGTTTTGTGTAAACAACTGAGATTTCAAATGTGGATTATAAAATTGAAACCAGGGCCTGTCATGTCGCTAATATTTTTTTTGGCATTGGTTATTCTCCTTCTCATGGGAATTTGCCATACAGCCAATGTGGTTTGTCGCTACTAAGGCAAGACATGCCAGTGAGTTAAAAAAAAGCTAACAAATAATTAAGAATGTAGGTAACTGTTATCTTTTGTCAGAAAAAAAGGTAACGAAATAACGAGCTGTTAAGAATATAGGTAGGCACCTAGCTTTAACTGGCAGAAAAAATGTAACAAATTTAAGAGAGAGATAAAACAATTAATACAGTTTCTCGACGGATTACTGAACAGAAGCAACATCGGAGATGGCAAGGAAACGGATGGATGGTTTGAATCCCTTATTCTTCCAAATAAAGAAAAAGTTAGGGGCAAGGACTCTGAGTGTTACTGTCCTCTCTTTAAATAAAAGATTATTAAAGAGAGTCACAGGGAAAATCAATGTATAATTGTCCTATCTAAAGGGCGGGGATATTGCCTGTGGCAATCTCTTCCTCCCAACCATCGAATGTAAATAAAATTAGAGTGTTGGAAAATAATAATAATATTGCCTTATTTATACTGCCTGATTAAGACTATTAAAGTCCCATTATTCCAAGAGTAAGCCCAAGACATATTATTATGTGGTAAAAATCCCAAATGGGAGGATAACATGTCATGTCCCGGCTGGGTTTCGAACCCACGACCTCTGGAACCTCTGGATTCACAGAGTGACGCCTTTAACACAGTTCGTATTAGGAAAAACATATAAAAAAATGTCCCAGTCGAGGTTTGAACAGCGGCCTGCGGAACAAAAGTCCATCTTCCGCATATTGACCAGGAAGGTCCTTAGTACAGTCAGGCCTGTGCACAGATAGCATCGTGACTTACTTGTGCCAGGCTGTGTTCTACCATGTGCTATCTCATTAGACATCTATCATGGGGAAATATGTAGGTACACATTATAGTTTACTTGTGTATGTGTAAACTTGTACAGGGCTTTTGTAAATACCTTCCAACTTTTACGTTTTAATTGTTATATTTCAAAGAAATAAAATAATAATAATAATAATATAATAAAAATGACCCAATACTTTCTGAGAGCGGGTCAACAATATTTATTATTATATTTTAATTTGAATTTAACGTAGCTTTCAACACTACATTTTCATATGTAGTGTTGGGTAGAAGTGATTTTAAACTAAATAGTCTGAGAAATCTCCGCTTCAAGTTCTTTCAAGGACTTTTGAAACACTCTGTATGTTCCTATCTTTGAAAATGGTAAATAGGCAACTCGAATGTTTGCTCAAAGCTTTCATGCCGCCGGCCGCGCCGCGAGATTTTGAAGATAGAACAGGAGGTGTGTAGAGGCGTGTCTTAACTACATCTCTGGGGGGTGTGGCTTAACCATATCTCTGGGGGGTGTAGCTAAACCACACCTCAGGGGGTGTGTCTTAACCACATCTCTGGGGGTGTAGCTAAACCACATTTCTGGGGGTTTAGCTAAACCACATCTCTGGGGGGTGTGGCTAAACCACACCTCTGGGGGGGTGTGGCTTAACCACATCTCTGGGTAGTGTGACTGAACCACATCTCTGGGGGTGTAGCTTAACCACAACTCTGGGGGTGTGACTTAACCACAACTCTGGGGGTGTGACTTAACCACATCTCTGGAGTGTGTGGCTAAACCACAACTCTGGGGGGTGTAGCTAAACCACACCTCGGGGGGTGTGTCTTAACGACATCTCTGGGGGTGTGGCTTAACGACATCTCTGGGGGTGTAGCTTAACCACAACTCTGGGGGGTGTGACTAAACCACACCTCTGGGGGGGTGTGGCTTAACCACATCTCTGGGGGGTGTGACTGAACCACATCTCTGGGGGTGTAGCTTAACCACAACTCTGGGGGTGTGACTTAACCACAACTCTGGGGGTGTGGTTTAACCACATCTCTAGGGGTGTGTCTTAACCACATCTCTGGGGGGGTGGCTTAACCACATCTCTGGGGGGTGTGGCTAAACCACAACTCTGGGGGGTGTGTTTTAAACACATCTCTGGGGGCGTGGCTTAACCACATCTCTGGGGGCGTGGCTTAACCACATCTCTGGGGGTGTGGCTTAACCACAACTCTGGGGGGTGTGGCTAAACCACAACTCTGGGGGATGTGGCTTAACTTCACCTCTGGCTAAACCACAACTCTGGGGGATGTGGCTTAACCACACCTCTGGGGGTGTGGCTAAACCACAAACTCTGAAGGTGTGGCTTAACCACACCTGGGTGGTGTGACTTTACCACACTTGGGGGATGTGTCTTAACCATACCTCTGGATGTGTGGCTTAACTTCTCTTGTGGGGGTGAGTCCTGCAAGGGTGAACAGAAGCACTGATTAAGCCTTGAAGACGGAGAATTCTCAGATAAGTGGACCCCAAACCTTCCAATGTAAAGAGTAGAAAATTTTGTATCCAGTCTAATAATAATAATAATACTCTTTAGTGGAAGGTAACCACCAGGCGAGGTTAATGCTCAAAACATTTTCTACCACCTAACCCTCAGAGTCTTATTATTATGTGGTCACAAACTCAAATTAATGAGGAAAATTCGTGCACTGGGTTTGATTCGAACCAACGAATCCCTACGCTACCTGGATTACCAGACTAGCGCGTTAACCCCTCGACTATACCAGTGACTATGGCTTCAACACCGTGGTCACCGTGCGTACAAGCCACATCAAAGAGGTTTGTGTTGGATAAAGGCCGCCACTGCCCGGTCGTGACATGGTCGACATATCTGGAATGCTTGATCTCGATGCACCCGCGGTTCACAATACCTGTGATCTCGCCAGGTGATTTATCGGCTTACAATACCGAATACTGGTAAGCTTTCAGAGGAATACCTGGTGGTTACCTGTGGAATGGTAGCAACAGGTAACCTTTAACTGAGAAATGAAAGTGCACATATTTAGACATATCTAGGTGAAATATTGATTAATCTGATCTGGTGATTTACCGGCTTGCAATACCGATAAGCTCACCTAGGAATACCCTGTGGTACGCTTAAGTGTGAAATGGTAACCTGTAAAATGGAAGCAACAGGTAACCTTCTGATACATGAAAGTTCAAAAAAATATTTACAGAGAAATGGTAGCTTGCTTGCAATAGGTAATCTTTTATCAATGCGAAATGCAAGTGCAAAAAAGATTTATACGAGTATGTGGGTGCAGTAATAATAATAATAACACTCTTTAGTGGAATGTAATCAACAGGCGAGGTTAATGCTCAAAGCGTTTTCTACCACCTAAGCTCCTCAAAATCATTGGATTTGATATGTCACAACCTCCATCTAGTATGAATAGTAAAAAGTTAGTCTTGGGACCCTCCCAAAATACCGGTATATTGGGGTCGGGTTCCAAAAAGTTCAAGATAACAAAAAAATGATAAAAACGGCCAAACGCCACCAAATCGCGGTCGAAAGGCCGCTAGTGGCTGCACCGATTTTTCTCAAAAGTTTCGTGCTGCGTCCTCTATTGTATATTTTTGACCTCTGTACCGAATTTCAGCTAATGCCGTTCTTGATATATCAAACACCTCGGCCGAGGTGTGAAGAACGCCTATACAAAGAAAGAGACAGCCCGGCAGAGTGTAAGGTTACGGAAAACATAGTTCCCATGCATTTCATGTACTTTCAGCCAGCAAAAAGTGCAACATGAATTTCAAAAATTGCAATTTTTATTGCAGAAATGGACTCTACGTTGAAAAATAAATTGATTTGACTTTTTGTTTGGCTTCCCAGGCCAACGGGAACCCTATTTTCGAGACCCCCCAACAATCGTGAAAGACATGAAAAGATTCATAATTTTTTTTTTTTCCGTTTTTTTTTTCATACGGATCCTTTGAGACCCGACTTCGTGTCTTTAACTTGGCACTGAAGATTAAGTGAGGTGTCTAAAGTGATCAAGATATAATGGAGATGAGCCCGGACCAAAAAAAAATTCTAAATTATAAGCGGGCGGCCCATTTGGGCGGCCTCGGGTTTTGGGAGCCCAAATCGGGAATTGAAGGATAATACTAATCTAAAGTGGTATCAAATGAAAGATCTTGATGAGCAGATACCAAATTTATTGATTTTATTCCTTCATCCGGTCCACTTGGTGGCACCTGGTGGCCTTTTCATTTTCTTTGGCGGGTAGGTACCTTCGAATCCTTAGCTTATTGGTCAGATCTTGGCCAGTATGTATTTTTCGAGATGACCTCGCTCTCTCACTGCAAAATTTTAATGTTTAAGTTTCCAAGTATTAATTTAGTTTTTTTTAACTTTTTTTTAAATTGTGTTAATTGTATTTCATAAAATAAATCAACCACTAGTCAATTAGAAATATCTCTTCCAAAGATTTCCCACTAGGCAGTGTACCCAAAATCGATGTTGCATTCCCTCGTTGAATAGCGAGGGAAATCCGTTGCTTCAGGTACACTTTGGCCCTGGAGCTGCCCGTTATCATTGTCAGTTTGTTACCAACGTACTCAACAATCTTTTTGGCCTCAATGCACCATGGTCCTAGAGTTTCGAAAGCTAAGGGTATGAACAAATAGTTTTGATCCACGATGCATTGGTACTTCTTGGTTTTTCTTTCACTGGCTTCCTCTGCTGCGGCTCCACAAGTTTCTTTGGTTCTCGACAAGTATGAGGCCGCCAGGGTGTCTACACAAGTGCAGTCCCAGACCATAACTTTTCCTTTGTTCCACGGCACAAGAGTCATGCCATCGGGTCGTTTCCCATCACTTCGAGATAGTCCAACTGGTTCAAGAGTGGAGGGAATATTGATTGATGTTAAAGCTCGATGTATTATATCATTCAATTCTGAGTGACGAGGAAAACGACCTTTACTCTTTTGGCAGCTTAGTCCATGATGACCATTGTCCTGAACAGTAGTTCCACATTCACATTGATGTTTCTTCATTATGGAACAACCCAAACGGAGAGCAATACAAGTTCTGAAGGACAAGTTATCCATTTGTGTCCCAATGTTTTTCGAAGGATATGCATGGAGCCAGGCACCAGATTCACTGGCTTTCAATGCCAAAAAACGTGCATTTTCTGAATCACTTATAAAATTCAACTTTTCTTCAATGATCATATTAGTGCTGATTTCATCCCAACTTTTTTGAAATTGCATGTCTTTGGGCAATTGATTTCTGAATTTACTTTTCCAGACATCCATAAATTCATTCAAAGATTGAACATGAACTTGATTATCCATAAAAGAGAGTATCTGAGACATCAAGTCCTGCACACCATGAAGAGAGCTGAGGAAAGCTGGAAGAGCGAGGTCACTGATCTTGCGTAATCCAATTCCGCCTTTCTTTATAGGAAGTGTCGCCATAGTCCATTGATCTTCGTTTAAACGTGTATTTAAAATAGATTCTAATGAGTCATATAAAAGTTTATCGATAGACTCTATTATATCTTTGAATTTCCATAGAGGACTCGTTCTCATTAGATAGGTCATTTTTGGAATAAGTAGACAGTTCTTCAAAAGCACATAGCTGACATGCGCGTTAATTTCTTCTAGACGAGATATGAGAAGTTTTAATTTGTCAATTTTTGGTGTCATAAAACTTGAAAATCCAGCATCAAGAACCGGAGAACCCAGCAAGCTGAGTTCCGCATCATTTATGACGCGGATACCAGGTGAAATAGTATTGAAGTTGTGGACTGTAGTACTATCAATTGACTTTGAACAAGAATACAACTCACACTTGTCTGGATTTATTTCGAGTCCTATTTTTCTTGCCATTTCAACGATTTTTGTGAAGTTTTCCAAAACTTTATCTGGAGTGTCAGCAATGACCGCATCATCAAGGTACCAACTGTTCAGCTCTGATGTGATGGATGTAACAATTGGATGAACTGTGAGGCTGAACAGAAGAGGGCCACAGGGATCACCTTGATGGCAACCTGTTTGAGATAAAACAATATCTTTACCGAAAAATAAAAAAGATGGATTTCGGTAGCATTGATCTAGGAATGGATAAAGAGGCGGCACTTTCTTTTTCACTTCTTGAAGCATGATATCACGAGATATACTGTTAAATGCATTGGGAAAAGTCAATTTTCAACAATAGTTTGTTTCTGTTCTCCAATTGAGTCACATATGTCCTTATAGCATGTACAGCAACTTCACATCCTTTCTTCACGGCCACACCCAACTGAGAAGGTGAAAGATAATTAATTAAATCATTCTGTACGCACCGCGCGGCAACTTTAGCAGCAAGTCTTCTAAAAACGCTTCCCACTGCTATTGGTCGCAAACCACCATCCTTCTTATTCAAAGCACAGAGTGAAGCCCCAAAAAGAATAGGTGTTATTTGCAAATTCACACGACCAGATAACATAAAATTGCATAGATCCGTCAAAGCAGATAGGGCTTTCTTGCCATTTTCTCCACATGAAAACGAAGTAATATCTTTCAAGAACTGGGGTCGAAAACCGTCCATGCCACCAGAAGAACCATTTGGAAAAGATGAAATTCCGGATTGCACAAGCTTTTCTGAGACAACCAATGAAACATCATTTTCATTAGGGGAATCTGGATATTTCAATTCAGTTTGAGGAACGGGGTGTTTGCTTTGCAATAATTGTAGGTTTGTGTCGTTGTACGGGGCAAGAGAATCATCCGAACTAAGAACGCGAACAGCTCCTTTTATATCAAAATCTTCAACTTTGGCTTCAATTCTTTTTGATAAAGATAAAGGTGTGGACTTCTTCGATTTTGATTTTGTCGGAGGGTTAAATGTAAAACTTGCAATATTTTCTTTGATTTTATTTGTTAAAGATTTTTTTTTGTCTCCGTCAGTGTGGAAAACGATGTATGAAAACAACAAAAGTTGTGACCAATCTTGTATAGTATTTGTTTGAACACATTTTTTAATAACATTGGAAAATTTGTCTGCTACTATACGACGTGCTCCTTTAGGAACTCTTCGTAAGACTTGTATTCGGGACTTAGCTGTGATTAAATTTTGTTTGAGCTCTTCGATTTCGTCAATTTCAGCAACATCTGCAACCAAGTGCTTTTTTCTCAAATGAACTTGCAATGTTCTCTCGCTTACAAAAGTGCGATTTGGGGAATGAGGACATGGGATACGGCTTAAAACATCTTCTGAAGAAAAGGTGGAAGAAGTATTATCATTCATCATTTAAAGAAGAATGTCATGGTCTAAAATTTTAAAAGGCTGATGATTTCAAGGAAAAATAAAACCATCAGGAATTCCAATGTAAATTCTTAATTTAATTTGGAAACTTTCAGTTCTAGAGTTATTTCTGAATTTCGGGAGCAGACCGGTTTAGTTGTTGCTTCGGTGAAAGTTAGTTAGTTCATTTTCCGTCCATTTCTTTAGAAGATAACTTTGTCTATTGGTAGCATGCTCGACCTGCCACCCAGTCAGCATGGGTTCGAATCCTGGCGGGGACGAAATTTTTTAGCTCTATATTTTCAATTTGGGCCTAACGTTGTTTTGTTTTTCCGATCTTTATATTTGATCTTCATGACGACCCCATTACCCTCGCGAGGAAAATTTTAGTAGTTGCAGAATTGGCCAATGACCTGTGGCGGCATTACGAGATTGATTTTGGACAATCATGGTTGGATGGAGTTAAAATATGATGAATTAGCTCTCATAATGTCGATGCTACTTACAAAAAGTTGTGATAAAGTAGTGACTAGGCTTGCACGCACGATGACTTGGGTTCGATCCCCTTCAGGGATGTTTTTTTTTTCTCTGTCAATTATGTCCGGGGTACACTCATACCTCGTGAGGTATTGATAAGCGACGTCACCACCGAGTTCTCTCCCGCTCATGGTTTTATCAACACCAAATTGTCTCCCGTCGCGTAGCTTGAATTTTACCTGATTTTATACCTACATAGTTTAGGCCTAGCTTAAAAATTATAATCGAAACACCTAGGAATCATTGATATAGACCTGAGGCATGGTCTTCTATGTATTTTTCCTAACCCTATGATAAACCCAAGGCATGGACTTCTATATATTTACCTAACCCTACTATAAAGCCGAGGCATTGCCTTTTATGTATTATCCCTAACCCTACTATATTCCTGAGGCATGGCCTTCTATGTATTTTACCTAACTCTACCATACACTGAGGGCATTGCCTTTCATTAGTTAGGGATTTTACAGATTTCCTTATAAAAGGCCGATTCTTATATAAAAATGATAATTGTCTGTCCCGGTAGCTCAGTGGTAAAGGCGGCACTGTGTGAATCTAGAGATTCCAGAGGTCACGGGTTCGAAACCCAGCCGGGACAAGACAAGTTATCCTCCTATTTGGGATTTTTACCACATAATAATACGTCTTGAGCTTACTGTTGGAATAATGGGACTTAATAGTCCTAATCGGACAGTATAAATAAGGCGATATTATAATTTTATAGTTTTCATTTTCTTAAATACCTAATGTAAAAAAGCATGGTCTTATTTCCGGGAGAGATACTCGTGGTGACCCCTGCAACAAGCCGGAGAGAAATCGGGTAAGAAAAAGTCAACGGGAGAGAACTCATTACCTCACCTTGATAAGGTGATTACAAATTAATTTCTTTGGCATTTGTAAATCCAGGTGTTTTAGTGTCCCTCATAGGACGCTCGGAGGTCTATTTAGCATTGAAAGATAAACCTAATCATGTGGAGTATAAAATCAAAAGGTCTTGCATTGCAAATTTATTTACTCACTTTGGGGACTCAGGGGGCCAAATCTGTGATCCAAATACATATTGACCTTAGAAAAATTAAATACCTACTGCTAAAACTCTATCTTAAAAAAAAGACAACTTGGTACATCTACATTTTCCCAGCTTATTTACTTTTGTTATTCATAATGTTTCAGAAGTGTATGAACCTATATTTTCGTATAAAAAGAACTGATATCCCCCCAAAAACAACACTTCGTGGTTAAAAAAAGAAGAACGCCTCACTCAAAAGAATGATTATAATTAGCTAAAAATAAATGATATCAAATTGAGAACACCTTACCCCTTCTCTTTCTATATCTCTGCACTCCTCTCTGAATTTATTCCTCTTATGTTTATCTTTCTTTATCCTTTCTAGGGGTCATCCCAAACTTGATTTCTCTTGAAATTTACTTGTTGCACGGCAATAAAAAATGGCGGTCGCGGTGTAATTTTCTCGATTCAAATCAAATAAGTTCAGAAAAATCATACTCCGACCGCCATTTTTTATTGCCGTGCAACAAGTAAATTTCAAGAGAAATCAAGTTTGGGATGACCCCTAGAAAGGATAAAGAAAGATAAACATAAGAGGAATAAATTCAGAGAGGAGTGCAGAGTTTTAGAAAGAGAAGGGGTAAGGTGTTCTCAATTTGATATCATTTATTTTTAGCTAATTATAATCATTCTTTTGAGTGAGGCGTTCTTCTTTTTTTAACCACGAAGTGGTGTTTTTGGGGGTTTTGTTTACAGACAGACAGACCGATAGACAGACACACGGACCAATGGCTGAAACTTTGGCTTTAGGGTCTGGGGACCCTATTAAACGTATTTTGGCACTGAAAACTGACAATCGAAAATTTTGGGTGATTCCATTACTTTCCTTATTATAGGATAAGGAAAGTAAATTAATAAATATAACAGTATGAATATTTAAAAAATATCATACCTACTTATAAGTCACGTTTTCTTTGTTTCAGGTGTTGGTTGAATGAGATCAAGACACAATCGGTTCTTTGATATTAACAACTTTTACATGAGTTGAAACTAACGGACGAACGAACCATATCAGAAAATTCACGAAATTGAAATCATGAAACTAACACGAAACAAATTCCACATCAAGCGTCTGTTTCACGTTGCGAGGAGTGAAAGAAACAATCTGGTAAAAATCCATTTGTGACACACTAATACTGAAAAAAAAACCAATTATACTAAATAGCTAATTACAAACAAAAACTAATTATTCTAAAAAGGTAATTAACTAATTACAAATAATAAGAAGACCACAGAAAGACTTTCAGATTTTCAAGACAAAACAGTACAAGCAGTGAGAGACACACGTGATACATTTAATCCAGACCACAAGATAGCTACAGAAACTTTCCCCACGACAATAACAGAAAGGTCACACGACACGACCAGAACTATTGACTGAAGAAACAACTTCAAAAACATAAAACCCAATGATGCAATTCACTTTTACGCCATAAAGCAATTGGTAAAACTTTTAACTAGACTTATACTTCACAATCTCTTAAACGTAACATTGGGCAGGCAAAACAGTAGGGTTGGACAACACTTGTGACAAACTTAACGAAGTCCGTATAACCCCATTTAGAACAATGGGAATGAAACACACATCCATTGCAAACCACATACTCCTAGGAGTCACACTACTATCACTAAATACAATAGTACAAATAGTTGACTCGACTGCCGAGCAGTCAAACATTTATCACAAATATTTACATGGAGAGGGTCGCGCTGCACGGGTCAACGGTAGATTCTCCAAATCGCTGGCCGCCGCGTTCGAAAACTCCCCACGGTTCTCAAAATCGTTGGCACAAGAGTTCGACAACTCACCGCAACATTCGAAATCAATAGAAGAGGACCTGTCTCACCGGTCAGCTCGAGTGAACAGTCGTCGCTTCTCCAAGTCGTGGGAAGAAGAGCTGGACAACTCAACGGTGCAAGCGGTGGAGAACAACACGGTGGAGGAAAACATGGAGGCGTCTTCCACCGCTACAACCGACGCGGTGAGCTACTACCCGAGTCGCAACGAGAAACCATCAGGGAAAGTAGAAGAGGTAAGTGCTGCATGTCCTTCTAGCTTGTACACATAGATTGAATATTCTGTGATATGAAATAACATTAAAAATTTATTTTAGTAGACCCTTTAATGGATTGTAACTTCTTGGCGTTGTGACCATATTTTAAATTATTATTTTTCGTTTAATATTAGACGTCAGATGAATAATAAATAATATTGATATTTATGTATATTTGTAGAAAAATATGGATTTAAATTTAGGTACCTATATTAACAATGCAATATTCAAAATATTTCATCGATAACATCATAAAAAGATTTTAAAAAAAAATGAGTGTTTCACAGCCGTTTTTATACTGTAGAAGTGTAGATGCTTGTGGTCTGTGTTGTAGCCTACCCATCCCGTAGTATGCCTCACTTCTGATGGGCGAGAAGTGACACAATACTTCCCATTTAACAACACTTTCAGCATTATGCTGCTGTATGTATGTTGTTAATTTCGTAGTTTTCAACTGTGATAGACCTGGCAGATAATATTTTTTTTACTCATATTACAAAATGTCATTCATTCGAGCTGATCCATAATCTACAAAAGTGTGCCTAGATAGTCTCGTAAGACCGCACATCAAAGTGTTGGGGAGATAATTGGTCACCTGCATTGTTCCCAATTCGTGTTCTAGTTGAGGTAAGATGCTTCCTGTAGCACATCTCTTGTCTGGGAGATCGTCACTATTGAAATCTTCATTCACATCTTTTCTCAGGACTGGAATCAAAGATTCTACTCTGAAGTTTCCCACTCTTGCGCAAAATTCTGCAAAACTATTCAAAGTCAAATAGGGATATAAGAGATCTCAAGGGACCGGATTTTTTTTTTTATCGTAACCAGGTTTCTCTTATAAAGAGGTAATTTTCTCTTGGAGAGGTATAAGTTTGACCTGAAAAGTAAACCCTTTTTATCTTATTATCAGGTTTGACTGTATTTATTATAATAATTTACATATCAAGTTCTAGTGTAAAACGATTTCTGTCTGGAAGTTATGCTCTTGTCTGCGGGATCGTAACAAGAGTAAGGAGGAATTAGGAAAATCCTATTCCCTGACTGCAATAATAGCTTCCAGACACCTGGCCCTTGTTCCAGAAATCACTCTCATTCTCATAATGTTCACATCTTTCTTTCAAATCGTACTTTAATTTAATTGATTGATTTGAACGCAATGACCAATCAGAGTGCGTTGTGTGACGGTTGAAACTGTTGAAAAGGAGATTTTGGGATTAGGAGAGCGAGAGTGGTCTTTGGGAGGAGGGCCATATGTTTTAAGGCCAAAATCCAATTTTACAATCTCAGTCGATGTCTAATGTCTATTGCAGTGGTCATTTCTTTGGGAACAGTTCCTCAATAAGTATTATATCTGTCGTCAAAAACTTTGGTTCCTTTGCACCAAGTGATTTGGAAACGTTTAGCTACATAGATGTTCAGGGGAATACTTAAGGAATAGAAGAATTTCTGCTATTCAAATAGATTACTATTGCCTCTACAATGACTACATACTACTACACAGCTCCGAAAGGGAGTTCTAAAAGAAGTTTTTTTCTTAGTTTGGGTAATGTCAATTTCAACTACATGGTCATATCACGACGAGGGTGTTACCCTCCATTCGCAGGAAACTCAGAAAACTGCTACCCACATTAACCTCACAGACCTGGGTTGAAATGGAATACCAGCATCACGAAGTCTTCACTTCGCTGGACGTTGGTTAACTTCTGTGATCCTACGAGAACCGGTGCATTCTATAAGAAGCGCTTTATGTCTTGTAGAGATTTTCTTCAGTCTCGCTGGCCAGGCCTGGTATCATCTTGTGAAGTTGTGAGCCACTAACGAAACGCTCTCCAATTAGGTTTGTTTGGTTAAGTGGTGTGCGGTGTGAGATTTCTACCAGCTTCCGCTGAGACTTCCGCCAGATAGAGTAAGGAGACTTGGATTCCGATGCCTTGAGTAGAAAGTGAAATTGAGCGGAACTCATCATTGTAACATCATGATGTGTCAGTGTGTTGGGTTCTGGGCTTGTCCCAAGAGATGGATTTTTTTTACCTTTCATCATCATCATAGGGTGGCGTCATCGTGAACGATGGTAGCCAGACAGTGGAGGAATGACTCAGCACTTCTACCACCGTCTTTACAAGGAGACTAATAATTGACAAGAGCCCCCAGAACCAAGCCAATGCTGGTCTACTCCCTGTTTGTAGTCCCCCAGCCAGACTTTATCAGGTTAAAAAAACCTTTTATAGTTGCATTTTCGCCCATCTGATGAACATTACACGAGCAACGAATGGTTGTCGAAAACATGTTATTCCTAACAGAACACTCTCAGAGAGATTCTTCATTTCTTCAATCGTAACGTAAAAACTATCATTAAACTCATGAATGGTCCTAAGAAACAGGTTGGCAATGATAATCAATAATGATGGAATGATACCAGTTTTGGTATGGTTAATTGACTTCGAATACTTTGTATCATGTAGTGTTGGTATATTGTTATCCAATTATTATTTATTTTTTTAAGTTTAACGCCGCTTTTAACTGCATGGTGATATCACGACGGGGGTGTTAACCTCCATTCGCATCAGGAAACTCTTCAACCCGCTACCCATATTATCCTCACCCAGCCTGGGTTGGGCCGGAATGCCAGCAACACGAAGTCTTCACCTCGCTAGACGTTGCTTAACTTCAGTGATCCTACGGGAACTGGTGCATTCAACACGCCATCGACGCTGGCTAATCCAATTATCTGAATCAAGTTTCATTTACGAAGGAGTTCATACATACGAGATATACGAAATATAACTTGGTAATTAATTTTCACAAAACAGTTGGACTTGTTGATGGTGCTATGGCATTTTCTTTACGGTGGGTAACTTTAAGGCCCAAATCATAAAATTGAATTCCAACAAATATAATCCAGACATTCCAGAACTCAAGTCTAACTTTCAACCAATCTTCAGAACTTATCCCCACCTTCAGCACAAGATTTTATCTTTGAAGGTGGGTATACCCTTATTATTTATTTGTTGAAGATGTTTATTTGTGAAATATAATACATGGAAACTAAAAAAAAAAATCACAGCGCTTTATAGATGCTTACTCTAGCTTATATCATTTGTTATATTCCTATTTATAGTTCAGTGCTTTATCTGAACTAAGTAAGGAATGAAGCACGGCGCAGAGGAAGCACTAGAATCAGTACAGTACTTTGTGTTTTTTTTTACTCCAATAAATTTCCAAATTAGAAATGGAAATCTAAAAAAAAAAAATTCAACAATTTCTGTGTCACTTTTAGATGTCTCTACTCTAAGCTTATCGAAACGTTTGTTATATTTCCATAATTTGGACTAGCTGAAAGAGCCCAGTTACAGGTTTATCCGTAACTAATGAAGGTACATGAAGCACGGCGTCAGAGGTATAGCATCTAGAATCATACTAGCTACTAATGTGTTTTCGTTATTAATTTGTTTTTTTTTTTTTATCACGCTACCAAAAATTTAAGGGCAAATTAGGAAACAGGATGAAAGTTAAAAAAAAAAAATGATCAAATTTTCTGTGATCACCTTTTGTAATGTCACATTAGTCGAACACGCCCTATTTTTTTTCCGAAATGGACTCGAAAGACCGACCTCCAAGTCTAAGGTCCGTATCAATGAAGTCTGAGGTCGGTATTACAGTTAAGATATCTGAAGGTTCGTTACTTGAAGCTTGAGTAAAGAGCCGCTTCTCCGTCGGTTGGGTGGAAGTGCTCATTAATTGAGAACCCTGCATAATAGGAAAGCCAAAAAAAAAAAAAAGATAATAGGACACTCCTCAAGTCGGAGTGCAACCAATCACAGCACACTATAGCCGAGTTGAGGACGGTCTGTTTTATTTAATTAAATCTTGTTTTATAATCGGCCTTGGAAAAAAGAGAAAAACAGCGAGAGGGGAAAACATATAAGTCCACATAGCTAGAGGACCTCACAGCCATATTATAGTTGTGAGGTCTTCAGTGGCAGGAGTCAGGACATAAACCCCTGTATAGCCAGAGGACCTTACAACTGCATACTATCGCTTGTGAGGTCTTCAACGTTGGCAGATGAAGGATTAGCGTTCGCGTGAATATTTGCTGCAAAATTCACTTTCAAAAGCGAAAGGTTTTTCTGACTTCACTTTTTACTAGATTAAAATAGGTCAAGAGTTGCAATATTCATTTGAATCATTGGTGGTCCGGGAGGTCGAGTATTTTTTTTTTTTTTAAAAGATGAGTGTTTCACAGCCTTTTTTTATTTCGTAGCCATGAAACAGGAGCTACTGTAGACGCTTGCGGTCTATGTTGTAGCTTGCCCATTCCGTAGTATGCCTCCCTTCTGATCTCTGATGGGCGAGAAGTGACATAATAATTTCCATTTAGGTGCTGGGTCAACATGAGCGCACCGAAGGTATCCCTTACAACAACTGTAACCAAATTCAGAATACAATTTTTTGTCGGCAAGGGGGGTCGAACCCGGTACCTTCCGCATGGCAAGCGAGTGTTTAACCACTGAGCTAATCGCGCGCAAGTATGTAATTGATCGAATCCCACTTAATGCATGTTATTTTTTTTAAAGAGTTAGACTTCATGACTAGTCAGGGGCGGATCTACATCTAAGGCCGAAGCTGAATAACTAGTTAGTAAACTAGTTAGTAAGTTGCACCCCTGCTAGCGGTTATTTGTTGGTATTTCGATGGCCTCCGGTGAAGCCAGCTCCCTAGTACCTCTAGTACAGTTCCAATGACTAGTTAGTTTCAATTTTTTTTTTAAGAGCTGGGAAAGTAGGTTTACTTTCAAAATTGTCCTCACAGTATTTTATCATTACAATACATTCTTGCCTGAATTCTTCTGCACATTAATGAAACCTCAACCACAACATCTCTCAAATATCGCTTTAGAAATAGATAAGTATTCAACGAGGCCCAAAATAATATTTAAAAAAAACCTTACTTCGTAAAATTAAAAGAAAAAAACTTTCTGAATTCAAAACTGGTTAAATATCGATTTGCATTAACATTTTTATGAAAGTCCAGAATAAGCGAAATATGAGATGTGATTAACGAAATCATTCGTTTTTTTTTCATGACGTGTTGAAAGTTGGAACACAATAATCATGTTGGGGAGTCGTGTATTCAACTGAACAGTCTCCAAGTTTATTACCTACTACCTAATATTTTACTATTTAATTTTTTCCTTATTTATCAGCAAAGTTTGGTAACAAAAAACTAATTGTAAACGTACAACAAAAAAATCCTCGCTTGAATCAAACCGATCAAACGCATTTTCAACATCGATGAAAGTCAGAGAGTACCAGTCGAGTTTTGGTTTTGCACGGAATCAGGTGGCGTGAACGGTGAACATGATTTCAGAGAATGCGGTGAGGCGAATTCACACGTTCTGAGCACGGGATTGTACCAAGTTTCAAATTATACCTGCGAAGAGATTGATAATTCATAGAAATAATTAGTTCTCACATTTTCGTTAATCACAATAATTGTGATACTGTCTGTCCCAGTAGCTCAGTGGTAAAGGCGGCACTCTGTGAACAGATTAGGAGATCTGATGGCAGTGATTGTCTGTACTTTAGCCGCATGTCAATGCGTTGCCCAGGGTGAACCATGAGGAGGCGTACTAACTTCCACTAATCAGCTATGAAGACGTTTTAGTTTTGCATGGAAACATCCTTCGGAATTAATCAAAATTGGGATTAAAAAAACACAGTGTCTCTCGAAAACGATATCCAAGATTTCAACAAAAACCAAACTCAGATGTAGGAGAGACACTTAAAAGGGCTTGCACTAACTGTTAACAATTCATATATTTTATTTATATACACTTTATTTTTTTATACAATACAAAGAACAATAAATTATTAACAGGAGAAAAAAAAAAAAAAAACCTAACAATAATTACAAAATAAAATATAAAATATATAGAAAAACATATTTAAATTTACAATTATCTTGTAATCCGGGGCGAAGTAATGCCTTAGGCATTCTCTGCCACTTAACCCCGGATACAAAAAAAAAAAACATAAAAAAAAAACAAATTCAAATCGTTTAGCTCGAATGATCATGTGATAATCATACATTATAATAAGTATAGTGTTCTTATGGGAGAACCTGACAGAGCTGAATCACATGGTATTTCAAATGAGCCATATTATAACATAGAATATGCATCTTGGATGAGCACAATACTAGAACATGATATACTTAGAGCACTAGGAAGTATAACATAATGACTTCTCAATATACAGGGTCGTTCAGTGTGGACAATTGGACATACAGAGGGCAATGCAGCCAGTGTCATGGGTACAGTTCCAATTACTGTGTCCATGAGCAAAGTTTTTTTTTATGAGCGAAAAAAAGTTAAAAGAGTGGTGTGGTGTAGAAAAAAAACCTAACATATTATGTATTTATTTTCCCGATTTTAGGCCGATTTTTCGTAAAATATTTTCTTATAACTTAAAAGAAGGCTTTAAAAAACACTTACTTTCGGTTGATCACATGATGTCATCATCTTCCGCTGCAGGGTGGGCGCATTGGTGGCAACGGAACATCCGTTCGAATGTATGTTCCCCACTTATTATCTAACCTGGTTGACCAGTGTTAATTTGTAAAGGTTTTCAGTGAAACCCTTACAATTAACACTGCGACCTAATTACATCTATTGTGACCATTGATTCTATTCGGTTTTAACGTCCAGATTTGAAATGGATAGTCAGAACGGGGGTTTTACCCTCCATTCGCTGGAAATCGTATCAGCTACCCACATTAACCTCACCCAGCCTGGGTAGGGCCGGAAATGCCAGCCTCACGTGTTTGAAGGGGACAGAATTTTCTTCGAAAAGTCTGCCCCAACCGGGAGTCGAACTCGAGACCTCTGGACTATGGGCAGTATAGTCATAACCGTTACGCCACGAAGACTGGACAAAGATATTAGATAGTAATAATTAATAATTATATACTACATAAGCCAGAACCTACCTAAAAGTACACAATCCACAATCCAACTATTAGTAATTCTGCAACATCCACTACAACAGTAAGGCAAGACAACACAGATATTTATATATCATGGAAAATTACAATAATTTCACTCATCTCCTAGTGTGAAGCACAACTGGTTATTGGTTATGCTTGTGCTTCAGTATTGTTGTTCCCCGATAATATCTCAAGCTGGGCGGATGTGCTCTGGTTACGAAAGCTACAACGAATGCGTCAAATCACAAGATTAAACTTAAACTTAATTTTTTTTTGAAAGGTTTTAAGTAAAACTAAACTAATGCACCTGATTATTTTTCACGTTGTACTCCGTTGTATCCGCGCACCTACACTGGCTGTATAAATAGTATTTGTATTATTATTATATATTATTGTTATGCTTTATTAGGTAAGACAAAGTAAAATATATACAGTACAATACAATGAAATTGTAAAGAAAAATAAAAAAAATTGACAAAGCAACAATAACACAAAAGATAATGAAGCTAATGTCCTACCTAAAGTACAATATCTCACTTATCTGTTTATACTGATTAAAATAGAGAGGTTAGTTGATGGCATGGATATTCAGAGCTGTTACCTGCTGATGAGATCAAATAAGCTCGAAACAGCTGTCCAGGTATGTTCTGATATTCATGTACATCTAGTACAACTTCTCACTTTTCTATTTATACTGATTATACTGAAAGGGCGGGGTTATTGCCTGCAGCAATCTCTTTCATCCAGCCCTTATTTGTAATGGGAAACTACTATTTTATTGAGATGATTACACAATCTTTGTATTTGTAAGTTATCACAAAGCTCGTGCTCTCTTCTGTACGTCTATCAAGCTGCACTGTCCCATATTTACATGAGGTACCGTCATGGTATCTTCCCGCTGATTCTGTTCCGCTAATATTACATAAATCCCAACGGTATAATGTGCACACCCGACAGATCTGTTGCAAATTACCCATTTGAATAATAACATACCTTGTATTACAGAATAGAAGAAAATCACGTAAAATTACATAGGTTTACTGGGACAGCATGATTATTCTTGGTTGTACTTAGCAATTCATATTCTTATGATAGTTTATAATATTATTCTGAAATTTCAATAACATTACTACTTCCGATAATTTTTTAATATTAGAAATCGGAAGTATTGTAACCTGGAGGTCGGTGGTTCGTGTCTCGAGTTCGGTTCAAGTTTTGCAGTGTGAGTTGAATAATTGTGTCATAACGAACGTGATTAACACTTATTTCGAAAATCTATTACTTATTAAATAAATAATAATGTGTTCTCTTTGTATTATATCACAAAATTGGTAGGCACGGTAGCAGGCGTGACCGATGCTAGGAAGCTGCGGAATTGTAGCACACCCAGACAAAAAGGGATAAAGAGTTTTTTTTGTTAAATCCTAGTCTGTACATAGTGAAAAGCACAGTAAAATTCTAGAATAAATAATTCATTCCGCCATTTGTCGCTGTTCACATCAAAGCAGCTACTCATTTTTCCTCACGAGGCAGAATAGGTAAAACTTTTACCTATTATACTAAACCAAACGTAACATAACTCCCTGAAACTTTTACCTCTTATACTAAACCGTACAGTGGTAGTCAAGTGGTCAACGCGTTAGTCTGGTAATCCAGGTAGCATAGGGATCCGTTGGTTCGAATCCCACCCAGTGCATGGATTTTTCCTCATTAATTTAATTTTGTGACCACATAATAATAAGACTCTAAGGGTTAGGTGGTAGAAAAAGCTTTGAGCAATTACCTCGCCTGGTGGTTGAAACCGCTAGAGAGTGTTATTATTATAAACCGGTTGGGGATCTTCAAAACCACTTGACGAAGATTACAACTTGAGGAACATCCCAATAGGCAAGGTTTATTGAGTAACTAAGTAGTTAGTTGTTAATAAGAATCAGGTTGTTTCATGTCCATTAATGTGCCATCAATAAAATTAGTTGGATTGACCATTTGTAGAACCTGCTCACTCAAAACTCTTGATTATCTTTACTAATGACATATTACCTACCTAGTTGAATTGACTTGTATAATAAATTGTAGATTTAATCATGTAATTGTTTCCTCTGTGAGATAATCTCCCACACAAAACCATTCAGGGTTTAAACTAACAAAATTTATTCTCACATTTATTTATTCAATACATAATATTATAAAATAAATATTTCGTTGACTGCATCAACGGGGGACATGGTTCCTGCCATACATGCAGCATTGCCCCTCTGTACAGCCATCGAAATCCTTTGGTACAAATAATCCTTGGCCCTGCTATCTCCAGATATTTCAATCAGTTTGTGTCCAAGATGGTCAACAAACTCCTTCATTTTTTTTGCAGAAGGGGCCTGGCTATATGGTTCTAAAGCAAGCCCTAAGAAGATGATATGTATCAGATAATATTTCACTGTATTTGTTCTTTTTCTTTCTGCATGCTATTTCAGCAGCTGCAGCAGCAATTTTTTTAGTGATAATGCGAGGTTAAACTTTTATTATTGCCAAGTGTTTTAAAAAAAATATATTTGTGTTATCCCAATTAGTCAAATTCGCTCTACTAAATCTACGCTCAAACCGGGACTTGAACCACCGACCTCCAGGTTACCAGTCCGGCGCCTTATCGATCAAGCTACTGAGGTCGGTTATTGCCAAGTGTATACTGTGTGAAGTGTATTCAGAGATTTGATGGGGCCCAAAGCAAGCTACTATTTAGGGCCCCCATTTATCCTGCTATTCATTTACCTGTCCACTAGACCCGAGCCCCGGAGTTCTGACGTGGCCCATTTTGCCTCAGGTTTGGTCATAAAGTTCACAGAACCACTATCGCAAAAAAATGAAATCGGAGCAAAAAAATATTTCTTTTTTTACAAAAACATACACAAGACAGATTTCTAATATTAGAAATTCATTGAAAGTAAAAGAAGAAAACAAACTTCATGATCATATTATTATCAACACCAGCAATAATAACATCAAAATCACAGCAACGCCAACAATTCTGCAAGTAGATCCTCACTCAAATCCTTTCTAGCACATAAATATGTTCACCATAGACAACAGTATAGGTTTAGTCACATACAACATTGTCTCAAAGCTATGTGAAACTGCAGTGAACATTACTTTAAATCTTGAAAACATTGCTGTGGAACATAAAACCCACAAGAATATGGCAGTAGGTTTCTCCCAATGAATGTGTAGACGCCAGGAGTCGAGTAAATGCTCAAGGAAAAGTACCTAGGTTGAAGAATTTGAAAGTAAAAGGATTAGTAGAGAATTAGAGATTATGCAGAGACCTACCTCAGTAGCTTGATCTTAAGAATAATAATCTTTAATCTTTAAGGAGTGTTTGTAGTGGGTTAAAAAGTTCTGTTTTACAATAATTAATAATTTTATTTATTATATTACCGGCCTTGATGTAACATGGAGACTTGTAATCTGGAGGTCGGTGGTTCAAGTCCCGGTTTCAGCGTGAATTTAGTAATAGTGAAGCGAGTTTCAGTAGTCGTGATATCAACTACTCAAACTTAACACAAATATGATAACTTTTTTTTAATTTTATTTATTTGTAATATGGTCTAACCGTGAGAAAGTTCTATTTGAATCACAATAGTGATGTCACGATTACTCACATTGCTAAACTTGTACCGACATTTAGGTTACAAGTCCGCCGCCTTATCGATCAAAATACTTTTTTTAATCCATGCCATTCCGGAAACGGAAAAACAACGTCAGAATTTTCAGCTTCGAACCCGCAACCTCCGGGTCAGTAACCAATGTTCTTAACCAGTGAGCCACAGAGGTCGGCGATCAAAGTTCTAAGTCTGGTAATAATCTTGAAGCATGTAAGCTTTTAACCTTGAGAATGGTTGTTGAAGGATTGTATTGATTAAGCTCCATCTTAATCAAAAGTTTGAGATGAACTGACCTTTGATGGTCTCAATAATTATATGGGCAATAGGTGAGTTCGGTGCGAAGATTACCCGCACCTTTTTCGCATGTATGAATTCGGTGCCGCCGAAAAAAGGTGATGTATGAGTTCGGTGCGGTCCTAATGACTTATAAATTGATTGTTTTTTTATAATGTACTCTGTTGTTTGTTAACAGTCATCCTGCTGTTATTAAGTTAGTAGATTATGTTGTAGACAGTTACATTCAGCAAGGCTGTCCATTTCCTCCTTGAAGGCCATGCCTAGGGTTAATAGTAGGGTTAGGTAAAATACAATGAAGGCCATGCCTTGGGTTTATAGTAGGGTTAGGTAAAATACAATGAAGGCCATGCCTTGGGTTTATAGTAGGGTTAGGTAAAATACAATGAAGGCCATGCCTTGGGTTTATAGTAGGGTTAGGTAAAATACAATGAAGGCTATGCCTTGGGTTTATAGTAGGGTTAGGTAAAATACAATGAAGGCCATGCCTTGGGTTTATAGTAGGGTTAGGTAAAATACAATGAAGGCAATGCCTTGGGTTTATAGTAGGGTTAGGTAAAATACAATGAAGGCCATGCCTTGGGTTTGTAGTAGGGTTAGGTAAAATACATTGAAGGCCATGCCTATAAGAAATTTTTTTTATATAATTACCTGATCATCAGGGCAAGTACCAGGGCACCGAATTCATACATGACCTTTTTTAGGCGGCACCGAATTCATACATGACCTTTTTTAGGCGGCACCGAACTCATACATTTTTTTATTTTCCGCACCGAACTCATACGTAGCCATTATATGCATCTAAAAAACATGTCATAATTAATTAATAAGTGAGCAAGACAAGTATCCCATTAGTTCAATGTTAGTATTCATGTTATTAAAGGGAATTGCGAAGTCATTAAGTTATATTTTCTTGCATACTGTCTCTTGGCAGAGGTACCTAATCAATTGACTATAGAACGCAAGTTATTGAATGGACAGAACCTTTGATGTGCTCATTATTTACGCGGATATCTCTATTGAATAAAGCCTGATAAATAAATAAAACCTGAAAAAAAGAAAGACATAAGAGGCTATTGAAAAAAAATCTAAGAAAAAGAGATGACAACTGAATCTGAGCGCACGGCAGTGCTCCCAGCCAAGTTCCAGTAAGCACGAAAGACGAAGACATACAGACGAAGCATTTTTTTTTTTTTTTAATAACAGGATAACTTATACAAAGGTATTCTTCCCAAGCTAAAGCTTCGAAGAATCTAATAATAATAATATCGCCTTATTTATTCTGCCCGATTAGGATTATTAAGTTCCATTTTTCCACCAGTAAGTCATAATAATACGTCTTGTATTATTATGTGGTCAAAGTACCAATTAAGTGGCAGTATAACTTGCCATGTCCCGGCTGGGTTTCAAACCCACGACCTCTGGATTACCACAGTCAGATGCCTTGACCACTGAGCTACTGGGACAGACAGTGTACTTACCTAGTCGGTTCTTTTGATCATAAAGCTTTCAAAAAAAAAAAGATTATAAAGATGGACTTGTCACTGAAGTTAAGCAACGTCCAGCAAGGTTAGGTTAGGTGAGGATGCTATAGCTATTCCCCACCCCACTCAGGCTGGATGAGTTTAATTTGAGTAGCTATATGGTGAGTTTCCAGAGAATGGACAATAAAATACCCATCGTGATATGACCATTGACCAATGACCATGCAGTTGAAAGCGACGTTAAAACAAATTTAAAAAAAAATGGTAATCAAACCACAGGAATTTGTAAAACTGGCCAAGATAGAAGTAATTATACAGATATACAAATACATAGGTACTTATAAAGACAAAAAATGGTAATTCAAAATTGGTGGAATTTATGAGTGATGACAAATTAGGCTGCAAAGAAGATAGTAATACCATTTACACCTAAAAGCTGAACCATTTTTGATAGAAATCGCAAAACTTGGCCTTGTTTTCAACCATGGATTTATTGGGTGGATACAACCTACGAGAGCTCATTAGCGCAAGATACTTAGTGCACACTCCTCCACATTGAGTACACATGAACATAAACATTGCAAAACGTCATCTGACTATCAACATTGTCATCATCTTGAGAATTTCCGATATCATTTTTTTTTTTTTTTTTTAAGATGTCTGTTTCATAGCCTTTTTTATTTCGCAACAATGAAACAGAAGCTACTGTAGACGCTTGTGGTCTGTGTTGTAGCCTGCCCATCCCGTAGTATGACTCCCCTCTGATGGGCGAGAAGTGACACAATACTTGCCATTCAGGTGCTGGGTCAACACGAGCGCACCGAGAGGTATCCCTTACAAACAATAATTTATTGTAATCAAATTAAGAGTACAATTTTTTTCCGGACTTTCCGCATGGCAAGCGAGTGCTTGACCACTGAGCTAATTGCGCGCTATTGGACGCTATGGTACAAGTATTGTATTGTGCTCAACATGAACGGTAAGTGCTATGATTGGTTGATTAATTAAATTCCGTGTCCATGTGTTATGTCATCTCAGCATGGTTATGGAAGAATTGATATGGGTGAACCCTTTGGATGCCCGGATTTTTTCGTTGTTGGTGATTCTATTTCATATTTTCCACCTTAAGTTGTGTTGTGTACTGAGAGATCTTGTGATGAATGAAAGGTATTTTGGAATGCTGAAATCTCAATGTTTGCTGAAGGATATGATGACATTACTTTAACAATAGAGTCCCACTCTCCGAAATCACACAATGGCATTCTGTTGTGAACATCAACTTAGAGAAGTGATAATAGAAATGAACAACTTACGAATGTAGAAAAATATTATCATGCTGTCCAGATTACTTTATATAAATATGTACCTATGTACATTGTACAATGTATACATACATAGTTATGTTGATTTTTTTCAAACCACGCTTAGCTTTATACGTTTGGTGTACACTCACGAGCAATGAAATAGGGTCATTTTAGAGTACTGTCGAACTATTGTAATAGAGAAAAGCTCAGGTAACTGCGTCACCTGTTTATGTGTATAGGAGAACTGACTAGGTATATTAAAAACCTCTTTATATTATACTTTATTTTTCTGCCCCTTGGATTCTCATATACGAGAATATCCAGTTTGACTGTCTGTAGTATTCCAATTCGATTATATTCACTATTCAGTTATAATATTTGTCTGGTAGGTACTTGGTTTCCGATTAAAATCATTGTAAACGAACACAGTACTAACTTCTGATTTATTATATTAGAAATATCTCGGAAGTACCTAATTTCTGTAGGTAATGTAGGTAAAATAAATCATATATAGGTATTGTTTCTTCCGAGAATAGCTTATATTTTTTATTATAGACTGGTTGGAGTTCCACAAATGAAGCACCAATTTGGTATCACACCGACCTCTATTTAGATCTATTGCGTGACCACCGTATATTACCGACAGCTTATATTAGATATCGGAAGTATTGTGTTCGTTATTGTAAAAATAACTATTAATTTTAAGGCAATCATAATTACCTATTATAAACGCAGTTCCAAAACAGCTAGGCCAAATGACTCTCTTACTTTGACCCTGAGTCTCGTTTTGATATTGTGTTGGTGTGTTTTAAGAAAGTGAATATATTATAACAAAATCAAAGCGACAAAATACCCTGTTTCATCTAGTTTTTCATATTTGTTTGTAATTTTTTGTTGATTGTTTTGTAAATAAAAAATATGACAAAATATATACGTATACAAACTATGTCTGTCCCGGTAGCTCAGTGGTAAAGGCGGCACTCTGTGAATAAAGAGATTCCAGAGGTCGCGTGTTCGAAACCCAGTCGGGACATGACAAGATATCCTCTCATTTGGGATTTTTACCTTATAATAATACGTCTTGGGCTTACTGCTGGAATAATGGGACTTAATAGTCCTTATCGGGCAGTATAAATAAGGCGATATTATTATTGGTATATTATTATATTTACCGTGATAAAAGCACTGCAGTTTCTCGGAGGCGTTCTCCGCGAAACGACCGCTTCGTTTTAAAAAGAATTTTATTGTACCTACAGTAATAAGTGTCCTGATTTCATTGCTCGTGAGTGTATGTAGAAAGAGCTCAAGCACTAGATAATCTAAAGTTTAAAGCACAGGTAATCTTCCTCTAACTCCAGCTCTAACTGTTACAAATTCATCATGATTATTTTGTCCATTGTTGTTGCTTAGAGCTTTACAATTTCCAAGTCTTTCATTTGAATAACAAGTGCAATCATTCTGTTGTGATGTTAACTTTTACTCAACAAAGTGGCACACATATAAACGGTATCCTTCAGCATTGTGCTTTATAAGTGGTGCTCCATTTATGTCGGGTTGTGCCAACAATTCTCCTGAATATGGTTTAACTTGATCTTATTTTACAAGTTGACGGAAGATACCCCGTTTTACAATGAAGCCCTGCATCAAAAAATTCAGAAAAAAATAGTGACGTCGTGAAATTAAAAAATTGGTGTTTTTACCTATCTACAATTCTATACATATTAGATAGTAGCTATGTATTTATTATTTTAAAACAAAGTAGTTTAGTTAGTTATAGTTATCATATTAGTGTTAATCGCTATCATGATACCACAACATTCAAACTTGTATTACAAAATCTACGGTGACACCTCAAGGTTACAAGTCCGCCACTTTCTCGATCAAGCTTCTGAGGTGGGTAGGTACTGACTTTAAAGTAAGTTTAAAACACGTGCATTAGAGGGAAGAGTTCCCATGGTCCTATTCTTTCCCTGCCTAGGTAACAGCACCAAATCTTATGCATTAATTCATGTGTATGGCGCAGAGTCACTATCGATGACTATACAGTTACAGAATAATTTTGTATATTATGTATGGTTTCATCATGTTTTCATGTCACAACTGTAGTGGATAGCTCAGAATTTATTACCAATCTCCAAATTTAATCATTTTCCAACATTCATATTCCTTCTCTTAATGCCGCCACTAGTCGCTATCCTCACAAGTAGCTACTCATTTTTCCTCACGAGCTATGACCTCGGACATTCAAATACAGAACAGAAAATTTCCGCACTCCCAGGTACCGAACCCAGGTCAACTAGCGTGTAAGCCAGTCGACTACTACAATTAAAAATAGTTTTAAAGTTATCATATTTGTGTTCATCACTTTCGTGATATCACAACTACTCAAATTCGCTTTACTAAATCTACGCTGAAACCGGGACTTGAACCACCGACCTCCAGGTTACTAGTCCACTGCCTTATCAATCAAGCTACTGAGGTTGGTCTACTACAATTACAGAAAATACAAACATAATATATTATAGATTAGGTACCTGGTACATACATAGATCTTAGCGAGGATCTCCATCAACATGGTTGGTGCCTTACCGCTCGTCGATCTTAATTTAATTAGTATCGACCTTATATTTGTTATATATATATTTACTAATTATATTTAGTATTATGTTTAGTGTATATATTGTTAGTAGATTTACTCTCAATGCACGAAGTGGGTCACTGGATCAGGGGGATTTGCAGAGTCACTGAAATTGGCACTCCAGTGTGTGGTGTTGTGCACATACAGTAGAAAGTGGTCCACGATTTCAGTAATTTTTTATCAACATCACAAAATTGAAAAACAACTACTGTCAACAAGAACATGACTGTCAACCCCTTTGCATCGTACTCTTCCACACAATGAGATTCAGACGTGTCCACAAAACAACTGAACGTATTAGCTACATTGATTAACACAAAATAATATGATAACTTTATTACTTAATTTATAAATAATCTGTCTTAGGATACAGTATAGTATAGTAGTGCTTTATTTAGACTGTCGGCTCGAGACAGGGAGTCCCATTATGCTAACAGTTTAATATAATACCTCTTTATTTATTGTAATTATATAGAAACAAGCGAATGTGTTCAATGTTCAATTCTCCGTTGGACAGTTTGAACACCCGTTCGCTAACTCAAACATCAGCCATGTGCCAGACTGTGTCGGGTGCATGATTTGCAGATTTCAATGGAAACGTTAGCCATACTGACTTCCCCAGCTGACGTCTCCTGCTATGGGCACCACACGAATGCATGAAAACAAGACTTTCTTGTGTTGCAAAACTACACGCTGAAAAAAGTTAGCCAAATTCTGCATGTCAGCATGCAGAATTCTTCATAATATATGGATCTGCACATTCTGCCTGACTGTTTTTTTTATTTTTTTCATAAATGGGTTTACATGAATTCATGCTATCTCTGACGTCATCAATATTGATGACGTCATCGATCTTATGCATACAAGGATGCATAGACTATGCAAACTCTGCCTAAATGTCACACAGACTGTATGAAACTTCTGCATATTTTATGCATCCCATTCATACATAATTAGCGTGGTGCATTTTCGTTTATGCATATTTCTGCATATTTTATGCATCCCTATCATGCATAATTAGCGTGGTGCATTTTCGTTTATGCATATTTCTGCATATTTTATGCATCCCTATCATGCATAATTAGCGTGGTGCATTTTCGTTTATGCATATTTCTGCATATTTTATGCATCCCCTTTATACATAATTGGCATGAACGGTTTTAGGTTCATGCATATTTAGCATGAATGTGTTTTCCTATTCATGCTTATTTAGCATGAGTGTTTCTTCCTATTCATGCTTATTAAGCATGAATATTTCTTACTATTCATGCTTATTAAGCATGAATATTTCTTACTATTCATGCATATTTCTGCATACCTCACGAAGCCTCTGAACCTGTATTCTGTTGACTTTAAAAGAAGAAGAATAATAACAGATAATAATTTTGATTAAACA
The DNA here is from genome assembly GCA_024516035.1 of Bactericera cockerelli. NCBI lineage: Eukaryota > Metazoa > Arthropoda > Insecta > Hemiptera > Triozidae > Bactericera > Bactericera cockerelli. The sequence goes on along the minus strand of CM044962.1, from coordinate 10,984,675 downwards.
AAATGAAGAGAGTAAGATTTATTGAGCGAGCTTATAATATAGGTATATAATTATGTAGAACAACAAAATTATGTAGAATAACAAATGATTACAAGTTTAAGATGTAATTAAGTTATTTTAGTGCGAAGTGTTACATACATTGAGCCATTAGATAAAACGGATAATGTGTTGGGTTTTTTTGACCTCATCAAGTGTCAGGTACACTTTTTCAATTGAATGTTTAACCTGATACGCTACATAATGAAAATCGAAGCCTAGATTTGTAAGCTGAGAACAAGATAAAAGAACGGCACTAAATATCCTCTACCTGAACAAGCTGTGGCTCTATATCAGAAAACAAGAGGTCAGCTATCAAAATACTTTTCTCATTGATTTTTTCACAATCGCTCACGACCCATTTAACAGAATAAATATCAGAGGGATAATTGTCGGGGAACACTTTTTTTAGGCTTTCAAATTTTCCCAACTAATGTGGCTTTTCCACAATCTAGACCAGCAGGCTTACAGATGTTTAGGAAGAACCCGTGCATTGTTAACTGATGCCTCACGGCTACAGTTTTACAAATATTAATCCGACTACAAGCTGCTCGGGCTGCTATTTTTGACACTCTATGCTTTGCTTCAAATCGCATTGTCGAAACCCTTGCCAGTGGACCAAATTTTAAAAACATGGCGGGATAATGGAGAAGAAAATGAAATTTTGGTTTCAGAGTATCATTAGTTACTTTTCTGTATAGTTCTAAGAAGTACTCAACAGAGTCTTTTAGCTGTACAACATCAGCAGGAGTTACTTTCTCAGTCATAATTCGGTCCAATACTTCACGTAACTGACGGTACAGTTCCCAGACTTTATCCTCTTCAGATATGTATTCACCCACTAGTAAAGCGAAATATCTTACAAAAACCATCATTTCTGAGCCCGTACATTTCAATTTAATTTTTTAAGTGTCATCATCATGAATTATATTGACGGGTTTGTTTATTTTATCAGGGCCGTAATCAAAGGAAAAGACAATACCCTTTAAAACGGACGTAGACACAGCTTTTACCGTTTTAACAATGTAAGATCTAGCCACTAATTCAAATACCAGTAATGTTTTCTTAGATTCCCCCTCTTTCAATGACTCCCTCAGTGGGTCATTTGTGCAAAGCACCAGTCCTCCAGTAATGCAAGACCAAGTACTCCAAGCCAGGAGTACTTGGTAATTGATTCAAATTTTGTAAGAGCATCTTTAGAACAAAGCCCTTCTATTAAAGCTTATCTTATTAAAAGCAAATTGGAATCCAGCCACGAAAGACGTAATGTTGCCCGTATAGTAATAGAGAGAATTTTGTCTCCATGTCTCGAAAGACATATATCTAGTGTTGAATATACATGTCTGGCCACCCAAATTTGCTCTTTATTCCTAGAAGAAGCCAAAGCTTCTTGGTATTCTCCCTATAAACCTGCAACCGAAGTGTCCCCAAAAACGGTCGCCAGTGGACTTCTTTACGAAGCGGGCAGACGTTTGAGACAAAAATCATTAAAAAATCAAGGGAATGAAGTAGTAAATAAAAGAAGGAGAAGGAGCTCGGTCTAAATGACAACTGATGAAGATTCTGCTGCCCATGGAGTCACCAAGGATGTCTTCTCTGAAGTTGGTAAGTCATAGAATAGAATATACTTTTTTTAGGTAGGATTTAACGTCGCTTTCAACTGCTAAGGTCATATCACAACGGGGGTTTTACCCTCCATGCGCTAGGTTTACCAATTCTAGCTACTCACGTTAACCTCACCCAGCCTGAGTGGGGCCGGGACTAGCCAGCATCACATGGGTGATACCTGGATGGTCACCCATCCAATTACCATCTATGCGCGATGTTTCTTTTCTTAAATATAAAATAGTTCAGAACATATTTTTCATAGAATTGAAAAATAATGGGGGTCTATTTCGATACTTTTTTGATATCTATAACTTTTTCGTTACGTTTTTAATGAAGGAAGAAGGAAAGTCCTATGATGTTATTTTTTTCTCAATTTTTCCATCACTTTCTCTTTTTTATCTCTTGCTAATTTTCTTCTATTTCTGCTTTCAGAATCACCTTGCAGTGGATATTTGACGTGGTTGCAAGGAGTGACTGGGCAAGAAGATCTGGAAACAATCACAAAGAGATGGCAGGAAACGTCTGCTGTACGGATGGCCTGCTTGTCGGAGGGAAAACCCAAATATAAATCAATCCTGGAGTACTTTCAGACATTCCCGGTCTTGAAATCCTCCTTGGGAGCCAGACTGTTTGAAATAGACTTTGAGCATCTCTATCCAGACAAGGCAGACAGCCTCTTCAAGACAATGCTTGAATTGCGACCAACCATACTCCATGTAGCGGTGAATACAATGGCGTCCCTGCGAGATAAAGAAGCATGTTCCATCCTTAGGAATACTTTCGATGCAATCACGCCCGAGAGTAATGTGGACGCGATGAATGCACAGTGTCTTCTTTTCCTTCCATTTATAACCGACACTCCCAGCCAGAAGACAGTGCGGAAAGAATCTTGGAAGCCATCACGAACAGAAGTACGGAATGGATTCATCTTACAGGTACTTTCCTCATCAAATTTAATTAGTGAAAGGCTAAAAAAAACAGAGTTTGCACTTCAGAAGAAGAGACCTATACTACCTTACGTTTTGTATGTGGGGAACTTTACAAATCCTGAATCCATATATGTAATAGTTGATGACATTATGTATGAAAGACAAACCATATTAGATGCAGTACATTTGTGTTTTCAAATATTCTTTGTGTGTCACACTCATTACCCAGAAGAGAGCAATCACATTTGGCTTGCTCTCCAGAGAGGAGTCTATCAAATTAAAACAGAACATGTCCAATTAGTAAATTGCGAGGATTGGGACTCGGTCCATGACGAAGATGGCGTAGATGTGAGGACGTTTGCATTCCAGTTGTCCGTGTCAGCAGATAACTGCACATTGGAGAAAAACGTTGCTGCTGGTGTAGCGTCAGAAGATAACGTTGCTGCTGGTGTAGCGACAGGGGAAGTCGATAACGTTGCTGCTCTCTGATGCTGTACGTTATCTGTGTCCGCCGTGTTCTGCGTGTTCTCCGTATCCTGGGAAAAAGACGAATTGAATCAAAAACTGGCGGCCATCATCAACTTGCTTAAGCAATAAAACCCACACGCACACATGAGTACACACACATGTAGAAAGGACTCGTGAGTAATGAAGCTACAGTAGAACCTCGACATACCGTAATTCAAGGGATATGGCCTATTTTTCAAGTATAGTAAAAGCATTATCAGTCATGTCAGGAGTCAGCGCATGTGAAAACTCGACTTCCTAAACTTAAAATATTACGTTGTATAGAGGTCCAGAAAATTACGTTGTTTAGAGGTAAGTTCACCTTTGGTTTTCTTTTACATTGTATAGAGTTTTCCTATTCTGTGAGGAAGGGAAAGTAAGATTTCAACGTTATATCAAGGTTCTAACCCCCTCCCCACCCACACACACTCGGTATCAAGGGAAATCTCATTTTAAAACCATCTGTATTGAAAGTCGATCTTACCTGCACCCATTGATCTCGTTTTTGCATTAATGTCATGACGTCACCCATGCAGTCTATCAACCTGTAACACTGATCTTCTTTCAGCACTCGAAGGAGTTGCGGAGTTATTTTGTGTCCTGAAACATAGAAAGATGAAACTAATTAATAAAAGATAGAAACACTACTAACTTTTGAGGCTAATAAGTCTCTTAATGTTCTTCATGACTGAAACAAATGGCAATCTTCAAGATTTCAAATTGGCAATAGTGCAATTTCTCAATCCCTAAGACTGCTAGCCTTTTGTACCATTGAATAACAACTTTTTTTAACCATTATTTTTAGTTTGTCAAATTTAATATTTTATTATTGATAGTAAAAGAAAATGGCGATTAGTTTATTTGTTCTCACAGTATGCTTTGGTTGGTTTTAGGTTAAACATCACCAGTAATAAATTGAAGTATGAATTTTCTACTTACTTTCAAACAATTCTACGTATTCTGCTAGGTCCCATTGTCGAAGAAGATCGCCAGTTGTTACTAATGACTCCATGGTCTCAGAAGGTTATGCAGAGATGAATAGTTGTTTACAAAAGTAGGTACGTACAGGGATAAATAGAAATTGAAATTTATGTCTATTTAAATTAAATTTAACATGTTTCTAAAGTTAAACTATACTAGTAATTTCAAGTTATGTTAACATAACTTGAAATTACTTATATGAATGTTCACTCTTATTCATTAGTAAAAACTTCAGCCTTCACTATGTTAAAATTATTATACTAGGTATTATTATTTACAAGGTTTTACATTTTTTTAAAACCTACATTACCGACCGGAACTTTGAAACTAACTTATACAGGAACTTTGAAATTGTTAATTTAACCAAGTGTTGAAACTGTTATTATTTATTCACCGGTAGGTATTATTAAGAAAAGAATTGATTTGATTTTATTTACCACTTAGATCAAAAACACTTTGAACGAGAAAAACACACTCAAGAGAAAGGTATATTATTTATTATTATGCAAATTTATTATTACGGACGAGCAGGGAGGTTGATTGGTATCTTAGGGAGTACTGTTGGAGTTGGAAATGAATTTATATTTTACCACAAGAACTATTTATACCTACCCACTTTAATAAAAAAAAAGGTTATTTACAATTACCGGCCGGCCGCGATTTTGTAGAAACCGGCTTTGATTAGGTGCAAACTCTATCCCCCCCATCTCTCGCACGAGAACTAGGTACCCATTTTCAAGTATCTGTATGACGATGACTTGAAAATAAACAGGTGATAACAGGTAGTTCGTTGTTCGTTCTTCATTTTTTTCACTTTTTAACACAACTTTTGAAAATTTATCAATAATTAATTGTTTTAAAGAGCTAAAAAAATTGAACAAACGTACGATCGTTAAAGATTAAGAGAAGGAGAAGAGTCTGCACACTAATGACTAGAGATTTCATTGTTTTGTCGTAAGGAATCGAGGCATACGTTTTCATGAAGTTCATGCAAACTGAAAAACAGTCAGGCAATTTCTGCATGATTAAAAACATGTTATGAATCTTCTGCATAACCTTTCATGAGATCTAGAGACAAATATGCGAATTCTTCAAAAATTGTACATCTTTCTTCATAATAGTTTTCCGTTTTCATGATATTGAGAAGACCGCATGAAAGTTTTACAGACTTAGCATGACTGAGCTTTTCATGCTAATTAAACATAAAAGTTCATGTTGCCATTTCCTCTTATGAATCGTTCGCATAACTTATACATCTGTCTGCATAAATGTTTTCCGTTTTCATAAATGTTATGCAGCCTTTGAAGAGACTGCATGAAAGTTGTGCAGACTTAGCATGACTACGTTTTTTACGCTAATTAAACATAATCTATGCTAATAGATTATGTTGCCATTGTCACTATATCGCACCCTCAGAATTAGATGGTGATATGTCAAAAATCATGAATTTTTTTTTATTACTCTATCGAAATAAGCGAAACGAGACCTTTCGTTTGGTATAAGAATTATAATTCTAGCCCTTACCGTTCCCGAGATAGCACTAGTGTTGTTTATTGATTATGTCGAAAAAGTGGAGGGAGGTTGGAACAAGATGGTATTACGATCAGTTGTTACCAAGAGCTCATTGGATCGAGACGTACAGTTCTTGGAATATAGTGATATTTGCGTAAATTTTGATTTATCACTCTCTTTATTAAATTTTATTTTCAGTAATTGACATAAAAACTGAATTGTGCATGATTTTTTTGAAATATCACTCTCTTTGTGGAATATTTTTTTTGTGTTTTGTCAAGGTAGAAATTACTAATACAAAAGATTATGTTATATTACTTTCTTTTATATATTATTATTTTTTTTTTTTGGACTTAAAAATAATCTGGCCCGGTATTTTCGATGTACACTTGAGAGCAATAAATTCGGGACAGGACATTTCACCGTTTCAGTTGGTCCTGGTCAATTTTCGTGGCATGAAGTTGTTAAAGTATGCATATATTTGAAAAGCTTGTACTCATACCTTTCAGAAAATACACAATGTGTCCGGGTTATGTACTATGCAACAATGATAATGGCCACTTTCCAGAAACACCTCATTTTGTTGATGAAAACACGTGCACCGAGGGTATTTTAAATTTGATTTTTTGTTGTGATAACGCTTTTTTGGCCAGTAAATTATTGAATTTCCTTAAATGCAACACTATGAGGAAGGAAATTCAGTTGAATTTTTCTTTTCATCATGGAGACATCGCACTCCATAGCTGTGAAAGTGGTTTTACTTGTGAGTCAAGGTGTTAAGCAAAGAAATGTTGCTAAGGAGCTAAATTTGTCGAAGTCTAAGGTGAACAGAATTTACCAAAGGTATCGGCAGACAGGTAGCTATGATCAGAGACCAGGATCTGCCAGACCAAAGAAGACAACTGCCCAGGAGGACCGATTTGCTGTCATGACAAGCTTAAGAAATCGAGACATGTCTGGTGTTGAGGTCCAACAGCAGCTTGTTATGGCCACTGGTGTTGATGTCAGCCCTTGGACAGTAAGGAGACGCTTGAAAAAGAAAGGTCTCATACCAAGAAGAAAAGCTACGGGACCCAAACTCAACAGACAACACCGACAACGTCATTTACAATTTGCCCTTCAACACGCTGATTGAGGAAATGGGGAATGGGGCACGTTCTGTCCACGGATGAGAGCCGACCCTGCTTGTTCTTCAATGACAGACGTAAAAGGGTGTATAGAAGACCAGGTGAACGGTATAATCAATGTTATATTCAAGAAACTGTGAGTTTTGGTTTAGGATCTTGTATCTTCTGGGGTGGAATCTCTATGGAAACTAAAACAGAGCTCGTTATCATCAATTGTGGAGGACAAGGAGGTAACCTAACTGCAGAGAGGTATGTCACTGACATCATTGAAGATCATGTTGTCCCTTATGCAGGTTTTGTGGGTGATGGATTCGTGTTAATGCAAGACAATGCCCGACCTCGTACAGCACGTATTGTAAGTGACTTTCTCCAAGAGGCCGGTATTCGAACCCTCAACTGACCAGCCAACAGTCCTGATCTTAATCTTATTGAACACCTCTGGGACGAGCTTAAAAGACGTGTCCATGCTCGAAACCCGCCCCCAATGAACCACAGGGACCTGAAACAGGCGCTTTATGAGGAGTGGGAGACTATCGATCAAGAAACGGCTGCCAACCTAATCAAGTCCATGAGAAATCGATTGCAGGCTGTCATACGGTATTCGAACCCTCAACTGGCCAGCCAACAGTCCTGATCTTAATCTTATTGAACACCTCTGGGACGAGCTTAAAAGACGTGTCCATGCTCGAAACCCGCCCCCAATGAACCACAGGGACCTGAAACAGGCGCTTTATGAGGAGTGGGAGACTATCGATGAAGAAACGGCTGCCAACCTAATCAAGTCCATGAGAAATCGATTGCAGGCTGTCATACAAGCTCGAAGGGGGTAATACCAGATACTAAGAGGTAAGTAACAGCCAAATTTCCATGAAGACTTCGAAGAAATAACACAAAAAACACCGATATCATTTGCAGTGTTTTCATGCTCTTTAGACCTCTTTTTTGTTATTTGACTTATTATATTAAAAAACATGCTCACAATGAAAAAAAATATACACCGTCTTAAAACCAACAAAATTTTCTTTCTTGGGATACTTCACACTTGAAAATCCAATGTAAAATAAAAATTATAAAAATCAAAAACTTTGAGAAAGTTACTGTCCCGAATTTATTGCTCTCAAGCAATTTTTTGAAATTCATAATTATTTGTTTTTAGTTATTTCTTTTTAGAAACTTTGAGATTAAGTCCCAAGAAACAATAAAGTTTATACTCACATTGTCTTGTTTTCTACCTTTTACTGCTTAGCAATAAAACAATTGGGTATTTTACATTTCACTTTTTTAAACTGAATGAGTTTTCTTTTTTTTCTGACTTAATACCAAAAGCATAGATTTTAATGTACCTCCAGTTTCAAATTGTCTTTTATTCTTCGATTCATATGGTAATATAGTGTTATAAAACTAAATTATCAAGGTACTATCATTTCAAAATTGTAAATAGATGGTGCTATCTCGAATTTTTTTCGAGATAATACCCACTTTTGTTCACTTCTCATGGAAGAAAAGGTAATATAATACGATATCACCTTATTAAAAATTGATTTTTTCTCGAAAAAAGGCAAAATCATAGAATGAAGTTTTAAGTCAAAATGCCTTTTTTTCGAACGGTTACAAAGGTAAGTTCTTTTGAAGAAAAATACATTTTTTTTACATAGAACTATAGAAAAGAACATGCTCAACTTAAGAACATATAAATCAAAACAGTAGCTTTTATTGTATTAATACAGCGATAAGTCAAACTTTCTTTTGCGATTTCCCAAAAGTTGGTGTTTTTGACATATCACCATCTAATTCTGAGGGTGCGATATGAATCTTTTGCGTAGTCTATACATTTTACTGCATAAACGTTTTTCTTTTTCATAATGTTATTCAGCCTTTAAAAAGACTGCATGAAAGTTGTACAGACTTAGCAAGACAACGTTTTTTCTGCGAATTAAACATAATCTATGCTTATAGCTCATGTTGCCAATAATCTATACATCCTACTGCCTAAACGTTTAGCGCGGCTTCTTTGATGTCATGCAGCCTTTAAGAATTCACTGCATGAAAGTTATAATATGTGAGTAGCTGGAAGCTGGTTTATGATGCCGACCTCCGTGGTCGAGAGGTTAAGTCCATTGTCTTTCGATCCGAAGGTTGCAGGTTCGAATCCTGGCCGTGGCGGACTTTTCTAGCAGAAAATTTTCGCTGTAGGAATGGCATGGTTGTAAGATTTCCTACCCCGAAGTAATGGTAACGCGGTTCCAGGGTAGACAAATCTTAAAAAAAAGCTGGTTTCTGCTGAACAACAACTTACAACAGACCCATTGCATGGGGTTGAATGTCATCAACAACTGACCCAAATAACTATATTAATATGATGTGAATACCTATTAATAGGTATAGATACCTAATATATTTCTTAAAACCCACAAAACAGGCCCTATGGTATTCTTTTAATTTCTACTGTTTTCAATATTTTTATGATTTTATAACCTTTGAACACACACAAAGTAGCGGTTGTATTACTTATATAACCGCTACCTTTCAACTCAACGCAGGTATTGACTCGGCCTAATGTCTTTCTAAAAAAATCAAGTTATTTTTATAATTTATCAAGCGCTTCAGGTAAATCCTCAAACCACAAATATACATTCAAGGTTTCACCACGTCATGATCAAATTCCAAGAATTATATTATCTAATATATTATAGGTAGGTACTACCAATGAACGTCGACCCTGCATATTTGAGCGGCAAAAGACAGAGTAAAAGAAGAATGTTTTCTTCTTGTCCGATATTCCATACCATATTCCAAGAATATCTATAAATATAATATATTAGATGGTCATGTTGGTGAGAAAATTGAACGTATTTTTGTGGTTTTTGGATTTAACTGGCGCTATTATATCCTATAGGTATTTATATAGGTAACATATACTCTTCTTCTTCAATAGGGTAGCATCTTCTTCTTTTTCTTCTTCAATAGGTTAGCATAACTTATGAAAATCAAACCTTATGAAATAAAAGTTTTCATGATATTGTCCATCTTGAACTTTATGAAAACGCACTTTTTTGGTTTTCATAACTGTTTTTTGATAGTTAGCATCATTTATGAAAACAAAAGACCCTTCAAAAAAACAATCAGGCAGAATTCTGCACAAAAATCCTTATTGATGACGTCACGGATAAAATTCTGCATATTTTATGAATCAATCTGCATGATCGATATTTATGCTAACCACAATTTTATGAAAACGTTGACATTTGCATGGTTTATGAAGAAATTTGAAAAAAAAACGGAAAATTCTTCATAAACCCTGCAGATTCAGCATAAAAAAACTTTATGAATCAAATTTGAAAAAACTTTTTTTAGCGTGTAGAACAGTCCAACTAATATCATGCGTGAGACATTTTGAAAGATTTTTTTGTTCGTATATAGACTACTAGCCGTTTGCCCGTGCTTTGTAACGGGACTAAATTTCAAATTTACTAAGGCATGGCCGTACTGCTGGACAGCAATGCCTTTTTGAACTTTTTATAATTTTTCTGGACAAAGCGATAATGGTTTTGGGGGGGTTAATTCTGAGACATTTTTCGCTATCTCTTACCGTTTTGGCTAAACAACTCCGGACAAACAAACAAACAAACATAGGTAGTCCTTTTTTCTGTTTTATATATAAACTAGCCGTTTGCCCGTGCTTTGCAACGGGACTAAATTTCAAATTTACTAAGGCATGGCCGTACTGCTGGACAGCAATGCCTTTTTGAACTTTTTATAATTTTTCTGGACAAAGCGATAATGGTTTTGGGGGGGTCAATTCTGAGACATTTTTCGCTATCTCTTACCGTTTTGGCTAAACAACTCCGGACAAACAAACAAACAAACAAACAAACATAGGTAGGTAGGTAGTCCTTTTTTCTGTTTTATATATAGAGATAAACTATAAACAGGGAGTAGACCAGCAGTCTGGCTAGTGGACTATAAACAGGGAGTAGACCAGCAGTCTCGCTGTTGGATTATGAACAGGGAGTAGACCAGCACTCTGGCTAGTGGACTATAAACAGGGAGTAGACCAGCAGTCTGGCTGTTGGATCATAAACAGGGAGTAGACCAGTAGTCTAGCTGGTGGACTATAAACAGGAAGTAGACCATCAGTCTGGCTGTTGGATTATAAACAGGGAGTAGACCAGCATTGGCTTTTGGTTCTGGGGGTCCTTGTCAATTTCCTCTTAGGCGCTTTAACTCCGCTGGGGCAGGTTTTTCGCGCCGGGGCAGGTTGTAGGTTCTAATATGAGTTTTAAGTAACATTGTCAACTAGTTAACTTCTTCTCACTTTTCCTTTATACTCACTGACTGATAGAACATCACGTCTTAGCGAGTAGGATATTTTGTCCATTGTCCCGCGTATGTTTGACATTTAGATTAATTACTGTTAAATTTCCTGTGTGTGACATTCAGATTCAGTGTGTGAAATTCAGTTACAATTTGATGTGGCATTTAGGATGATAGTTTGATGTGTCACTCAATATAATATACAAATTCCTGTAGGAGATTTGTATAGGAGACTATTTATGTATATATTTTAATGAGGCTGATTAATTAACAATGAAATTTCTTTTTTAATTGAGTCAACTTGAGAAGATTTTTATTGATATAATTTTAAACAATAGATATCTTTTTTTGATAGTTGGTAATATTGAGAGAAAAAATTATCATGTTTGTGTAAATCACTATCGTGCAAATGTCACAATGGTCTACTCAAACTCACACTGTTAAATTTTGAACCAACTTGTGACTCGAACCACCGACCTCCAGGTTACAAGTCCACCGCCTTACCGATCAAACATCTCATGGTATAATGTCAATAAGCCTTATATTGCTAGAGACTAGAGAAGTAGAGAGGTTTGGTAAACCGCTAAAACCGCTTGGTCGCATTTGTCCAATATCTGGGATACCAGGAATATTCATCATTAGTTTCACCATCATCATTACCTATTAAGTATCATCAATAACCAGAGTAATAATTAAATTATCTAAAATATACATAATTCTGATATTACCTGGGCAGGAATTCGAACCAACGGATCCCTACACTAACTGGATTATCAGACTATCGTGTTAACCACTTGACTACCAGTGCACTGATCGGTCAAGCTACTGAGGTTGTACATGTACATTCGATAGGTAAATAAATAAAGAGAGTAACTTCACCAATATCAGCAGCAGGTAATATCAGAATCTATCTAGGTAATATCATCAAAATTCAATTTCTGAACAACCGTAATTTGTTGCTTGATCAAATTACCAGGGAAAGTAATCAAGAGGCAACGGATGGGTTGACATCATGCTTCAATCTGCTTCATGTTTACTGAACACTAAGACGGTACTATTCTATAGTGTATAATAATTTGCCTTCATGTTGACTAACACTGAGACTGTACTGCATACTATTCTACAGTGTGTAACAATTTCCCTTCATGATGACTGAACACTGAGACTGTACTGCATACTATTCTACAGTATGTAACAATTTGCCTTCATGCTGACTGAACACTGAGACTGTACTGCATACTATTCTACAGTGTGTAACAATGTCCCTTCATGTTGACTGAGCACTGAGACAGTACTGCATACATACTATTCTACAGTGTGTAACAATTTCCCTTCATGTTGACTGAACACTGAGACTGTACTGCATACTATTCTACAGTGTGTAACAATTTCCCTTCATGTTGACTGAGCACTGAGACTGTACTGCATACTATTCTATAGTGTGTAACAATTCAGGCACAGAAGTAGGCACAAAAGTCAAGCTGTGTGCAATATGGCATAATTGGAGCTTGGTTTTTTTACGAGATATTTTTCCCATTTGAAGTTCATGTTTATAGCCCCCTGAATAGCGACTCATTCTATAATTCCTAGGCATCTCGTAAAAGAATGGAGTTCCCTTTCTAAAAGATTATTGCTGTGTAAAGAAGCTCTTGCAAAATGGTTCTTACCTACACATAAAGCTATATTAAGCCGGCTAAATCTTGTAATAGAAAGTTGAACTACAAAGGTAGGTATTGTTTGTAGGTACCTACAAACTATTTCTGGCTGGGGGACTTTAAACAGGGAGAAGACCAGTGTTTCGCTAGAGGACTATAAACTGAGAATGGACTAGCCAACCCTAACAAGCCAGGCTAGCTTGCAGTTTCCCAAGGCTTATGTAGAAAAAGCCAAAGTTCTCACGATGGCGATGGTTGATCACACATAGAAATGTGAAGTTCAGAACGAGCCAACTTTTCTCTTGAGTTTGGCTGGAGACTATCACTCCCCCTAGCTGAAGCCAAGCTGGTTACAACAACAAAAACAACAACCTATATAACCTACATAGTCCAATACTTCCAAAAATCGACACCCTAAAGAATATTTATCATACCAATAAAAATCAATGAATGCATGCATTTTTTCTCGTTTATTTAATAATTTGACCATTCTACATGTCCCAGTAGCTCAGTTGTAAAGGCGGCACTCTATGAATCCAGAGGTCGCGGATTCGAAAATCAGCTGGAACATGATGAGTTTTCCTCCCGTTTGAGATTTTTACCACATAACAATACGGCCTACTGCTGGAATAATGAGACTTAAAGTCCTAATTGGGCACCATAAATATTAAATAAGGCGATTATTATCAATCATTAGTTTGACCATAAATATATGACCATTTAATATCTAATTGCACTGCTGGATCATAGAAACTTTTTATAGGAAGTTACCTACTGCCTATAAAAAGTTGAACACATCCGTTATGTCACTGAAGTTCAACTTCCAACAAGGTTAGGTCATGGATGGGTGACCATTCAAGTTACAACCTTCGTGATGTTGGTTATTCCCGGCCCAATCTAGGCTTGTTTCCATAAAGTTTCCAGCGAATGGAGGGTTAAACCCCCGTTTTAATATAACCTTAACAATTGAAAGGTACGAAAAATCCGAAAACATAATATTTTGCTAGATGAGGACTATACATAGAGTCTCTTTATTTCAGGTTCCAGCCGTTGTTTTGGTGCTAGTATTTTGTGGTATAAGACAGTATAAGTAGGTAATGCTTTATTTAGACTGTCAGTGCAAGACAGGTAGTCCCACTATGCCAACAGTTTTACAAAGCACCTCTTTATTTATTTGAGCATAGATACAATGTAAATAAAATAACAATTAGAGGGTAAGGATGATAGAAAAGGATGGTAAATTTAAAAAAATAGGATTTTTTTCCTATTTTCTCTTTATGTGTAGGTTCCACACACCAGCAGATCCCTACGTCATTTGTATTAATTAACTCACTAACGACTAAAGCCTTGACCACAAATGCAAAATGCCAAATTTTAATATTAAATGTCCCTTGAAATTGATTCTATTTTTTTTTTTTTTTTTTTAAACTAGGATACCATGTATATTTGTTTAGGACGTACACTCATTGAGTCCCGTTGACCTTTTTTTCATGTCATTGAGTCCCGTAATTTTAGCAGGTACCTCAGACCATATGCCTCATTGAGTCCCCTAATATTTTTGGGTCTACCAGACCATATGACTCATTGAGTACCTTTACCTGATGTTAGTATATAAGAAGTAAATAAGAACACAGTTAATTTTTATAAAATTGAATACGCGGACAGTTATGTCTAAATGTTGTGTTTCGTTAGCCAGCTAGGATAGCTTGGGTGAGGGGCTTAGGTTAGGTTGAAATTAGCGCAGGGTTAGACCGGGTCACTGCGCGACCCGGCCTAACCGCCTGCGCTAATTTCAACCTAACCTAAGCCCCTCACCCAACCATCCTACCCGACAAACTGAAGTCAGAAATCTATCGTGCAATCTCACCTTGTTAACTTTACCTAACCCTATCTAACTACAAAATTCCTCTAACAAAAAATTCACTTACGCATCAAATTCCAATAGACAATAATTTCATTTTCATTTATGAACAAGAATTCTCAATAAAAAATGAAAAGAGTGTTCTAATTTTTTAGAGGAGGACTGACCCAACTGACTGACAAATAATAATATATGATCTTCTATGTACAAGTTATGTATAAGGAAAAATAGGTATTAATTATGTACGGGACTCAATGAGTGGTACGATAACTTCAACCGTTCCAAACCTTGGGACTCAATGAAGCATCGACAAAAAGGGACAAATCCAGACGGGACTCAATGAGGCGCCTCCCATTTGTTTATCTTTATTTTTTCTCTATAATAAATCTATTTGTTTAATACAAGTAGTCACCGTGGCAGAGTGAGTTAGCGCGCTAGGCACTGCACGCATGGTGACCTGGGTTCGATCCCCAGCGGGGCAGGAATTCTTCTGCTCTGTATACTTGGATGTTCGGGGTTCACTCATACCTCGTGAGGAAAAATGAGTAGTTACTTGAAAGAGTAACGACCAGTGGCGGCATTATACCAGAGTAAAAAGAAATTAATGTAATAGAATTCGAAAAGTACAGGAGGCTTTCAGTAATGCTGCGCTACCCACAAAAATTGTGAAGAGGCCTTGTGCTTCACCACAAATAAAATCATACATACATTTGTTTAATACATAATATATCTATTTGTTTAATACATAGTATATCTCTTTTTAATACATAATATATCTATTTGTTTAATACATTAGTACATCTATTTGTTTAATACATATCTATTTGTTTATTATTCAATATGCTAATGTTCTCCCGACGTAGAACTCATGCAATTGCGGTTAGATCTCTTAGAAAGTGCATTCTTTCATACATTCCGAATAATATGTTAATTATGTTTGCTTGATGCTCTTCTATAAAATCTCCTAGGACTCTTCTGTTGGACACGGCAAAGAAAATTTCTCTGCTGATTCCGATGTTCTAACTCGCTGTTTGCCCGTACTTCGCTACGGAACTCGACCACGAATACACGCACGTTCACACAAGAACACACACAGAATTGAAGACTCATTCACAAAAAAATTACTATTATAATAATAACACTCTTTGGTGGAAGGTAACCACCAGGCGAGGATGCTCAAAGCATTTTTCTACCACCTAACTCTTAAGTCGAGGACAGACAGACAGACAAAAGTCACTGTATATCATAGCAGACACCCACATTAACCTCTCCCAGCCTGGGTTGGGTCGGTAATGGTAATTTCGCGGGTTTTTTTTTCTTTTCTTGAAAGACTATTTTTTAATCCAGTTGACATTTAACTTTATCTTACAAATTCACCATCTACTGTCTGGCCCTTGACTTCCAAAGAGATTGCTCTGAAGGTACCTGTGATGCAATTAACTTGAATTTCCAAGTTATTTGTTAAAGTAATCACGGCTTTATGCTGCAGTCCGTGGGTAAATTGTACATGTTGTAAACACATAGCTATATACATTGTATGTATGTATCTAAGACAAAAGAAAAGACAAAAATTGAATAGAAGGCCATGCCTCAAGAACATAGTAGGGTTAGGGATAATACATAGAAGGCCATGCCTCAAGAATATAGTAGGGTTAGGTAAAATAAATAGAAGGCCATGCCTCAAGAATATAGTAGGGTTAGGTAAAATACATAGAAAGCCATGCCTCAAGAATATAGTAGGGTTAGGTAAAATACATAGAAGGCCATGCCTCAAGAATATAGTAGGGTTAGGTAAAATACATAGAAGGCCATGCCTCAAGAATATAGTAGGGTTAGGTAAAATACATAGAAGGCCATGCCTCAAGAATAAAACAACTGGACTAATTGATAAACAAAAACAAACTGATCAGATGATTGATAGCATTAAACTTTGAAATGAACGATAGGTAATCGGAAAGGTATACAATAGGTATACATCATAGTTTACTACCTGCAACATGAAATCGGAGGAATAGGTATGCGGAAGTTGGGTCACCTAAAAATTTTTCCGGAGCAATAGGTATCCGGAGCAATAGGTACCTCATTAAATCGGAGCAAAAGGATGCTGCCCTAATACATAAATAAAAGGTAATTATATAAGTTGCAGGACTTGTGGCCCACAAGTTGTGGGCATAGGTTCATAATGTATGGAACGTAATGTGTAGTAACCGACCTCAGTAGTTTGATCGATAAGGCGGCGGATTTTTAACCTGGAGGTCGGTGTTTCCAGTCCCGGTTTCAGGATAGATTTGGTAAAGCGAGTTTGAGTAGTTGTATGATATCACGAAAGTGATGAACACAAATATAAGTATAAGTAGTGCTTTATTTAGACTGTCAGCGCAAGACAGGTAGTCCCATTATGCCAACAGTTTAACAAAGCACCTCTTTATTTATTTGAGTATATGATGATGAGTATATGATTTGAGTATAAATATGATAACAAACTATAAGTATAGTTGTGTTTTATTTAGACTGTCGGCTCGAGACAGGGAGTCCCATTACGCTAACAGTTTAACATCTCCATTAAAATATAATAATCATATACAGTGTGTCCATGAAGTCCAGCAACAACTGATTAACTTTTGAAAGGTTACAGTTGCAAAGTTGAAATTTTGAATGTAGACCTATGATTTTCTGTTTTTGTACTACACTGGCATACCAGTAAATATTTCATCCTGCAAATCATTTAAAAGTTAATCATCTATTGCTGGACTTAATAGCGCGCGATTAGCTCAGTGGTTAAGCACTCGCTTGCCATGCGGAAGGTCCCGGGTTCTATCCCTCGTGCCGACAAAAATTTGTATTCTTAATTTGGTTACAGTTGTTTGTGAGGGATACCTTCCAGTGCTCTCGTGTGGACCCAGCACCTAATTTGGAAGTATTGTGTCACTCCTCGACATCAGAGGGAAAGCATACTATGGGATGGGGGCAGGCTACAATAGAGACCACAAGCGTCTACAATAGCTCCTGTTTCATGGCTACGAAATAAAAAAGGCTGTGAAACACTCATAAAAAAAAAAACAGAAATCCACTTTAGGTATGTACGTTGCGTATATGATAATAATTATACACCAGCTCCACCTCTTCTGTATAATGTGTATATTGTATAAAATCATGTGGGTATATAATATTATATACATTATTTAACTTTATACAGTAATTATTTATTATGTTTTTACCTATACGTTGATGTAATTTGCCACCCAGCTATTAGCGATTCGTTCTTTAATCAGCTTAATCGGCTGCCGCTTCAGTCAGGCCAACGCAGTACTATGATTACAGCAGGTGGGCGCTGTGGGCAGAGTTGAACAAATTGGCCGCACTGCGTCCTTCCAGAAACTTGCGGCACTTGCGACTTTTCGTATTTTCTGGAGAATTAGAATATCCCCCAAAAACACCACTTCGTGGTTAAAAAAAGAAGAACGCCTCACTCAAAGAATGATTATAATTAGCTAAAAATAAATGATATCAAATTGAGAACACCTTGTCCCCTCTCTTTCTATATCCCTGCACTCCTCTCTGAATTTATTCCTCTTATGTTTAGCTTTATTTATCCTTTCTAGGGGTCATCCCAAACTTGATTTCTCTTTAAATTTACTTGTTGCACGGCAATAAAAAATGGCGGTCGGAGTATGATTTTTCTGAAGTTATTTGATTTGAATCGAGAAAATTACACCGCGAGCTCAGTTCTTTTTGTACGAAAATATAGGTTCATACACTACTGAAACATTAGGACTGACAAAAGTAAATAAGCTAGGAAAATGTGAATGTACCAAGTTGTCTTTTCTAAGATATAGTTTTAGCAGTACGTATTTAATTTTTCTAAGGTCAATATGTATTTGGATCACAGATTTGGTTCCTAAGTCCCCAAAGTGAGTAAATAATATATAAATTTGCAATGCAAGATCTTTTGATTCTATTCTCCACATGATTAGGTTTATCTTTCAATGCTAAATAGACCTCGGAGGCTCCTATGAGGGACACTAAAACACCTGGATTTACAAATGCCAAAGAAATTAATTTGTAATCACCTTATCAAGGTGTGGTAATGAGTTCTCTCCCGTTGACTTTTTCTTACCCGAATTCTCTCCGGCTTGTTGCAGGGGTCACCACGAGTATCTCTCCCAGAAATAAGACCATGCTTTGTTACATTAGGTATTTAAGAAAATGAAAACTATAAAATTATCATTTTTATATAAGAATGGGCCTTTTATAAGGAAATCTTTTAAATCTCTAACTAATGAAAGGCAATGCCTTCAGTGTTTAGTAGAGTTAGGTAAAATACATAGAAGGCCATGCCTCAGGAATATAGTATATAGGGTTAAGGATAATACATAGAAGGCAATGCCTCGGAATTATAATAGGGTTAGGTAAATATATAGAAGGCCATGCCTTGGGTTTATCATAGGGTTAGGAAAAATACATAGAAGGCCATGCCTCAGGTCTATATTAATGATTCCTAGGTGTTTCGATTATAATTTTTATGCTAGGCCTAAACTATGTAGGTATAAAATCAGGTAAAAATGCAAGCGACGCGACGGGAGACAATTTGGTGTTGATAAAACCATGAGCGGGAGAGAACTCGGTTGTGAAGTCCCTTATCAATACCTCACGAGGTATGAGTGTACCCCGGACATAATGGACAGATAAAAAAAAACTTCTCTCAAGGGGATCGAACCAAAGCCTAGTATGCTACCCACTTGGCCAAAGTCACTACTTTGTCACAACTTTTAGTGAGTAGCATCGACATTATGAGAGCTACATAATTCATCATATTATTATTATTCAACAATTTAGATCAATCTTTATTTACAATTACAAATATATACAGATGCAGTCAAAATTATAATAAATTAAATATAAACAAAGTTTGATCAAGGGTGGTGATAATGCCTTTGGCATTCTCTTCCGTTTATTTTATCTCCATCCAACCATGATTGTCCAAAATCAATCTCGTAATGCCGCCACAGGTCATTGTCCAATTCTTCAACTCCTAAAATTTTCCTCGCGAGGGTAATTGGGTCGACATGAAGATCAAATATAAAGATCGGAAAAACAAAACAATGTGAAGCCCAAATTGAAAATATAGACCTAAAAAATTTCGTCCCCGCCAGGATTCGAACCCATGCTGACTGGGTGGCAGGTCGAGCATGCTACCAATAGACAAAGTTATCTTCTACAGAAACGGGCTGAAAATGAACTAAATTAATACTTGGAAACTTAAACTTTAAAATTTTGCAGTGAGAGAGCGAGGTCATCTCGAAAAATACATACTGGCCAAGATCTGACCACTAAGCTAAGAATTCGAAGGTACCTACCCGCCAAAGAAAATGAAAAGGCCACCAGGTGCCACCCAGTGGACCGGATGAAGGAATAAAATCAATAAATTTGGTATCTGCTCATCAAGATCTTTCATTTGATACCACTTAAGACTAGTATTATCCTTCAATTCCCGATTTGGGCTCCCAAAACCCGAGGCCGCCCAAATGGGCCGCCCGCTTATAATTTAGAATTTTTTTTTGGTCCGGGCTCATCTCCATTATATCTTGATCACTTTAGACACCTCACTTAATCTTCAGTGCCAAGTTAAAGACACGAAGTCGGGTCTCAAAGGATCCGTATGAAAAAAAAAAACAGAAAAAAAAAAAAAAAATTATGAATCTTTTCATGTCTTTCACGATTGTTGGGGGGTCTCGAAAATAGGGTTCCCGGTGGCCTAGGAAGTCAAACAAAGAGTCAAATCAACTTATTTTTCAACGTAGAGCCCATTTCTGCAATAAAAATCGCGATTTTTGAAATTCATGTTGCACTTTTCGCTGGCTGAAAGTACATGAAATGCATGGGAACTATGTTTTCCGTAACCTTACACTCTGCCGGGCTGTCTCTTTCTTTGTATAGGCGTTCTTCACACCTCGGCCGAGGTGTTTGATTATAAGTATGTACCAACCTTAGTTTATACTGTCGACCAAGGGGAGAATTAGCCAGCCTCCTTGGCGTAACGGTTATGACTAATGCTCGTAGTCCAGAGTTCCTGAGTTCGATCCCCGGTCGGAGCAGACTTTTCACACAGAAAATTCTGTTCCCTCCGTACATGTGAGGCTGGCATTTCCGGCCCTACCCAGGCTGGGTGAGGTTAATGTGGGTTCGAACCCTAGCGGGGCAGGAATTTTTCTGCTCTGTACTTGGATGTTCGGGGTCCACTCATACCTCGTGAGGAAAATGTGTAGTTATACTTGTTACTTGTATGAGTAACTACCAGTGGCGGCATTACCAGAGTAAAAATAAATTAATGTAATAGAATTCGAAAAAGAAGGAGGCTCTTAGTAATGCTGCGCTAACCACAAAAATTGTGAAGAGGTGTTGCGCTTCACTACAAATAAAATCATACATATTATTACTTATGTTCAAAAGCTTATCTTGAACAAAGCAAATATTATTTTTTTTGCCATATCATCGTCGAAACGCTAAAAAGTGATCTAAATCTTTACTAATCTGCTATTGACTCACAGGTAATATCATATAATCTCCTAATCTAAACGTAAGAAAGTAATACAGTGTTTTACTTTCATTACTGCTGATCCTACGCATATTATCCTATAAGAAGGAAAGTAGTACAATGTTTTACTTTCATTATCGCTGATCCTACGCATATTATCCTATAAGAAGGAAAGTAATACAATGTTTTACTTTCATAATCGCGGATCCTACGCTTATTATCCTATAGGAAGGAAAGTAATACAATGTTTTACTATCCTCATAGCGGATGCTACGCATATTATCCTATATTAGGAAGAAAAGTATTGTGAATTCTATTTCAGCAGAAACTTTAACGACTTTGAGTAATGAACCTTCAATGAACCGCATAGTAGGAAGGAAAGTTATACAATGTTTTACTTTCATAATCGCGGATCCTACGCATATTATCCTATAAGAAGGAAAGTAATACATCGTTTTACTTTCATAATCGCGGATCCTACGATTATTATCCTATAGGAAGGAAAGTAATACAATGATTTACTTTCATAATCGCGGATCCTACGCTTATTATCCTATAAGAAGGAAACTAATACAATGTTTTACTTTCATAATCGCGGATCCTAAGTTTATTATCCTATAGGAAGGAAAGTAATACAATGATTTACTTTCATAATCGCGGATCCTACGCTTATTATCTTATAGGAAGGAAAGTAATACAATGTTTTACTATCCTCATAGCGGATGGTACGCATATTATCCTATATTAGGAAGGAAAGTATTGTGAATTCTATTTCAGCAGAAACTTTAACGACTTTGGGTAATGAACCTTCAATCTTCTGCATAGTAGGACTTTCGCAAGTCACACAGGAATGGCCGGCCAATTTAACGCCTGGCAAGATGCACAGGAGGAATGTATAATTAGCCACGTAATGGACTTTATATCTACAGATGTTTAGGTATAAGTTAGCCAGGTAAGAGGGCTATAATATATCTATGATAAGATAGCTGGGTAAGAGGGCTATAATATAGGTATCTATGATAAGATAGCTGGGTACTTGGGTAGGGGGGCTCTAGGATTATAGGCTATTAGCTTATGTTTACAAGATTATACTAATGGCTAGTTCTATGCTAATTTGTTTATGAGGCTTTGGCATTCGCGTAATCACTCACTTATTCACAAGACATTAACACGTTCAACGCCAAGTCATATTTTCAGGTTTTACAAGCGTTCCAAGGAATATTTAATTTTTTCTATTCTGGTTTTTTTTTAATTTTTTTTTTTTCAATTGCTTTACTAAGCTTGGTTAATTGATCCATTTACCAAAAAATGTTTTCATTTTTTTTATTTATTTTTTAAAATTTGTGTGACACTCTTCCACTATGGTGACACTCATATATTTATGAGTTTCATGGCGTTTAACGTGTTAATATAGTAGGAGACTGTATCAGAGCACACAAAGATCCGCTCCAGTCAGCGTTGATGGTACGTAAAATAAATCGGTTTAATACACCACTTTTCGCAAAATAGCTCAAATTAAGCAACGTCCAACGAGGTTCGGACTGGGTGGGTGGCCCACAAGTTCATTCGAGACGCTGGACATTGCGGCTCAAGACAAGCTAGTTGAAGCTACCGATGGCCGGGATAACTATAGTTAGCACACGAGGTAGGGGCCCCGCGATTTCGGGAAATTAGAGAGGATTTTATACCTTATAAAAAATTAAATTTAAAAAAAATGTAGCCACGACTCAAAAGTATGGAAATACTCTTATTTTTAAATCACAAGAGAGAGCACACTTTTTTAAATCTTAACTGTCACAATGCGACGTTGCCAACCTGTCAAAAGTATGAAAATGTGGAGCTCGTAAATTATTCACTGTGACGGTTAAAAAAAATCGCCGACGCGGCGCGGCGGTGCTATGTTAGGGTCTTATTCAAATATATTTCCTTTGGATCCGCTCCGGCCGGGATTCGAACCCGCAACCTACGGGTCAGCAACCAATGCTCCTAACCACTGAGCTACAAAGGGTGGCAAAAAGTAACTAACTATTCGTGGCGGCAATTTGAAAAAGAATATGGTATCTGGGCATGGACAAATGCTGTGAATTAATAACAAGAAAACCCCACTGTTAGATCACTAATAGTTCATACATATTTTTGAATTTTGAACCAATTGTTCCGCCATTACTGTCCTGTCTGTCTATTTGCTCATTGTTTTGTTGTTGTTATCTGTCGACACGCTATGTTGACCCATCCATCAAATCCAAGACATGTTAGTCTACACCGCGGACAGCCTACTCTCTCCCAGACGAGAGCGATTAGTTTCTAATTTTTCACATAGAAAAATGAAAGTGTGGGATGTAAAACACCGGCTGAAGACAGCAGAAATTCTATTTCTTTTTATGGCTTTAACAGCAGGATTCTCACACTGTGAGCTCTTCCACCCAACCGACCCTTTTTTATGTTATCATATAGGTATTTGTGTTATTCACTTTCGTAATGTCACAGCTACTCAAACTTACTTTACTAAATTTTTGCTGAACTTGTGACATGAACCACCGAACTAATGGTCACAAGTCCGCCGCCTTAGCAATCATAGGTACTGAGGTCGGTTTCTCTTCTTTTTCATTATTGTGATCTAACAAATTATTTGGCTTGCCGTTAGGGAGGGCATGAAGAAATGAAATCTGGAAGTAGGAGTGTCAGAACCAAATAACCTACACCAGGAAGAAGAGGTCAAACACCCAGCACCTAAAGAGGAAGAATTGTGTTACTTTTCTCCCATCAGAGGGGAGGCATACTACGGGATGAGGGATGAGCAAGCTACAGACCACAAGCGTCTACACTAGCTGCTGTTTTATGGCTCTGAAATAAAAAAGTCGTATTATTATTGTGTCGTATTGTGATCCCAAAAAGGAGGATATTTTTTTTTACTTTCTTTAACTTAGTATAAGGTATAGAAAGTATTGTTTTAATTTACGTTTTCCATGAGGACCAATAATATATACTCTTAAGTTAAGCAACGTCCAGCGAGGCTAGGCTTGGATGGGCGACAGTTCAAATTCGAACCCTTCTGATTTGGTGATTCCGCCACCACTCAGGCTAGGTGAGGATAAGTAGGTGCTTGTGAGTTTCCAGTGAATGGAGGGTAAAACCCCCGTCGTGATAGACCATGCAGTTGCGACTTTAAACCCAAATTAAACCCAAATTTTGAGGATAACTTGTCATCGGGACAAACTTCGAACCCGCGCTGAGTTTCGAACCGCGACATGTGGATTACCAGTCAGACCCATTGACCACTAAGCTACCGGGATGGTTTGGAACAATCGACGACTTTCTATTTCAAGATTTTCACGTGACTGGCCAAGTGGAACTCATGGTCACTCCTAGGTCCTAGGTCCTAAGTCCTAGGTCCTAGACTATACCTTCCATTTCAATTCAGGAAGGATTTAAGACGGAAAGTCAATTGGGATTTTATGGGAAATTGATCGACAGTTGAATGGGGACTACGGCCAGTTTTTTATTTATTTTATTTTTTAAGATGAGTGTTTCACAGCCTTTTTTTATTTCGTAGCCATGAAACAGGAGCTACTGTAGACGCTTGTGGTCTGTGTTCTAGCCTGCCCATCCCGTAGTGTGCCTCCCCTCTGATAGTCGAGAAGTGACACAATACTCTCCATTTAGGTGCTGGGGCAAATTGTAGGTAATTGTCTAAATAAACCTCGACTGTTCACACGTAAACATCCCAGCTACTCAAATTAGCCTCACCCAGCCTGAGTGGGGTTGTGAATTTCTGGAACTAAAATACATAATTGAGAACAATATAAACAAGAAAAATACCCATAAACAACATACATAATATACCTACATGCAAATGTCCGAACTAAAAAGCAGGGTTCTTGTCTATAGCAATCTCTTCCACCCAACCCTTAAAACTTTCTTTACTTTCTGTGATCCAAGACTGGTGTAGTGAACGTAGTATCGTGGTATTGTCGTTGTGGCCCAAATGAGGACAGAAAGGGCCATTCTCATCGCTGTCTGACAAATCAATCAAGTGTAAATTAATGGAATCAGTAATAATCATCAAATTCTTTAACGTAGTGTACTAATTTGTCAGTGGTAGATAATAATTGACTATACGAGTACATATAGGTAATCATAGCTAATATGAGTGTTGTATTATATACTTACCTATACATAGTAAAAAAATTGATAGTTGAAAACAATAATGTAGAGCAGCGGTTGCCAACCTTTTCAGACGGACCACTAACTCATCCAAAAAAAATTGGCTGACCATCACCACCTAAATATGGTTTCTTTTTTAATCCTTGAACATACCTATTAGGGGAAAATGGGGTACTTGGGACTTTGACATTTGGTACATAATAATTATACATACTTGGGAACTTGGGCTGATTATTTAATTAGTTTTTTTAACAATAACTTTTTTTCTCTTGGATGCCGTTGTGTATAACTTTTTATTTATTTTATTTTACAGATAATAAATTTCTGCCATTTGCAATCCAGAGGGCAAAGTACTCAGAATAGTTGAGCAATTTCCTCTCTGGATTACAAGTGACATTTTTTGGAATAAATATGATCGAGCCTTTGGTTCTCCGGTATTTTGTTTACAAATGTTGCCAACTTTGTTTATAAATCCCATATTTTATTTTTATGTGAAATTATACTATAATGTGTAAAATATGACTTTTTCGGCTTGATCTCCGAAATGACTCCGCGGACCACCAACTAGACCATCGCGTACCATTTGTTGGCGATCGCTGATGTAGAGTTCTATAAACAGAGTACGAGTACCTAGGTATACCTTTTAACATAGATACTAGCTGCTATACGTATCTTATAGTAATAGAAAGCAATAGATAATATCATAGTGGCTACTTGTAGTACCTAACAGGTAAATGAGTTTAGCCAGATGGGCCATGCTAATAATATACAACATGTATTTATGTATATTACCATATTATACTTGTAATATGAGTTTAATGAGCCAGATATACTTATCATACAAATTGGTTTGCTTGTATTAATATAGATAAATGACTCCGAACAGATGGTCCATGATAATTCCAGGTGTGGACACGCGCGAAGAATGTGAAACCGGACTACTGAAGATGGCTGAAATAAAAAGTGTTCATTTTCCTGATGATCCAATTGGGCACGTTCCGATCTCCTTCTTTTTTTTTCTAGCCTAGAGAATCATAAAACGATCCACATTGCGGCAGTTCGAGTAGCCATGAAACTATGTTATTCATTTATTTACACTTTATTAACAACAAAGATAATTACAAATTAATATACAATATAAGAGAAGTATAAAAAGAGAAAATAATAAAGAAAAAATAAACAAATATGTACATAGGTAATATATGTCCTGACCAAAAGGCAAGGTTATTTTAAACATTTAGATGTTTATTTTACAACAAATACTTTAAACATTTGTTGTAAAATAAACATCTACATATAAAAATTGTTAAAAAAAACCATGAACCTCCAGAGAGAATCCTTATCATCTTCGAAAAGCTTTCACATTGATCACTAGTTATTTTTGGATAAGCGGTTTGTAATAATTACAATTATATTTATTGTATTTTATCGGTGTTACTTAACATTAGTGAGACGAGATCATAACGGACCATACAATTAACACTGCGACCTAATTATACCTATTAACGCAGTGATTTGAAATAGATAGTCAGGACGGGGTTTTTACCCTCCATTCGTTGGGAATCGTACCAGCTACCCTCATTAACCTCACCCAGTCTGGGTAGGGTCGGAAATGACGGCCTTGCGTGTTCAGAGGAAACAGAATTATGTGTTAACATTTTTTTCCCGAACCGGGAGTCGAATGGAGCTTCATCAAGTGGACTTTATTAATAGAATCAGTTCTTACTGCTTAGAGTGCTTAGTGGAGATGTCGCTAGCACCTTCATCAAGTGGACTTTATTCATAGAATCAGTTCTTACTGCTTAGTGGAGATGTCGCTAGCACCTTCATCAAGTGGACTTTGTTCATAGAATCAGTTCTTACTGCTTAGTGGAGATGTCGCTAGCACCTTCATCAAGTGGACTTTATTCATAGAATCAGTTCTTACTGCTTAGTGGAGATGTCGCTAGCACCTTCATCAAGTGGACTTTATTCATAGAATCAGTTCTTACTGCTTAGTGGATATGTCACTAGCACCTTCATCAAGTGGACTTTATTCATAGAATCATTTTTTACTGCTTAGTGCAGATGTCTCCTATTGTAAGTTGTAATCGTCTGTTTGTTTACAATGTTTTAATGGGTATTTTTTTTTTTTGTATCATGTACAATAAGGTATGTGCAATGATAGGCACGATAAAATACAATAAAGAAGATAATGGCATCTCATAATGAGCGAGATATTAGCCTGGGTGATTACTATGATTGAAGGCACAGCCTCTGAATAATGCGAAGACTGCAACTTTTATGATTAAAAAAATACACAACAAATTATGGACACAATACTCCCTCGTGAATTGTTTAGATTGTATACACTTGGCAATAAATGTTTATCAACTTTCCATCATCACTAGGTATATTCTTAGATTTTTAATTAGCACTTGTATCTGCAACAACAAAAAAGTCAACCGATTCTCTTCGAGTTAGTTTTAAATGGTTTGAATATCGTTTTAATATATATTATTTTAATCTTATTTTTGCAATTTCGGTCAACATTTTTGGATTTTTTTTAATATCAGAAACTTTACAGTAATTTATTCAATATTTATCACAAAATAATGTAATCTGGAAAATTCTAATATGCATGGATATTATGGATAACAATACATACAATTTTTTATCAAATTCAGATGTGTGGTTCACGAGATATAAGAGTTAGAGTAAAAAGTTAGTGGTCAGCCGCATGGTCTTTAAACTCCAAGATCCGCTCTTGCGAAGTTGATGTACGAGTATATAAATTGGGACGATCTTCAATAAGTCTACTATAATAATAAATTATATGTGTACAAATCCGTTCAGTAGTATAGTTTTGCGCGTTTTCTAGTAAAGCTTTTAACAGACAGACACATCACACAATACCAAAGTTGCTCAGATATCTCCAAAAAAATCGGTTTCTAGGAATGCATTTATCAGACCGACATCGACGGTTTGACTGACAAAATCAAAAGCAAAGTTATGATAAAAATTGGAGAAACTGGAGCCAAAAATATTATTATTTTTACAAATAATATTTCTAATACTTAGTATCCTCGGAAGTAATAATAGGAAGGAATAATGATTTCGATGATTCTGAAGTTGTTGCTGTTATGATTGTTCGGAATCTCCACGGAAAAAAAAATATGCTATACTAATAATAATAATAACAATTGATATAAACATAATAATAATCTTTCTTCTTCTTCTTTTTCTCTGTCTTATCCCTCTCAAGCAGGGTCGACGTTGTTCAACCTCATGGTTGAGGTTTCTTGGTTTTGGAACATTTTTTACGGCTGGATGCCCTTCCTAACGCCAAAGATTCTATTTGATTTAACGTCCTGGATCAAGACGGGGGTTTTACCCTCCATTCGCTGGGAATCGTACCCACTACCCACTTTAACCTCGCCCAGCCAGGGTATGGCCGGAAATGACAGCCTCACATGTACGGAGGGAACAGAATTTTCTGTGTAAAAAGTCTGCTTTGACCGAGGATCGAACTCAGGATCTCTGGGCTACGGGCAGTAGTCACAACCGTTACGCCACGGAGACTGGCATAAACATAATAAGAATACAACAATAAAATGTTAAAAAAAAAAACGCAAGACTTAGAGAAAGTTGAATAAGCAAAGACATCTGGTGGGTAATAATTCTTCTAGGATGTTGAAATTGTGTCGCGGTTCGGTGCTCGACTTGTGAACGGGAGTGCGTGGGTTCGTAGCCAAAAAGGGGTTCTTTTCTCTTCCACCCAAAAATGGTTG
This sequence comes from Bactericera cockerelli, assembly GCA_024516035.1. Classification (NCBI taxonomy): domain Eukaryota; kingdom Metazoa; phylum Arthropoda; class Insecta; order Hemiptera; family Triozidae; genus Bactericera; species Bactericera cockerelli. The sequence continues at coordinate 10,955,676 of CM044962.1, read as the reverse complement.
GGTGGAAGAGATTGATATAGGTAACCCCGCCCTGTAGTGAGGACATCTGTATACCTATGTATTATTGTATTATTCATGTTGTCTATGTTGTTTATCTTATTTTTCTTGTTTGTATTGTTCTAGATTTTGTATTCTAATTTTCATCGTTACCTGTTTATACATATACGAGTATATCCTTTTAATAAATAGTTAAATAATAATAGCCAAAACAAGAAACCAAATTTATATAATGTCACCCAATGCATTAATTTTTCTTCATATAATTGAGTTTCTAACCACATAATAATAAGACTCTGAAGGTTAGGTGGTAGAAAATGCTTTAAGCCAGTAACCTCGCCTGGTGGTTACCTTCCACTAAGGAGTGTTATTATGTAAATCATTTGATTTATGTCTGTCAGTCCCAGTAGTTGAGTGGTCAAGGCGTCGGCGGGCGTCATAGTAGGGCAAATTTCAGAGACCGACATAAATTGAAAGTAAAAAAATGATAAAGGTATAAGAAAAATGTAGGTAAGAAAATATTGAATCATCATCATCATAGGGTGGCGTCATCGTGACCGATGGTAGCTAGACAGTGGAGTAATGACTCAGCACTTCTACCTCCGTCTTTACAAGGAGGCTAATAATTGACAAGGGTGCGCCCAGAACCAAGCCAATCTACTCCCTGTTTATAGTCCCCCAGCCAGACTGCTGGTCTACTCCCTGTTTATAGTCCCCCAGCCAGACTGCTGGTCTACTCCCTGTTTATAGTCCCCCAGCCAGACTGCTGGTCTACTCCCTGTTTGTAGTCCCCCAGCCAGACATATTGAATCTGGGAAAAAATTTCATGCCTCTTATTAGGTCCATTTCCTCTAGGGCTGGGGAGTAATTATACCTACAAAATCCTATTAAACCTACCCTACCGTGGGATACGAACCCACGGTTTCTCGTTCACATGACGAGCACCTTAATACCAGTACCAGTTACTCGTCAATAGGTACATACCTACGCACACTTAGGAACTCATATTAATGTTTGTACATACCTACCAACTACCATGCTTGCTCTCAAAATCACACTCGAGCTAATCATACAGAGTCCTAAGGAACGGTTAACGAGTGAAATGTTGGACTAGAAATGACAACCTGGTCCATTGTTCGGAACTAGAATGATAAATTAGCCTGTGATCATACCTCAGACATTCTTATATGTACAGGGTGAGACTTAAAAAAAAAGTATGTTGTGCCCCGGAACCGCTTTCGTCCATGCCATTCCGGCAACGGAAAAACTCGGTCAGAATTTTCCGCTCCGGCCGGGATTCGAACCCGCAATCTCCGGATTAGCAACCAATGGCCCTTAACCACTGAGTCCACGGAGGGTGAGACCCGGGACCATGCGGAAGGTCCCGGGTTCGAACCTCCGCGCCGACAAAAATTGGTACTCAAAATTTGGTTACAGTTGTTTGTAAGGAATACCTTCCGGTGCACTCGTTTTGACCCAGCGCCAGCGCCTAAATGGGAAGTATTGTGTCACTTCTCGCCCGTCAGAGGGAGGCATACTACGGATGGGCAGGATACAACACAGGCCACAAGCTTCTACAGTAGCTCCTGTTTCATGGCTACGAAATAAAAAAGGCTGTGAAACACTCATCTTTAATTTAAAATATATATATATATATATATCATAAAACTGGATTAGATTTAATGTAAGCTGACACAATCCCTTAACTTCGGTTATTAGTGCACTGTGTTTGGTTGAGACACCGACTTGAGGGTGTGTCTAACTTAGCTTAACTAACACATTATGAAAATTATCCTGTTTCATAGTGGCCCTTAAAGAACAGGATCAATTTTAAGATAAGCCAGACAGATAGTCCCTCATATCGGACTGTTTTTTGTCGGTTTCTATTATATCCAGTTCTCTTACATCCAGTTTCTCCTATATCCAGTTCACTTTTGTTCATATTTATCTTAAATCCGGGTTTCTCTTGTATGCAGATTATATCTAGTTTCTCTTGATATCCATGCTCCTCTTATGTCCAGTTCAGTGATATTGAAATTTCTCTTTTATCCAGTTCTTTTATATCCATGTTTCTCTTATATATCTAGTTCACTTATATTCAGGATTCTCTAACATCTAGTTCTCTTATATTATTCAGGTTTCTCTTATACCTATTCACTTATATTCGGATTTCTCTTATATCCAGTTTTCTTAAACATAATTATGTAGGTCGAACCTGCACAACGCACGAGAACTCACCGGTGCACCCGGTAGTGACATTGGTGTACCGCGGGACTATATGCTCATGTACCGTATAATGTGCTATGATTTACGTGTAATCCCCCTGCTATGCTTATCTCGAGTCTTATCCAGATGCTCATTCAACACGACGTGTATGATGGCATTCCTCTACGATGTGTCCACTCATCATCTTGGCATATTTTTACTATGTACGTACAGTACATATAAATATAATTTTTCTTTGGTTATCATATTTAGCCGTATTTTTCTTTCTAACCAAAGTGGATTCAAATGGAATAGGTATTATGGACGAATTAGAAGAAAGTCATTTTTCTTTTGGAAGAGGAAAAATCTTCTTCCAGTTTGGTTAACCAAAATAGATTTATAAAATTCTTGTTTCCATTTCTTTTTTAGGTTAAGTTTTCATTTTTCCATTGTTTATCTTTAAAAGTACCGAAACCCATTTTTCTTTCATGAATCCACTATTTGGAAGCTAAAGTTGCAAGAAAATGGAAATATTTGGAAATATCGAACCTGGAATATTTTTTATCCAAAAGAAAAACATGACTCTCGTGTTAATCACTTTACTACCACAACTACTGAAACTCGCTTTACTAATTCTACGACGAAACCGGAACTTGAACCACCGACCTCCAGGTTACAAGTACGCCGCCTTATCCATCAAGTTACTGAGGTCGGTAGTCAAGTACCTTTGTACCTATTGGTAAGAGAATAGAAAGACTTGAAATAGGTGGAAAAAGAAAGAGAGGAAGACCAAAGATGAGATGAGAGACAAAGTTCTGGAAAAAAGAGGACGAGCTTCTTAGAAAGATAGTAAGGAAGGAAAAGATTCATGGGATAAATATCGACCTAAAGTAGGTTTGGGAAAAAGCAAAGTAAGAAGAAGAAGAAGCGATACCTTCTTATACCTAAATTAACCTACTAAGAAAATACCTATGCTGTCGAAGTAAAACTAAAAATATTCACTCTAGCAGCCAAACTAAAGAAAAATTGGTTGCCGAATTTTATTATAAAGTAGTCTCAAATTTGAAGCCGCTCCCTCAAGTCGAAGTTTCAACCAATCACAGAACACTATAGCCCGACTTGAGGGAGGGTCTGGCTTATCTTAACTTTAATTCTGTTTTATAATTCGGCTGTAGACGTATTGACCGTTAGTTCATATTTTTGTAAATGGTTCTCATGTAGATGGTTAGTTTTCATTTTATATTATATGAGATGTAGGTATATGCACTGGTACTGAAGTGGTCAGACACGCATAGATTTGAGTTTTATAATATGTAGAGATAAGATTATGACTTAATATTTAAGAAGTTCTCTAATAGTACCTATATCTTAAACATTGTATTGTCTAATGTCTATTCTATATGATACTGTCTTATGCTTATCCTGGATACAACATGGTAGGTATTGTTCTAAGTGCATATGGATAGTATTGAGTTGGGAATTGTCCGTGTGATTATTGGAGCGAGCCGGGATTACAGGGTGTACCAGAGAAGAATGAATTGAATAAAAGCCTTTTTTTTAATTTGGGTTTAAACATCGCGTTTCAATGCATGCTCATATTGCTCATATATCACGACGGGGGTGTTACCCTCCATTCATAAAAGGAGATGAAAAAAAGGATTCATTTCAAGTAGCTACAGTCGAATATAAGAAAACTGGATATAAGAGAAACATTGATATAAGAGAATAAATTGCAGGTCCAATTCACCTCTCTATAATGTAAAATAATCTCGTAATAAACCTCTGGATATAAGAGAAAAACATAGATCTATGAAAAGTTGTTTTTTTTCTCCGTTTATACACAGTGTTCATTACTGCTATGTTAAAAAAATGTGTAATTCTCGTGACGCTAGCTTTTCCCGGCCCCACTCAGGCTGGGTGAGGTCAATGTGAGTAGCAGGTTTGTGAGTTTCCTGCGAATGGAGGGTAAAACCCCCGTCGTGATATGACCATGGCAGTTGAAAGCGACGTTAAACCCCACTTAAAAAAAAAAAAAAATGTGTAAAATAATAGTGTTGGGATTATTAGAAAGCTTAATTAAAATAAGACTTGTTAGTTTTATTTGAAATCAAGTCTATTTTCCTTTTCACGAATTTTCTATTACTTTTCATCATTGTCTATTTAAAAAAAAGAAATTTTTGTGCACACCCAGATTCTATCTTGTCTTAATTGTTAACTAGAAGATTCGCATTCCAGAGATTATATCTCGATCAGAAAGAAAGAAAGAATTTATATTGGTCAATTGTTTTCCATTTCTAGACAGAACTATCCATTATCTGGACCAAATGTAGTGTACACTCCAGGGCATGAAAAGTGGAACAGTAGTCACCTGGCCGAGTGGGTAGCAAACTGGGCTTGCAAACAGGAGAATACGGTTCGAATCTCGGCAGGGTGGAAAAACTTCTACTTTTTGTACTTTAGATGAGCGAGTTTCCCGCATACCTCGTGAGGAAAAATGTCTCCTTGTAAAGACAGTGGTAGAAGTGCTGAATCATTCCTCCACTGCCTGGCTACTATCGTTCACGATGACGCCACCCTATGATGATGATTACCCAGAGTAATAATATAACAAAATAATGCAAGGACGTAAGAGCCTCAACTTTGGGTAAAATGGGTAAACTGGAAAAAAATTGGATCATAGACTACCAACTTTTTTTAAATTTGGTTTTAACATCGCTTTCACTACTCCATGGTCATATCGCGACGTTGTTATACTCTCCGTTCGCTGGAAATTCGCAAACCACAGCTACTCAAATTAATCTAACCCAGCCTGAGTGGGGCCGGGAATAGCCAGCATCACGAGGATTCTAATTGGAATGGTCATTTGGTCATCCATCCAAGTCCTTACCTCGCTGGACGTTGCTTAACTTTAGATGACAGATGGAGGTTCTGCCAAATTCTGTGCTGCTGAGTGTTTTCTACTGTGAAACCGTGATTTAGAACAGAAGTAATCAATTGACAGTGGAACGTCGCAATCCGTTTGAAATGAATTAAGAAAAGTTTTTATTTCAAGTGTGCCAGCAATTTTTTTAATTATTGTTATAAAATATACACACTAATTGGAAGAATACTAAGAAAGTAAAAGACATTAAAATCGCGAGTAACCGGGGAAAAGTGATGTTATGAAACTCGTCGCAGAAATCAATCGATAAAAAACTTTCACTTCAGTTTTTTTTTCTCGATAGAACTTGAACAGATTTGAATTTCATTGTTCACAGTAGTAATTACCAAGTTTTGTATTGAAAGTATTTTTTATTTTTTTAATGGGTTTGAAAAATGAGAAACTATTAAAAGATCAAGAACAAACAAAATTATTACCTATTATTTATGAAGTTACTGAAACCATGACTGAACGAACTGTTTAATAAGTAGGTAACTCCGCCATGTTTAACACAGATTGTTTGTATCTAATGTTTGTTTTTTAGATAATTGTACCTCGTTTTCTAAAGAATTGGGCCAAAGCTATAAGACAAAATTGGATTCCGAAGTTTAAGTCTGTTCTTAGATAATTTCCTCCATTTTAAACAGTAGGAAACCAAGAGTAAGGTTTGCTATTTGACTTCAGTAATTGAACAGAATGTAATAAAATGTAAACTTTTTTTTTTCTAATTTGGGTTTAACACTGCTTTCAACTTCATGGTCGTATCACGACGGTGGTGTTACCCTCTGTTGCCCAGGAAAATAACAAAACTGCTATTCACATTAACCTCACCCAGCCTAGGTTGGGCCGGAATGGCAGCATCACGAAGTCTTCACTCTTCGCTGGTCGCTGCTTAACTTCGGTGATCTTGTGAGAACCGATGCATTCAACGCACCATCGACGATGGCTTAATATGAACTTTACTTTGAAGACTTACACCGAAAATGCACCGGTTCTCGTCGAATAACCGAGGTTAAGCAACGTCTAGGTAAAATACCGAGGTTAAATATTCCGCTACATCACATCACCTAATTAAAAAAAAAAAAAAATCATAAGAATTTATTAAAATAAATCTGCATGTCCGTTATTCATTCATATTGAATAAACCTGTAAAACATATGGATGCAAGATTATAATAATCATCTTAATAATCCACTGACCTTCTGGTTGACGGTATTATCCCGCTATGTCATGGGAAAATAATAATATTTGGACGTACAACTCTTGTTTAAATCATATCATGATGTAGAATCATGCATAGTAATTGTTGAATCATATCATTTAAATCATTTTATACATTAAAAGAATACATAGGTGTATTATTCAATGATAATAAGTATACAGGGTGGTCCAAAAAGTTTGCACCAAAATGATAGGGGTAATAAAAGAGACCATTTCCAACAAAAATATTCCCGGACATTTTCCTTTATTTTTTGTCGTTTTCAAAATGGCGACCAGAACGTGTGTTTTTCAAATATGTGCGTTCAGAACCTTGACAGCCTAAATGAGCATGATCGTTAAAACATTGAACGGATTAATTTAACTTATTTTCATTAAAATTTTATTCTCAATTCAAAAATGCAATCCGTTTTTTTCTAGGTGGTACAGAAAAAATTAAAAAAATCAAAAGCCAAACCAAAGTTGGAATATTTGAAAACACACGTTTTGGCCGCCATTTTGAAAACTACAAAAAATAAAGGAAAATGTCCGGGAATATTTTTGTTGGAAATGGTCTCTTTTATTACCCCTATCATTTTGGTGCAAACTTTCTGGACCACCCTGTATAATATCATTTATTATACAAGCTGTTCCTCCGTTCTTCGGTACGGGACTAAAAATTTTAAACCAATTTCGCATAGTCAAAGTTATTGGACCATGATGCTAATATTGTCTCTTGTTGGGACATTAAACATGATTATAAGGTGCACTGGTAGTCAAGTGGTTAACGCCCTAGTCTGGTAATCCAGGTAGCGTAGGGATCCGTTGGTTCGAATCCCACCCAGTGCATGAATTTTTCCTCATTAATTTGAGTTTCTGACCACATAATAATAAGACTCTGAGGGTTAGGTGGTAGAAAATGCTTTGAGCATTAACCTCGCCTGGTGGTTACCTTCCACTGAATATAATAATAATAACTCTTTATTGACAAGAATAATATTGACAAAGGGCGTGATTATATAAGAAATTATATAAGGTACTAGCTTTGTCCAACGAAAAGACACAAACAAATTATCGCCACCCTTGATCAAGTTTTGTTCATATTCATTTTCTTATTATTATTATGTTCATTATTATTATGTAAATAAAGCTTGATCTAATTGTTTATAAAATAAAATAACACCAAAAATTACCCACATTCAACCAAAGAGTGAAAAGGCAAACTCTAAGTTGGTGATGATGATGTTATAACCACCTCTTCTGATTGTGTTATAACCCCCTCTTAACCACTTCTGATTGCGTTATAACCCACTCTTAACCTCTTCTGATTGCGTTATAACCACCTCTTAACCTCTTCTGATTGCGTTATAACCCCCACTTAACCTCTTCTGATTGCAGGAAAACACCAGAACGCCAGGCGGTGGTACAGCGGGCACCAGCGTGAAACCAACCAAGTACCACTACTACCCCCACAACCAACACATCTATCTGCTGCCTGAGTGTGCTGTACAGCAGGTAATGATAATAATTTGCAGGTCCCCTTTGGAAGGATAATAATAATAATGATGTCGCCTTATTTATAATAATAATAATAGTCTTTAGTGGAAGGTTACCACCAGGCGAGGTTAATGCTCAAAGCATTTTCAACCACCTAACCCTCAGAGTCTTATTATTATGTGGTCACAAACTCAAATTAATGAGGAAAAATTCATGCACTTGGTGAGATTTGAACCAACGGATCCCTACGCTACCTGGATTACCAGAGTAGCGCCTTAACCACTTGACTACCAGTGCACTATTTATACTGCCCGATCAGGACTATTCAGTCCCATTATTCCAGTAGTAAGCCTAAGACGTATTATTATGTAATAAAAATCCCAGATGGGAGGATAACTTGTAATTTTCCGGCTGGGTTTTGAACCTGCCTTTACCAATCTGGTATGTGCGTACGTATGTTTTATAATTTTATAAGGCAATTATACATTTATAAGTGTACTGGTAGGTATATGAGATTTAGTTTCTAAGATATATGTTTTATACGTGCCATCGACGACTGTTTTATAATCCATACCTTATAAAACACTTATCATAATCGGCTAAGGTATACACACATATTATATTATAGATCATTATCCATTAGTTTCGAGTATAAAATGTCGTGAGAAGGGAATTATTACCAAGTACCGTGTTCGTAATCTGCTTAAACCATGTTTCTCTAGCGACTAGCGACCAAAAAGTCAAGTATAAGTTTAGACTCTGGGTGTACCCAGCGCAGCGTCGACTTTGCGTCGATGGCATTTTTTTTTTTTTTTTTTTTAATGATATTTATTTACAGAGGAGGCTTAACAATCAGAGTCCTTGCTTAGTGGCATTTTTTTAATGGTGCTCAAAAGCACTTTTATTTACGGAAAGAATCTAATATAAACATTCTACGAACTATTTAACAAATTTGAATAATAATTTGAATAATTCAAACGAGTTCTCATTAGTACGGTGAAGTTAAGCCACATCCAACAGCATCGATAGCGCGTTGAATGTACCAGTTCTCGTAGGTTCACCGAAGTTAAGCAACGTCCAGCGAGATGTAGACTTCGTGATGCTGGCATTCCGGTCTAACCCAGGATGGGTGAGGTTACCGTGAGTAGCAGGTTTATAAGTTTCCTGCGAATGGAGGGTGAAACCCCCGTTGTGATATATTATAGAATAGAATAGAATATACCTTATTTATGCTGCCGAGGTAAGACTGATTATGACCATGCAGTTGAAAGCAACGTTAAACCCAAATTAAAAAAAATAAATAATAATAAGCCACGTCTAGCGAGGTGAATAATTAATGGCCAAGGCACTTTAGGTTTTAGTACTAATGGTGATACCCGGATAAACCCATGCTGGGTGAGGTTAATGTGGGTAGCTCGTTAATTGACAGTAAAAACCCCGCTTAGAATGACCAAGATGATAAATCGAGTACATTTGAGATGGGAGTTTTACCCTCCATTCGTTGGAAAATTACAAACCTGATACCCACCTGAACCTCAACCAGTCTAGCTCGGTCCGGAAAATAGTAAATTTTGAAATAGCTAGGAAGAGGAAGAATAATTTAAAATGCTTCATGGTTTAATGTACGAAAAAAATTCTGATATCGTTGACCTCACCCTGTATACAAGGATCCCCTTGTATCTCTAAGGTGATAAATATTATGAGAGACTTGTATCTCTCTATTAGTGCGAGCATGAGACATTATAATATCTGTATATTTATACAGGGTGTCCTTTAAAAACGTCGCCAAAAAGTTATAATTAATACTAAGGGTCAAATGATGAAACAGGATTAGTAAAGTTAATCTAAGTAGAACCTATAACTTTACTCAGGCTATAGTGACGCTGTGATTGGTTGAAATTCCCACTTAGATTAACTAAACCTGTTTCATAATTCGGCCCTTACTCAAACAGCCCTTTTTTTGCTCCGATTTTTTTTTTGTATTGATCGGACTAGCTGTCCCTCGGGTCCATAGGTATATTACCTAAACAAAACGCTTTCCTTTTGCCTCAAAAAATTTACTATAGATTTGTGGCGGCGTATTTTAGGGATACCCTGTATGTAAAGATATATCTCTATTAGTGAGCAGGATACCGAGAGTATTGAGGATCCTGGGCAATAAATATCAGAGTCTCTGGTACTCTAATGAGTAACATGTCCTCACTAATGAGGAGAAACAATGGAGTGGCTGTAGGAGGAGGAGGAGGAAGAGTATCATGATAATGGTGGTGGTGGTGGTGGTGATGTTAATGGTGGTAATGAGAATCAAGAGGAGAAGGAGAAAAGGGAAGAGATGGAGGAGAAGGAGGAAGAATAGGAGAAAGAGTATCATGAAAATTACTATGGTGGTAGTGATGACGATGTTAATGGTGGTGATGAGAAAAAGGAGGAGGATGAGATAGGGGAAGAAGAGGAGCAGTAGAAGGAAGAGGAGGAGAAAAAGGAGGAGGAGGAAGAGTAGGAGTAATAGGAGGAAGAGGAGGAGGAGGAGGAGGAGGAGGAGGAGGAGGAGGAGGAGGAAGAGGAGCAGGAGGAGGAGGAGGAAGAGGAGGAGGAGGAGAAGGAGGAGGAGGAGGAAGAGGAGGAGGAGGAGAAGGAGGAGGAGGAGGAGGAGGAGGAGGAGGAGGAGAGGAGGAGGAGGAGGAGGAGGAGGAGGAGGAGGAGGAGAGGAGGAGGAGGGAGGAGGAGGAGGAGGAGGAGGAGGAGGAGGAGGAGGAGGAGGAGGAGGAGGAGGAGGAGGAGGAGGAGGAGGAGGAGGAGGAGGAGGAGGAGGAGGAGGAGGAGGAGGAGGAGGAGGAGGAGGAGGAGGAGGAGGAGGAGGAGGAGGAGGAAGAGGAGAAAGAGTAGGAGAAAGAGGAGGACCAGAAGAATATGGAACAACCATCTAGCTGGGTAACGTTAAACAGGGAGAACACCAGTGTCACGCTATAGAGGATTATAAACAGAGAACGGACCAACCAACCCTAACAAGACAGGCTAGCTTGTAGTTCCCTAGGGTTTAACGACTTAGGTATAAAGAGAAAACCCAAGTTCTCACGAGGGCAATGGTTAATCACACATAGAAATATGTGGTTCAGAACGAGCCAACTTTTCTCTTGAGTTTGGCTAGAGACCATCAATAAAGAGTTATTATTATTATCTATTGTAAATTCAAGAATTGTCAGAATCCACCCCTGTAATTACAATTGGTGAGATGCTCAATCCGCCACTGATGGATGCAATATTCTTGCACTTGTAATTTCTTTGTTTCCGCCGTGGTCACTTAACTGCCTTTACGTGACTAAAACTTTGTTCAGAGCTTTGTGATGGCGCAAGGGTCATCTATGACAAGAATACCACAGCATTTCTTATGAAGTCATGGTCATTTGGTCAACACCACGAGAATTCTTGGGTCATTATAATCTGCGCCATCCTGAAGGTCTACACAAACTACAAAAAAAAAAAAAACTACAGAATTGCCATATAAGTCAAGTATATCTATCTCCCTTGTCTTTATCCCATATTAGCTTATGTTGCTTTTGGGGTCGGCATTGTTCAACCTCATGGTTGAGGTTGGTAGGGTGGAGCACGTTTTTTATGGCTGGATGCCCTTCCTAACGCCAACGATTCTATTTGATTTAACGTCCTGGATTAGGACGGGGGATTATTGCCTATGGCAATCTCTTCCACCTAACCCTTTTATGAGAAAAAGAAACTAAACGAAACCTTAGAGGATTGAAATGTGGACAAATCTTACGTCTCTTGTCTGTAGAAGAAACCCAACCACGGGTTGAAATATAAATCACAATGTGCTAAAGAAATATTGATTTCGCCTGAAGTTCTGGGCTATATTGCTTTGTTCTTTGCCCTTATTAGATTAGGTAGATATTATTGTTATTATCTGCTGATTAGGACTAATGAGTTCCATTATTTTAGCAGTGAGCCCAAGACATATTATTATGTGCTCAAAATTCTAAATGAAAGTATAATTTGTCATATCCCGTCTGGGTTTCGAAACCGCGACCTCTGGATTACCAGACTAACGCCTTGACAAATAAGCTGTATGTTTGGAGAAAAAAAAACATTTGCTACAGGAATGCCCCTCTATCCTCTTCGCGCCCAATGTCCTCGTAAGAGGACATTTATTTTATAGTCCTAAGTGCCCAAGCTAAAATTTTATACTACCAAGTAGTACAAAATTTTGTCCTCGGGTGAGGACACCGGTCACTTTGTACTACAAAACAAAAAATGGTGTTGGGCGCGAAGAGGCTATGTGTGTGCTTCTCGATAGCGATAATTTGAGCTTAAATTTTCAATACTAAAACCCCTTCAATGTCATCCCCTCCTGTTCCAGGTATGCAACGCGGTGTACGTGCGGCTCAACTACACCCAGCCTCTGTGTGCTTGCCCCTCTCGCTATCGTGAGCCTTGCTCGGCCAGTATCAACTCGGATGATTTCCACACAACGGAGCTCACCACAGATCCGAAGGGAAAGGTAAAAAACGCCTTCATTTTTTTCCTCTTCTCTGCAGTCGAATGCTCTACCACTGAGCTATACCCCCGTTGATCTTTTCCTCTTCTCTATTGCGTGTTATCTCAACCACCATTATGAACTTGTACATTATGTACATACTCGTATTAATGTATAATACTACATAGTTGGTTGCATTTTTTTTAAAAGTGACATTCCTTTTTTAATTATGGTTTAACGTCACTTTCAACTGCATGGTCATATCACGACGGGGTGTTACACTCTATTCTCAGGAAACTGTCAAACCTGCTACCCACATTAACCTCACCCAGCCTGGGTTGGGCCGGAATGCCAGCATCACGAAGTCTTCACATCGCTGAAAGTTGCTTAACTTCGGCGATTCTACGAGAACCGGTGCATTCAACGGGCTATCGACGCTGGCGACATTGCTTTACTTTTAGGTTTTTGTGGTGGTAATTGGTCAAATCGGTGTACTCAACCTACCAGGAAAAATATATTAAGGACATGTCTTAACGCTGTGTATCTGTATCTACATAGATATGCACATAGCCTAGATATTATGTAATAAATTTAAGTTATAACCTATCATATTTGTGTTAATCACTTTTGCGATATCACAACTACTCATATTCGATTTACTAAACCTACTTTGAAACCAGGACTTGAAGCACAGACCTCCAGGTTACAATTCCGTCGCCTTATCGATCAAGCTACTGAGGTTGGTGTAGATAATATTATGTATGTTTGCTGACCGCTGGGATGGATAGTGAACCTCAGCTAATCACTCCAGTCAGGTGTACATTCACACAACATCAACACTGACACAGGTAAACATCGCGGTAATAACGTACATGAAATGTCAGAGGCTCAACCAACATCTTCCTAGGCCCAATCATCGCAACGTCTTAATTGAGCCTTATCATCAAACACAAGTTAGCAGTTGATGGAATTATGTAGGTGCTTGGCTGGAAATACAAATTAGCGTTGATGGAAGAATGTACTTCAATAAAAATACAAATTAGCCCGCAGAAAAAAAAACGCTGCCAATAATGGACACAATACTTCCTCGTGATTGGTTCACGTTGAGAGAAACAAATTGTTCATATATTTAAAATATATACAATAGCGGCTGTCTACCTTTGGTAGATTGCTAATACACAGCATACTCATCAATCCAGAAGATATTAGCTATCACAATGTTTGGGGTTTTTCTATTTATTTTTTATTTTTTTCTTTATTCTTTAATTTCTTTTTTCCAATTTCAGTTTCAATCATACGAGATTTTATACAAAATCAATTGTATCTCCAAAACTACTTGACCAATTTTCTTCAAATTTATTTTCTTCAGATATGAGAGAATACCGTTTTTCCTACATTCTAGATTCTACAAAAAATTCTGTATTGGCAAGTCGAAGAGATTTTTTTTGTACTTTTTTGTCCAAAATTTTGGATTTTCTTAAATATCAGAGCTAAGTCATATTTTATTTAAAAAATAATTGGCCAATGGACTATGTAAAACACTAATACGCATAAACATGCACATTTTCATCAAAATGAGGTGTACCGTTCACGAGATATAAGCGTATAAGTAAAAAGTTAGTAGTCAGGCGTATGGTTTCTTTCACCCAAAACCGGTAGAGCGCAATTGATCAATTTAGAATGGGACCATCTACAATACGTCTCATATACTCGTATGTGTACAAAGTTTTCGAGATTTGCGCGTTACAAGAAATATTTTTAACAGACAGACAGACACAAAAACCAAAGTTGCTCAGGAGGTTATGAAACGTCCAGCAATATGAAAAATTGAAATCGGAGCAAAAAATATTTTTTTTTACAAAAACGGACACAATACTTCCGATTTCTCGGAAGTAATACGCGGCTCCCTGAGTTACCTGATGCCTTAATTGACGCAAAAGTAAATTACGATTACGAGGAAGTAAGTTTATAATCATAATGCTCCAACATTAGTCAAATTATAGCACATGGCTTACTCTTTTTTTAATTGTTTCACAGCTCTTTTAATTTTTTTAGATATTCAATACCAGCTTTGCTGTAGACGGTGGTGTTCTGTGTTGTAACTGGGGCAAAGATGATCCGTATTCATGAAACAGAAGCAATTGCTCGAGAGAAAAAGTGTGAAGAAAAAGGTAGAAGGAAAAAAAATGTTCATTTTACATAGACAGTAGTCACCGTGGCAGAGTGAGTTAACGCGCTAGGCATTGCACGCATGGTGACCTGGGTTCGATCCCCAGAGGAGCAAGAATTTTTCTGTTCTATACTTGGATATTCGGAGTGCACTCATACCTCGTGAGGAAAAATTAGTAGTTACTTGTATGGGTAACGACCAGTGGCAGCATTAACAGAGTAAAAAGAAATTAATGTAATAGAATAATTCGAAAAGTAAAGGAGGCTCTTAATAATGCTGCGCTACCCACAAAAATTGTGAAGAGGCCTTGTGCTTCACCACAAATAAAACCATACATACATACATAGCCCATTAACCATTTCCATTTGCTTGCAAGCATTTGATTTTCCTCACAAGCAATAATTGCACCATGTTGAGTTGTTGAGCTGTATCCGATTATCACTTAATTTCAAAGAAGGAATTTTAACTGTAATATTCGTACTTCGTAAAACTGACATTGGGCCCCCTGGCAACGGCCTGAGGGCTGGCCACGAATATTGGCATCCCTAGTGTAAGAAGACTTTAGCAAAGTGGGGTACTTTGAATAGAATAGCGCATGTGGGAACCTACAGGACGAAGCCCTCCTAATCGTCTGCAACATGCAATGAAGATTTAACAGCCCAACCTACAACGATATTATCTTGGACACAGATAAATGAAGGTAAAAATTTGTATGTACGCCGTGAAATATTATGGTTATGCAATGTGCAATGTACAAATATTACCTGCTTAATGCATCATATGCGGTATGCGCAGACACTAAAGCAAATTTCTTTCTAACCAAAGTGGATTCAAATGGAATAAAATGGACGAATTGGAAGAAAGTCATTTTTCTTTTGGAAAAAAATTAAAGGACGAGAAATCTTCTTCCAGTTTGGTTAACCAAAATGGATTTATAAAATTATTGCTTCCATATCTTTTATAGGTTAAGTTTTCATTTTTCCATTAAAAGTACCGAAACGTATTTTTCTTTCACGAAAGCTGGAAAAGCTAAACTTGGAAATAATTGGAAAAAACTGAACCTGAATTTTTTAAATCCAAAAGAAAAACGCGGCTTATTGTTAGCTCGCCGACATCCTCAGAATACCCAGCTTCCCATAAGAGCATTTGAGTTTAGCATGTGTCTAGTGAGGTTAGGACTTGACAGGTGAGCACTGAGCACTAGGTGTATTCCCCACACTTTGTCACATCAAATTTGCTCGTAACCGCGCTGTTCGCTTTGGAAGTTTGAAAAATCTTTTTTTTTTTTTTTTTTTAAGTGGGGTTTAACGTCACTTTCAACTGCCATGGTCATATCACGACGGGGGTTTTACCCTCCATTCGCAGGAAACTCACAAACCTGCTACTCACATTGACCTCACCCAGCCTGAGTGGGGCCGGGAAAAGCCAGCGTCACGAGAATTAGAATTTGAATGGTCACCCATCCAAGTCTTAACCTCGCTGGATGTCGCTTAACTTCGGTGTTCTGAAGGAAACCGGTGTATTCAACATGCCATCGACGCTGGCTGAAAAATCTTTTCTTATTGCACTGTTGGTACACATCACCTAGACCCGAAGGTCCTAGAGCTAGCGTCAATGGCACGTTGAATACTCCAGTTCTCGTTCTGTCACTGAAGTTAAGCAACGTCCACCGAGGTTAGGATTTGAATGGGTGACCATTTAATTTTGAAACCTCGCGATGATGGCTATTCCCGGTCCCATTCAGACTTATTGAGGTTAATGAGTAGTTGGTTTGTCAGATTTCCAGCGAATGGAGGGTCGAACTCGCGTTGGAATATGACCTTCACCATGCAGTTGAAAACGACGTAAAAAAAATGAAAAATACCTAGACAGACAATCAAAGAACCTTCGGTAATTTTATTAGCTTTCTTGTCATGGATAGGTATTTAATTGTTATTACTAATTATTCCATGCAATAGTGCGTCAATCTGTGAATGCATTGTGTTTTTTATTATTAGAATATAATTATAACAATGGGATATAACAATGCGGTATCATATCATTTAAAAAAATAAATTAATTTTTGTGTCAGAAGAAGAATCCAATAGACGAGTAGATATATATATGGTGTTATAATGAAATTTTGAGAAAAGGCTACATCATTGATCCAACAGTAAGATTTGAAGTTTCCAAAGAACAAGTACGGGATGTTGACAGAGAAAAAAGAACCATCTACGAACCTTGTATCAAGTACTTCCAGGATAATTATAATGTTCAACAAATTGAAGTTATAGGTTTATTGATTGGAGCCAGAGGATCTCTAACAAATCACTTCAAAGAATTCAAAACCAAATTCAATATACCTAAGATCACTTGTGAGAATATTATCACAAAATATGTAATACGTGGCTCTCACAAAATAATACACTAACACCTGTATCAAAGAACATGAGAGGAAGAAAAAGAAAGAAGAAGAAGAAGAAGAAAAAAAAAAATGTATACTGTGTCGTTTAGGCAAGTGCCCATGTGGCACCAGTTGTAAAGTAGGTATTTTTTAAATATTTTTACGTTCTCTCTCTTAACACAGATTTATAGGTTCGACATTCGACACAAATACCACATAAAATGAAGATAATTATTTCCAATATTAATTTAACTTTCTAAATATCATTAATAGGAAAAGCAATTCTTTTGTTCTTTCGGAAAACCATGCATATTTTCAAACGTTCCATGGTGTAGGTATGTATATTAAAAAAGTGTTATAGGTATTTAATTTGCCACGTGACTGTCGTGCCATGCATGGCTGGTGTATTTAGAGTGATTATTTCCGAAGCTACTGATGACATTAAATTAGATGAGTGTTAACTATTATTATTATAGTATGCTTTATTAGGTAAGACAAAATATATACAGTAAAATACAATGAAATTACAAAGAAAAAATAAATAGATTGAACAGAGAAACAAGAACAAAGAAGAGAATGAATCTAATGTCCTACCTAAAGGACGGGGTTATTGCCTGTGGCAATCTCTTCCACCCAAACATCGTATGTAAATTAGAGTGTTGGAAAATAATAATAATATCGCCCTATTTATACTGCCCGATTAGTACTTTTAAGTCCCATTATTCCAGCAGTAAGCCCAAGACGTATTATTATGTGGTAAAAATCAAAAATGGGATGAAAACTTGTCATGTCCCGGCTGGGTTTCGAACACGACCTCTGGATTCACACAGTGCCGCCTTTACCACTGAGCTCCCGGGACATGTTTATGAAATATACAGGTCAAATTAAACACGTTCGGCTGTATATTATTATTTCTTTTAATCTTGCAATATTAGAAAGCATAAATATGAAAAGTTTTCATGATATTTTTTTAAAATGATATTCATTTAACCCTTTCCAACTCTCCACAATGTCACAAAAGATCTATCTAAGGTCGCCGTGACAAAAATCTTTCTTAGCTGACAGCCCTACTTAGACCTATACTCTTCACAGGTGTTAACCCTGGTCAAGACGTGTGAACCGGTTCTGGACATGCGTCTGTGTCGATCGCCCCGAGATTGGTCTCTACTGGCACTGCAGAACATCAGGACCGGCAAGTCCCACTACCTGGTCATTTGCAGGTGTCCTGACTCCAGCGTACTCGGTAAGCTATTTAATTACTATATTTTATTTTTTTATTTTGTATATTTACGGGTCAAGCCCAGTGTAAAATCAAACATAAATACAAGTTACTACAATGAAAAAATATAAATTAATTAAAACATATAAAACATTTAGTGACTAGATAAAAAAAAAAACAACATTGGTACCAATGGTACCCACTAGATATAGGCAATTTGGTAAGTATTTTTTTTTTTTTCAGTATTTTTTTTTGTTTAGTTTATGGTCGCTTTCAACTGCATAGTTATATCACGACTGGTTTTACTCCGCATATTTCTTTCACTAAGTAGTCAAAGTGGCGGGGTGTAGCGCACTAGGATTGTACGCACGGTGACCTGGGTTCAAACCTCAGTGGAGTCAGAATTTTTCGACTCTCTACTTTGATGTTAGCAGCGAGCAATGGCAGAATTATGGGTAAAATAAGGTATTATGATATTAAATATAATGACATATTTTCAGGTTGTATTGGTCCATAGTATTGAAATTTGAACGATTTCATGCGGGACTACTTTTACTTTCTTAATCTGTGTCAAGTCTGCTGTCGGACTATAAACAGGGAGTAGACCAGCAGTCTGGCTGGGGGACTATAAACAGGGAGTAGACCAGCATTGGCTTGGTTCTGGGGGCCCTTGTCAATTGTTAGCCTCCTTGTAAAGATAGTGGTAGAAGTGCTGAGTCATTCCTCCACTATCTGGCTACCATCGTTCATCGATGACGTCGCCCTATGATAATGATGAATCTGTGTCAAATGAGTCTTCAATTTTTTTTTTTAATATAGATATTCAACTATACATTATAAGAATACGTTTTTGGAAATTATTGAGTCAATCGATCTTTGGATTACAGAAGGGCCGATGTCACACGATCAGCCTACCTACGCCAGCGTCCCCGGCATTCGCGTGTACGGCATGATGTGCGTCACCCGACCCACGGGCGCCACGCCGTCTACCCCCAGCCTGATAGCCAGCACGACCCTGACGACCTATAGGAGCCCCGCCCCTGTGCCCAGCAAGCGGAAGAGTCGACCCCTCCCGCTCCGTGTGAGGCGGTCCCTGAGGAAGCGTGAGTGATATATATATGTTGCAGGCCAAACTGTTTTTCAGGATAAACTAGTATATCCTAGGACAAACTAATTTATCCTAAAGGTGTTCGGATAAACTAGTTTGTCCTAGGCCAAAGTAGTTTATCCTAGCGCACTTAGGATAAACTAGATTTTCCGGATTGAAATGTTTATAATTCAGTCCAAACTAGTTTGTCCTAGGACAAACTAGTTTTTTTTTTTTTAAGAGGGGTTTAACGTCGCTTTCAACTGCCATGGTCATATCACGACGGGACAAACTAGTTTATCCTAGGCACAACTGATTTTCAAATAATAAAAGAAAATGAAAACAATAAAGTTAAATGCACAAGATAAGTAAGTGTTGTTTTATTTATCCTGGGCAAAACTATAAAAAATAATGAATTAAAATAGAGTTAAGTACACGTAGAAGAAGTCTATTTGTTGTTACAAGATGTGAAACCAAGTTGGTTATTATTATGAAAATTAGGAGTGGTGTAAGTGGCTATGGGAGTAAGAGTTGGGTGGAAGAGATTGACACAGGCAATAACCCCGCCCTTCAGGTAGGGACATTAGTTTCATTCTCTTTTTTGTTCTTGTTTCTTTACTCAATCTATTTATTTTTTCTTTATAATTTTATCGTATTTTACTGAATATATTTTTGTCTTACCTAATAAAGCATACTATACTAATAAGAGTAAGTAAGTGAGGCAGGAAGAGGTACCTAGTTATTAAATATTCACCTACCTCGCATACAAAATCTGCAGAACACCATGATTCGTGCCTATTTTGTAAAGCCCATCATCAGTTATTTGAAGAACAATACCAATGATTATTCTGAACTCTCCTCTTCCTTTACCTAATTCGGGTACATGCACAGTAACATTATCTCCTACTTTGCTGATTGCTGGTTGGTGTAACTTATCAGAGGACGACTTCATCATTTTAGCTTTTTTCTCCAAATTCTCTTGAGCTCTTTTGCGGGCGTTTTTAATACGCTCGGATGCAAGGTTCTCAGTGTCATGATGTTCGTCAGTTACTTGATCGTTAACAATCTAATGGACTTCTTCTAAGTGCACTTAACTTTATTTTAATTCATTCTTTTATTCAGTTTAGACCAGGATAAATAAAACAACACTTACTTATCTTGTGCATTTAACTTTTTTTTTTTAAGTGGGGTTTAACGTCGCTTTCAACTGCCATGGTCATATCACGACGGGGGTTTTACCCTCCATTCGCAGGAAACTCACAAACCTGCTACTCACATTGACCTCACCCAGCCTGAGTGGGGCCGGGAAAAGCCAGCGTCACGAGAATTAGAATTTGAATGGTCACCCATCCAAGTCTTAACCTCGCTGGATTTAACTTTATTGGTATCATTTTCTTTTATTACTTGAAAATCAGTTGTACCTAGGATAAACTAGTTTTTCCTAGGACAAACTAGTTTGGACTGAATTATAAACATTTCAATCCGGAAAATCTAGTTTATCCTAAGTGCGCTAGGATAAACTACTTTGGCCTAGGACAAACTAGTTTATCCGATCACCCTTAGGATAAACTAGTTTGTCCTAGGATATACTAGTTTATCCTGAAAAACAGTTTGGCCTGCAACATATATATTTTTTAATTTGGATTTAACGTAGCTTTCAACTACATTGTCATATCACGACGGGGGTTTTACCATTTTTTCTGAGCAAACTCACAAACCTGCTACCAGAGTTGGAAGTACTTAAGTACCTACATTGGTACTTGAATTACTGTCCACAAGTACCTACTTGAAGTACTTGGAAACACTTTTTGACTCAAAACATCAGAAAAAGTTTCACCTGAGCGCAAAGAATTTGTACTTGCAAGTACAATCTACCCAACTCTGGCCTGCTACCCACATTGACTTCACCAGTCTGGGTTGGGCCAGAATGCCAGCATCACGAACTGTTCACCTCGCTGAACGTTGCTTTATAATTTCGTTCATCCCACGAGAACCGCTGCATTCAACGGCCCATTGACGCTGGCTTTCTTTTTGGATTTAACGTGGCTTTCAACTGTATATTGTTATTTGGTCATATCACGACGGGTTGGTAACTTTACAATTTTAAATAAATTATTTTGGCTGTATGACAAATTCTAATTACGAAAAAAAACAACTTTTTTCACCTTCGTCTGATTTCCAGGATTCTACGAGAAACAAGATCCAGAACCTGCCTTCCCCTGGGATAGAGTTTCAGAAATGCTGACCTCACTTCAACACCAAGAAGACTATGCCCACCAAGGTCAAGTGGTCAATGTACAATAATACTGACCTCACTTCAACACCAGGAGGTCAATGTACAATAATACTGACCTCACTTCATCAGCAAGAGGTCAATGTACAATAATACTGACCTCACTTCAACACCAGGAGGTCAATGTACAATAATACTGACCTCACTTCATCACCAAGAGGTCAATGTACAATAATACTGACCTCACTTCAACACCAGGAGGTCAATGTACAATAATACTGAACTCACTTCATCAGCAAGAGGTCAATGTACAATAATACTGACCTTAATTCAACACCAGGAGTTCAATGTACAATAATACTGACCTCAATTCAACAGCAGGAGGTCAATGTACAATAATACTGACCTTAATTCAACACCAGGAGGTCAATGTACAATAATACTGACCTCACTTCAACACCAAGAGGTCATTGTACAATAATGCTGACCTCACCTCGTGGGTCAATGCAATATAAGAGCCACTACTGCTAGTACAATAGTGATTCCCTTTGAGTCAAAAGACACAAAACTTCCCGTCTTAAAGCTGGGGCAATACAAGAGCACCACAAGATAATTATATCCATTTTAATGGGTCACTTGCAATTAGGAAAAAAAATGTTTAGAAAATGTCTGATTCTATTGTGAATATAGGTCACAATAGATCTAATAGAGGTCGGTGTGAGAATGGGGGCTTCTCTTGTGGGACCCCAACCACTTTATAATAAATTGTAAATACACCAGTAAGAGCCGTTTCCGCCATCAAAAACACGAAAATCGTTCCACAAAGACCTTGAAAAGCCTATTAATCGGAAAAAATAGGAATGGAAACAGCATGGAAAAGTAGAAAAATGTATCACGACTAATACGACTACTAAAAAAAGCTATGTTTGGTAAATTAAATACCCTTGTACTTACTTTGTTTGTTGATTAAAATAAACAAAAATAAAGTTAGAGGCCGACCTCCGTGGCTCAGTGGTTAAGAGCATTGGTTGCTGACCCAGAGGTTGCGGGTTCGAATCCCGGCCGGAGCGAAAAATTCTAACCAATTTTTTTCGTTTCCGGAATGGCATGGATGTAAAGGTGAAGTGCCCTGAAGTAATGCGATAGCAGTTCCGAAGCACAATTACCTCTTTTTTTTTAAAAAAAAAAGAAGAAAAAAAATTTAAAAAAAAGTTAGAGGTCAATTGAGCTAGGTAAATTATCCCATGGATTTTGCATTTGTGTTCTATTACTTCCATTTTATTGTAATTATATGGAAAAAATATTCCAACTTAGTAATAATAATTATTTTAAATGTTTAAAAAAAAGTTATCATATTTGTGTCAATCATTTTCGTGATGTCACAACAACTCAAACTCGCTTTACTAAATCTACGCTGAAACCGGGACTTGAACCACCGACGTCCAGGTTACAAGTCCGCCGCTTTATCAATCAAGCTACTGAGGTCGGTTTTATTATTTACAAATGTACATAAGTAATACACATTCCTACGTCATTTCAACGGTATGTTCATTACGAAAAATAATATGGTACCTAGTTACAATTACTACAGCTATTCTCATAACGGTAGTTGTATGTATACAGGCTGTTCCAGAAAAGTGTGCCTTTAACCACGTGTTATATGGACCATTTTAGTGGGGGTCAAGTCTATGACAAAAAAGGCGAAAGTGTTTCATATTTTCTTTCAGTTAACCCTCCTGTGGCCGCCCCTGAGGGTTCAATGACCTCGATTTCCACATCAAAATAACGGCGTCATCTTGTATTGGGAGTCGTTTTTTTTCCACCTTTAAATAAATCTAACAGGTAAGGCGTAATTCAAAATCTTAGATTTTTTTAAAGGACCTTTAGAGGCGTGTATCTCTCACATGAAGCACTTTCGCCCTCTTTGTTATAGACTTGACCCCCTACAATGGTCCATATAACACGTAATTAGAATAAAGGCAGCCAGCGTCGATGGCATGTTGAATACACCGGTTCCCTTCAGAACACCGAAGTTAAGCGACATCCAGCGAGGTTAAGACTTGGATGGGTGACCATTCAAATTCTAATTCTCGTGACGCTGGCTTTTCCCGGCCCCACTCAGGCTGGGTGAGGTCAATGTGAGTAGCAGGTTTGTGAGTTTCCTGCGAATGGAGGGTAAAACCCCCGTCGTGATATGACCATGGCAGTTGAAAGCGACGTTAAACCCCACTTAAAAAAAAAAAATAATAAAGGCACACTTTTCTGAAACACAATGTATAAGTTTTGTAGTACCCTAGGTGACGGAATGTTTTTGACAAATGACGTACATTACGTCAAGTTTGAAGTATTTAAGTTATTTTAAACTGTAATATGTAGATAAATATATTTTATAGACAAATATACATTTATATGAACTTTTTCAAATTGAAAAATCTATGACTTTTTTTATTATTATTATTTAAATGAGTTATTTTTAATGAACATTTAAGAGATGTCAACAATCGAAGGGTTTGCCCCAACTATTTTTATAAATGTTTAATGAAGAAAAGTTATTAGGATTTTATTGAAAAAGACAGATTTAGAGGGCTAAGAGCAACAGGATTATATTTAATCTAAGTGGACACTATCAGCTGATTCAGGCGCTGTGACATGTGACAATAGCAGCAGAATGTAATAGTATACCGTTTGACCGGAAAATACAAAATTATTCAACCACATTATGGATTTTGTAGATTGTATATATGGAGAGCTGATAATAATCTCAATAAATACACTGAAAAATTTCCTTGATAAAATATTATAAATTTATTTCTTAAGATAAATGTACATAGGTAATATACATAGAAGAATAGGTATTTACAAAAGTTCAAAATAAAACTAGGTCTGAAGACACGGTATTTTATGGTGGATGGAACAGTGGCCACCTTGAATTTAAAGATAAAAAATTTATTTTTAAAAAAAATGATGGTTTTGAAAACTTATCTCGACAATTACCCTCTTAGAAGCCCTTCAAAGCTTAGGAGAAGTACCTTTCTATAAATGTTTCTTTATAAGAAAATAAATAAATAAACTATTAAAATTACTACTAAAAAAAAAAAAAAATTGGAAATTTCATAATTGAAATCTAGAGTGGCACATGTCTGTTGCTACCTTCATTAAACACAACCAGCCGAGGTGTGGCCGGGAATAGCCAGCATAACTACGGTTAGAACCTGAAGGACAAGCCAACATCGATGGCACGTTAAATACAGAAGTTTTTAGTTCTGACACTGAAGTTAAGCAACGTCCAGCGAGGCTAGGACTTGGATGGGTCACCATTTAAATTCGAAAACTTGTGATGCTGGTAATGATATGATCATGTAGTTTAAATCAACGTTAAACCCAAATTGAAGGATAACTTGTCAAGTCCCGCCTAGGTTTTGAACCCGCGACCTCTGGATTACTAGACTGACGCCTTGACAACTGAGCTACCGGAACAGATGTTCGAATACTTGGCGCTATCAGCTTTGTCTCCGTGCATATTGAATCACTCACCCCGCCTGAATGGGGCGGGACTCTCTGTGCTATTTATTGTTTTTCTTCATCGTGCGCTGTTTCTCCCCGTGCGTCACCAGTACACTCACCCAGCCTGAATGGGGCGGGGGGACTCAGTCTGCTACTTGTTTTTCTTCATCGTGTACTGTTTCTCCCATGAGTTTAGTTTTTAGTTTTCATATTTGGTGATATCACAACTACTCAAACTCGCTTTACTAAATCCGGGACTTGAACCACCGACCTCCAGGTTACAAGTTCGTCACCTTATCGATGAAGCTACTAAGGTCGGTTCTCCCATGAGCCAACAGTACACTCACCCAGCCTGAATGGGGCGGGGGGACTCTCTCTGCTACTTGTTTTTCTTCATCGTGCGCTGTTTCTCCCCGTGCGTCACCAGCACACTCACCCAGCCTGAATGGGGCGGGGGGACTCTCTCTGCTACTTGTTTTTCTTTATCGTGTACTATTTCTCTCATGAGTTACCAGTAATGATAAACTTGAAGTAATGATATTTTTCGGTTCCAAGTGCGGTTAGCTTTTAGAGAAGGTGGGTTTTTAGTGGGTGGAAATCCCACACCCCAGGATCTGGGTGTCTTTGAAAGATGTTTTCCTGCCTTCCATTAAAAAAAAGTACACTCACCCAGCCTGAATGGGGCGGGGGACTCTCTCTGCTACTTGTTTTTCTTCATCGTGCGCTGTTTCTCCCATGAGTCACCAGCTCACTCACCCAGCCTGAATGGGGCGGGGGGACTCTCTCTGCTACTTGTTTTTCTTCATCGTGCGCTGTTTATCCCATGAGTCACCAGTACACTCACCCAGCCTGAATGGGGCGGGGGGACTCTCTCCGCTACTTGTTTTTCTTCATCGTGCGCTGTTTCTCCCATGAGTCACGAGTACACTCACCCAGCCTGAATGGGGCGGGGGGACTCTCTCTCCTACATGTTTTTCTTCATCGTGTACTGTTTCTCCCCGTGCGTCACCAGCTTGTCCTGTACAGCGAGGCCCTTGGCCAGTACACTCACCCAGCCTGAATGGGGCGGGGGGACTCTCTCTGCTACTTGTTCTTCTTCATCGTGCGCTGCTTCTCCCCGTGCGTCACCAGCTTGTCCTGTACAGCGAGGCCCTTACGCTTACGCACCGTGTTCATATACTTGGCGGCCCGGTTCTCGCTGTCGGCCTTGTCGCCAAAGTGCACCAACTCCTCCTCCGTGCGAGGCTCCCAGAACGGGTCTATCGGGATTACCTGGAGAAGATAGTTCAAAAGTTATTAATATTGTTGTTAATCACGATGTTGTTTTTTTATAATTTATAAATATTTTTACTATATTTATATAAATAAACTGTCTGTCTCTTTTACTCAAATCCTAACAAAGACTCTCCACTTCTGTATCTTCTTCTTGTCCCTCGTACACACATGCTCGTCGCTCTTACAATGCTTATTCCAACTCTTGTTCTCAAGTATCCCATGCTTATTCCAACACGATGTTGTTGTTATTGTAGCCAGCTTGGCTACACCTGGAGGTGGGAATGATGGTCTCGTCCTGAACCACATATTTCTATGTGCGATCAAACATCATGAAGACTTGGACTTTTTCATTATAAGCCATTAAACTCTTAGGAAACTGCAAGCTAGCCTGGCTTGTAATCACTATTTTGATAAATCAAAATTACTCAAACTATTAAGCTCTTTTATTCCAGCAGTAAGCCGAAGACGCATTATTATGCGGTAAAAATCCCAAACGGGAGGATAACTTGTCATGTCCCGGCTGGGTTTCGAATCCACGACTTCTGGATTCACAGAGTGCCGCCTTTACCTTTGAGCTACCGGAACAGACTAGAAACAATTACTGAATTAGAACAAGGGTGAACTTGAAACAAGTGGACTTTTTTTCTTCTGATAATGTATGATTTTTTTATTTGTGGTGAAGCACAAGGCTTCTTCATAATTTTTGTGGGTAGCACAGCATTACTAAGAGCCTCCTGTACTTTTCGAATTCTATTACATTAATTTCTTTTTACTCTGGTAATGCCGCCACTGGTCGTTACTCATACAAGTAACTACTCATTTTTCCTCACGAGGTATGAGTGGACCCCGAACATCTAAGTACAGAGCAGAAAAATTCCTGCCCCGCTGGAAATCGAACCCAGGTCACCATGCGTGCAATGCCTAGCGCGCTTACTCACTCTGCCACGGTGACTACTAATTTTCTTCTTAAAATTTAACAAGTGAGTCTGGAATTAGTCTGGCTGGGGGACTATAAACAGGGAGTAGACCAGCATTGGCTTGGTTCTGGGGGCCCTTGTCAATTATTAGCATCCTTCAATAGACAGTGGTAGAAGTGCTGAGTCATTCCTCCACTGTCTGGCTACCATCGTTCACGATGACGCCACCTTATGATGATGACTGGAATTGTCGTTCTGTTTTAAAAGGAACTCTACTTGTGGTCTCACCTCCCAGTGGCTGAACACGAGCTGGGGGCTGGCCAGGCCGGATGTAGACTTGCGGATTTCCGGCGCAAAGGAGAAGCTCTCCACCACAGGCAGGTAGGCCTGCACGGTGAAGATGACGGAGCCCTGCGTCACGTCTCCGTACACGATGCGTCCGTGACGGCGCCCCAACACCGCGTACAACTTGCCTGGGGACGCGTTGGAATAATCTTTTTTTTTTTACAAGAATTGACGGGATGTATTCCCATTTATTACAATATTAAAATACAATCATTACAATATTAAAATACAAACATCATTACAATATTAAATACAAACAAAAATCATATGCACAATTCATTTTGAGAACAAAAAAATATATCAACTTTGTCAGCTATATTGTTCCGTAGTTTCACTTCCAACAGAAAAAGGTTTTCTGAAGAAAGCCATATTTGACAGGATATTTGCGTTATTCTTGAATGTGACTAAAAGAGATCAGGTTTCTTAAGGTAGGATCACACTATTTGGCACAGATGCCATATTTTCAATGGCGAGAAGAAAAAAAAAAACGAATGGCACATATAATATATGGCACTCACTATATGTTGGCATAATGGGACTGTCTTGCGCTGACAGTCTAAATAAAGCACTACTTATACTTATACTTATACTTATATAATACGTATATGGCTAATAATTGACAAGGGCCCCCAGAACCAAGCCAATGCTGGTCTACTCCCTATTTATAGTCCCCCAGCCAGACTGCTGTTCTACTCTCTGTTTATAGTCCCCCAGCCAGACTGCTGGTCTACTCCCTGTTTATAGTCCCCCAGCTAGACAACTGATCCACTCCCTGTTTATAGTCCCCCAGCCAGACAACTGGTCTACTCCCTGTTTATAGTCCCCCAGCCAGACTTTAATATATACAGATGTTATAACTAACGGGTGGAGTTATTGTCTATGGCAACCTCTTCCACCCAAATCAATCTATACTTATAAAATTTAATATATTTACCCAACACTTCGGAGCTGACTTGTATGTTGCACGTGTACATGGCAGCCATCAGTCGCTGGGGCTGAATCTGGAAGGCCTTCCTGCAACCCTCCTTGACGGTGGTCATGATCTGGCCGGAGATGGGGCCGTAGAATGTGCTGGGAGCAGAACACATGGGTAAATGAGCGCACGAATAGCTCAGTGGTTAAGCACTCGCTTGCCATGCGAAAGGTCCCGGGTCCGAACCCCTGCGCCGACAAAATTTGTATTCAAAATTTGGTTACAGTTGTTTGTAAGGCATACCTTGCGGTGCGCTCGTGTTGACCCAGCACCTCAATGAGAAGTATTGTGTCACTTCTCGCCCATCAGAGGGGAGGCATACTACGGGATGGGCAAGATACAACACAGGCCACAAGCGTCTACAGTAGCTGCTATTTCATAGCTACGAAATAAAAAAGGCTGTGAAACACTCATCTTTAAAAAAAAAAAAAAAAAAAAATAGCTGCCTTTAGCAGACTTAGACCTTACGCCACGTATTGACATACCTGATTTAAATAATTCTTAAATCTATAAGAGAAATTTTATTAATGGTCCTCTCTACATTAATTATTATAGACTGGTTGTAGTTCCACAAGAGAAGCACCAACTATCACACCGACCTTTATTAGGTCTATTGTGACCAGTTGATTCTAATTCCCGTCCTGATTTGAAGTAGTCAGGACGGGAGTTTTACCCTCCATTTCAAATCATACGCCCTACGCTTTAGCCCTATACCGGAAATATAAATAAGTATTTATGATTTAAAAAATAAAATAAAAATAATTTAACAGTTTTAAACACTCATTAATAATATTTAATGAGTGATGCACTGGGTGGGAATTGAATCAACTGAAAACAAAGCATGTCCCGGTAGCTCAGTGGTAAAGGCGCACTCTGTGGATCCAGAGATTTCAGAGGTCACGGGTTCGAAATTCAGCCGGGACATGACAAGTTATCCTCCCATTTGGGATTTTTACAACATAATAATATGTCTTGGGCTTACTGCTGGAATAATGGGACTCTAATAGTCCTAATCGGGCAGTATAAATAAGGCGATATTATTATCCCTACGCTACCTGGATTACCAGACTAGAACCTTGACCACTCAACCACCGTTGTACGGAACATGGTTAGCAACTTACTTGGTGTGGGCGGCGGGGGTGTCCACGCGACTCCACTCCAGCAGTCTAAACCCCCCCCCATCATGGGCTCCTCGCAGAGGGGACCAGCCAGGCTCGCCAGCTGGAAGCCATTCACCACGCTGCTCAGATGCTCCAGCCGCTCGTCCTTGCAGCCCGCGGGTCGTGGGTTCGAGTCCGGCCACAGGCTGTGGTCGAGATCTGGGGACAATGAGAATGGGAGATGTTTCATTTTTTTATATAAATATATATATTTAAATATTATTTATATTTTATTTTGTTCACATTCTATTCAAGTAGTCACACAAAGTTTTTGACTTTGGTAATCCAGAGAGAACACTTGCTGTGTTACCTCTTTGGATTGCCAGAGACAATCTTTGTGTGAGAAAAATGCCCGCTCTCATGTCTCCTGTCAATCGGGCTAAAACGTCGCCAACTCTCCTGAAAAACTGCCTTGTCTTTTTATTTTATTAGTTTTTTTACGTCACTTTCAACTCCATGGTCGATTACGATTTTGTTTGCTATAGCCGATTGTACATTATAAACGGTGTCTTTAGAAACGATTTTTACTGTATTTATTTTTTTTATTTTAGGTTTAACGTCGCTTTCAACTGTATAATAATCATAATAATTTATTATAACATATCACGACGAGGGTTTTAGCCTAGATTCGCTGGAAATTCACAAACTAGCTAATCAAATTAACCTCACCCACCCTAAGTGGGCCGGGAATAGCTAACATTATGAGGGTTCAAATTAGAATGGTCACCTATCCAAGTCCTAGCCTCGCTGGACGTTGCCTAACTTCAGTGACAGAACGAGAACTGGAGTATTCAACGTGCCATCAACGCTGGCTTGATTTAACCTTGGAACTAAGTTTAACACTTAGACGACCGGCATGGTTTTTCGTGAATTCTCTTGTGGGACCGGCGATAATACGGCTATCCGACCGGGTGTACCACCGGTGGTACACCCGGCCGTCTACGTGTTAAGTTAAGTTATCATGGCAAACCTCCGTGGTGTAACGGTTGTGACTACCACCCGTGATCCAGAGTTCGATCCCGGGATGTGTAGGATTTTCTAAAATTCTGTTCCCTCTGAACACGTGAGGCTGGCATTTCTGGTACGATTACCAACGAATGGAGAGCCGAAGGCGTTCTCTGCCACTCAACCAACTCACCTGGCACACAATTGATGAGAACGTTGGGTCCACAGTAGCGAGGTCCGAAACTCAACACCCGGTCCAAATCTTCCTCACTGAATCCCTCAATGTCTTTGTCCTCACGGAGAATTGTCCTCAGCTCTTGGCGAATTCGTAGCATGTCTTCGACCAAACTGGCATCCAGGTTCTCTTTGGCCGATTTAGAGTCTTGGCTATTCGATTTAGGGCTAAAATTATAATTAGAGTCTTGGCTGTTTGATTTAGAGTTAATATTGGAGTTGTCTTGGCTATTTGATTTAGAGTTAATATTGGAGTTGTCTTGGCTATTTGATTTAGAGTTAATATTAGAATTCGATTTAAAATCTTGGGGATTCGATTTAGAGTTAATATTGGAATTTGATTCTTGGCTATGCGATTTATAATCTTGGCTGTTAAAATTGGAATCAATAATGGTTTTAGAGTCTTGGTAACTTGATATAGAGTCTTGGCTATGCGATTTAGAATCAACATTGTCTTTAGAATTTCGACTATTCGATTTAGAGTCTTTATTATGACTAAATACTGAAGTTGAATGGCTACCGGGGGTTGGTTCACTGTCTTGTGCATCTTTGAGTTGACTATCATTAGTTAATCCAGAATATGGAGTCTTTTCATCAGAATTTGGTTGGTTATCATTAGTTGAACAGATGGAACTAGACTGGTCGTCCGTTATTCTAGATTGGTTGTCTTCAATGGAATGGTTATTCTCAATTAAACCAGAGCCCAAGTTATCCTTGACAGCGCTGGATGTCTGGTTAACGCAAATGGAACTGGCAGGGGTTTGGTCATGTTGAGGTAGTACACTGGAGGTGCGCTGATTATCTTGCGATAAGTCCTTCGGACTGGTTGATACGGTCAGCGCCTTCATGGACGCTTCTAGATCTGTGGAAACAATACAATAATATAATAATAATAGAAAATCTTATAAGGGCAAAGTTTTATAAGTAAAGCTATTAAGCCCAGAACTTACGCCATTTATGTTATTGAAAAGTTGTGATATCACAAACGTGATTTGTGATATCACAACTTTTTTTTCCAACAGCTAATACGTTTGTAATACATTTTTTTGTATTTAATAACTTTTTGTTAGTTTTAATAACCTGTGTTAACAATTCTTAATTGATGCACCGTAAAAATACACAATACTTCCAATTTCTAATACTAGAAATTTTCGGAAGTAATAAAAAATAAACTACTCAAAATCGCTTTACTAAATATTTGCTTAACTTGGGACTTTAACCACCGCCCTCAGATAAAAAGTACGCCTTATCGATCAAGCTACTAAGTTCGGGCAGTTCAATTAAAGAACTTACTTGTTTTATGTTTTAAAAATTATTATTTCAACCAACCTCAACCATGAGGAAGAGGTTGAATAATGCCAACCTCTTGCCAAATGACAGAAAAAAACACGACTCTTCAATAATAATAATAACACTCTTTATGGGAAGGTAACCACCAGGCGAGGTTAACGCTCAAAGCATTTCCTACCACCTAACTCTAAGAGTCTTATTATTATGTGCTCACAAACTCAAATTAATGAGGAAAAATTTATGCACTGGGAGGGATTCGAACCAACGGATCCCTACGCTAGCTGGATTACCAGACCAGCGCGTTAACTACTTGACTACCACTTTTCTACCACCTTAACCTCAGAGTCTTATTATTATGTGGTCACAAACTCAATTTAATGAGGAAAAATTCATGCACTGGGAGGGATTCGAAACAACTGATCCCTACGCTACCTGGATTACCAGACCAGCGCGTTAACGACTTGACTACCAGTTCAATTGCTGATACCAGTTGAGATTGCCATAGGCAATAACCCCGCCCTTTAGTTAGGACATATCTATATATTATATATATTTTTTTCTAGTTTATTTTATTATTATTGTCAATTTTTATATTTATTTTTTACCATTATTTGTCTGTATCTTAATATATAAATGTCAAAGACACTCACTGACCACTGACCACTGACTGATCATCGCTCTACAGCCCAAACCGTAAGTCCTAGGAAGCTGAAATTTGGTAGGTAGCTTTGTCTTATAGTCTAGATGTGCAATAAGACGGGATTTTTCGAAACTCCCACTACAACACCTGCCATTGGCGAAAAAGGATTTTTTGCTTTCACGGCCATGCCTCGGCCCGCAAAGCGGGCGACAACCCGCTAGTATAATATATGTTCTACTAATGAAGAGTTTCTAAATAAATAAATCACGGCCATGCAGTGAGAACTTACCGGGTAATTTCTTGCTGAGTCTCGTGTCTCTATGGAAAGCTTTGAGCGTGGCTGTGTTCCTGTCCAGTAGCTGGGTTATCTTCTCAGGTAGAGGCATGGCCTGAATTCGAAAGCGGTAGCTGTGATCCTGAGTGTGCACGGTGACCCAAGGTTGAGTCTCGCTGGAGTCATGATCCTAGGCAAGAGAATAAATGAGGATTATTGTCACAAACAAGTAGTCACCGTGGCAGAGTGAGTTAGCGCGCTAGGTATTGTACGCACGGTGACCTGGGTTCGATCCCCAGCGGGGCAGGATTTTTTTTGTTCTGTTCTTGGGTGTTCGGGGCCCACTCATACCTCGTGAGGAAAAATGAGTAGCTGCTTTAATGTGAGCAGCGACCAGTGGCGGAAATATAGGCAAAAACAAGATATTAGGATATTAAAAGTTATGGAAAAGTCCTATAATTCTGCGCTACCCACTAAAAATTGTGATATAATAACACAAAGAAACACATTTATTATTATTATTGTCACAAACAGAGGCATGGTCCGAAATCTCCAGTTACGTACTGAGACGTGTAAAGGTAAATGATTTTTTTTTTTTTTAAACAGGAGTGTTTCACAGCCTTCTTAATTTCGTAACAATTAAAAAATTACCCATCCCATAGTATGCCTCCCCTCTGATGGGCGAGAAGTGACACAATACTTCCTCTTTAGGTGCTGGGTATCCCTTACAAACAATTATTGTAACTAAATTTTGAATACAATTTTTTGTTCGACAGAAGAAACATGTTTAACTAATAGAAAATAAACGGTATGGAAATTTATACTTAATAGAAAGAACATTTTTCGAACTCACAACCTCTGGTCCACAAGGAATACGGTGCAGCCGATCACACAATTCATGCATGCATGTCATGCTTGTGCAATTGTTCATGCGCATTGCGCATGCATGTCGGTTGAATTATTGAATTTTCAACAAACAATAGGCAGCATGAATGAGTTTCAGCCTCCGTGGCGTAATGGTTGTGACAACTGCCCGTAGTCCAGAGTTCCCGAGTTCAACTCCCGGTTGGGGCAGACTTTTCGACGAAAATTCTATTCCATCCAAACACGTGAGACTGGCATTTTCGGCCTTACCCAGGCTGGGTGAGGTTAATGTGGGTAGCTGGTACGATTCCCAGCGAATGGAGGGTAAAACTCCCGTCCTGACTATCTATCTTAGAATATATTTATCTTAGAATTATCAAATAGAATCAACTGGTCACAATAGATCTATTTAGGTCGCAGTGTTTCCCGGAATGGAACGATGTAAGGGTTTCACTGCAAACCCTGCAACCCGGTTAGATAATAATAAAAAAAAAAATGAATGAGTTTATGCTCGTTATCTTTTTTTGCCACACATGGTAGCGTGACAGGTACGCGTGTACAATTGTACATACACGCAAGTGTGGGGCGGGTCTTACGGCACGCGTGCCTACCTTCTTCTCGTGCTGGGCGGGAACTATGGACTCGTTGATCATGTCGACCAGTGGCGGAGTCACGACGGTTTCCCGGAATGGAACGATGGGCTCCGACACTGAGAACTGCACCCTAGCGTATCTGTTGGATGGGAAGTGTTGATCCGGTTTATTAATAAAAATGAAAAAAAAAAAAAAAATAAAAAATAAATAAACAATGAACACACCTTAAGCTTTGTATCGCTAGAGGACTATAAACAGAGAACAGACTAGCCAACCCTTACAAGCCAGGCTAGCTTGCAGTTTCCTAAGGGTTTAATGGCTTGTACAGAAAAGTCCAAGTCCTCATGATGGTTGATCGCACATAGAAATATGTGGTTCAGGACGAGCCAACTTTGAAATAAAGTTGGCTGGAGACAATCACTCAACCCTCCAGCTGTAGCCAAGCTGGCTACAACAACAACACCTTAAGCTTGTATGTGGTTTTATTGTAATATTCTGTCACAGCTGACCGACCTCAGTAGCTTGATCGATAAGGCGGCAAACTTTTAATCGGAGGTCGGTGGTTCAAGTCCCAGGTTAAGCAACTATTTAGTAAAGCGAGTTTGAGTGGTTGTGATCAACACAAGTCACAAAAAAACGAAGTTATCATATTCGTGTTAATCACATTCGTGATATCACAACTACTCAAACTCGCCCTACTAAATCTACATTGAACCGGGACTTGAACCACCGACCTCCAGGTTGCAAGTCCGCCGCCTTATCGATCAAGCTACTGAAGCCACAAAAAAAACGAAATACAATATAGAAATAGCTCAGCAATTCAATTTGTGCCTTTCGCTGTCGAAACCTACGGCTCTTTTGGACCAGATGCTTTGGGATTATTAAAATCTGTCTCTAAAGCTCTGGGCCCTGTTCCTGAAAGCGCGGAGTGACTCCGCACTCCGCACTTCTCACTCCGCGAATCCAATTTCTGTTCTTGAAACACTTTTGCAACGTTTCTTTGCGGATCGCTTCGGGGAGTTGTAATGCGGAGTAATTTTCGTGTTTCTGTTCCATAAAGATTTAAAATCGCGGAGTCCGGAGTATAGTCCAACCCTAACAAGCTCGGCTAGCTTGCAGCTTTCCAAGAGTGTAAGTCTTATGAAGAAAAAGCGCAAGTTCTCACGATGGTTGATCGCACATAAAAATGGATCAGGAAGAGCCAACTTTTCGACTTAAGTTGGCTTGAGACCATAGGGGTATTTTTTTTTTTTTTTTGATATTTTTTTTCCCGGTTCGGTATTTCCCAACATTTCTATTTTATTCCAAATATTTCCAGTTTGGCTTCCCCACTATTCGTGAAAGAAAAATGCGTTTTGGTACTTTTAAAGATAAACAATGGACTTAACCTATAAAAGAACTGGAAGCAAGAATTTTCTAAATCCAGTTTGGTTAACCAAACTGGAAGAAGATTTTTCCTCTTCCAAAAGAAAAATGACTTGCTCCCAGTTAGTTCATTTTATTCCAGTTGCATCCACTTTGGTTGGAAATAAAACTACGGCTCATCATTCCCGCTCCATTTGTAGCCAAGCTGGTTACAACAACAACAACAACGTACCTGTCTCGCAAGTCGTCCAGACATCTCTGTAGATGTACCTCCCCTGCCGTGACCAGCACGTGCTCTCCTGTTTCCTGGAACCAAAATATCCATTACATCTAAATAGTTAAGCAACATTCAGCAAGGTTAAAACTTGAATTTTATTTATTTACACTTTATTAATTGGACATATTACATACAACACAGATAATTACAAATCATATAAATGTCAAAGTCACTGACTGACTGATCATCACTGTTTCTCCGAACTGGTAAGTCCTAGGAAGCTGAAATTTGGTAGGTAGCTTTGTCTTAAAGTCTAGATGTGCAATAAGACGGGATTTTTTGAAATTCCCACTACAACACCTGCCATTGGCGAAAAAGGACTTTTTGCTTTCACGGCCATGCCTCGGCCCGCAAAGCGGGCGACAGCCCGGTAGTACAATATAATAGAAGTAAAAGGAGAAAAAAAATAAAGAAAAAATAAATAAATATATACATGATATATGTCGTAACTAAAGGGCGGGGTTATGTATAAATTTGTATAAATAAAAAACGGGTATAAATTTGAATGGGTAACCGTTCAAATTTAAACTCTCGTGATGCTGGCTGTTTGCGGTCCAACCCAGGCTGCGTGAGGTTAATTGGAAGAGAATGGCGTTGGCATTAGCACCGCCCATGATCAATTTTTGTTTTATTAATTTCAATTTTTTTTTTTTTTTTTTAAACAACTATATATTTTTTACTGTACTAAGTTACTGGATTTTTTTGTTTTTTTCATCACCTACTATAGGTCAATCATTTTTAAGCTATAGCTTTAGTTTTACGCTTTAGTTTTACGTTTTAGATAGGTTAGAGACACTTGTAAAATGGGTCCAGACCATGCTTAACCAGTCTATGTAAATGATAGTTACCTAAGTACAGTAGTATTAATTTTATTATAAAAAGTAGTTACAACCCCCAAACATTACCACGGAATTAAAATCAACGAGGACCCTAGTGTTTTAAGTACTCAATATGGCAACCTCAGTAACTCGATCGATAAAACGGCGGACTTGTAACCTGGAGGTCGGTGGTTCAAGTCCCGGTTTCAGCGTAGATTTAGTAGAGCGAGGTTGAGTAGTTATGATATCACGAAAGTGATAAGCACAAATATGTTAACATTTTTTTTATTTTAACTTTTCCTCAATAACTTTTCCTTCAAAGCTTACCTTTGTAGAAATGTTTCTTTATAAGGAAAATAAATAAATAAACTAAACATCATGTCATTATCTTGTTGGTATATAAATAAATAAAAAATGGCTACCGTTATTGCCTTCAAAAGCATGCAAGAAGAAGAATTAATTTGTTATTGTTCTGATTTCCTCTGTGTTCCAACTGCACAAGATGGCCGACTTTACGTGACAGGTTTGAGCCGTGACAAGGTCTCCATTGCGTATTCCTCCATGAATATAACCCCGCTAGAGGACTATAAACAGAGAACAGACTAGCCAACCCTTACAAGCCAGGCTAGCTTGCAGCTTCCTAAGGATTTAATGGCCTATAAAGAAAAGTCCTCATGATGGTTGATCGCACAAAGAAATATGTGGTTCAGGACGAGCCAACTTTGAAATAAAGTTGGCTAGAGACCATCACTCACCCCTCCAGCTGTAGCCAAGCTGGTACACCGTACGACTGCGTACGAGAAATCGTTTCATGTTATTGCAGTACACCTATGGAAGTCAATACCAGAAACGGCCAGAAATTCTCCAACGCTGGAAAATTTTAAAAATATATTGGTCCAGTATTTCAAACAGCTATGAGAAACTGGATCAGTATTTATGGTTGGGTGGAAGAGCTTCTTGAAGGAGAATCCTGCCATATAAAAGAGCCAAAAAAAAAAAAAAAAAAAAAAAACAACAACAACAACAATATAACCCCGGCTCACCTGCAGTATCACCTCGACACACGCGTCCGCCTGGTTCAGAAGTCTCAGCCCTCGCACCAGTGTTGCCAGATCGCTGGGCTGCACCGGCTCCACCGCCACACGGAGTATAGGCATCGCCATGAGGAGCAGCTCGGAGAACGAGGGACACGCGAGCTCACTTGACAACGTCGCACTCTTCAGCACGTGCTCCTCCAGACCTCCGATGCCTGAGGAAGTAATGTAATGTAATAATGTATATTTATTTTAGTTTTTCTTTATAATTTTTGTGGCTCTCTTCCTAAGGAATTCTTCTAAGGAGACACCTTACAATGACTTTTACAATAGAGAAACATAAAAATACAATTTCATATAAATAGGATTGAAAAGTAAGGGGAAAAATATACCTAATGCAATAGTTACAATTTATACATTCACATGCCAGCCTCCGTGGTGTAACGGTCGACACTACAGCCCGTAGTTCAGATATCTCCAGTTCAATTCCCGGTTGGGGGCAGAATTTTTTTAACAGAAAAATTCTGTTTAATCCAAATACGTGAGGCTGACATTTCCGGCCCATACCCAGGCTGGGTGAGTTTAATGTGGGTAGCTGGTACAGTTCCCAGCGAGTCGATTTTTCAAATGTATACGGATAATTTCAAGCACTGGGTGGTATCTGATAGACTAGGATTAATAGACTAGCGCCTTAACCACATGGACTAGCAGAATAATTGCCAGAAAAAAAACAACAACAAAGAAAAATGCCATAACTAACTAGTTTGATTTGTATACTGTGTTATTTTGGCAACTCACGTAATGAGCAGTACATTAATAAAATAAATTAATTGTTCCCCCCCATGAACCCCGAACACCCAAGAACCGAGCAGAAAAAATCCTGCCGAGGTCACCGTGCGTGCAATGCCTAGCGCGCTAACTCACTCGGCCACGCCACGGTGACTTCTTATTATTATTATGTGGTCACACACTGAAGTAAATTAGGAAAAATGCTTTGGGTGGGATTTAAAACAACGGATCCCTAAGCTACCTGAATCACCAGACTAGCGCCTTATCCACTTTTTTTATACAAGTTAACGAGTTATGCCCATTTTTAAAATAAAATACAAAAAATCACAATAATATCAAACACTTTTTTTTTTAATTCCGTTTGCACGCAACAATTAATGTTGCAATTACGCAAATAGAATATTCCTATCTAAATTGATCCTACTTTGTATCTAAATTGAGTTTTTCCCTACACTTACATCTGTATTCCTCACTACCTAAGGCAAGATCTAGAAAGGAGTAATTATTGAATATTACTAGGGAAGATAGAAGAGGTGAGTCAAAAGCCCCAGGACAATTCCCACTCGGTGTGTCGAAGTATTTTGGTGCTGATCTTTGTCTCAGGTTTATATTGGGAACTTTAAATTTTATTTTGCTAATTATGTCTGGACAAATAATGTTGTTGTTAATGAGGTCATGCACTAATGTTAGTTGGTAAAATATTCTTCGGTTGTTTAAACTACCCATTGGCAATGCTTCAAGTAATAATTTGTATGAAATTGGTGTAGGATAAGCAGGGTAGAAACCGTTAAGTTTTAAAAACAATACTCTAATGAAACGCTTTTGGACTTGTTCTATAATTTTTGTAAAAAATTGTTGTTTAGGCGTCCATATTATTGCAGCATACTCGAGCTTACTCCTCACGAGGGCTGTGTATAGTGTTATGAATGTTATGATGGTGTTGCAATCATTAAAGTATTTTGAGTGTCTCAAGACAAGACCCAGGGTTTTATTTGCCGCTGATATTATGAAATGCATGTGTTGATCAAACTTATAGTTGGCTTGGAAAATAACCCCTAGGTCTTTTTTCGAGTTTACTCTTCTAAGCTGATTGTTGTGAATGAAATAAGAGTTCTCTATGTGTGATCTTTTCCTAGTGATGGACATTATCTCGCATTTATCAGGATGTAGGGTTAGTTTGATATTTGAAAGCCATTGTTAACCGAGTCCAAATCATCCTGTAAAAGTTGACAATCAGAATTAAATGACTATTAAATGACACTTATGACTAGAATTAAAAAAAAAACACTTATGACTAGCTTATAACTACCTATCTAAATAGCTCAGAAGTAGTTCTACCATAGAGCAGGTTAATAGATCGAGGTCTGCACCGGCATCATTCCCCATGGTCTGCATTCTCTGAATGGGCGAGAACTCACCCACATTGGTGCGGGTTTTTTTTTGACTACCACTGTAAGCCTTACTCACCCAACATATTGCCGGCAGGCACCTCATCCAGCTCGCACAGTTCTCTCCCCATTAGGAGATAGATCTGATTCAGAGTGACTTTGGTAACATGGCAACCAGCCTTGAGGTCCTTCAGCGTTTGTCCGTCGAGGTTGAGGTCTTCGCCTGATGCCAGCTTATCCAGTACAATGCCTGGGTCGTGTTTGGGACCTAGCACATAGACTGTGTCTCCTGGAATATAATAAGAAAAACATAGAAGTTCATTTAATCCTCGCCTGATGCCAGCTTGTCTAGGACAATGCAAGGACCTAGCACATAGACTGTGTCTCCAGGAATATAATATGAAAAAGATAGAAATTCATTTGAGAGATTGGTTTGGGTAGAAGAGATTGCCACAAGCAATAAATCCGCCCTTTAGTTAGGACATATGCGTATATTATAGATTTATCTATTTCTTTGCTTTTTATTGTAGATATTGTTTCTATTTTTATTTTTTTATAATAATTAATTGTACTGTACAATTTACATATGTCTTTTTATACCTCATAAAGTATCTTATAATAATAATAATAATTTTAAAAGAATGAAATGCATACGTGTATTTGAGATATACGTCTTGCATGAACTGTTTTTTTTAGGAGAGTCTATCGTCCAGAAATAAATGGTATATATTTTTTTTAATTGGATTTAACGTCACTTTCAACTGCATGGTCATATCACGGCGGGGTTGTTACCCTCCAGGAAACTCACAAACCTGCTACCCACATTAACCTCACCCACCCTAGGTTGGGCCGGGATACCAGCATCACGAAGTCTTCACCTCGCTGGACGTAGTTTAACAATATTTTAAATTTTGGAGTGTAATGCTCTAATCCTAGGAAAATTACCTTAGTATTTTTTTTTTTTTTTTTCAAAAATAAGAGAATTTCAATTCCGGCCATGAATTTTTATTGGATAGAAATGTTACGTAGCTTGACTTACCTTTCCTAACAGTGCCGCTAAAAACCCGCGCGAAAGCAATGAAGGCGTCTTCAGGCTCCGCTACCGTGGCGGTTGCCTCTTCGTCTTTCTGATCCGGAGTCCTGGGTTCATGACTCTTGGCGGGGACAGAACTTGGAGCGTCGGGGTTCGTGTGTGTGGCTGCTTCTAAACAAGAATAATAATTTAATTGATGTTATGTTTGAGTGTAATACAATACAGTTGAAAAAATTAGCCTACAGGTATTACATTATATCACACTCAAAACTAGATTAACAATACATTAAAATTATATAAAAAAATTATTAGACTAATGAAATCTGAAGAAAAAGAAAGATATAAATAATTACCTACATACATATTGCAATTTAAAAGGTAACAACGAGAAACAGTACATGAATAACTAGCTAAAACCCTGCACTTTGTCACTGTTAAGGTTTTTTTCCCATGGCTGGTGTGTCACTTGAAAATGGTAATAGATATTTTAATTTTCATAATTATCTAGGTAGTTTGGTCAACTCTCATGAAATTTTCAATATAGGTTACCGTTTGGGCTATGGTATTGTAAACAGACAACCCCTAAGAGGACATAGTCAGCCAGACACGCACAGATTTGTTTTTTATATTTGTATAGACTGTATAGAGATATCGTCTTATTAATACTGCCCGATTAGGATTAATGAGTCCAATTAGCCTAGCGTCCATCTCTTTTCTAGTCAGAGGCTTCACTCTGTTCTAGATATCTTGGCTAGTATACAATACAATACAACCTACCTAGCTTGGCAGCTAGTATACAATATAATACAATACAATACAACCTACCTAACTTGGCAGCTAGTCTACTCTTCACGGCTTCCCGCCTAGCGTCCATCTCCTCTCTAGTCAGTGGCTTTACTCTGTTCTCCGGTAGATGTTTCCGCTCCACTGGAAACATCTTGGAGATAAACACGACCAGTGGCGGGCCAGGTCCTGCCGAGTGAGCCTCGTCTGCAGGCTCAATAGAGTGAGCCTGAGGAGATTGAGACTTAATTCCAGGCTTCAGGGAGTCTTCAGGTTCAGTAGAGTGAGCCTCAGTAGAGTGAGCCTTAATTCCAGGCTGCAAGGAGTCCTTAGGCTCAGTTGAGTGAGCCTTGGGTCCTGGGGAACACTGCAGGAAGTGAGCCTTGAGTAGTTTGCTCTCTGGAGGGAGTTGATTGAACGGGATGTGAGATGTGGACAGAAGCTTCTCCACCTGAGAAAAGCAGATGGAAAAAATTTAAGAAAAAAAATTCCCGCCCGTTAGTTAGGACATATGTGCATTATGTGTTTATCTATTTCTTTCCTTTTCTTCTTCTTCTTCTTCTTCTTCTTCTTCTTTTACTCTGTCTTATCCCGCTCAAGCAGGGTCGACGTTGTTCAACCTCATGGTTGAGGTTGATTGGTTTTGGCACATTTTTTTACGGCTGGATGCCCTTCCTAACGCCAACGATTCTATTTGATTTAACGTCCTGGATTAGGACGGGGGTTTTACCCTCCATTCGCTGGGAATCGTACCAGCTACCCACATTGACCTCACCCAGCCTGGGTAGGGCCGGAATTGACAGCCTCACGTGTTTGGATGGAACAGAATTTTCTTCGAAAAGTCTGCACCAGCCGGGAGTTGAACTCGGGAACTCTGGACTACGGGCAGTAGTCACATTGGGCAGTAGTCACATTATTTCTATTTTTTGGCCTGGCGCACTGTCAACAAGGACGGCAGTATTACTATACTACTTTACTATATTCTAATCCTATTCTCTC
The DNA here is from genome assembly GCA_024516035.1 of Bactericera cockerelli. Lineage (NCBI taxonomy): Eukaryota > Metazoa > Arthropoda > Insecta > Hemiptera > Triozidae > Bactericera > Bactericera cockerelli. The sequence goes on along the minus strand of CM044962.1, from coordinate 10,912,779 downwards.
ACCTTCTCCTCAGTAAGATGGTTGGGGGCAGGACAGTGCACACACAGGGTGTTCAGCGTCGCGCGCGACAGAGGCAGCCAGGCCGTCATCACGGCTTGGATCGTGACGCGCGGGTCTGTGTGACGCAAATCCCTCGCCAGCAGTTTCACGCCGAGACTGGTCGCAATTTGCGCCAACTTTTCTTTGTCTTTTCGCACGGCGATCGTGTCGTATAGTGTGACGAGGTTCTTGAGCACGAAGTCGACAAACAGGGGTGTCTTGGCTTTGGCCTGAGCACCGCGCATGATGCGACGCGCTTTCGAGTTGAGATAGAAATCGCCCCACAGGGTTTTACCTGGAATCAAATGTGGTGGTTGTTGTTGTTGCAGCTAGCTTGGCTACAGCTGGAGGGGTGAGTGATGGTCTCCAGCCAACTTTATTTCAAAGTTGGCTCGTCCTGAACCACATATTTCTATGTGCGATCAACCATCGTGAGGACTTGGACTTTTCTTTATAAGCCATTAAACCCTTAAGAAACTGCAAGCTAGCCTGGCTTGTAAGGGTTGGCTAGTCTGTTCTCTGTTTATAGTCCTCTAGCGAGACACTGGTCTTCTCCCTGTTTAAAGTCCCCCAGCAAAAATAATAATTACCACCAAATGTGGTGGTAATTATTATTACATTCGATGTACATTTACAATAATAAATTATTACTGTAAATGTAAAATGAAAAGTCTTGAAATCGGAGCATTTTTATGTATTTAATTTACAAAAACAAACTTTCAATATTATATAGAATATATTTTTTATGTGGATACATATTTATACTAGGAAATAAAATTCTTAGTACAAAGAGATACTGATGCCTTGATGCCAAGCCTTGGGAGTATTCTATTATCACCGTGGCTGAGTGAGTTAGCGCGCTAGGCTTTGCAAGCATGGTAACCTGGGTTCCATCCCCAGCGGGGCAGGATTTTTTCTGTACTTGGGTGTTCGAGGTCCACTCATACCTTGTGCGGAAAAATGAGTAGCTGCTTTAATGTTAGCAGCGACCAGTATAGGCAAAAATAAGATATTGGGATATCAAAGATATTATTATTATAGTATGCTTTATTAGGAGGACAGAGTACAATGTTAATAGTATAGAATTAAGGAAAAAACAATCAAATGACAAAATAAATAAGTAAAAAGAAATAAAACTAATGTCCTACCTATAGGGCGGGGTTATTGCCTGTGGCAATCTCTTCCACCCAACCCTTAGTCAAAGATACGGAAAAGTTTTATAATTCTGCGCTACACACTAAAATTGTGATATAATAACAACAAATAATCACATTTCTTTTAGTATCATTACTCTCTCCATGAATAGGACAGTAATAATAATAATGCTTTTTCTTTGTGTTATTATGTCACAATTTTAGTGGGCAACGCAGAATCATAGGACTTTACCACTTTAATTCACAATATCTTTTTATTATTTTTTTGCCTAAGATTCTGCCACTGGTCGCTGCTTCACATTAAAGCAGCTACTCATTTTTCCTCACGAGATATGAGTGGACCCCGAACATCCAAGTACAGAGCAGAAAAAATCCTCCCCCGCTGGGAATCGAACCCAGGTCACCATGTGTGCAATGCCTAGCGCGCTAACTCGCTCTGCCACAGTGACTACTGGGTAGGAGACAGTACTCACGAAGCAGCGCCTCCTTGATGCCGAGCTTGGCCGAATACATTCGGGCGAAGTCGTCGAGAGTGAAGCCCCAGCCGTCGAAAGCCGAGGCGAACACCACGTTGCCTCTGTCGGGCGAGAAGTAGAGGTCCGAGTCATCAGCGTCCTCGAGACCTGTGCCCCAGTCCGTGTAGATACCTGAGGAAATAGAACAATGATAATAGAATAGAATAGAATATACCTACCTTGTTTATACTGCCGAGGTAAGTCTAAAAGTCCCTTTACTCCAGCAGTCATAGCTGGACTTTCCTATTAGGACAGCTATAGGACAGGACATAATAGCTACACTTTCAAAAAATCATAACTCGAATTTGGCGCCGAACTTGATTGACTCCAGCTGTAGGTAGGCCGATAAAGGATCCCCAGTTTTTCGGATCATCATTTTGGCCATCGACTGGTATTAAGCTTTAAATAGATATATTGGCAACTTCTCACTATTACATTTATAGGTAGTAAATGGGCCTGGTATCTCTATTAAAGAGATTTTTCCTCCTTCCTGTCCACGGGCCTGAAGCCCATTCTGTGTCAAAAAAAAAAAAAAAAAAAAAAAAAAAGGTAGTAAATGGTATCCATTTTTTCTTCTGCTGCATTACTTGCAGCATTACCACGCTGTATGATAAGACTGATTCTTTGTTTTAGGTAAAATTTGGCCTGCACTTATTTATGCTGTTATGAGTAGAACCGAAGTGTCCTTTTATTCCAGAATTTGTTTTTGGTGCAACTATTATGTGGTCAAATTGTCTCTCTGGGGGACTTTGAACAGATACAATATCAATAATAATAATATCGCCTTTTTTATACTGCCCGATAAGAACTATTAAAGTCCCATTATTCCAGCAGTGAGCCCACTGAGCTACCGAGACCCACTTGAACTGAAGTGTCCTTTTCTTCCAGAATTTGTTTTGGTGCAGTTAATACCTATGTGGTCAAATTGTCTCTCTCGGGGACTTTAAATAGATACAATATCAATCATGACCAGTCAAAAGACAGTAACACAAATAAGTGGCGCCCTCAACAGGGTTGGCATTAGGCAGGGCATCCTGACCCATCCAGCCATATAAGGTGGAAATGGGAGTGCCAGAAACAAACAACCTTAACCATGAGGAAGGGGTTGACCAATGCCAACCCCTAAGATTTATTATTACCATCTAGATACCTAAATCTAATGAGTAATTTACATCTAACATAATAATAATAACAATGAAAATACAAACTTAGTGCAGACTCAATTTGTGTATGGTTGCCAAACTGGGCGTACCCATAAAAGTTTATGGGGTTTAAGCTGCTTTAATCTTCCTAGCATATCATCAATTCTGAGAAACTGAGTAGCTCCAGGATTAATGTGCAGTTAAAGATTAATGTGCTAGGATGATGAGGGCAGCAAATGTCAGTGCTGAGTTCAACTTCACTTGATTTTTTTTTATATATACAACTGTGATACAATTGTTTTTAAACCTTTCTTATGTGATATATTCATGTTATTTGTTTTTTGATTGTAAATAGAGCTAGGCTCGTAAATATACACCCGTGCTGCGGGCATTTATTTAAATAAAAAAAATTAAATATAAATACGGTCGAACCTGAATATAAGAGAACTAAAGAGACAGGAAATTATTTCACTTATATCCTGGTGCTCTTATATCCAGGTTTCTGTCATAATACCTATGTATAAAGCCGTGGAAAAAATTGTTCTCTTATATCCAATTTTCTCTTGTAAAGAGGGTAGTTTCCATTATAGAGATAAATTTGACCTGGTGCTCTTATATCCAGTGTTTCTCTCATAATAACTATGTATATACAGTATATAGCCATGGAAAAAAATCGTTCTCTTATATACAAGTTTTTCTTATATTCAGTTCTCTTATATCCAGGTTTGACTTTAATAGTAAAATTTAATAAATATAAGTATAAGCATAAGTAGTGTTTTATTTAGACTGTCAGCGTAAGACAGGTAGTCCCATTAACAACAAAGCACCTCTTTATTTATTTGAGTATAGATACAATGTATATATATTTTTTTTTAATTAATTAAAACCATGTACCCGAGTTCTCGCTAGCCGCTTCTTTCTCCTTGCTTCTGTCGGCTTGCTCGTCCATCACTTGCGAAGCGAATAGCTCACCCATCACAGCGTTCACCTGCTCTACTAGTTGCGCTAGATGCACGTAGATGTCGAGTGGAGTTAGCTGCATTTCCAGTATGAGCCGGTCGATCTTGTTCAGAACCAGGATGGGTGAGATCTTCTCCAGCCATGCCTGTTTGAGAGACACCTGTGGATCAGAAAAAAATGCAATAGATATTTGGGCTATTAGTTGGGCTGGGAATAGCCAGTGTTACAATGGTTTGAATTTGAATTGTCACCCATACAAGACCTAACCTCGCTGGACATTGCTTCAATGACAGAACGAGGACTGGTGTATTCAACTGACTTTATCACATTACCTGAGTCTGAGCACACACCCCCTCCACACAATCCACTACAATGATAGCCCCATCACACAGTCTCACGGCTGTTGATACTTCTGAACTGAAGTCCACGTGTCCAGGGGAATCTATCAGATTGACCAGGTACTCTTTTTCTTCGTCACTCTTGTAGTAGAGAGAGATGGAGGAGGACTTCATGGTGATGCCTCTCTCTTGTTCATCTTTTCTGCTGTCCATGTACCTGAGGAACCAGACATCTATGTATTAGAGATTAATTTTAATTTTTTGCAATTATTGTGGATCATCATCATAGGGTGGCGTCATCGTGATTCGTGACCGATGGTAGCCAGACAGTGGAGTAATGACTCAGCACTTCTACCACTGTCTATACAAGGAGGCTAATAATTGACAAGCCCCCAGAACCAAGCCAATACTGGTCTACTCCCTGTTTAAAGTTCCCCAACCAGACCTTTGTGGATAGCACTTCATATTACATCATTAATTTATAAACTTATTTATAAACAATTTCATTTAAACTTTATTTACAATTTTTATAATATATAGGTTCAATGAATAAAGGTATGCATACTAATAGTAAACAAAGCCTGATCAAGGTTCTAGATCAGTAGTTCCCAATTGGTGGGCTGCAGCCCATTTGTGGGCTGTGGGCAGCTCACTACTGGGCCATGGATGCTGGCCGAAACTCAAGAAATAATATTAAAATAGTGCAAAATAAAATCGGGGTGGGCCACAAAATGGTTTTAAAAATATTATTGGCCCCAAAACTAAAAAGGTTGGGAACCGACGTTCTCGATAATGCCTATCAGTCTATTTTGTAGCACTTTTGAAAAAAAAAATATTTAAATTTGTATTTATTTTGTCTATAAGTTCTGAACATTTTAGGCATTTTGTGTATAATGTTTGTAAATTTCTTGTTTTTAGACTGCATATTATGCAATTGTATATTTTCAACATGTTTGGCTGCATAATATCTGAGATCTACTAATTACCTAAGTTTTCCAGCCATCTTTGATGAAATGATTCCATTACTTGAAATGAGACAGTCAGCAAGTGTTGTTTTGCCATGATCCACATGTGCCAGAATACACACATTTCTGATGTTGTCCGTATTGTGTTGGAGAGCTTTGAGTTGCTCAATACTAACATGTTTGATACTCATTGCAACAAACTATGCAACTGAAAAAAAAGAGAGTATGCTATTATTGTGAAGCAAGATCTTTTCACCATTTTTTTGTGGTTAGCACAGTATCATTTGCTTTGTTAATCATTTAATTATTGTCTTTTTACTCTAGTAGGTAATGCTGTCACTTGTTATTACTCATACAGGAGGTAACTTTCTGTACAAGGTATTCATTCGTGCTGACATTCAGTCCCAACCCAGGCTGGGACAGGTCAATGTTGGTAGCAGGTTTGTGCATTTCTTGTGAGTGGAGGAAACACCTCCATCTCAAGATGACCTAGATGATGAAGTGGGATGCAAAACCCCAGTCAATAAAAATATCCTGAAAACAAATCACAAGACTGTCCCTTTAAACAATTGCAGCACTACATTATGACATAAAGGATGGTCTTCCCTCAACTTTGTTGAAATCTTGTTTTATTATTTGGCACTTAATCCATAGGTACTTACTTATCAGCTTATCACTATTAAAATAGTGATTGAAACAGAGAGAATATAAATAAGGCTGAGGAGAAAACCACAGGACTGAAACCTTATGGAATGAATTCTGGTTTGGTATATTTTTATTCTTAATAACTACTTTTTACTGCTAAAATATTAAAAAAATATGGGTAAATTATAAATCGTTAATGGACTATACAGCAAAAATTGTACAACCATTTCACAATGCATTACATTTCAAAGGGTAATTGAATTTTTCTTATCACGAGTCCAATAAAGATTTGAACATTTCCCGCCATTGAGAGTGCAATCATGATATTCAAGGTCAGATAAGGTCCGTTTACAGTTTTCATACTCCTTGCCGTACTTTATTGCCGTCATAAATTTAAACAAAATAATTATGCAAGTTCGCTAATTATAATAATGTGTTTATTTGTGTTATTATATCACAATTTTAGTGGGTAGCGCAGAATTAAAGGACTTTTCCGTATCTTTAATATCCCAGAATATTATTTTATCCTATAATTCCACCATTGGTCGCTGTAACATTAAAGCAGTTACTCATTTTTCCTCACGAGGTATGAATGTACCTCGAACACCCAAGTACAGAGCAGAAAAAATCCTGTCCCGGTGGGGATCGAACCCAGGTCATCGTGGTGCAATGCCTAGCACGCTAACGCGAAACTACCTAAAGCCACTGAGATTGTTATATTATAATCTCAGTGCCTAAAGCTAATTACTTACTATGCTCTAAAAATCATAAAATAAAAATATTACCATTCGGTTTCCCATGAGGACATTATTTGGTCTCGAATTTTGAATGGGATTAAGTGCAGAGTTAATAGACGTTTTTTGTTAATACTTGTAGCGCTAAGTTCTCGGATTGAGTTTTTTCAGAACTGGGGTTCAGCCCTCCATTGCTGCAGAATCATATGGCTACCCACACCCACATTAACCTCAGACTTCTGGGTTGGCTAGAATCGTTTATAATAGAAACTTCTGCCCAACCGGGATCGAACTCAGATCTCTGGACCACGAGCAGTAATTCTCTTCCGATTACATACGCAGGCTGGGTTGTTGGCAGATGGATTACAATATATTATTTCGTAACGCCCAGAACAAATTAAATGTCAAGAATCTAGCCGTGTGCAAGGACTATTTTAATTTTACCGTTTCTGAAACCGAGTACTTCACAGGGAATAGTTGTTATTGTACCCTTCAATAGCTAGGAATGTTATCACCTCACACAGTAACCTTACCCAGGCTATGGTTGGGCCGTAGGTAAATGCAATTGGAAAGAAACGGATTTTTTGTTTGTTAGATATACATATATTTGGCAACTGAATACTTGAAACCAACGACCTCAGATCGATATGAGCCAATTTTGTTCAGTTTTTTCGAATTCCAGTTAAATATTAATTATATCCTACTTTGAAAGGAAATTCTTCACAGAAACTTTTGCCCAGCTGGGGATACAGAACAAGAACCTCTGAAAAATCAAGCAGATAGGTATGTAACTATCATATCTATCTACAAAAATACCACAAATAAATATTGTTATAAGAGCTTTACATTTTCCTACATTGTGAGTGTCAAATGTAATAGGCGGATGTTGATCTCACATTTATTTATATAACATTTATGTATATTGTATATGTATACACACATAAATAAATATAAATTCGATATCCTAAATCTAATAAAAGAAAACAGTTGAAATTCATAATAACATGGAAATATGGCGCATATTGTATTGTAATGTATTGTATTCAGTATAAGGTAGTTTTGTAAATTACAAATAAAAAATATCCAACTGCGATAAAAATAAACTAGATATATTTGAAGTAGATGAGTATAAAATAATTAGCTAAGTAGATATTATTATCAGAGTTGTGTACTAGGGATAAGAAACAAGTATTTATGGCCAAATTAAGATACAGGATTAGATTAAAGATATACAAGACACGCCTTCAAGTCAGAGTTTCAACCAATCACAGTCCGAGATCAGGGAAAATCTGGCTTTTCTTAACTTTAATCCTGTTCTATAATTCGGCCCCAATACTTGACGATCAATACTATTTGATACATATTATCATTTCTTCAATACTTTGGTGGAATTTGGGTTTTTGAATTTTTAGTTTTCAAAAATGCCACACGTTACTTATCAGATGCTAGAAAAGTGAGTTATTGCAGACAAGAATTTTTTTGGGGCTGGAGAAAGTAACGGCGTTATCTAATCTGTATGATTTGTTCTCTCTCGATCACACATACAACTGATTCAGAAAGAACCATTATAGTTCATAACGGAAAGAACTGTGCACTGGTAGTCAAGTGGTTAACGCGCTAGTGTGGGTAATCCAGGTAGCGTAGGGATTCAAGTACCAGGTTGGTACTTGGATCTTTGCAGGTTCGGGAGCGAACTGGTATAGAAAAAGTTAAAATGAAGTAAACTGACGAAGTAAACTGTGATTCGAATTCCACCCAGTGCATGAAATTTTTCTTATTAATTTTAGTTTGTGACTACATAATAATAAGACAGATTAGGTGGTAGAAAATGCTTTGAGCATTAACCACGCCTGGTGGTGGTTAACTTCCACTAAAGAGTGTAATTATTATACATAATAACTATTGTTCAGAAGAAAAAGAACTGTGATTCATAATGAAAAGAACTTTAAACAATGACAAGAGCTATACTCGTAGTTCAGAACGAATTCAACTCACTGATTACTCATCATAATTATAGAATTAATGTGATATCTTTTTACAACAAAACTCTCCAAGAATATTCTAACAACAACAATGAAACAAATAAAATTATTATCTATAGATCAATATAATAAATATTGAGGTCATTTAAGTGAAACCAAATTTAATACCCTTTGTAGTTCTAATGTTTGCTCATGGAATTAATTATTGTCAGTTTATTTTTACTTCCGAGAAATTTCTATTTTTTACTGTCTGATGTTTATTATTTTACATATTAATCTTTCAATTAATTTATATTAATTGATCATAATTTACAAACTTAAATAAATTCTTTAAATACATAAATCCTTCCGTTATTAAAAACAAAAAACTAATTTCAGAGGAAACAAGATTATAAATAAACTTTTTACAATATATCCCCCCAACTTTGAAAGCATTTTGTTTTATCTTTAACAAAGGAAGCATTATTAGAACTATTAAACAAAATAATGGCTGGTCTTGAGTTATGGAATGAACCTCTTGGTTTCATCAAAATGACCTACAAAAAATAAAAATTTAAAATAGGCTAAAATATATTTAAACCAAATGGTAACAAATAAGAAAAAAACTTAATAAATTATATTGTACAAAAAGCATAGAACAAGTCCATGTTATAAATATTAAAATAACTTATACACCATTTCCCATCTTCTTAAAAAAAAAAAATATATTGAAAATTAAATGAATAAATATCAGTTCTCTCATGATATCCACAAAGCAGTTGGAATCTGATAATTTGGAATATTTGAAAAATGTATGAAAGGAAGGCAAGAATAGAATAAATTATTATTACGGAATAAATACTTGATATTGCAGTAAACAAAATGATACACTACTCTTTCAGCTTTCAAGTAGAAAACAGTGTTCACAAATTTTGATTTGTTGAAATAAAGAATTCCAAAAAATAATGAATTCAGAGAAGAAAAAAAAGCGAACGACCAAAATGGAATGAATTGAACTAAATTAAAATTGGTTAAAATAATTTACCGTACTTGAATTTTATTTACAAAACGAAAAGTAGGTATGACACAAAAAAGCTAATTTAATTGAAGCAAACGATCTTGGATCTCATCTTTTGTCTTAACATCTTATCTTCAATCTGATCCTTTGCTTGAAATCGGATTGGATTGAGGAGTACGGATTGATGTTTTTGAAATTGGATTGGATTGTGAAAAACAAGCGGATCTTTTTGAAATCTGATTGAATTGTGAAGTTCTATATTCTTTGATAATTTCTGAAGACCCAACATTAAACAATTTTTAGGCCTTCATACAAATACCAAATGTCTTTATAAGATTAAATTTATAGTACGATAATCAATAATAATTTAAGACTAAATAATGCTGAGCTACTTTTACTAAAATAAAGGGGTTCAATCTTACCGTTTAAAGTTTGACTATGATTCACACTTATTGGAGTGAACTCAAGTAGAATTTATAACGATAAGAAAATCCAAAACCATAATAGCTACTCTAGAAAGCCTCTAAATTGAAAACAATTTTAAGTATTTTATAGTAGTTCAAATATACAAAACTTTACGAGTACATACAAAATCTTCCTATTTAAGTCAAATCATTCGACAACATACACTGGCGAGAGTGAGAGGTTTTATTACTTTTTAGAGCGCCAAAAATTAAAAAAAAAAACATCAAACAAACAGGATAGAAAGATTACCGAATATAAAGAAAACAGTATATACATTTCTACATATAAAATGTATTAATTTCAAATTTAAACGCGTAAGTACACCAAACTGAGTAAAGACAAAAGCCGTCTTTGGGCGATTAAAAACAAATAAATAGGACAGTCGAGTTCAAATCAAGATTTGCAGCACTACAGAGGCTTAAAAAAACCACCTATGAACGTTGAACTATTGAAAAAAAAAAGATTCAGGAATTTGCCTGGTTTTGAAGAATCTCTTTTTGAGGTTTCAAGAATCTCTTGTACAATAATTTTCACCAACTCTTCTGACTAATATTTACAAATCTCTCTAAACTTACCACTAATTATAAATTTCACACAATTTCTTTCAAACTTGGAATAAAATTCATGAGTATAAAAATAGTGCCTGTTCTAGGAAACTTCTACGTTTTTTTTTTTTTTTTTTTGGCAATGGTAGGCAAGGCCATCATCTAACAGAGCTTCTAAATAATTTGACTCTACAAAAGTGTCATAACCTTTTTTTTAAATTAAAATTTCTCTAATTCTTATTCAAAGATATTCTTCCGCCCATTTTCGACTGCTTCTCCTACAAGACTACAACATCCCCAATGTCGTTTCTGTAATCCGAACAAGCTTTTCAAATCCTGTAACAATTCTTCAATACAAAACAGTCATCTGAGATCTTTCTAGAATCCCGCACTATGCCACCTTCCCAATGCTGAAACACCTTTCGTCTATTTACAATTTCGCATCACTTTCTGATCCTTATCTAATACTACATCACTTCTTCTACACAGAAAAAAGTCACCACCAGACTCAGATCCTTCCACAGACATTTCTTTCACATGAAAAGCATCCTCCTCAGCTCTCTACACCGCTATCACATCACCGCACACACCTTCTTCATCTCATTCTCGTCGTAGTCCTCATCTATCTCCTTCGTGTCCGTCATCTCTCTCTCACTCACATCAGGCAGGTACGCGCTCAGGTCCAGCCCGTCCCTCTCATAGAAGAGCATGTAGGCACAGGACGTGTCCATCTCACTCGGGAGCACCTGCCGACAGGAGGAATCGTTGTAGGCGTACCACTTCCCGTTGGGGTTCTGGGCGTACGCCACGTAGTGCCCACCGCCCAGGATGCCCGAGTGGCACACGATGGCGTACAGGCGGTACTGCAGGTGGAACGGGTCCTGGCCGGGGAGGAGCCGGTGCTGGTGCAGGTCCTGGGGGTCACTGACCTGCGCCGCGCTGCTAGGAGCACTGGGGTCACTGACCCTGGCGCCCCCCTCACACCCCTCCTGCTCCCCATGCCCCGCGCCGTCCGCCCGCTCGCTGAGCCGCCGGTGCCGCAAGATGTTCGTCTTGGGCACCGACGCCAGATACAGGGTGGGGTCCAAGTTGGCGTGCGGGAAGTTGACCACCTTCTGGCACTTGATCCACTTGTTCTGCACCAGCTGGAACCGCTTCAAATGCACGATGAGCACGGGCGGCAGGCGGTAGATCTCCAGCTTCTTGCTGGCGACCTGGTGGCTCTTGCACTTGGGGCAGAAGTACTTCTCGTCCTCGCCCAGGAGCTCCTCCCGTGTGAAGGAGGCCAGGCAGTACGCCAGGTTGATGGGCTCCGTCTGCTCCCGCCGGCTCTGCACGCAGGTCTCGTGCTCCTCCACCACGCGCTCCAGTGAGCTCTGGTAGCGCAGGTGCAGGGCGGTGGGGTCCCAGTCTATCGCCAGGGTGGCGGCGGGGTGGCAGAACTCCGTGGCGTCGCAGGCCAGCTTGCAGCCCAGGCAGAAGCGGGTCCAGGGGCAGAGACAGCACTGCATGCCGTCCGGTGTCACCGCCTTCAGCACGAAGGGGTACTCGTAGCCCAGGGAGTCGTCGCAGTCCATGGCGTGGTTGGGCGCCCGCCGCTCCAGGGGCGGCAGGGGCGTCACCAGGCGGGAGACCTGCAGCCACACGGCTTGGTACAGGTCCTGATGCGTGGTGCTCTCACTGCACGGGACCATCACCGGGATACCAAACAGGATGGGGCGGTACTTGTGGGCTGACAGGAAGTAAGCGGTCTGCCGGAGCATCTTCCTGTGGTACGCGACCAGGGGCGGGCTAGGGGGGGGCGCCGTGGAGTCTGCCAGACTACTGCTGCTCGCCGAGCAGTTGCCGCTATCACAGTTATCGTCCGATTCTTCTTCACCCGGACTCAATGGTTTCTCACCGGTCAGGATCGGTTTGCAGGGTTTCTCACCGTTACATGTGGAGAAGTTCGTTTTCTCATCGGTGCAAGGTGTTGGGAATGTTTCACTGAGACAGAACACAGGACTACTCATGCCACTGTCGTCTTCGCAACTGGGACTTTGACTATTTGGTTTAGACTGTTCACTAGAAGCAACTCGACAGTTCACTTTAGATCCGTTGGATCCATCACAAAACGCTTGACTATTACATTGATTACCTAAACTACTACTAACGCCGCTACTGTTTGAAGTAATAGTTCCACTGGAACCACTCGACACATGACTCGCATCCGAAACACTGCTTCCCAGGGAACTGTGGCTTACAGTAGAGGCAGTGCTCGACTGGGAAATATTACTACCTTGCGAGGCATGGCTTATAGAAACATTGCTACCTTGTGGGAGATTTAACGAAACATGGCCACCTTCTGCAACATGGTTAACAGAAACATTACCTTGCGAGGCTTCGCTTATGGAAACATGACCGCCTTCATGACTTACAGCTCCCGGCGACAAGGCTTGACTATTTGGTTTACTCTGACCGGCGACCTGCGGCTTGACAGTCCTCTGTATGGCGGTGAAGTTGGTGGCGTCCCGCCCGCTCGGCTTGATGCCGGCCCGTTCTTCCTCCCCGCTGCCTGGCAGCTCATAGGCGTACAGGGTGCCGGAGTACACGTGGGCGGACGCGAGCCCCGGCGGCGTACAGCGCACGGGCTCATCGTCCGCGGGTTTGCTGCGGATCATGCCGTCACGGAGTTCGGCCAGCTGCAGCAGACGGGCGGGGATGCGGCTGAGGCGGGAGAGTGCGGCCTTGACCACGGCGTAGGTGTCCTGGCGAGCCGCCTTGAGTCCGTACTTGATGGGGCAGGAGCCGTCCAGCCGCAGAACCACCACGTGGATGTGGATGGAGACCTGCGGACAACAGAGACTTGTTACTTGCATGCCATTTTTATGTGTTGACCCAGCACCTAAATGAGAAGTATTGTGTCACTTCTCGCCCATCAGAGGGGAGGCATACTACGGGATGGGCAAGCTACAACACAGACCACAAGCGTCTACAGTAGCTCCTGTTTCATGGCTACGAAATAAAAAAGGCTGTTAAACACTCATCTTTAAAAAAAAAAAAAAAATGTGGTTAATTTATCAGATGTATACGGATAACTTCATGCTTTGGGTGGTATCCGAACCTCCAGATTCCTGCGTCACCTGGATTACTAGACTAGCACCTCAACCACATGGACCACCAGAATAATTGCGTAATTTCAATCATTGGTAGTAAAGTGGTTAAGGCGCTAGTCTGGTAATCCAGGTAGCATACGTAGGGATCCGTTGGTTAGAATTTTTGTCTTATACAGAACTTATTTTTAGTTACCGACCTCAGTAGTTTGATCGATAAGGCGGCGGACTTGTAACCTGGAGGTCGGTTCAAGGTTTAAGTCCCGGTGTCAGCCTAGATTTAGTAAAGCGAGTTTGAGTAGGTGTGACATCACGAAAGTGATTGACACAAATACGATAACTTTTTTTTAACTTAACTATTTTCAGTTATATAAAATAATACAATAATTTTTTTCGAAGGATATACATTATGCATACACATACATCTACGAGAAGAAAAAAATATATAAGAACATATTTTCCAAAGAAACACTAAAAACACATAAATATGCGATCTTTTTTCTCTACTGAACACCACTCGCGGGATTTTTTTTTTTTTTATGAACACCACTCGCGGGTTAATGTATATTTTATGTGCGTACCTCAATGGTAAGGGGTAGCGAGAGATAATTGAACGGGTCGAATCGCACTTACATAGTTTTCGTCTAGCTTACATATTTTGTGTTCGTACCTCAATGGGAAGGGGCAGCGAGAGATAATTGAAGGGGTCGAATCGCACGCTCTCGTGGTGACACCCGAGACAGGTCACCTTGGACTTGAGCTGCCCGTGGAACAGGTCCACTACGACGGAGCGGTTGCGGAGAATGTGGTTTTCCCAAGCTTCACGAGCCACCTGGGAATTGAAAATAAATAACAATAAAATCACAACAAAAATAAATTACAATAAAATTAAAACAAAAATAAATTACAATAAAATTAAAACAAAAATAAATTATAATAAAATTAAAACAAAAATAAATTATAATAAAATTAAAACAAAAATAAATTACAATAAAATTAAAAAAAAATACTTTCATCTATTTTTTTTTTTTTTTTTTTTAAGTGGGGTTTAACGTCGCTTTCAACTGCCATGGTCATATCACGACGGGGGTTTTACCCTCCATTCGCAGGAAACTCACAAACCTGCTACTCACATTGACCTCACCCAGCCTGAGTGGGGCCGGGAAAAGCCAGCGTCACGAGAATTAGAATTTGAATGGTCACCCATCCAAGTCTTAACCTCGCTGGATGTCGCTTAACTTCGGTGTTCTGAAGGGAACCGGTGTATTCAACATGCCATCGACGCTGGCTTCTTTCATCTGTACTTGGCACACTACCGAGGGATGATTGTTTAAAAGAAGTTTATAGCATTATATAAATAAAGATGGCACTATTTCTACAACAACAAAAAAAATCGGGAAGAGTTGAACATGAAAATCCTATTTGGGACGATAATTTGTCCCGTTTGCGATTCGAACCTGCGACATCTGGATTACCAGACCGACGCACGCCTTGACCACGACGTAGTATTTATCAATGATTACTCACCTCCTCATCAGGGCGCCCATCACTGTCCTTGAGTTACTCACCTCCTCATCAGGGCGCCCATCACTGTCCTTGAGTTACTCACCTCCTCATCAGGGCGCCCATCACTGTCCTTGAGCTACTCACCTCCTCATCAGGGCGCCCATCACTGTCCTTGAGTTACTCACCTCCTCATCGGGGCGCCCATCACTGTCCTTGAGTTACTCACCTCCTCATCAGGGCGCCCATCACTGTCCTTGAGTTACTCACCTCCTCATCAGGGCGCCCATCACTGTCCTTGAGTTACTCACCTCCTCATCAGGGCGCCCATCACTGTCCTTGAGTTACTCACCTCCTCATCGGGACGCCCATCACTGTCCTTGAGTTACTCACCTCCTCATCAGGGCGCCCATCACTGTCCTTGAGTTACTCACCTCCTCATCAGGGCGCCCATCACTGTCCTTGAGTTACTCACCTCCTCATCGGGACGCCCATCACTGTCCTTGAGTTACTCACCTCCTCATCAGGGCGCCCATCACTGTCCTTGAGTTACTCACCTCCTCATCAGGGCGCCCATCACTGTCCTTGAGTTACTCACCTCCTCATCAGAGCGCCCATCACTGTCCTTGAGTTACTCACCTCCTCATCGGGGCGCCCATCACTGTCCTTGAATTACTCACCTCCTCATCAGGGCGCCCATCACTGTCCTTGAGTTACTCACCTCCTCATCGGGACGCCCATCACTGTCCTTGAGTTACTCACCTCCTCATCAGGGCGCCCATCACTGTCCTTGAGTTACTCAACTCCTCATCGGGGCGCCCATCACTGTCCTTGAGTTCCACGTAGGGTTTGTCGATGATTACTTACCTCCTCATCTGATTACTCACCTCCTCATCTGATTACTCACCTCCTCATCGAGGCGCCCATCACTGTCCTTGAGTTACTCACCTCCTCATCAGGGCGCCCATCACTGTCCTTGAGTTACTCACCTCCTCATCAGGGCGCCCATCACTGTCCTTGAGTTACTCACCTCCTCATCAGGGCGCCCATCACTGTCCTTGAGTTACTCACCTCCTCATCAGGGCGCCCATCACTGTCCTTGAGTTACTCACCTCCTCATCAGGGCGCCCATCACTGTCCTTGAGCTACTCACCTCCTCATCAGGGCGCCCATCACTGTCCTTGAGTTACTCACCTCCTCATCGGGGCGCCCATCACTGTCCTTGAGTTACTCACCTCCTCATCAGGGCGCCCATCACTGTCCTTGAGTTACTCACCTCCTCATCAGGGCGCCCATCACTGTCCTTGAGTTACTCACCTCCTCATCGGGGCGCCCATCACTGTCCTTGAGTTACTCACCTCCTCATCAGGGCGCCCATCACTGTCCTTGAGTTACTCACCTCCTCATCAGGGCGCCCATCACTGTCCTTGAGTTACTCACCTCCTCATCAGGGCGCCCATCACTGTCCTTGAGTTACTCACCTCCTCATCGGGACGCCCATCACTGTCCTTGAGTTACTCACCTCCTCATCAGGGCGCCCATCACTGTCCTTGAGTTACTCACCTCCTCATCAGGGCGCCCATCACTGTCCTTGAGTTACTCACCTCCTCATCGGGACGCCCATCACTGTCCTTGAGTTACTCACCTCCTCATCAGGGCGCCCATCACTGTCCTTGAGTTACTCACCTCCTCATCAGGGCGCCCATCACTGTCCTTGAGTTACTCACCTCCTCATCAGAGCGCCCATCACTGTCCTTGAGTTACTCACCTCCTCATCGGGGCGCCCATCACTGTCCTTGAATTACTCACCTCCTCATCAGGGCGCCCATCACTGTCCTTGAGTTACTCACCTCCTCATCGGGACGCCCATCACTGTCCTTGAGTTACTCACCTCCTCATCAGGGCGCCCATCACTGTCCTTGAGTTACTCAACTCCTCATCGGGGCGCCATCACTGTCCTTGAGTTCCACGTAGGGTTTGTCGATGATTACTTACCTCCTCATCTGATTACTCACCTCCTCATCTGATTACTCACCTCCTCATCGAGGCGCCCATCACTGTCCTTGAGTTACTCACCTCCTCATCAGGGCGCCCATCACTGTCCTTGAGTTACTCACCTCCTCATCAGGGCGCCCATCACTGTCCTTGAGTTACTCACCTCCTCATCGGGCGCCCATCACTGTCCTTGAGTTACTCACCTCCTCATCAGGGCCCATCACTGTCCTTGAGTTACTCACCTCCTCATCAGGGCGCCCATCACTGTCCTTGAGTTACTCACCTCCTCATCAGCCCATCACTGTCCTTGAGTTACTCACCTCCTCATCAGGGCGCCCATCACTGTCCTTGAGTTACTCACCTCCTCATCAGGCGCCCATCACTGTCCTTGAGTTACTCACCTCCTCATCAGGCGCCCATCACTGTCCTTGAGTTACTCACCTCCTCATCGGGCGCCCATCACTGTCCTTGATTACTCACCTCCTCATCAGGCGCCCATCACTGTCCTTGAGTTACTCACCTCCTCATCGGACGCCCATCACTGTCCTTGAGTTACTCACCTCCTCATCAGGGCGCCCATCACTGTCCTTGAGTTACTCACTCCTCATCAGGCGCCCATCACTGTCCTTGAGTATCCCCTATCAGGGTTGTCATGATTACTACCTCCTCATCTGATTACTCACCTCCTCAGTCTGATTACTCACCTCCTCATCGGGCGCCCATCACTGTCCTTGAGTTACTCACCTCCTCATCAGGGCGCCATCACTGTCCTTGAGTTACTCACTCCTCATCGGGCGCCCATCACCTGTCCTTGATGTTATACTCACCTCCTCATCGATCCGGCTCTTGATTACCTCTCACAGCGCCCATCCTGCTGGTCTCCCCCCATCAGCGCCCACTGTTGTTACCCTCCCCAGCCACTGTCCTTGATTCACCTCTCACAGCCCACGCCTTGTTATACTCTCACGCCATCAGTCTTGAGTATCATCTCAGCACATGCTTATATCACCTCCTTCGGGCCACGTTGAGTACACTATGGCCCAGTCTTGTACCTCCTATCAGGCCCATCATGTCTTATATCACCACGATTTTTGATTACTACTCCTTCGGCGCATCTGTCTTGAGTACTCACCTCCTATCGGGCGCCATCACTGTCCTTGAGTTACTCACTCCTCACGGGCGCCATCACTGTCTTGAGTACTCACTCTCATCGGCGCCATCACTGTCCTTGAGTTACTCACCTCTCATCAGGCGCCTCATGTCTTGATTACTCACCTCCTCATCGGGGCCTCACTGTCCTTGATTACCACTCCTCATCGGGCCCATCACTGTCCTTGAGTTACTCACCTCCTCATCGGCGCCATCACTGTCTTGATTACTCACTCCTCATCAGGGCGCCATCACTGTCTTGAGTTATCACTCCTCATCGGGCGCCCATCATGTCTTGAGTTATCACCCCTCATCGGCGCCACCTCTTGATTATCACCTCCTCATCAGCGCCATCACTGTCCTTGATTACTCACCTCCTCATCGGGCGCCATCAGTCTTGAGTTACTACCTCCTCATCGGCGCCCATCACTGTCTGAGTTACTCACCTTCAGCGCACATGTCTTAACCTACGGGCGCCATCATGTCCTTGATTATCACCTCCTATCGGCGCCCATCACTGTCTTGAGTACTACCTCTCACAGGCGCCCATCATGTCCTGAGTTACTCACTCTATCGGGGCCCATCACTGTCCTGAGTACTCACTCCTCTCGGGCCCATCACTGTCCTTGAGTACTCACCTCCTCATCAGGGCGCCCATCACTGTCTGGTTACTCACCCTCATCGGGGGCCATCACTGTCCTTGAGTACCACTCCTCATCAGGCGCCCATCACTGTCTGATTACTCACTCTCATAGGCGCCACACGTCTTGAGTTACTCACCTCTCATCAGGCGCCCATCACTGTCTTGAGTTACTCACCTCTCATCGGACGCCATCACTGTCCTTGAGTTACTCACCTCCTCATCAGGGCGCCCATCACTGTCCTTGAGTTACTCACTCTCATCAGGGCGCCATCATGTCCTTGAGTTACTCACCTCCTCATCGGGACGCCATCACTGTCCTTGAGTTATCACCTCTCATCAGGCGCCCATCACTGTCCTTGATTACTCACTCTCATCAGGGCGCCATCATGTCTTGAGTTATCACTCCTCATCAGAGCGCCATCACTGTCCTTGAGTTACTCACCTCCATCGGCGCCCATCACTGTCCTTGAATTACTCACCTCCTCATCAGGCCCATCACTGTCCTTGATTACTCACCTCCTCATCGGGACGCCATCACTGTCCTGAGTTACTACTCCTCATCAGGGCGCCCATCACTGTCCTTGAGTTATCAACTCCTCGGCGCCCATCACTGTCCTTGAGTTCCACGTAGGTTTGCGATGATTACTTACTCCTCATCTGATTAACCTCCTCATTGATTACTCACTCCTCATCGGGCGCCATCATGTCTTGAGTTATCACCTCCTCATCAGGGCGCCACACTGTCCTTGAGTTACCACCTCCTCATCAGGGCGCCATCACTGTCTTGAGTTACTCACCTCCTCATCAGGCGCACTGTGAGTTACCACCTCCTCACAGCGCCCATCATGTCCTTGAGTTACTCACCTCCTCATCAGGGCGCCCATCACGTCCTTGATCTACTCACCTCTCCATCACGCCATCACTGTCCTTGGTACTCACCTCCTCATCAGGGCGCCCATCACTGTCCTCTGAGTTACTCACCCCTCATCGGGGGCCATATGTCCTTGAGTTACTCACCTCCTCATCAGGGCGCCCATCACTGTCCTTGAGTTCTCACCTCCTCATGGGCGTCCATCACTGCTCCTTGAGTTACTCCACCTCTCATCTTGGGCCCATCACTGTCCTTGAGCTACTCACCTCCTCATACAGGGCGCCCATCATGTCCTTGAGTTACCACCTCCTCTCGGGTCGCCATCACTGTCCTTGAGTTACTCACTCCTCATCAGGGCGCCCATCACGTCCTTGAGTTTACTCACCTCCTCATCAGGGCGCCCATCACTGTCCTTAGGTTCACTCACCTCCTCATCAGGGCGCCCATCACTGCCTTGAGTTACTCACCTCCTCATCGGGACGCCATCACTGTCCTGAGCTTACTCCCCCTTCCTCATCAGGGTCCATCACTGTCCTGAGTTACTCACCTCCTCATCGGGCGCCCATCATGTCCTTGATTACTCACCTCCTCATCGGGCGCCCATCACTGTCCTTGGTTACTCACCTCCTCATCAGGGCCCATCACTGTCCTTGAGTTACCTCACCTCCTCATCAGGCGCCCATCACTGCCTTGAGTTACTCATCCTCCTCATCAGGGCGCCTCAACTGTCCTTGAGTTACTCCACCCTCATCAGGGCGCCCATCACTGTCCTTGAGTTACTCACCTCCTCATAAGCGCCATCCTCCTTGAGCTCCACTCACGACGCTTAGTACTCACCTCCTCATCAGGGCCCCATCACGTCCTTGAGTTATACTCACCTCCTCATCGGGCGCCCATCACTGTCCTTGAGTTACTCACCTCCTCATCAGGGCGCCCATCACTGTCCTTGATTACTCACCTCCTCATCAGGGCGCCCATCACTGTCCTTGAGTTACTCACCTCCTCATCAGGGCGCCCATCACTGTCCTTGAGTTCCACGGAGGGTTTATCGATGATTTATATTATTATTGAACTTCTTTTTTATATTATTATTGAAATATCCAGATAGGGAACTCCAAGGGTTGGGTGGAAGAGATTGCCATAGGCAATTACCCCGCCCTTTTAGTTAGCACATATGTTTTCAAATATTTTCTATTCTTTTTCATTTTCATTGTATATATTGTTTTTTTTAATTTTTTCACTGTTAAAATTATTATTTGTATGTTCATAATGTCCTTTTGTATCTAATAAAGAATTGTATAATAATAATAATGATTACTTACCTCCTCATCGGGGCGCCCATCACTGTCCTTCAGCTCCACATAGGGCTTGTCTGTGACGCGGTTCAGATCCTCGTGAAGACCGTCCAGCAAGAAGGCGAGGAACTCCTGGGAGTCGTGCTGCTGGAACCCGTTGAAGCGGGGCGCGTACTTGCCTGGGGGACAGTCAGGGAATTATTATTATTATTATTTTTTTGTTGGATTTATTTAGCGTGCACTGGTAAGAGGTTGGGTGGAAGAGATTGCCACAGGCAATAACCCCGCCCTTTAGGTAGCACATTAACTTCATTCTCTTTTTTTTTGTTCTCGTATCTTTGCTCAATTGTTTTGTTTTTTCTTTATAATTTCATTGTATTTTACTGTAGATATTTTTGTTCTACCTAATAAAGCTTACTGTAGTAATAATTTTAAAGAGAATCGCTTCGCGAGTGTTTCTAGTACAACCACATGACTACCGTGCACTGGTAGTCATGTGGTTAACGCGCTAGTCTGGTAATCCAGGTAGCGCAGGGATCCGTTGGTTCGAATCACACCCAGTGCATGAATTTTTCCTCATTAATTTGAGTTTGTGACCACATAATAATAAGACTCTGAGAGTTAGGTGGTAGAAAATGCTTTGAGCATTAACCTTTTCTGGTGGTAACCTTCCACTAAAGAGTATTATTATTATTATTAATGTGGCAGGATTCTTAATTTTTGAGCTCTTCCATCCAACCACAAAATTTGTCTAGTCTTATTCTAAAGGTTTTAAGAATTTTACTGCACAGGATTTAAACATTTCTAATGTTTGTGCATTTCTTGCCTCCATCGGTATTGTATTCCACAACCGGACAGCTATGTTGTGGAATTATCATAGACTGGTTGGAGTTCCACATGAGAAGCACCAAATATCACACCGACCTCTGTTTGTATCTATTGTGACCAGTTGATTCTATTTGGTTTTAATGTACAGATTGAGATAGATAGTCAGGACGGGGTTTTACTTCCATTCGCTGGGAACCGTACCATATACCCACATTAACCTCACCCAGTCTGGGTAGGGCCGGAATAATTATTCACATTATTTATGCTATCCGAAAAAGATTAATAAGTCCCATTAATATTTTCGCAGTAAGCCCAAGAGGTATTATGACATGGTCAAATCCCTTGTCTTGGCTAGGTTTCGAACCTAGGACCTCTGGATAACCAGACCGATACCTTGACCACTGAGCTACAGGGACAGACAGAGCGCGCGATAAGCTCAGTGGTTAAGCACTCGCTTGCCATGCGGAACGTCCCGGGTTCGATCCCCCGTGCCGACAGAAAATTGTATTCTCAATTTGGTTACAATTGTTTGTACGGGATACCTTCCGGTGCGCTCGTGTTGACCCAGCACCTAATTGGGAAGTATTGTGTCTCTTCTCGCCCATCAGAGGGGAGGCATACTACGGGATGGGCAGGCTACAACACAGACCACAAGCGTCTACAGTAGCTCCTCTTTCACGGCTACGAAATAAAAACGGTTGTGAAACACTCATCTTAAAAAAATAAGTAATAATAATAATAATAAGACGCGTGGTCTAACTGAGAAAATAAACAGATTTCTAAGAAATATTTCAAAATACAAATCGTTAGGTGACGCTCATGGGTTCGAATCCGTGATAAACATGGTAATTTATTCAAGGTGATAATTCGGGTGGTTGAGATGGAGAGTTGGTTCAGCGAATGGAATAGAAACCTCCCACCCGAGCAACTATTATATTATGACTAAAGTAGTGCTTTTTTTTCTTTTAAATTTTTAAAGACGACTACATCAGCTGGTTCACTCACCAATCGTGAGCCTCAGCTTGAGCGGCGCGATGGTCTTGGCGGTGCCGCTCCAGATCTCGTGCACCAGATCGCCGTACCGCTTGGCGATGTGGCCCCGCATCCCGAGCGGGTTGGTGCGGTTCAGCTCGTACAGGTGGGTGCGGGCCGTGAAGTACTGGGTGAGGGGCCGCGTGTTGGAGACGCACTGGAGGGCCGCGTTCATGAAGCAGGTGTTGCCGAGGTTGTTGAGGCCGGCGGCCCCCGGAACCGAAGTCGAGGCGACCTGCGAAGATTTTTTATCCCCTCGCGTTAGCTAGTCTGATTTCTATTTATAGTCCTCTCGCTAGTCTGTTCTCTATTTGAATCAATGATTTCAAAAACGTCATGAGTCAGTGAAACTTAACTTTTCAGGAGAGCCTAAAATCTTAATATGTTTTGACCAAAAAAGGTTTTTTTGGGCTGATTGTTTGTTCAAATAATTTTAACCAAAAAACACCATATGTAAAAAAACCTGACTCATGACGTTTTTGAAATCATTGATTCATTTATAGTCCTCTAGCTAGTCTGTTCTCTATTTATAGTCCTCTAGCTAGTCTGTTCTCTATTTATAGTCACCTAGCTAGTCTGTTCTCTATTTATAGTCCTCTAGCTAGTCTGTTCTCTATTTATAGTCACCTAGCTAGTCTGTTCTCTATTTATAGTCCTCTAGCTAGTCTGTTCTCTATTTATAGTCCTCTAGCTCAGCGATTCTCAACGGGGGCGATATCGCCCCCCAGGGGGCGATTTTAGATTTTAGGGGGGCGAAAAAGAGAAGGGGGCGATATGGGGGGCGATGACCGATTAGGGGGCGTTTGGGGGGCGATAAACAAAAAGTTCAAACCCCAGCCACGGGAAACTTTTTTTCGTAAAGCGAAGCTTCCGGGCATCAGCTACCTACGTATTAAATTTAAAGATAAAAAATTCATTGTGTGATACATCGAGAGCATTTAGCTGCGAAGAAATTGAGCGGTAAGTTGTATGAGTCTCTGCATTATGTCATCGATGCCGTGAACAAAATTAAAGCTCAACCAAAGAACGACCGTATCTATTTTTAAGGAGTCTGACGATGGAGAAAAATTAGAAATCTATTGCCTTCATCTTGAAAATCTGCAGAAAGATTTGTGTGCAAGATTTCAAGACCTAACAGCTTTAGAAGTGCCTCATTGGGTTTTGAATCCATTCACAGCAGAGACATCCATGGTTCCAGAATCTATTCAAGAGTCCTTAATAGATATTAAGTATGATATTGAAAAGGAAGCCCTGTATAACTCGTGTGGATATGAAAAATTTTGGTCCAAGATTAAAGAAACTTGTCCAGACCTGTGGAATGAGGTGAAGTTGTTGGTACTTGCCTTTCCAACAACATACCTGGTTGAAAAAGGGTTCAGTGCTGTTTCCTATTTGAAGTCCAAAAGTAGAAACAAACTTGACATATCCCAAAAAGGCGATTTGAGGCTATTTTTAACTGGTATGACACCTGACATAGAAAGTCTATGTCAGTCTCATCAAGCCCAAGGTAGCCACTGAATACTTTCTTCTTCTTTTTCTGCACCTTTTCCCGCTCTAGCAGGGTCGGTGTTTTTCGCCAGCCCCCTTTAGTCACCTTTTAAAGTGACTATTTTGAGCTATACTTTATATTTGAGCTATACACTGAATACTTTACATTTGAATAAAAAAAAATTGTTATTTTTTTCTTGTATAATAAATTACTGATATTTCCCTAACTCATTGTTATATTTTTATTTTCGAGTTATATTTTTAAATTTGGGGGGGGGGTTGGGGGGCGATCTTTATATCAAAATGAGCATGTAAGGCTGGAAGGGGGCGGTGAGTAAAAAAAGGTTGAGAACCGCTGCTCTAGCTAGTCTCATCTCTATTTATAGCCCTTTTGCTAGTCTGTTCTCTATTTACATAAACAAAAAAAACTTCAATTCAACTTGTTTGACATCCAATATGTGAGGAGGTCTTTGGAAGAAGGGCCAGATCCCAATTTGGCCCTTTTTCGGGAGATTGCATTTTCGAACTTGGCATATTGTTTTTTATTAGTGACACAAAATTTTATGTCGATAGGTAGAGCCACTGCAGATATATTTTGAATAAAATATTGAAAAAAATTTGGCCCTTTATGCAGAGATTGTTTAATAGTGAGCTCTTATCAATATATTTCGCGCCAATCTGGATTAGAAACTTGTTTATCTCTGTAGAATTTTAAATTCTACAGAGATAAACAAAGTTTTAAATTCAAATTCGTCCACTTTCAATATATTTCGCGCCAATCTGGATTAGAAACTTGTTTATCTCTGTAGAATTTTAAATTCTACAGAGATAAACAAAGTTTTAAATTCAAATTCGTCCACTTTCAATTTAGTTCAAATGGACAGGACACCAATTTCTAAAGATAAAGAAAAAGATGTTCGAGAGTTGCTTAGGTTTCTAGATCCAACTGAAAGGGTTTGGTTTGAGGAAAATGTATTCACGCAAAATGAGAATACTGTTGAGTTCAATAGTGATTCTTATTCATCTGACTCAGATCTTGATTATTGATGTTGTGTTTCCTAATTTCCTATTTTAAAGAATATTGAAGTGTTCCTTTTTTATTTTATGTTAACCAACTTTTTGAAAATAAAACAATACCTTGAAACTTAAAAAAAAAATATTATTTGTTCCAAAAGTTGTTCTATGGAAAAAAGGCCAAATTTAACACTTAGTCTTTTGGTAATTATAGACAATCTATTTAGGATAGGTAAAAATATTTACCGTAATCTTGTTTAAAACAATATTTTATATCACAGTTCCAAATATCACCATCCAAAAATGACTCCAACCAGTTTTATGCAATTTTGAAAACTTTGGAAGGCTTTATCTCAAAACTCAATTTATGTAATTTGGCCCTTCTTCCAAAGACCTCCTCATGTAACCTTGAGAGCTATGTCTAACTGATGAGTTCAAATAAGGACGAAACTAGTCTTAGACTGCTTTCTAAATCTTTTAAAGTCTACAATATGGACAAGTCAAGCTTTTAATCTGGTGACTATGAATTAGTCCAGATGACAATAGATCCTAGTCTCATATTGTGAATATAAAATATTTATTGGAGGAAGATTTCGCAGCCGTACCGGCTCCAAGTTGGCTAGTAAAATCTTCCTCCAATATTATTTTTATTATTATATTATTTCGCAAACATTTTTGCCTTTTAAAAATAAAAATAAATCAGTTTTTCTCCACTCATCTCTTTATTGAGCTTGTCCTTGATACGCCTTCTTTGGATGTTATGTCTTCCTAGAATTTTGACTTGAAATTTTGATGCTTAAAATTTTAAAATTCTAGCAGGACTTAAAGAATTTTAAAATTCCTCCAATATTAGGACTATATTAGGACTATCCAATATTAGGACTCCAATATTAGGACTCGTACAAAAAACAGACTTACCTGCTTGAGTGAGGCGGCAGTAGTGAGCTTGTTGATCTCTTCGGGCCAGGTCAGATCTTTGTTCCTGACTTCCACCAGAATATTGTTGTTCTCATTGTCGATGCCCAGATCTTCTAGCGTGCAAGTCTCGTCCTCTAGAAGCAACACGTTATCTTCCTGCTGTCCAACCAAGAGAAAGCGTGAATCATTAGATCGAAAAGACAGTAGGTAATATATCGTCGGCTGGAAGGTAAAACTGACCATCTGCAATTGGACCATCTCCATTTGGTCATTGAAATCTCCACCAGTCTTTTAGGTAACAATTGTTTTTTCGCTTTTTCCCGCGCATATGTTTGCATATTACGGAACTTTTGATTTTTAGCCGATAGTTAGGTTGATTTCCGACCAGAGTAACGAAAAATTGAGAAATGACCAACTGTCACTTGGTCAGTTATACCTTCTAACCGACGATATTTTGATAAGGTTCATATATTATTAGATTTTTTTATACATACAAGTTTACGGGTTAGGCCCGTAAAAATAAATAAATATAGCTGGTAAGTAGAAGTCGCAAGACTATCCATTGAAAAAATAAAGAAAAAAAGTAGGACTAAAACACTTATGACGTTTACATCCACATTAAACACTTATGGCTAGTTAATTAATACATTTGCAATTTGGTAGCTGACGTGAAAATCAAGGATGCTTAGATTGCTTAGTAATCCGCCACTGCATGATGTAAACAAAAAACTCAAATAAATTGAACCAATCAGACAGAGGTCAGGATTTGTTGAAAGAGGGACCATCAGCTGTTCAAAGTTGGACGCATAATTTTGTTCAATCCGAGATAGGTAAGGTTCCCTCTATATTATATCATCTCAGTTCCCTCTGCTCCTACACCATACCTAACAAAATCAAATACAAAAGGGTAATGCACAATACAATTGCTGCATTCCCTAGTCATACTCTGATACCGTAATCTGTATCAAAAACCTATAATACTTACCATAACTGAAAGCAACATGTCAGCGATGCCAGTCTGACAAGTTTTTCCTCTCCTTATCAACATCAAATAATAAATAAATAAAATTGCCTCCAACTCAACTAAGCTAGGTTTTTATTTTTTCCTAAGTTAATCATCTTAGATCTCTTTTCACTAGATCTCATTTGTTTTCTCATCATGTCAGTCAAAGTCAATTAGACTGTAAGACTGGAACTGACACATTATCTTGTAGCTACATTAATTATGTTATTATACCTTATTGCTCAATAAAATATACAGGGTGAGCATAAAGTCTCACCCACACCCCCCGTATCTCGAGAATGGCTGAAAATACAAGAAAACGCAAAAACCCGTATTCCTTCATTTTTAGGGGGATGAATTTTCCGCCAAAAAAAATTTTCCTACACGGCCCCAGTCAGGCTGGGCATGGTCCAACTTTAAAATCTTAAATAGAATGGTATGTCTTGTGGCATATTGTTTTAAAGGTCTCATAGAGAAAAGTTAATTACAACAAATTTCAGTGAGCTACAACTTACCGTTCTCGAGATACAGGGCCGAACGTCCAGCGTAATATCCATATATTTTGACCTATAACTCGTTAACCGTAAATTATAGAAACATGAAATTTGTTGATAATAACTCCTTATGACAAGCCCTTCCGAAAAAATTATAACTCAACATACTCTGTTGATATTAGTTTCTGGTCGGTTTCGTCAGCCACCCGGACGAAAAGTCCGAAAAAATTTAACGAAAAAACAAATCCAGTTTTAACTTGTTCGAAAGTTCTTGCCATAAGGAGTTATTATCAACAAATTTCATTTTTCTGGAATTTACGGTCAACGAGTTGTAGGTCAAAATATATGGATATTACGCAGGACGTCCGACCCTGTATCTCGAGAACGGTAAACTGTAGCTCACTGAAATTTGTTGTAATGAACTTCTCTCTATGAGACCTTTAAAACAATATGCCACAAGACATACCATTCTATTTAAGATTTTAAAGTTGGTCCATGCCCAGCCTGACTGGGGCTGTGTAGGCAAATTTTTTTTGGCTGAAAATTAATCCCCCTAAAAATTAAGGAATAAGGGTTTTTGCGTTTTCTTGTATTTTCAGCCATTCTCGAGATACGGTGGGTGGGGTGAGACTTTATGCTCACCCTGTATATTAAAAAAAAAAATGATCTCAGTGCGCTCAATACTCACATCATGGCTGAGAATCTGCCACAGCCGCACATCTTGGCGGTTCAGATGGAAAGTAGTTGCGGCAAAGTCGCACACTTGTTGCACGGAGGCTAGACAGCTGAGCGTGGCTGTGTTGCTTAGGTGACGCTTCGGACTCAAGTTGGTGACGTAGGGATAGCTGACTGGGGGGGACAAGAGAGAAGGGTTATTATTATTGTTACTATTACTGCCGCATGCTGCACGTATTGTGACTATTACTGACGCATGCTGCACGGAGGCTAGACAGCTGAGCGTGGCTGTGTTGCTTAGGTGACGCTTCGGACTCAAGTTGGTGACGTACGGATAGTTGACTGGGGAGGGAGGGATGACAAAAAAGCGCATGTAAGGGTTTTAAACTATCTGACCTGGTATTAGGGTGTCAGTGGAAACTCTCCATACAATTAACACTGCGACCTACTGAGGTCTAATGTGACCAAATAAGGTTTGGGTGGACAATACTCCCGCCCTTTAGCTAGGACATAATCATGCATTTTATCATTTTTATCTCTCTTTTTTATCTATAATCATCATTATAGGGAGGCGACATCGTGAACGATGGTAGCCAGAAAGTGGAGGAATGACTCAGCACTTCTACCACTGTCTTTACAAGGAGGCTAATAATTGACAAGGGCCCCCAGAACCAAGCCAATGCTGGTCTAATCCCTGTTTATAGTCCCCCAGCCAGAATATTTTATCTATCGTATTTCCAAATTTGTATCAATTTTTTTTCACTAGAAAATCATGAGCCGCCTTTTACTATTGAGAGAAACCACTGAGCCGACCTCCGTGGTAAAGAGCATTGGTTGCTGGCCCGGAGGTTTCGGGTTCGAATCCCGGCCCGAGCGGAAAATTCTCACCGAGTTTTCCGTTTCCGGTATGGCATGGATATAAGGTGAAGTGTCCTGAAGTAATGCGAAAGCGGTTCCGGGGCACAACTACTTTAAAAAAAGTAAAATAATTCAAGGAAAATAGTCAGGCGCGGCCGGTGCTAAGGAGCTGCGGAACTGCAGCACCCACAGAATCAAAAAAAGAAGATTTTCTCAAGTCCTACCTGGTACACAATAAAAATCAATTGGCATGGTAAACAAACTCAAACTCTTAAGATGAAAAGTTATCATATTTCTGTTAATCACTATCGTGATATCACAACTACTCAAACTCGCTTTACTAAATTTACGCTGAAACCGGGACTTGAACCACCGACCTCCAGGTTACAAGTCCGCCGCCTTATCGATCAAGCTACTGAGGTCGGTCAAACTCTTTAGATACTGATAGAGCAACTCTATAAATCCCGTTTTAGCCCAGTTTATCAGGCAGCACCCCCAAAACATTTCCCCACCGCCCGCGCCTCTCAATTTACATAAACCTTCCTAAGTCGGGGCAAAAGATAGAGGAGTTTGAAGGGTATCTTTTGATTATAATATGTTGAGCCTCGGATAAACGAGGCTGGGTTATATCAAATTCTTACTTATAATGATTGACCATCCATTTCCTTACTACTAGTATAGTTTCTCTAGGTAAAGTAACATTGTTCCAGGAAATACTAAAGAAGAACGGGGGGGTTTTTAGCGGGTGAGCCGACAGAATTGGTGCCCTTCAAGAGGGGCGACACACCATACCCTGCCGGCAAGTCCCGCATATCCTTCAGCACTAGAGCTTTGTTGAAGGAATCTTATAAGATTTTAAAAAAAACCTCTGGATTAGCATACTGACACCTTGACCACTGAGCTACTGGGACAATATCAGTTATTCATGAAGAAAATAATGATACATTCATCCTGTTTTCTTCCAGCCCCAGTCAGTCCCCCATGTTGCCTCGCAAGAGAATATCGAAACCGGGTCCCATTGACAACTCTTATAAGATTTTCCCCTCAAAAAAAAAAAAAAAAAAAAAAAAAAAAAAAAAAAAAAAAAAAAAAAAAAAGGTAAAGTACTTACTGAGAGAGGAGGCAGTGCCGTAGCCTCCGATGATCCCGGGACCTCCCCCTGACCACGTTCCTGATGAGTTGTTGCCATTGGGGAACACGTGCCGGTACAAGTTGAGGCTCACCGGGTAGTACTCAACCGTTAGGATATCCGAGTGGGGAGGCTTGATGACCTGGAGAATATAAGTAGGTATTTAGTACAAGTTGAGGCTCACCGGGTAGTACTCAACCGTTAGGATGTGGGAGTGGGGAGGCTTGATGACCTGGAGAATAATGAATATAAGTAGGTATTTAGTACAAGTTGAGGCTCACCGGGTAGTACTCAACCGTTAGGATGTGGGAGTGGGGAGGCTTGATGACCTGGAGAATAATGAATATAAGTAGGTATTTAGTACAAGTTGAGGATCACCGGGTAGTACTCAACCGTTGGGGAGTGGGGAGGCTTGATGACCTGGAGAATAATGAATGCTAATAATAATTATACAGACATTTAATTTTTTTAGCCATTCAATACGCGCTTTACTGTAGACGGTGGTGGTCTGTGTTGTAACTAGGGCAAAAATGATCCGTATTCATGAAACAGAAGCAATCGCTCGAGAGAAAGTGTGAAGAAAAAGGTAGAAGGTAAAGAAAATGTTCATTTTACATAGGGTATTACAGTAGTCACCGTGGCAGAGTGAGTTAGCGCGCTAGGCATTGCACGCATGGTGACATTGAAGACCTGGGTTTGATCCCCAGCGGGGCAAGATTTTTTCTGCTCTGTACTTGGATGTTCGGGGTTCACTCGTACCTCGTGAGAGAAAATGAGTTGCTGCTTTATTGTGAGTAGCAACCAGTGGCGGAAATCTAGTAAAATATGCAAGATATTGTAAATTAAAGTTTTAAGTCCTATGATTTTGCGCTACCCACTAAAATTATTACACAAAGAAGATCGCTACGCTACCTGGATTACCAGACTATCGCGTTAATCACTTGACTACCAGTGCACGGTACAGTTGAACCAATGTAGGTACAGCCAAGTAAGGTTAATTCCAACCTGTTGCTGTGGAATTGTGGAAACCATGGGTGCTTGGAGCGTCGAATCTAAGAAATGGTTAGACCATTTGGGAAAGAAATTGATTGAAATTACGACTGATCAATACGAGGCTTGGCTGTACCAAAAAATTGTTATAGCCAAGCCATTCAAAGAGGAAATGCTTCTCACACCCTCGGTTCCCTTCCGGAAGGACCGTCCCTGGGAGAAGTTTTTTTGTTTTTAAAAATAAAACATGAAATATTACTGAAAAAAAGTTTAATGTCAGAATGTAGAGTAAAGGAAATCATTCAATCAATCTAAGAGGATTTCGCCATAGAAATAGGTACATAATATATTCCCAATCGAAATTCAGGCTCCTTGAGTACCTACGTAATCTACTTATACATTAAAAAAAAAAAAAAAAACACTGCCAATTATGGACACAATACTTCCTCGTGATTGCTTCACATTGTAAACACGTGCCAATTTTGAGATTTTATTGAAAATTACTTGTATCTCCAAAACGGCTCAACCGATTTTCTTCAAATTTGTTTTATATGGTAGAATATTGTTTTTTCTACATTCTAAATTCTACAAAAATTTCTGTATCGGCAAGTCGTGGTCCTTATTTTTTTACTTTTTTGTCCAAAATTTCGGATTTTCTTAAATATCAGAGTCAAATTATAATTAATTTAAAAATAAATAGCCTATGTAAAACTATAATATGCATATTTTTACAAAATTTCATCGAAATCGGGTGTACCGTTCACGAGATATAAGCGTTTCAGTAAAAAGTTAGTGGTCAGGCGCATGGCCTCTTTCACCCAGAACCGCTAGTACGAATTCGATGAATTTAAAATGGGACCATCTACAGAATGTCTCCTAGATGTGTGCAAAATTTCATCAAAATCCGTTGAGTAGTTTTCGAGATTTGCGCGTTACAAGGAATCGTTTTAACAGACCGACAGACCGACACAAAACCAAATTTACTCAGTAGGTTATGAAACGTCCAGAAATATGAAAAAAATTGAAATCGGAGCAAAAAAATATTTTTTTTTACAAAAACGAACATAATACCTCCGATTTCTAATATTAGAAATTTCTCGGAAGTAAAATGTTATAAATTATCATATTTGTGTTAATCTCTTTCGTGATATCACAACTACTCGAACACGTTTTACTAAATCTACGCAGAAATCGGGACTTGAACCACCGACCTCCAGGTTACAAGTTCGCTGCCTTATCGATCAAGCTACTGAGGTCTCCATAAGGATAAGTTACTTGACTAAGGACGTCGTACAGAACAGACATTCAGAGGCACATTCTCAACATGACAATACCTTCAGGTGTAGTTTTGATGGAACGTGCCTTGTCCTGGGATATCTTTGCCTGTGTGATGAGAAGACAGAACATATATCGCCAGAGGGTTGAGGACATCACAATTCTTTGTTTCTTTTATATCTACTTTGTTGTTAGCTTATTTGGGTTCAACGTCGCTTTCAATTACATGGTCAATTGGTCATATCACAACCGGGTGTTTCTTACAAACCATTCGCTGGGCGAACAACCGAGCTACTCAGTTAACCTCTCCCAGCCTGATTGAGGCCAGGAGTATGCTTTGCACTATGGGTCACTTAAAACTTGCCATGTTTTCTTAATGTTTCATCTATTGAAAGTTATTATTATTATTATTTTAAATAAATAACATTTTTTATCTATCCCGGTAGGTCAGTGGAAAAGGCGGCACTCTGTGAATCCAGAGATTCCGGTGGTCGTAGATTCGAAACCCAGCCGGGACATGACAAGTTATCCTCCCATTTGGGATTTTTATCACATAATAATACGTGTTGGGCTTACTGCTGGAATAATGGGACTTTAATAGTCCTGATCGGGTAGTATAATTGTAGTAGTTGAGGTATTATTACTATCATTTAAAAGAATGCACCTATTACACGTCGTTCTTTTATGTTATCAAACAATATCAATCAAACTTACAAATGAAGGGTCTTGTATGAGGAAGCAATCATAAGAATTAAATACATTTATTGATCCCTTAAAGTCCTTAAACTAAGTAGTAGATCATGTGTCCAATTTTTCCTGTACAAAACAATTTTAAATTGACAAGGACGCAATGTATAGTTATGTATTTCTGTTAGGGTAGTGTGTCAGGCCAAGTTTTGACTTTGCCACCGAGTGCAGTCTTTGCAGAGATTATTATAAAGAAACGCTACACGAAGGATCAAGACCAAATGCATGGTTTCTTTGTAGCAGATACATAGTTTCAAATTTCACGTTGATAGATAGTCATCTTCTTCTATGGCTTTCGTTCAAACGGGGTCGACGTTTCGAGTCAGTCCTCTCCAGTATTCTAATATATTTTTTTTATTTCGAAGCCAAGAAAATCTTGCATTAAAAGTCCTCGATATTCCTTTTCCATTTAGATCTGTATTTAAACAGTCTTTCCATTTTCTCTTGGTCTGCCTCTTTTTGTTTTACCTTTATTTCCAAACTTTCTCTCCTTCGAAAATGGGCTAGATAAATAAATAGCCCTCATTGGATTAGATCTCTTCTTTTCACATGCCCATACCATTTCAGTTTTCGCTTGCAGATATTTAGATAATTATTATTTTATACAGGAATATACATTATTATATCTGAGCGCAACATTTTACCAATTATTGAAAAAAAAAAGGATCTTGGCCATACTAATACATTAATGTTTTATATGTCAAATATGTTTTTCTTGTGTAGGTATGTACCTAATTAACACGATTCAGTATCCGACATGAACATAGTTAAAAGCACTAGACTTCAGTAGACCACATAAAAAGCAAGAGAACCCTTAGCAGACCACCACTCACAGCTCATCATCCCCTGTGAAAACATCTACCAGCACCAACCGGAACCATCATGAAATTCCTCGTAAGTAACTACTTTTTTTTAATAATAATAATACTAACACCTGTTGAACAGGCGTATATTTATGGGCCAAGCCCTATAAACAGATATTTATTATTATAGACTGGTTGGAGTTCCACAAGAGAAGCACCAATTATCACACCGACCACTATTTAGATCTATTGTGACCAGTTGATTCTATTTGGTTTAACGTCCTACTCAAATAAAGCTCAACGTATCTGAGTAGGGCCAGGAATAGCCAGCATCACGAGGGTTCGAATTTGAATGGTCACTCATCCAAGTCGTAACCTTGCTGCACGTTGCTTTTAACTTCAGTGGCTTATTT
Organism: Bactericera cockerelli; assembly: GCA_024516035.1. NCBI lineage: Eukaryota > Metazoa > Arthropoda > Insecta > Hemiptera > Triozidae > Bactericera > Bactericera cockerelli. The sequence goes on along the minus strand of CM044962.1, from coordinate 10,878,083 downwards.
ATTTAAATATAAAAAATGATTGGAATCAAAAGATATTAAATTTGAAGATTTTATTTCAACAGTAAAAGGCACAACTTTCTCTTGTGGTTCTAGAACATTGACAAATTTCTCCATTGTAAAAAAAGAGAAACACGTAGCTTAGTATTATCTAGTTTATTTCTTGTTGATATGAAAAAGAAATGTCGTGTTGTTTGTTTCATAAAATCATTCCTAAACACGTGTATATCTCTCTCTCTTCACTTTAATTTTTTTTTTTTTTTTTTTACATAAGTAGAACTGTTTTATTTAGTTTTATTAAATATAAAAAAAACTTGTCCCAGGGACCGTCCTTCCGGAACTGTAAAATATTATTTCATAACTTGTTTACAGATTATCTTGGCAGTAACGTTGGGTTGCGCTTTGGCCGACGGACGTACACAGTACCTGGCCGACAGCCCAGACGTAGCCTCTGCCAAGCTCGCCCACTTCGAGGCGAAAGCCAAGGCTGCCGCCGCGGTTGGTGCTGCCCCAGACTACGTCACAAGCTACTACCTCAACTACTACAAGAACCTCAACGCCCCCGCTGCCGCCATCACTGTCCTGCCCAACGGGTTCCTGGCCGATACCCCGGAAGTTGCCGCTGCCAAAGCTGGTTTCAATGCTGAGTTCGCCAAAGCCACAGCAGCTGCTGCAGCTAATCCAGAGTACAGCAACGACTACTACAAATCTTACAACGCCAACCAAAACAATGCCAACTCCAACCAAAACAATTTTAATGCCAACCAAAACAATGCCAACGCCAACCAAAACAATGCCAACGCCAACCAAAACAATTTTAATGCCAACCAAAACTACGCCTACGCCAATAATGCCAACCCAAACACCGTCAACCAAAACAACGCCAATCCAAACTACTACATTCCTGCCAACATCGTAGTCCAACCCAACGGATACCTTGCTGATACCCCAGAAGTTGCCGCTGCCAAGGCTGGTTTCAATGCTGAGTTCGCCAAAGCCACAGCAGCTGCTGCAGCGAATCCAGAATACAACAACGACTACTACAAATATGCCAACGCCAACCAAAACAATGCCAACTCAAACCAAAACAATGTTAATGCCAACCAAAACAATGCCAACGCCAACCAAAACAATGCCTACGCCAACAATGCCAACCCAAACAACGCGAATCCAAAACTACTACATTCCTGCCAACATCGTAGTCCAACCCGATGGATACCTTGCCGATACCCCGGAAGTTGCTGCTGCTAAGGCTGGTTTCAATGCTGAGTTTGTAAAAGCCACAGCAGCTGCTGCAGCTAATCCAGAATACAGCAACGACTACTACAATTACTATTACAAAACTTACAACGCCAACCAAAACAATGTTAATGCCAACCAAAACAATGACAACGCCAACCAAAACAATGCTAACGTCAACCAAAACAACGCCAATCCAAACTACTACATTCCTGCCAACATCGTAGTCCAACCCGATGGATACCTTGCCGATACCCCGGAAGTTGCTGCTGCCAAGGCTGGTTTCAATGCTGAGTTTGTAAAAGCCACAGCAGCTGCTGCAGCTAATCCAGAATACAGCAACGACTACTACAGTTACTATTACAAAACTTACTACGCTAACCAAAACAATGTTAATGCCAACCAAAACAATGCCAACACCAACCAAAACAACGCCTACGCCAACAATGCCAACCAAAACACCATCAACCAAAACAATGCCAATCCAAACTACTACATTCCTGCCAACATCGTAGTTCAACCCGATGGCTACCTTGCTGATACCCAGAAGTTGCTGCTGCCAAGGCTTCTCACAACACTGAGGTCGCTATAGCTACTGCTGCTGCTGCCGCCGCTGCTAACAATGATGGGCGTTCTGTTTCAAGACTACAGTGAATTCAACCAATTGAACAGTGAATTGAATTTCATACAGTAAATTCAACCGATTGAACAATGATGGGCGTCCTATTTCAAGACTACAGTGAATTCAAACAATTGAACAATGAATTGAATTTCATACAGTAAATTCAACCGATTGAACAAATAATGTGCGTTTTTTTGTGTCTGTCCACATTGCTGCACTGAATAGAACCCTCAAGCCACCAACTAGTAATACCATTCTTACAAATAAAAACCCAAACATCCACATTCTCACCAACGAAAAAAAAAAAAAATCATGTTTGAGACATTGCTCTGACGGCGTTTTCCGTTCATAAATACGGCTAAGAGAGTATGAACAGTAGACTTATCTATTGAAAGTACACATATCTATTCTCATCTATCATTTCATTAACAAACTATCATCCAAAATTCATTTTCTTTGTTATTATTCTGAAAATAACATGGCTATTGTGTTATTACCATCAGAAAAAATATTATTATTCGATTTTTTTTTTAATTAAACAATTTTTATTGATGTTGAAAATACATACTTGGACCATTGTTATTTTTATTTGCTTACTTATTTTAATTTACTATTAATCTATCATAAATGTTTTTCTTTGTTTCATACAGTCACAAAATTTAATATATCAAGACTCAATAAATAAGTTTCTTGTAGGTAATTACATTTACTTAGTTACACATAGTGAAATTAGATATCGTAAACGACAAAAATTGTAGACTAAAAGGCGGGTATCTATTATTATATTTTTCTACTTCAAAAACTTTATAGTCCAATTCCACTTTCTTAACTGTCACATCTCTATGGATTTTAATTTTTCCAAACATTGCATATCCTCTGTAATTCGGTTGTCGATTATTGACATTTTCCTATATTTTCATGGCATGGATTTTCATCAAAAATAAAATTATTTGCGAAGTTTCTAAATTTTTCTGAGTAGATCTGTTTTGAACTGTTATGTATATCGTTTTCCCTACCTACAGTCCTACATTATAGATTTTACAAAAAGTTTTGAATCAGCATGATTCTTAAACATCGGAGCTCAACAATAATTTATTCTAAGGGCGGAATTAATAGACGTTTTTGTAATACCTCTGTGACGCTAAGTCACGGTTTGCGTACTGTGTAAGATAGGGAAAACCGACGCTTGGCAGTAACTTGTGATATAGAATTTGTCTATTAATTTCGGCCTAAATAATTCACCAACGTACGTCATACGTACCACGCCATACATATGCATATACGCACAAAATTTCAACAAAACTTTGTGATTGGTTCATGAGATATAAGCGTCCAAATAAGAAGTTAAAGGTCAGGCGCGAGATCATCATCTCCAAGATCATGTAATACCTCTGTGGCTCTAATGTAATACCGGATTGCGTACTGTGTAATGCTGGGTCCACACAGGTGCAACATGCAACATGTTGCTGCAACATGAATTCACTCTGTGTGGACGACTTCTGAACATGAATGTTCAAAAATTATCCATGAGGATGTCGGTTTTCTACCGAACATCTTTGATCTTTGTTGCTACTCTATGTTGCACGTGTGTGGACGGCACTACTGAATTAAAACAGAATGGATCACTGACGAACACGAACTGCAAGACTTTGCTGCAACAGTGTTCCAATTACCACACACATATGAAGCTTTAGCTTAGGAAAAATACCTTTGTATATGTTATCCTGTTACTAAATAAATAATTAGCCAGTGTTACCATTTGGTAACACCGGCCAAATATCGCTACGGCCGGCACTGGGCAATAATTTCAAAATGAGTCTTTGGCACGGAAAGTGTTAAAAAAAAAAAAAAAATGTTGCAGCAACGTGTTGCATGTTGCACCTGTGTGGACCCAGCATGAGATAGGAAAAAGACGGTTTAAGAATAATGGCTTACCTGACGAGGCAGGGCCGGACCACCCCCGTACCACGAGTGCAGCACTTTCCATAGGGAGGCAGGCAGGAGCTCGAACTCGCGACCTTTGGACAGCTCGAGGTTCTTCCTCAACTTCCCGCCTTCGCCTGTGAGGGACGGGATCTGACGACACAGAAAACAGAAACATCCATTTTAATAGTTAGGGAAATTTTATGTTTTTTTTTTAAATTTATTTAGTAACAGGATAACATATACAAAGGTATTTCTCCTAAGCTAAAGCTTCTAAGAATATGAATGGGTATTTCCCGTACACAATTAAAATAAAATAAATCCAAAACGTGTGTCATTTATTAATTTATTTTATTTATTTATAAACAATTGGATCAAGCTTTATTTACATTTTTATATATGTTGCAGACCAAACTGTTTTTTAGGATATACTAGTATATCCTAGAACAAACTAGTTTATCCTAAGGGCGTTCAGATAAACTAGTTTATCCTAGGCCAAAGTAGTTTATCCTAACGCACTTAGGATAAACTAGATTTTCCGGATTGAAATGTTTATAATTCAGTCCAAACTAGTTTGTCCTAGGACAAACTAGTTTATCCTAGGCACAACTGATTTTCAAATAATAAAAGAAAATGATAACAATAAAGTTAAATGCACAAGATAAGTAAGTGTTATTTTATTTGGTGCGTGCCATGGCATACGAGGAAATGTTCATGATACGCATTGTTGCATGCCATGGCAGTCAAAGAGTTAAAAAAAAGACGGAAGAAAAAAGGCTTAAAATTTCGATATAAATGAAAATACAAAACAATACAAAAAGAGAAGAAGACAGTTTGGAAAAGCTAACATTAGTTACATTAAAACAGCATCTAATTATGAAATAATGACAAGCAGAATTTGTACCTTGATTACATTGTTCACGTCAGACGAGATGTTCCATTACTAGGAGATAAAATATGGACTAGGGTATCTTTGTATTAATCACATGAGTGTTGTCACAGTCACTCAAACCCTAACTTCAGGAATATTCTCGATGCTCAGGACACGAACCATCGACCTCCGCGTTACGAGCCCGCTTCCTAGGCAATCGAGTCGATTGATGAATCGCAACTAAAAATAGAGTTGGTCCAAGATCGTCCTCCTGAGGTACACCTCACAATATGACACACTGGACATATTTACGAAAACCCGGACCGAACCGAAAGCAGATAGAAGTAGGTTGTTATGTAGATGAGACAATAGAGTAACAGAATGTAGAGCAAGATTTGCACAAACATAGCGAACAAGTCAAATGGTCTTCTGATATCTATTTTGCATCTTTTTGTGACTCTGCGAGAGAGAAAGAGAGAGAGAGAGAGAGAGAGAGAGAAAGAGAGAGAGAGAGAAAGAGAGAGAGAGAGAGCGAGAGAGAGGCAATCACAACAGACTGATCGCTGTCAAAGGCTTCAAAGGAGGTCCTTAAACTTCACAGAAGCATCAAAATCACAAAACAAACACAGCCTAAATTTTCTTCTTAGCTTGCACTTCATCCTATAACCACCATATCTAATAATAAAACCTTGGAAAACCATTTCTTCTCTATGTGACTGCCCTAGTGAACCGCTTTCTCCATTATCATGGAATACGATTTAAATCAACCAATAGAAAACAACAATAATGACAGCAAAAGATGTGCTGGAATAACATAATTATAAACAACTCAACCAGAGAAACAACACTTACATAGGACCAACCGACCTCAGTAGCTTGATCGATAAGGCGACGGACTTGTGACCTGCAGGTTACAAATCCCAATTTCGGTAAACATTTAGGGCGGAATTAATAGACTATTTTGTAATACCTCTGTAGGGCTATGTCACGGATTGTGTAAGATAGGGAAACCCGACGCTAAGCAATGAATGAAGTTATCGATGTTGTCTATTACTTTCGCCCTCTGTTTCCTAACTTCAGTAAAAATTTAGCAACGTGTTCTGATATTACGAAAGTGAATAACACAAATATGATAACTTTTATTTCGCTGAGGACCACACTTTGAAAACTACTGCATTCAGAATAACGTGGATTCAAAGGCCTTCACTAAGGCATGGTCACCTAAGTACAAGTACGTTTGTACTGTGCATATTTTTTTTTTTTTGTTTACGGAACAAGTTCCATTTGTACAAAAAATAATTTTAAAATTATAAATCCTACATCTTACAATTTTAAAAATACTTCAAAACTACCAACCTACTTGTAAAATTAAACAAGATCAAAGTACGAAATCAGAAACGAAACTAAAGCTGTATTTTTCTTTTTGATAAAAAGTTCTAGGTTCGGTATTTCCAAACATTTCCATTTTCTTCCAAGTTTAGCTTTCCCACTATTCGTGAAAGAAAAATGCGTTTCGGTACTTTTAAAGATAAACAATGGAAAAATGAAAACTTAACCTATAAAAGAAATGGAAAACACTCATCTTTAAGAAAAAAGAAGCGATTTGAACTCTAAATAAAAATGGCGCACAGGACATTCTTCTCTGCTTGTGGACCTTTAGCCAGACTAGTTCTTAATAGAATAAAAACTTCGATAGGAATTACAACTTATCCGTCCTATAAACAATATTATGGATTGCTGGGTCCAATTTTTTAATCCGTAAAGTAGAAGACCATGCCTGAACTAACACACTCGCGAGTAATTCACTTGCTCAAATTAACACCAGGATATTGTATTCTCTATCCTTCTCTCTCTCTCTTTCTTTCCCTCGCTCTCCCTGTCTATCTATTTATCTAATAATCCTTCCTGAAATCGTATTTTATTTAATTTTCCATATCGACCTCAGTAGCTTAATCGATAAGGCGGCGGTTCAAGTCCCGGTTTCAGCGTAGATTTAGTCAAGCGAGTTTGAATAGTTGTGATAGCACGAAAGTGATTAACACAAATATGATAACTTTTTTTTTTAATTTTTATACAGTTTCACCTCTAGAACATATACTTTATATACTTTGAACAATTACGGTTTTGGGATTCGTCGAAAACAGATGATAGACACAAAAGCGGGATTTACGGTTGAATTTCATTTGATGTGTCTAAAAAATGAACGCTGTAAACATTTACCTTGGTGTCGGTGGGAACAATGAGGCTTGAGTTGTCAATAGGACCCGGTTTCGATATTCTCTTGCGAGGCAACATGGGGGACTGACTCGGGCTGGAAGAAAACAGGATGAATGTATCATTATTTTCTTCATCAATAACTGATATTGTACCAGTTGCTCAGTGGTCAAGGTGTCGGTATGCTAATACAGAGGTTTTTTTTTTTTTGAGGGGGAAAATCTTATGAGATTCCTTCAGCAAAGCTCTAGTGCCGAAGGATATGCGGGAATTCCGGCAGGTAATGGTGTGTCGCCCCTCCTTAAGGGAACCAATTCTGTCGGCTCACCCGCTAAAAACGCCCCCGTTCTTCTTTGTTATTTCCTGGAACCACGGTGGTATTTCTTCAGGAGGTTGCGGCTTCAAAAACCAACCTGGACATGACAAGTTAAGCTCCCATTTGGGATTTTGACCACATATATAATTGTACATCTTGTGCTCATTACAGGACTAAGGGAACTTATTGCTGTTGTTAAAACCAGCTTGGCTACAGCTGTGGGGAGTGATGGTATTCATCCAACTTAAGTGGAGAAAAAAATACTTTTTCTTAGTTTTAAACTCACTTTCAACTGCATGGTACCGGGGTTTTACCCTCTATTCGCAGGAAACTCACAAAACAGCAATTCAAATTAATACCACCCACTATGAGAGGGGCCGGAAATAGCCAGATCACGAGGGTTTGAATCTGAATGGTCATTCAAGTCCTAGCCTCGCTGGACGTTGCTGAACTTCAGTGACAGAGCGAGAACTGGTGTAATCCAAGTGCCATCGACGCTGGCTAGACTTACCTGGCTAGGCTAGACTTACAACCAGGCAGCCTAACTTACCTGAAAGGCTCGTAGATAAGACTGTGGTAGGAGGCGGTTCTGTTGTGAGTATAGTGGGTCGACGGCTTGTCTAGAGGACGCACCAGTTTAGTGACAACCTGTGAAGAGGAAAATACATAGTTTAGTTACAACCTTTAAAAATAACTTTTAGAATTAGAAATAGTCTCTTTTTTAGTTACTTATTTTTTTTTCATTTTTATCTATGCAGGTACCTAATTTTAAAACCAAAACAACAGCAGGGAAGTGAATAGCACAAATTTGTTAACTTAACTTAGAAAACTTGAGCATTCTGAACTTACGGTTTCATTCTGATCGGTAGCGAGCGAGTTTGCTACGAGAAAATTAGCAGCGGATCTTCTGCCCAGCGTGAAACTCTTGAAACTAGACGTAGAATTGTTCTTAGTGAGGGAGTTAGAGGAGTGCCCGTCTCCTTCTGAACCTACGGCACTGGTTTCCTGAAACATACAGTAGGAATAGAATAGAGAAATTGGATAGGTATTAATATTCGATATTTATTTCGCATTCCGATTGCCTTTTTTTCATCTTATTTTAGAACAATATTCTGTACTTGTTTTTGGAAAAGATTAACTTCCTGATCCAACATTCATCCTGAGATCATTGAAATTGTATTTCTTAGTTGTTTGTGTAGGTATCTTAACTCAAACCTTGCATAACACTAAATTCATACTAAAATAAATCCAAAGGTTGGATATTAATGAAGTTTAAAATAAGTTTGAAATTTTGAAAATATTTGAAGAATTTGAGAGAGAAAATTGAAAACTGTAGCCATACAGTCTGGCGAAATTAATAGACAAAATCGATAGCTTAAGTCATTGCTTAGCACAGCTTTATCCCATCTAGCACCACAGTACACAATCCGAGACTTAACGCCGCAGAGGTATTACAAAAATGTCTATTAATTTCGCCCTAAGAGTCACAAAGTTGTGACCCTTATTTTTATTTATTTATTTACACTTTATTAATTGGACATATTATACTATACAACTCAGATAATTACAAATTAATATACAGTATAAGAGAAGTAAAAGGAGAAAAAAAAATAAAGAAAAAAAAAATAAATATAGGTATACATAATATATGTATGTCCTTACTAAAGGGCGGGGTTATTGCCTTTGGCAGTCTCTTCCACCCAACCCTTGTATTGCTAGACTTGTTCCTATATAGTTACCTGTGTCTTGTCCCCGCTCACATATGCCCTCCAGGCCTGCCATCACTCCATGGTGACCAGATTCCAGTACTGACCCACCAGCAGAATCTCTTCCACCCAACCCTTGTACTGCTGGATTTGTTCACATATTGTTACCTGAGTCTTGTCCCCGCTCACATATGCCCTCCAGGCCATCTCTTCCACCCAACCCTTGTATTGCTGGCATTTGTTCATAGATTGTTACCTGTGTCTTGTCACCACTCCATGGTGAGCAGATTCCAGTACTGACCCACCAGCAGAATCTCTTCCACCCAACCCTTGCATTGCTAGACTTGTTCATATATTGTTACCTGTGTCTTGTCCCCGCTCACGTATGCCCTCCAGGCCTGCCACCATTCCATGGTGACCAGATTCCAGTACTGACCCACCAGCAGAATCTCTTCCACCCAACCCTTGTATTGCTAGACTTGTTCACATATTGTTACCTGTGTCTTGTCGCCGCTCACATATGCCCACCAGCAGAATCTCTTCCACCCAACCCTTGTATTGCTAGACTTGTTCCTATATTGTTACCTGTGTCTTGTCGCCGCTCACATATGCCCACCAGCAGAATCTCTTCCACCCAACCCTTGTATTGCTAGACTTGTTCCTATATTGTTACCTGTGTCTTGTCGCCGCTCACATATGCCCACCAGCAGAATCTCTTCCACCCAACCCTTGTATTGCTAGACTTGTTCCTATATTGTTACCTGTGTCTTGTCGCCGCTCACATATGCCCACCAGCAGAATCTCTTCCACCCAACCCTTGTATTGCTAGACTTGTTCCTATATTGTTACCTGTGTCTTGTCCCCGCTCACATATGCCCACCAGCAGAATCTCTTCCACCCAACCCTTGTATTGCTAGACTTGTTCCTATATTGTTACCTGTGTCTTGTCGCCGCTCACATATGCCCACCAGCAGAATCTCTTCCACCCAACCCTTGTATTGCTGGACTTGTTCATAGATTGTTACCTGCGCCTTGTCCCCGCTCACATACGCCCTCCAGGCCATCTCTTCCACCCAACCCTTGTATTGCTAGACTTGTTCATATATTGTTACCTGCGTCTTGTCCCCGCTCACGTATGCCCGCCACGCCTGCCACCATTCCATGGTGACCAGATTCCAGTATTGACCCACCAGTAGGCCACGCCTCCCTTCCCTCTCCAGCCAGCACATGACCAGCTCCCCCTCCTCCTGGCGGGACGAGGGTCGCAGTCCCAGCACGATGTGACACACCTGAGACAAAAGGAAGCAGTAATAATATCGCCTTATTTATAGTAACGAGTACTAGCGGGCTGCACCCGCTTCGCCAAGCCATCACACACACCACACCCACACACCACATACACACACCTCACACACCCATCCACACACACACACATCCACATCCACACACACACCCACCCAAACACACCCACACCACACACACACACACACACACATCCATCCATCCATCCACACACACACACACACACACACACACTCACCCACACACACACACACACACACACACACACACACACACACACACACACACACACACACACGCAACCATCATCGCTGTAAATTTCAAAATCCCGAGCCAAATCTATCATAGCGGATATTGATAATGTAGCAAACTGGCCCATATTTCGAGAACGGTTTTTTTCAGAATATGGCAACAAAGGGCTCAAATAAAATCATGTGATGTTCCCAGACAGTTTTTACAATAAAAATATAGGTCCTCGCGATAACTTTTAAGTTCCGTGCTGGGATCTGTAAAAAAAAAACGTGAAAAGTCTGAAAAAATGGTCGAAATTTCGAACATTCTGGCTTCTATCTCGAGAACGGTACGTCAGAATGTGGCCTAATATGAATTAAATGAAAGCTAGTTTTGTCTAATGTGTTATTAAATAATAAAAAATATAGGTCCTCGCGACAAATTTTAAGTTCCGCGCTGGAATCTGCTAAAAAACGTGAAAAGTCTGAAAAAAAGGTCGAAATTTCGAACATTCTGGCTTATATCTCCAGAACGGTACATCAGAATGTGGCCTAAAATGAATTAAATGAAAGCTAATTTTGTCTAATGTGTTATTAAATAATAAAAAATATAGGTCCTCGCGATAGATTTCAAGTTCCAGGGCAAAGACTGTCTTAAAATCGGACCCTTCCTCAAGGAAATACTTGAGGAAGGTCATAACTCAAGGATGGTTTGGAATTTCGGACTTTTAATAATTTTCCTGGTATTTTACGGCAATTTTACTTGGGGTCATCTCTCATCAATTTTTCGCTATCTCTTACCGTTTTGCCTAAACAATTCCGGACACACAAAGATACAAAGCCCGTCCATATTTCTCATTTATACAGGGTGGACCAAAAAAAACGTTTACACCCGTTAATGGTAGATTACTGACGACATTTCTAGGACGGATCTGCAATCCGTTTTTTCGGATTCGCCTTTATAACTGCACAAAGTAATTTTTTGCAACTTTCTGAAAAAGTCCGACTTTGGCTTATTCTTCAGGTCAGAACTTTTTTCCTGTTTATAATGAGTTGATTCTGAACATTTCTGCAGAAAGCCAACAAAATTTTGATGTTTCTAGCTACACTACTTTGTTTTTTACGGTTTGGTTTGGCATATTTTTTGACATCTGAATAGAAAAAAAATTCTCATGTAAATTTTTTACACTTTGAAACACTCAAGATTTGCCCGAGCAAATTTTGGCACAGACATGGGCAAGTTTGATAAAAGTTGGCGGCCAACCCAAGGATGCTAAAAAATAATTTTACGATTTTTTATCACGTGATCTTCTGGGTAAATAAACCAGGTAAGTCTCAAAAAATGATGTTCAAAATCTTAAAAGTGTTGACCGTGTAGGGTCGTCTTGTACTCAAAGAGTAATTAGCTATTTATGTCTGATAATTATTTTCCTTGGAATTAATTAAAGGCCAGTCAAATGAATGATTGTTGGTTCCTCGATGATAGTTTTCAAGCATATTTTTCTGCATTCTATGAAATATTATCTTTAAACTTCTTGAGTTTTTTTAGTACAAGTTACATTATTATAATTCGGATGCTGAAATGGCACATACGCATTTAGCATATGGAGTTACCAACAGGAACATTTGGGATCACGTGAAAAACATAGTTTACGAAATCTGGTAGCAAGAATCCTGTTGGCATTCGATGACCTGACAGAAAAACCTGGAATCTTCCGCAACATTCGACGGAACATGATGAAGAGGTTCAACCTTTGCATCCAGGAAGGTGGACGCTACTTCCAACAGTTCCTCTAAGGGAATTGAGAAGGGAGAGGGAGAGGGAGAGAGAGAGAGAGAGAGAGAGAGAGGGAGAGAGAGAGAGAGAGAGAGAGAGAGGAGAGAGAGAGGGAAGATTTGATTTTGATTTGATTTGATATTATTCTTTATTTTATACAATTTTGGATTACATAATATGTCACCTCCTAAGATAGAGAAGAGAAGAGAGAGAGAGAGAGAGAGAGGCAAGAAGGTAGAGGGACAGTTCTGAGTTAGAACTAAGGTACTAAAATCACCATTGGTTTCAAAAAATTTGTGTGATGAGAATCCATAGTGTGTACTAGGGCTAAATAAAAAATGGCAACAGTCTTTTTTTTTTGTAGTCATGAATTTTTTGCTGGCTCTGGCGTTCGGACCGGGTGGACTAGCTTACCACTGAGCTAATCGTGCGCGTCTAATCGTTCCTCATTGAACATACTAACACAAAATGTTTTTTTAAATACCTTTTTGTTTATATCAAAATAGTATAAAACATAATAAAAACTGCATAAGTTTATTAATTTTACAAAATATTATCTTGTTTTTTTCAAGACTTCTATTAAGAGTTGGCAATCGGTAAATATTTGTTATTTAATTAGTATTGTTTATGATAGAAGAACCTACCTACATATTTACCTGGATTTATTTCATAAACTCTATTTTCGTTTGGAAAATTCGCTAGTTTTTTTTCTGTCGTAGGGAAGCATATAAGAAAAACCATCCTTACATTATCAAGGCAGTCTCTCAGGGGCTTACATGAATAATAATTATGTGTATTGTGATACCAATAGTATCTGATATAACTCAATTTAAAGATATAACCCCCAAAAAAAAACCATAAAATGTTGGTGTTACAACAGGTCAGATACAGGTATGAATAAAATAATCCATCAGATTTTTTTGATAATTAAAATAATATTGACAGTCGAGAATTGAACCTCGGTCATGCGACTAACACTCTTAGCACTAACACATCTAGCTAACAGCACTGACAATCTGAGAAGCACGAAATTTATTATTTGAAATTTCCTAAACTGGCTGATGAAGGCATGTGAAACCGCGGTATTCAAAAAAAGCAATGTAAACAATTTTTGTAAACAATACAAGACGCCCTTACACAGTCTACAGCTAGAAAACTCTTAGGATTTTTGAAGAGTTTTTGGCAAACATCTAATAATTTTTCCCAGAAGATCACGTGATAAAAAATCGTAAAATTATTTTTTAGCATCCTCGGGGCGGCCGCCAACTTTTATCAAACTTGCCCATGTCTGTGCCAAAATTTGTTCGGACAAATGTCGAGTGTTTTCTTTAGTAAAAAAGTTTTTTTGGGTGTTTTTTTTCTGTTCAGGTGTAAAAAAATATGACAAACCAAATCGTAAAAAACAAAGTAGTGTAGCTAGAAACATCGAAATTTTGTTGGCTTTCTGCAAAATTGTTCAGAATCAACTCATCTTAAACAGGAAAAAAGTACTGACCTGAAAAAAAAGCCAAAGTCGGACTTTTTCGGAAAGTTGCAAAAAATCACTTTGTGCAGTTACGAAGGCGAATCCGAAAAAACGGATTGCAGATTCAGCCTGGAAATGTCGTCAGTAATCTACCATTAACGGGTGTAAACGTTTTTTTGGTCCACCCTGTATATAGAGATAATAATAACTCTTTATTGACGTAGTCACTGTGGCAGAGCGAGTTAGCGCGCTAGGCATTGCACACATGGTGACCTGGTTTCGATTCCCAGCGGGGGAGGATTTTTTCTGCTCTGTACTTGGATGTTCGGGGTCCACTCATACCTCGTGAGGAAAAATGAGTAGCTAGCTGCTTTAATGTGAAGCAGCGACCAGTGGCAGAATCTTAGGCAAAAAAAATAATACAAGATATTGTAAATTAAAGTGGTAAAGTCCTATGATTCTGCGCTACCCACTAAAATTGTGACATAATAACACAAAGAAAAAGCATTATTATTATTATTAACTCTTTATTGACAAGAATAATATTGACAAAGGGCGTGATTATTGCCTGAGACAATGTCTACCATCAAACCCGATTAGGACTAATGAGTCCCATTATTCTAGCAGTAAGCCCAAGACGTATTATTATGTATTCAAAATCCCAAATCGTTATCAATATTAACACTTTGTGCGCCACGTCGCTCAATATGAGCGACAGCGACTTCCCGCTGGGGCCACGTCTCTCATTTTGAGAGACACTAGACCTCTCTTTGAAGCATTGTGTCTCAGTATGGGCCACACTACTGTGTATTTTGTATTGAGAATTTGAAGCGTGGCCTCCTGAGGATGATCAGAGTGTGCTTGGTTTTCACCTATCTAGTTTTGAAGCATATTGAGAGACAATCCTTTGTATCGTGGCCCCAGGGGAAAATCACGATTTTGGGCTTGGCGCACAAAGTGTTAATAGAAAAGTGAGAAGAGAAAATGGGAGGGTAACTTGTCATGTCCCTGGGTTTCGAACCCGCGACCTCTGGATTCACAGAGCCTTTACCACTGAGCTACCGGGACAGACAAGGAAAGCAGATATGATAGTAATAATATGCATTGGTAGTCAAGTGGTTAACGAACTAGTCTCTAATCCAAATAGCATAGGGATCCGTTGGTTCGAATCTCACCCAATACATGAATTTTTACTCACATATTCAAGTTTGTGACCACATAATATTAACACATTCAGCGCCACGTGTACAGTATAGTGTACACGAGTGTTTTCTATACAGTGGACCGCGTGTACACTATGCTGTACACCGGTTTCTGAAAGTGAGAGTGTGACTCAGTTTCAGAAACCGATGCTCATTAGAGTGTACAGTGTACAGCCTGTACACGCTACTGTGTATTTCTTATGGGGATTCGATTGTATTGGTCCGTGGAAGTTTTTTGGTTTTTTTTTGGACCAGAAAAATATCTATCTGGTGACTTTTTATGGCTGTTTGAGTTTACCTACCTTTTTTTACACTAAATAAGAAGAGAAGGTTGATCCAATGAACTATATTACCAAAAAAAACCCTTGGCGCTGAAAGTGTTAAGGTAACAATATCTTGTTACCTGGATTATTGCAGGCACAACCTACCTGGAAGATGAGGTTCACAAAGTGGGACACCAGCCCGTCATGCGCCACGGACCAGATCAGGTACTCCTCCACTGTGAGGCCCCGAGACTCAGCCCCGCATTGCTTCATCAGCTCACTCACGATGCTCTCCTCGTCTGAAAGGATCATTTTAATTTATTTATTACTAGCACAATGGGTTTAACACCATCAATTCACTTGGAATCATACCTTAAAAAAGGTCCTGGTTCAAGCAAGGAAACAGCTGAATTATCTGATGTATAGTGCTAGATAATGAAAATTTTCATTCTTTGGATTTTATTTAGATATGCAAATAATATATTATTATATATACCTATTAACACATTAGGTCGAAAGCTTTTGTAATTAAAAATTAATATTGATCTTTATTTTTTTTTTGTACATACTTCTAAGTTTTTTTTTTAATTTATTGTTATTAATTTTTTGTTGGTTATTGTTTTGTAAAAAAAAATAAAGTGTAAATAAATAATAATAAATGGAACTGGTTGGTCTTGGTAAACGTTTTTCTTCATCTGATATTTCTGGTGGGTGTTCATTTAGTACCCGAAAGTCGAAAGCTTTTGTAATTAAAAACAATTGTAATTAAGAATTAATATCGATCTTTATTTTTTTTGTACATAATTCTAAGTTTTTTTTAATGTATTGTTATTATTTTTTTGTTGATGATTGTTTTGTAAAAAAAAAATGTAAATAAATAAAAATAAATGGAACGAGTTTGTCTTGGTAAACGTTTTTCTTTATCTGATATTTCTGGTGGGTGTTCAATGTGTTCATTTAGTACGCGATTAATGACATAACTTGATTGAGATTGTTCCATGGCATTTGTGTGGATTGTAAAGTAAATATTGTTGTTTATAAATAAGTAAATACACATCATCATAGAGTGGAGTCATCGTGAACGATGGTAGCCAGACAGTGGAGGAATGACTCAGCACTTCTACCACTGTCTCCACAAGGAGGCTAATAATTGACAAGGGCCCCCAGAAACAAGCCAATGCTGGTCTCTTCCCTGTTTAAAGTACCCAGCCAGACTGCTGGTCTACTCACTGTTTATAATTTATTGTTTTAATGTAAATACATAATAATAAAAATATTTGATTGATTTAAAAAAAAATAATTTTATAAAAAAAATCCCATTCCTGGAATCGAACCCACAACCTCGGAACTGCACTCACCAAAGTTCTCCTCCTCCGCCTCCTCGGGTGTAAGGTTCTCGCGCTTCACGAACTGAAGCACCTGAACCATGTGACGGATCTCTTCCTCGTTGAGGACGCCATCTCGGTCCTTGTCGAACACTTTGAAACAAACTGGAGGAGAGAGAATTAGATAATATAATAGATCAATTTGGTTCTAAAGGAAGGGGAGATGGAGAGAGGGAGGGAGAGAGGGAGGGAGGGAGAGAGGGAGAGAGAGAGATAGAGAGAGAGAGAGAGAGAGAGAGAGAGAGAGAGAGAGGGGAGAGGGAGGGAGGAGAGAGAGAGAGAGAGAGAGAGAGAGAGAGAGAGAGAGAATTGAATAATATAATAGATCATTTTGTGATAGAAGAAACACCCGAGGGTTCAAGACCAAGAGGAAGACCGAGACTGAGATGGTTCGATCAAGTAGAAAAAGATGTCAGAAAAATGGGAATCACAATAGAGGGAGCGCAGGATCGGAGAGCATGGAGGCATGTTGTAG
The DNA here is from genome assembly GCA_024516035.1 of Bactericera cockerelli. Lineage (NCBI taxonomy): Eukaryota > Metazoa > Arthropoda > Insecta > Hemiptera > Triozidae > Bactericera > Bactericera cockerelli. The sequence continues at coordinate 10,861,096 of CM044962.1, read as the reverse complement.
ACGAGGCCAAAAACCAACTAGGTTTCCAATGGCCATGGAGGTAAGGTAAGGGTAATAGATCATTTTAGTTCTAAGGGAAGAAAGAGAGAGAGAGAGAGAGAGAGAGACAGGAGAGAGAGAGAGAGAGGTCAAAATTTCATGGAGAATCTGAAAATGAGTAAAATGCAGGTTGATTTAAAATTCTGGAGTTGACCTAGAAATAACCTTGATTCAAGGACAACCATGGCAGATTTGTCAAGGTCATGTCATAAGATGTCTCTCAATGTTAGGAAAACCACCGAAAACACGAACACTTATTAGTTCTTGAGATTCTTGAGATCTTTTAGAAGCCCTTCAAAGCATAGGAGAAGTACCTTTGTATAAATGTTTCTTTATAAAGAAAATAAATAAACAATAAACTATGAAATTAATATTTGAATGTCTCGTTTATAATAGTACCCTGTATTATTATTAACTGACCTTGTTGCAAGGTTTTCAGTGAAACCCGGGGGGAAATGTTAGTACGCCTCCTCGTGGTTCACCCTGGGCAACGCATTGACATGCGGCTAAAGTACTGACAATTTTGGCGATCAGACAATCACTGCCATCAGATTTCCTGATCAAATTCATTACATGTGTCTTCTCACTTTGAGATGTGTAATAAAGCCATACGATAAATAAATAACAGTGAAACCCTTACAATTAACACTGCGACCTAATTAGATCTATTGTGACCAGTTGATTCTATTTGGTTAACGTCCTGATTTGAGATAGTCAGGACGGGGGTTTTACCCTCCATTCGCTGGGAATCGTACCAGCTACCCACATTAACCTCACCCAGCCTGGGTAGGACCGGAAATGCCAGCCTCACGTGTTTGGATGGAACAGAATTTTCTTCGAAAAGTCTGCCCCAGCCGGGAGTTGAACTCGGGAACTCTGGACTACGGGCAGTAGTCACAACCATTACGCCACGGAGGCTGTTACGTCTCGTTTATACTTCGTTACCTGAAGACTTAAAGGTTATGTCAAATGACAATTTCAAGGTCACTTTGAAAAACAGGCTTATCAGTGCTGCACCTTATAAAATTGAAGACCTTTGAGGATATTAATGACTGTCTTTCTTATTATTTTTATTTTATATTTTGTGATTTTTTATGTTTATTGTACCCATCCACTTCTAGTCATTTTCTAATCGAAAATATTGTTTCTATGTCCTCACTTTTATTTACATGTTTACATTTCTATCTGTTCGCACCTATATGGTACCTATGTGAGTTAGTAATTATAAATAGAATTAGAATAGATTTAAGACTAGTTTTAGTACACCCAACTTATTAACCTTCATGTATGTATTAAAACAATAAAATGATGATGATGATACATGATACCCTGTATGAATAAATAACAACTGGCCGCACTCACACTTCTGCCGCTCGATGAGCGGGCCGCGGGCGGCCGCCGACACGCCGCACGCCATCTCCTTGAAGTCCACCACGCCGTCGCAATAACCCCGTCCTTTAGGTAGGACATTATTGTTATTTTCTTTTTTATTTTGTCATTTGTTTGTTTTTTTTTTTTTTTTTTTTTTTCCTTTCTTAATTTTATACTGTTACTGTACTTTATACTGTTTATACTGTACTTTGTCCTCCTAATAAAACTTAAAAAATAAATAGTAATAAGTGAATAATAACTGGCCGCACTCACATTTCTGCTTTATTTTGTCTTTTGTTTGTTTGTTGTTTGTTTTTTTTTTTTTTTTTTCTTTTCTTTTCTCTTAACCCAGATAACGCGGTAAATTTTTTTGTCTCGTTCATCCATTGAAATTTACAGCTATCCAAACTTTCTTATCAAAGTCACACGCAAGAATAAATCAAAATAAAAGTGGTGTCCTTATCACTAGGACTCTAAACAAAGAGTTTGAGGTGTCGCCAACTATCCCCAACAAGTTGAATTAATTAGAAAAATCCACAGCGTCCTTCTGGAAGGACGTCAGCCCCATCTGGGTTAATTTTATACTGTTACCTGTACTTTGTCTTCCTAATAAAGCTAAAAAAAAAATAAAAAAATAATAAGTGAATTATAACTGGCCGCACTCACATTTCTGCTTTATTTTGTCATTTGTTTGTTTGTTTGTTTTTTTTTTTTTTTTTTTTTTTCTTCTTTTCTTAATTTTATACTGTTACCTGTACCTTGTCCTCCTAATAAAGCTTAAAAATAATATTACAAGCTTAAAATAATATTACAAATAAATAAAATTATTATTATGAAGCTTAAAAAAAAAAAAAAAAAAAAAAAAAAAAAGTGAATAACAACTGGCCGCACATAACTGGCCGCACTCACACTTCTGCCGCTCGATGAGCGGGCCGCGGGCGGCCGCCGACACGCCGCACGCCATCTCCTTGAAGTCCACCACGCCGTCGCGGTTCTCGTCCAGCGCGCCGAACAGGCCCGGCACCACGGAGGCGGGCACGGGCGGCGACAGGAGGGAGGAGAGGGGGGCGAGGCCCAACTTGCCCCCGCCCCCGCCGCCGCCGCCCCCCGAGGAGGAGGGGGAGGAGGGGGAGGCGGTCGCCTTGGAGACGAGGCTCGAGTAGGCGCGCTCCAGATCCAGAATGTCCTGCTCCTCCACTGTGGAGGTGAAGATGAGCTCGGTGGTAAGATACTCGCTTGTCAAGCGGAAGGTCGGAGTTATTGCCACAGACAATAACCCCGCCCTTTAGGTAGGACATTAACTTCATTCTCTTATTTATTTATTTTTTGTTCTTGTATCTTCGCTTACTTAATCTTCTTGTTTTTCTTTATAATTTCATTCTATTTTACAGTATATATTTTTGTTCTACCTAATAAAGCTTAAAAAAAAAAAAAAGGTCCCATGTTTGAATCCCAAAGATCGCATTTTTTTAAAACGTCACTTTCAACTGCATAGTAAATGTTTATATGAAGAAGGGCGTTTTACCCTCTAATCGCAGACCAAAAGCGTCTACAAGAACAGCAAAGCATCTTAATGGATACAAATAAATAAGCCGGTGTAAACATCATACGACTTTCTATTAATAAAATGAAAATCAGGTTATGTAATGTAAAAAATGTAATATGTAATACTGAGCTTCCGAATTGCTCAGTTGCGTCTTCTAAAAAAATTACTAAACAGCCACGCTCGCGTTGTTTCCGTGTTGAAAGGTTATCCTTAGCCATTCAGCGAGGAAACAGTGCGAGTGTATTAGGCTCTTTATCTTCCACTGAGCCAATGGAAGAGATATTCTATTTGTAAGAATTTGTGTTTTGTTAAATAAAGAAGAAAAAAAAAATTATATACTCAACAACAAAAAAATTGCTCAGTGGTTAGGCACTCGCTTGCCATGCGGAAGGTCCCGGATTTGATCCCCAGAGCCGACAAAAATGGCTGAGCTCCCCAGATGATGGGTAGGAGAGTTTTTGTATTCTTCTTCTTCTTTTACTCTGTCTTATCCCGCTTGAGCAGGGTCGACGTTGTTCAAACTCATGGTTGAGGTTGTTTGGTTTTGGCACATTTTTTACGGCTGGATGCTCTTCCTAACGGCAACGATTCTATTTGATTTAACGTCCTGGATTAGGACGGGGGTTTTACACTCCATTCGCTGGGAATCGTACCAGCTACCCACAATAACATCACCCAGCCTGGGTAGGACCGGAATTGTTTTTTATTGTGTAGTTTTGTCTTCTTGTTTATAAAAAATATTTCACTTACAATGGGTGACTCCTGCCAGCGTCTGGTAGAAGTTGGGAGACTCAAAGTCCTGGGTGAGGGAGAGAGAGTTCACCTCAGATAGGAGCCAGCGACTAGCGGATATCATCTCAGGGTAGCTGATGATCCAGTCACGGAAACGGTCGAAACTGATTCTGTCACTCTGTAGAATAGAACGGAATTGATTGATTGCAACCTTCAACAGTTCAACGGGATGAAAGATGAAACCTATGTTCAAAATAAAGGATCTTCATTGTTTTTTGTTTGTTTGTTGTTGTTTTTTTAGGCTTTACATCACATTTAAGTTTTCTTATCATGTGACTGGCTGGGGGACTTTAACACTAAGACGACCGGGTGTACCACCGGTGGTACACGCGTGTCTGTACGGAATGGACCGGGTGTACCACCGGTGGTACACGCATGTACTACGCCTGTGAATAGCCTAAACATCGCCGGTCCCACGGGAGAACTTAATAAAAACATGCCGGTCGTCTATGTGTGAAACAGGGAGTAGACCAGCATTCGCTTGGTTCTGGGGGCCCTTGTCAATTATTAGCCTCCTTGTAAAGACAGTGGTAGAAGTGCTGAGTCATTCCTCCACTGTCTGGCTACCATCGCTCATGATGACGCCACCCTTTGATGATCATGTGACTAAAAAATTATATAACCTTGGATGTATACAGGGTGGGGCAAAAGTCTGGAAACCCCTGAATAACTTTCGAATGGCTTCTTCGGTAAAATTAAAATTTTGTACGGTAAACCGGGCTAATAAGACCTTCTTTTAGAGTGGGGTCGATTTTTGTTACCGGCCCCCATGTCGGTACCAGGGGGGGCAACTTCATTTTTTTAAATACGAACCCCCACCTTGCGATACATTTTTGGAAAGGTCTATAAATAAGAAATACATTGGTGCAAATTTTATTATTTTAATAACATTTGTTTGCAAATGGCGTCCAACTTTGTGTATGCAGTATTGTCTGGAAACCCTTGAATATCTTTCGAAAGGGCTTTCTCAGTAAATTTAAAATTGTGAACGGTAATCCTTGGTGATAAGAATTTATATTAGAATGGGACCGATTTTTTTTTACCGGCCCCCATGTCGGGGCCAGGGAGGCCAACTTCACTTTTATAAATACAAAACCTCACCTTCCGATACATTTTTGGAAAGGTCTAATTACCCCGACTTACTGTGCACAATTTTAAATTTACTGAGAAAGCCCTTTCAAAAGATATTCAGGGGTTTCCAGACTTTTCTGCATACACAAAGTTGCACGCCATTTGCAAACAGTTAATATTAAAATAATAAAATTTGCACCAATGTATTTCTTATTTGAAGACCTTTCCAAAAATGTATCGCAAGGTGGGGGTTCGTATTTAAAAAAATGAAGTTGCCCCCCCTGGCCCCGACATGGGGACCGGTAACAAAAATCGACCCCACTCTAAAAGAAGATCTTATTAGCCCGGTTTACCTTACAAAATTTTAATTTTACTGAAGAAGCCATGCGAAAGTTATGCAGGGGTTTCCAGACTTTTGCCCCACCCTGTTTTCAGCCACAAGGCAATACGTCATTTCCTCATCATCAGGAAACTTCACAAAGTTATCAAGTAAACAATATCTTCTATGGAAATACATACAGTTAAATGTTAAACCGAGCTGATGTGCAATATTTTTAAGCAGCAGTTCGTATAAAATTCACATATGTATCTGTAACAATCAATGAAGTTTTTAGGGCCGAATCATAAACAGGATTAAAGTTTTGATTAAAATTAGGATAAGACTGACTGCCAATCAACTCGAGCTATAGTCCGCAGTGATTGATTGAAAGTACAACTTCAGGGTGTGTCTGGTTTATCTTAACTTTAATGATAATAACAGTCTTTAGTGGAAGTTATCCACCAGGCGAGATTAGCATTTTCTACCACCTAACCCTCAAAGTCTTATTATGATGTGGTCAAATACTCAAATTAACAAGGAAAAATTCATCCACTGGGTGGGATTTGAACCTACGGATCTCTACTCTACCTGGATTACCAGACTAGCACGTTAACCACTCGTCGAAACGACGAGTCCCGAGTTTTTATGTCACTCCACAGCTTAGGCCATGACTCTGATGATTTTTTTGAACTCAGTGCACTGGTAGTCAAGTGGTTCACGCGCTAGTCTGGTAATCCAGGTAGCGTAGGGATCCGTTGGTTCGAATCCCACCCATGCACGAATTTTTCCTCATTAATTTGAGTTTGTGACCACATAATAATAAGAATCTGAGGGTTAGGTGGTAGAAAATGCTGTTAGCATTAACCTCGCCTGGTGGTTACCTTCCACTAAAGAGTATTAATATTATTATTATTAATCTCACCTCAGAGAAGAGCCTTGTGATGTCCCTGCACACATCCTGACTCTCACTGGCATACATCATCTTCTCGAATTCCTGGCGGTAGATGTACTCTCCATCCTCCGAGTATATGTCAAACAGGACTGTGGGACAAATGGTAAAAGGTAATCTTAATACAGATCACAATTAATTCCAAAAAAAAAATTAAAAATTTCAGCTCAATCCGACTTGTAGTTCTCAAGTTGTACGAGGACACACATTTAGTAATAGATCTAAGTAGATCACAGTGTTCATTGTAAGGGTGACACCGAAAACCCTACAACCAGGTCAGATAACAAAATCTTAATACATAAAATTAATTTACATTAATACTGGCGGTGCACAGAGGTAATACAGCAAGTATTCTTTCAGCACTTCCCTCAAGAGTACAACTGCACATAAAGTCGATGTCATGTCTGAGATGACAACACTGCTTTTTGTGTTTGATGATTTCTCCTGCTTTTTTGGATTCACTTTTTAAAAAATGAATAATTTGGCTAGCTTCACAGACATGTTATCTATAAGTCAATGGCCAACTACACCCTTTTATACAAAACATTCATTTCTTTAGGCAACAGACATCATTTCAAAAACCATGATGACCTCATGGAGGTTTGGACTTTCTAACTTTACGAGTTACAGCTGGTTTTATTGTTATCATGTGAGACATGCCATTGAACTTATCTGAGGATGTTGAAAATATTGCTGCAGAGTGCAAAAGGTTAATTATTCACCACATACTTACATCTGTGTTTTCTCGGAGATGGTTCCCTTTGTGAGCAAAATAAGACCACACACTAGGTCCTTGAAGGCAATACCTTTGTTTGTGCCTCCACATGCTGTGAAGATACTCTGCAAGAAAAAACATACAAAAAATTCAAGTATGATTTTTTTGTGGCAAAGCGAAAGTCTTTTTCAAATTATTTACTCCTTTACTTTTTCAAATTATTTTACATTTATATCCTTTATACTCTGGTAATGTCGCCTCTGGTAGATAGTTTACAAGTCAAACATATACTCATTTTCCCCATTGTATGAGTGGACCCTGGACATCTAAGTATAGAGCAGAAAACAATCCTGCCTTGTTTGGGATCAAACATAGATCACTGTGTGTGTAAACCTAGTACAATATAGCACTTGGCCATGGTGAGTATTCATGTACAAAAGTTAAGTTATTATATGGCAGAATTATTGAGCTTCTGAGCCACTCAAATTTCTTCTAGAAATCCATACCAATTAGATGTTTTTCTAAACAACAAAGAGTATGGAGGTAAGGAAAGGATTTTGGACTTAATTAAGTTGGAATAAATGTAGGCAGTGTTCCTAGTTCTTTGAGTAGCTGAAGTCATAGACAATTCTTGAGTAGATGTTGTTTCTCAAGGGAGTTCAAAAATAATGTAGTAATAATATTACCTTTGCAATAGAAGTTGGTACTCCAGGACCTAACACTTCCCGGATGAAGACTTGTTGAGAAATATGACTGCTGGATGGAGCAATCCGTCGGAATGCTTCACGTAGTCTATTCAAGTCTGATTCATCAACTGAAATAAAGTATGAATGAATGAAAACTTAAATACTAAAAAAAAAATTACAAAGAACCTGGTAAATTCAAAAAATCATAAACTCATTTTTCCCTTGATATCTAAATTCTAATAATTTCTTTAATTCTTTTTTTTCTGAAGGGTCATTCATAATTATATGCCAAGACTTCTTGTCAAAAAATAAAAAATAACTCATATTAGTAAAGTAGTGCTTTTTATACTGTTGGCTCAAGGGAGAGAGTCCATAGGAGAGAGTCCATACCTTTCTTTTTTTTAAGAAGAAGAGGAAATCTTTGAAAGACAAACACCCCCCACTTGGTGGTGAACAGAGTGGGATTTATTTGTGCTGATAACAGTGCACTCTCACCCACTAAAACCAACTATTCCTCTAACATCTGTACCCTGGAACTATTACATATCATTACTCCAGGAACCATTCCATTTAAATATGAATGAGGTCCTTGCATGATTATCAAGTGTATCAAAAATCAAGTTAAGCAGTCATTTAACTGGAACCACAGAGCATGATAAAATGATGGAGATTATAGTTTGTATTTACTGTATTGTTTTTAATAAAAAAAATCAAAGAAGCAATGGAGCTCCAAAATAAATACCTACAATCACTTTGAGAACACCCAAAAAAACTTTCTTGTTCTTTTTTGTGGTCTATGGTGCCTTTGTGGTCCCACAGGTGATGGTTATTGGATAAATATTTTGAAAAACAGATCAATAGAAAAAAACTATCTCCTTGTTTCTCTCTCCCCCATCTCTTCAGAATAAAATTATAGAGAGTTATTATGTATGTTTCTAAATTGTAACTACATGTTGGGAATAATTACATTAGATATAGGTAATAAATAGTATACCTAGTAGGTCTATGGAGCTTTTCTTCTTTCCATTGACTTTTTGCTTTCATATTTTTTTTTTCCCCCTAAGTTGTTCATACTGTCTTTTAGGTGGTATAGGTATTTTTTGTTAAGTTGGAGAAAAATACATGGGACATATGTTATTTTTAGGTTAATTACATGATGTTTAGGGTTGGGGGGGCAAGTCTGAGAACTTTTAGATATTAGTCATGGTTTGAAAGTTAAATAACAATCAAGGTTCTGAGGGGAAGAATAGTGAACATAAAACTACCTCAAAAAATGGTTTTTGATGGACTTTTTATATTTTGAGCACCTGCTGATTTGGCCTACTGAACACATAAGCAGGTGAACACCTAAAAACCTCATCGCATCTTGCCTGACTCTCAGCTTGACATGGATTCTCAAGAATTACCTATAAAAAAAATAACTATAAAAAAAAAATGTTATTCTTGGTTAATTACACCATAACTTTGAGACTTTTCAAGTCAGTACATTATTTTTTACAATATAATTGAAAGTGAAGATTCTGAGAAAACAAGGAAATACCTATAAAAAAAATTGATCTATAGTGTTTTGTTACATTTTCGGCAGCTGTGAATCAATCTCCCGAACAAATTATCAAGGGAAATATATATCATTTAGGCCAAAAATTGCAGTACAAAGCTTGACAACTAACTTAGACATTTGCCACATCAAAAATTGCATGTTTCCTTACAGGATCATCAAAATATCATCTTAGCAGCATTCATTATACTATACAAGGTTCATTGTATGATATACTGCTACTAAATCCAATAATTTTATACTGACATTATAGCATGTTTTTGTAAGATTATCTAGAAGTTGAGTGATTTGTTTTCAAATAAGAACTGGGAGATAGTTATGGGAAAATAATTGCAACATTCCTATTTTACTCACAAACCAAAGTGTCAAATTTGAAGTTATTATTGTTAAAAATACAGGGTATGATACTTTCAAGGTGGACCTAGATAATATTCTGTAGGACTTTTGGATAGGAGAAAAGGACACAAGATAACAAACAATAATTGGACTCAAGAGCCCAGACCTTGTGTACAGTCAACAATCGGGTAATGGGACAAGGTAATTGATAACATAGGATAACAGTGACAGAGAGATTTAATGGAAAATTTGAATGGAGCTTGAAAAGATAAGGAGCTGATAATGAATCAATAAACAATACAGTGTATTTCCTTCTTCCCATTTCTGAGAAAATGTTGCAGAATCTTAAGCACATACCTCTTTTGTATTTGATCACATCTTCGTAGGTAATTGTAGACGGCTTGGAATCGCGAACACCCATTTTTCTTCTGGAAAACGGGTAGGTACAAGACAGAAGTGACAAATGACTACATATTTTCTCACAAATTTATCAACCCAATGTCTGCAAGTCTTCTTCAATCTTGACAAAAAATAGGGAAAAGACAGTTCACATAAAAACTATTGAAGAATGCATTAACAATAAAAAGATCCCGAAAGACGATATGAACTTTATATGGTGTAAGTGATATTTTATAATTTGGGTATTTCAAGCTTAGGTGAATGATGTTAAACAATAATTTAAGCAGTAGGTAGTTAATTAATTTGTAAAATTGGTTTGATGAGTTGAGTTTCAAGTGGAGTGGATGGAACGCAAAACGCAGTCACATCTCATGCCTCCATTTCCTTGAACCTGATAAAATCAGCTGATATTCGCAATTTGATAAGAACGACGGCAATAATCAATATCGATTTTACGGCAATACTTTTTCTGCCGTCAACTTGAATATTTTAAATAATTTTTAAAGAAGTTTCCTACTTCTTATTGATCATAGGTAATATTTTTCCATTATGAATTTCCATTTATCATCAGTAGGCATTACAAGTGAGTTTTAACGCCAAGAAGAACATGACAGTAACCCTCTGTCCAACCTCAGAGATAACCAATCATGTTTGTAAACGGAACTTTCTTTTTCTGATAAGAAGGTATAAAGCACTAAGGGCGGAATTAATAGACAACATCAATAACTTAAGTCGTTGGTAAGTGTCGATTTACCCTATCTTACACAGTACGCAATCCGTGACTTAGCGCCACAGAGGTATTACAAAAACGTCTATTTATTCCGCCCTAAGTAATGGAGAACTCGTAATGCCTCAAACCTGACACATAAACAAACTGATAACAGCCTGCTATCCAGTATGGCTACATTATGAAATATTTATTATTTTTATTTTTAACATCGCTTTTAAGTGCATAAGCATAATAATTTATTATAGAATATGTCACAACAGGTGTTTTTACCCTACATTCCCTAGAAACTCACAAACCAGCTACACAAATTAACCTCACCCAGCCTGCGTGGGGCCGGAAATAGCCAGCATCACAAGGGTTCGAATTTGAATGGTCACCCATCCCAGTACTAGCTTCGCTGGACGTTGCTTAACTTCAGTGACTGAAGGAGAACTGATGTATTCAACGTGTCTTCGACTTCGTTTCATTATTTAATTTATGTCGAATCACACTTAATGGACCGCCAGTTTTTATTGCCGTTGAACAAGTAACACTAAACTTAAAGAGAAATCAAGTTTGGGATGAGACCTAGATATGAGGAATAAATGCAGATATGAGGTTATAGGTAAGAGATAAAGGTATTCTCAATTTGATATAATATATTTTTAGCTTTTACATTACAACTATTTTTTTAAGTAGGGCGATCTTTAATTTGTGACCAAGAAATATTGCTTTTGGGGCATATCAGCACTTTTCGTAGGTACGATGATTTTCGTTGATTGGATAACCTAAGTGATTAAATTATTCTTGATTGGCCCAAGTTGGTCAAAGGTCCACCAACCGGTGGACTAAATGAACCAATAATAAATTTGCAATCAACTCCTCAAGATCTTTCATTTGAAAGTCTTCATTTGATACTCCACATCTGATTATTTTTGACCAGTTGTTTGACCCATCTTTGCAAAGGGACTTGATTGAACTAACGGTCTTCTGTATAAGAAATTGTTAACAAAACAGCGGAATCTTAAAACTGAAAGCGTCTGACTTTTCTTTTTCATTTTCTTGAAAAGAAACTATCCCTCTTGACTACCTCACACCGTCGACCCTGGTGTGAGATTACATTTGTGCTCTTCAATAGGTTTCCACAGGTCACGTAGCATCTTCGGAGTGAATCGATGTACCGCGATGATTTGAGGAGAGTTGCAAACGCTGAAGTTGTGCTGGTATCTATACAAGACACCTTCCAATTTTAGTGGTTTAATACCGGCTTTCCTCGCACAGATACCTGCAGATGAAGAATGTATGTTGTTATCGTGTTACAAGAGAGAGAAACAAATTGTTCATATACTCGTATTTTAAATAAATACAATCGCGGCTGTCTACCTTTGGTAGATTGCTAATACACAGTTATAATATTCAAATCTAATAGTTTCATAGGAAACTTTATGCCTGTTCCGTTTTTTAACACGAAGTGTATTTTTTTGTTTTGATAAATAGGACGCCAGCTTAGGGGATAAACGCCACGTTCATAGACTCCGGTAGAAACCGTAGCAAAGTACAGGTTGAATATGAATAGATCGTATTTAATATTTGAACAGGAATATTCAGTTGCTCAGCCATATCAATTCATTTTACTTCCGAGAAATTTCTAATATAAGCAAAAAATATTGCACGCATACTTAAAATACTCAAGGATAAAAGACAACAGAACTATAGCTTTCTTGCGTTCTCAGTTGAAACGTTGGGTCCTTGGGCATATAAGGAAATCGGAAGTTTTGTGTTCGTTTTTCAAATAGAAATACAGAAGTATAGGTAAGAATACAGACCGTCGAGTCTTGAGATGATCATGCAGTTGAAAGCGACGTCAAACCAAATAATAATACAGGATGAACCCATATAATACCTATGATACTGTTTTTATTATTGAATACTTCATTGTTAAACTATACATAATAATATATGTATACTGCAATACAGGACATGAAATGAAAAGTACCGGTATGGCTGCAAGTCCTGCGCTCAAATTTCTAAATTTTCAACATCAAAATTTCAAGTAGGTATATAAATGTAAAAAGGAAATACAGTCCAAACTATCCAAGTTTTGAAGTATATTGTGAATGACACGGGCGTGGTGACATGAAGAAACAGAAGACTGAATAGAAGAATAATACAATTATTATTGGATTATTTCCTTGTTATAGACTAAGGAAAGTAAAAAAAGGCAATATACCTAGTTTGCGAAATAATAATACTTATAATAATAATAATAAAATAAAATATGAAGTGAAAATTGACATGTTTTACCACTTTTTAGCTCTGTTCCAGGAAAATTATAATCCCATAAGGAACACATTGAAATAAATGCACTATAGGTGTTTAGTGTACAGAAACTCTTCACATCTTTTAAAACCCCCACGGTTTTTTACGGTACCAGTCAATAAAATCAATAAAGCCCACAATTGTGTTTTCGGTACCAGCTCTATTTCTCAAAAAGCCCCCATTTGGGTTTACGGCGCTGAACATGTTAAAGCCTGTGGCTTTCTCTTCCACCGAACCCCAACATGCCGACCTCCGTGGCTCAGTGGTTAAGAGCATTGGTTGCTGACCTGGAGGTTGCGGGTTCGAATCCCGGCCGGAGCGGAAAATTCTAACAGATTTTTTCCGTTTCTGGAATGGCATGGATGTAAAGGTAAAGTGCCCTGAAGTAATGCGAAAGCGGTTCCGGGGCACAACTACAACTACCTTTAAAAAAAAAAAAAAAAAAAAAAAAAAAAAAAAAAAAAAAAAAACATTAGGTACCAACCTGTTATGAACACATCCTCATGGTGTAGCATAGGTATCCTGAGTGAAACATCATACAGGGTGGACGCTACTTTACGGGACATGAGGTAGGCACAACCTGACAGGTAATCAGGATAGAAATCGTCATTGTACATGTAGTTGGGGGTGTACCTGAGAAATAAAATGATACTATGATACAGTTGGAACTGTATCTACATATTATGGAACTCCTTACATTAAGCATTAAGCTAATAGACGTTTTTGTAATACGTCTGCGGGGCTAAGTCTTGGATTGCGTACTGTGTAAGATAGGGAAAACCGACGCTTAGCAATGACTTAAGTTATAGAATGTGTCTAGTACTTTCGCCCTTACTAATCCAGTGTCATAATACGACCCTTAAGATCTCATAATAATAATAATAATAAGTATCTTTATTTATTTTCATATGCATTTCAATTCCTATTACATCTCCATGAAGTACTGTTGTACTGATAATACTGTTGATTTTGTCCATTAATTTCGCCCTTAGTATGAAGGATCACTTAAGAAAAACTTGCCATTTCTCGGTCGGGTTCCGTGATACTGCCCCACCCGTGATCACATATCCCAAAAGTCTCAGCTCCTCAGCCGGGAACTTATTGGGACCCCTGAGTACCTCATGCAGTTTGAACAGATTCAAGTAGAGATCATCATCTGCTTTCAGTATGTACTGCGCATGCGTGCATCGGTTTACTATGAACTTTAGCATGAAGATAGATGCAACAGTCAGGTTGTTGTAGGATTCAGTGAAGTCCTCTTGCACCAGATCCTGATAGGTGGCTTGTTCTTCACGCAGCGATTCCTGAAGGAAGCACGAACAAACGAACATGGTATATTAACTGAAAATACAGGGTGGACCAGTTGATGTACATACAATACCTACGCATGTACATCCACGAGATATACTCGTAAGCCATGATGTAAAAAGTTAGAGGTCAGGCGCATGGTCTGTATCTCCTAGCACGTTGATCGCCACGTCAGGTGAATTCACCTGACACTAATCTTTCCCAGCAGGCCCCGTCCGGCATATTCACCTGACAAAATTATCCCGAACGGCCCCGTCAGGTGAATTCACCAGACATGATTATCTTGTACGGCCCCGTCAGGTGAATTCACCTGACATGATTATCTCGTACGGCCCCGTCAGGTGAATTCACTTGACACTGGAATGTCATTTGAGCCCCTGAGGAAATGTAACTCTATAGCGTTGGCGATCAACGTGCTAGAAGCTCTAGTTCGAAGTTTATGGAAGTGAAATGGGACCATCTGCGATACTACGTATACCTACACGTCTTCTATAGGTATATGTACAAATCTCTTCCACCCAACTGTTTATTATTTCTAAGTACATATTCACCAAAAGCGTCTCGTTGTCAGGTTTCCCCAGAAAGAACATGACCGCAGTGTTCGCCGGCAATACCTTGCCCCAGGTCTCTCGTATAGCGCTGCGTAGGGGGAAGTGGTCCGCGGCGGACAGCACTACAGTGAGTAACAGCAGAGGGGAAGGCGGGCAAACTCGGTCCCCCACCAACAGAACGGTCTTCTTCCCCGGGCGTACGTACAGAGAGGCGTTGCGAGATTTGTTCACTTCCCAGCCTTTCAACTCTTTTAGATAGATTGGTGGATGATGGATTGAAATGAAATCTAACAGAACGACAGGTGTAGGACAACGAAAGTAAATAAAAAAAAATCCTAAAAAAGGGGATAGTGGTCCTAAAGAAAAATCCTATGATAAAGTTATCATAATTTATTATTTGTGTTAATAATATTACTAGTGGTTCTGTGAACTGTAAACCTCACACAGATTCAACTATCGCATTATAAATGTTCAATTAAGCATGAGAACATCGAGACCTTTCATTCAATATCCCACTTAGTGAGGTATTGAAGCGAAGCGACCTCACTGCGTTCGGTTAATAATAAAAACACTCTTTGGTGGAAAGTAACCACCAGACAAGTTTATTGTCTTTGTCTACCACTTAAAGCATTGTCTACCACGTAACCCTCAGGATATTTTTATTATCTTGTCACAAACTCAAATTAATGAGGAAAAATTCATGCACTGGGTGGGATTTGAACCAACGGATGACTACGCTACCTGGATTAGCAGACTAGTGCATTGACCACTTGACTACCATTGCACATCACTTTCGTGATGTCATAACTACTCAAACTACTAAATCTTTGCTGAACTTGAGACATGAACCACCGACCTTCATGTTACAAGTACGCCGCCATCGATCAAACTACTGAGGTCGGATTGAAATAAAATCTTATAAGACAAGTCTAACTTTTTGAAAGCTCACGCTCATCTCTTTAGAAGGTAAAGAAGGGAGAGAGAGATAGAGAGAGAGAGAGAGACCAAGAGAGAGAGAGAGAGAGAGAGACGAAGAGAGAGAGAGACAGAGAGAGAAAGACGAAAAGAGAGAGAGAGACGAAAAGAGAGAGAGAGACGAAAAAAGAGAGAAAGAGACACACAGTTACACTTCAAAATAATTAAATTTGAGACAAGCGTATCACCTTGTATCTTGGTCCAAGATGGTCCAATCGAAGTACTAGTGTTATCACGTTGCTCAGGGTGCATTTTTGATGCTATTTGATATTTTTGATGCTTGCTTTTGGTGGAAAGTGAACTTGGAGCATTCCCTGTATAATTTCAAATGACAATGAGAGGAAAAAAAAAACAAATGAATAGTTTAACGTGTTAAATTCAATAGGTAATCCAAGTTAACAAGAATAAATGAGGGTCTCATTTGAAAATAAAACATAGCATTGAAAAAAATAGCATCTCATGAATCAGGGCTTTGGATATTGTGCTAAGTAAGTTCAAAGCCTTGAGCCCAAATGAACCAATTGTCTCCACTGCAAAGGGGACAAAACCAGCAAAGGCTGTTATTTCGCCCTTATTTTCCTAATCTCTGCCTGTTCTTCCGCTTCGCCTGGTCCTTGCAGTGAGAAAGCAATATTAGAATTCACTAGGTTGTCCACACCATGTTGCGTTCCAAACTAAAGGTTTCCCGTTTTTCCAAGGTATTACCTTCGTCATTCCATCTGGTCTCTTGCCATCAAGTCTACAGAGGCCTGTTGGTTCAAGGACAGATGGAATGTGGCAAGAACTCAGGTCTTTTTTAAGTGTGGGGTTGAAACTTACCTATCTCGCGATCAAATTTTATTTGTTCCTGGAGGGGAGAGGTCGGTACAGAAGGAAGAATAAGGTTATGACAATCACAGTGCCTAGGAGGAACTTCGCGAACGCTTTGACCAGAGTCATCTGAAATGTTGAAAACAAAATGACACTAAGGGTGGAATTAATAGACAACATCAATAACTTAAGTCGTTACTAAGTGTCGATTTTCCCTATCTTACACAGTACGCAATCCGTGACTTAGCGCCATAGAGGTATTACAAAAACGTCTATTAATTTGGCCCTAAATGATATATTGTGTCTACCTATTGGTATTGGTATATATAAGTAGGACTGTCGGCTGCGAAAGCTCTTTGTCAAGGCGACTTTAAATAGATCTTTTGTGACATGTCCCTGAAACTCTAAAAGAGATCAAGGCTATTAATGTAGCTTAAGATTCTTTTAGGATTGATTTCGGTGACTTTTTTAGGTGTCAGAATGAGCATTGAGAAGTGTTTCAGTCGAGTGTGAGAGGCTGCTCCACATTCACAGAGAATGTGTTTTGCTGTCCCTGGGGCCTCTTCACAGAGGCAGTAAGTTTTTCCTTATTTGAATTTTCCATACAGACAGTGTGGTCGTGTTTAACTAAAGTAATATGAATGTGTAATTTGTAATATGGATGTGGAACGTGAATATTTAAGAAAAAATATGTCACCAAACTAAGATGTGTGGTCAGGATAGAACGAGCAGTCGTGGGAGTCACACTAAGAGATAGGAAAAGGAATTTGTGGGTGAGAGATAGGACAAAAATGATAGATGTAGGTACAAGAATGTGGGGGTTGAAATGTAGTTGGATAGGACATGTTTTGAGTTGAGAAGGAATGATCAGAGATGGACGAAGGAGATATTGCATTGGAAGCCAAGAGGAGGAAGTAGGGGGAGAGGGAGACGTCGAAAAAGATGGGATGTAGAGTTGAAATGTTTAGGAGGGGATGAGTGGTGGAGGGAGGCAGGAAACTGGGAGGGCTGGAAACAGCTAAGGGAGAGGGGTGTTACACTTCTTCTCAAGTAGGTAAAACCTCCCCTTTGGACATCTGGACCTTGTACCATAATTTGGGTACAGAGTTCAGATGCCCACAGGAGGCTTTCAATTAGATGAGTAAATTATATTAATGTCAATAATTTTTTGTATGTATATAAAATTGAATAAAATATGAAATAACTAAGTATGTAAATAACTTGTATTGTAAATTAATATTTTAATAAAGGCTATTTTATATTATTTTTATTTATTTATTCATAGTAATTTATTTATACCGTCCGATTAGTCCAACACCCGTTTGCTATCACCTATCACCAAAAATCAGGGATAAATACTGTCCCCTACAGCCACGTCGCGTGTGGGTTACTACACTAACCGACATAAGAGAATTCGAGGTCCCACGTGTGTGAAGATCACTTGTTTGCTTCGGCACACATTGTAATTATTTTTTGCGCCGTCTCCTGAACTGTGCTACAACATTGAATTTAGGAGTTTAGAATCTAGGACCTCTTACCAGACGGCAGAATTGCACGGAACAGCTCAACGAGCAAACCAAGTTGGCTGTAGGTATTTTTTTTTTTTTATAATTGATTAAACTCTTGTTGACAATTACAATCATGGGTATACATATATATATAGTTTACTAACTAGTAAAGTACAAAAACAGAAATAATGTCAAGAGACAAAACAGAACTAAAACTACAGATTATATCCCAGAAGACAAATCACAATTTCAATTTAGGTTTCCTTTACTGAAAAAACTCACCAAGAAGATGAATCGATCACTATTAAAATTTAGTACTAATTTCAGTAAATTAGTACCAATTTTCTTTTTCTTCTTTAAATGTGGGTATTTATTGTAATTATTATGAATAACTCTGTGTACCTGTGTTAACAATTTCTTAATTGATGCACATAATAAATAAATCATAAATATAAGTACACCCGTTCTTATGAGGAACGATAACCATGATGTTATTAATTTAATGCATAATAAACATTATATTATAATATAAAAAATAAAATCAAAAGTAGGAAACCTAGTACCCTATTTGTGAATACTATCTGTACTTAATGAGACACAACCGTGATGTGCACTCACTCATAAATAACAATGATCGAGTCATGAGAGCACAGGTCGCAGGTTCAAGAAATTCCACAAAAAAAAATTTTTTTCCGACAAATTTTTATTGAACAGAATTTGTCGTGCTCTTGGATTAATCGAATACATGATCGAATAATCTCAGAGTCATGCCTAAGCTGTGAGTCTGAGTCGACTTTTCTTTCTAACCAGAAAAAATTTCTGTTAGTTTTCCAAATATTCCATTATCCAAAGGTCATTCGGAAGAGACAAATGCGCTTGGTTACTTTTAAGAAAACAATGATTACCTATAAAAAACTGAAGCAAGAACTTTCTACTTCCACTTTGGTAACTTTGAAGTGAATTTTTCCTCTTCCAAAAGAAAATGACTTGCTTCCAGTTGGGTCATTATCCGTTTGGTTAACTTGGTTAGAAAGAAAAAATACGGCCTAATGGAGTGAATAAAACTCGGGACTCTTCGTTTCGACGAGTGTTAACGCACTAGCCTGGTAATCCAGGTAGCGTAAGGATCCAATGGGTCGAATCCCACACAGTGCATGAATTTTTCTCCTATTTAGTTTTGACCACATAATAATAAGACTCTGATGTTAGGTCGTAGGAAATGCTTGCATTAACGTCGCCTGGTGTTACTCTCCATCAAGAGGTATTATATAACCGAACACAGTTAGGTCGCTTGGCTCATCCTCACTAAGTGGGATATTGAATGAAAGGTCTCGATGTCCTCATGCTTGATTGAGGACATTTATAATGCGATTCAATCTGTGTGAGGTTTACAGTTCACAGAACCACAAGTAATATTATTGATGGTTAGGTGGTAGAAAATGCTTTGCATTAACCTCGCCTGCTGGTTACTTTCCACTAAAGAGTGTTTTTATTATTATTCATGATCTAGGGTGGCGTCATCGTGAACGATGGTAGCCAGACAGTGGAGGAATGACTTACACTTCTACCACTGTCTTAACAAGGAGGCTAATAATTGACAAGGGACCCCAGAACCAAGCCAATGCTGGTCTACTCCCTGTTTATAGTCCCCCCGCCATACTGCTGGTGTACTCCCTGTTTTTTCCTGGGCACCATCACGCCGGTCGCGAGCAAAAATCTCGACTCACTGGCACCGTGTACCGTCGTGGCACTAGGGGGAACCCCGAACTCAGCGCATGCGCCAACATAGCAGAGGCGGACTCGACCCAGGGGGAAAACAGCATCCCTAAGAGAAAAGCTGGTATTCATTATCTTGCGAGTAATAATTTTAGATCCAACTTTAAAGTGGAATGGAAACCACCAGGCGAGGTTAATGCTCAAATGACTTTCTTACCATCCTAACCCTCAGAGTCTTATTATATATGTGGTCACAAACCAAATTAATGAGTGGAAAAATTTCGTGGCCCTGGGTGGTGATTCGAACCAACGGATCCCTACGCCTACTGGATTACCAGAACTAGCGTCCTAACCACTTGACTACCAGTAATCACACAGCTTGTGTCATCATGCAATCATCATCGCATGGAGCCCGAACTATCTGGTTTTTACTTAATCAACCAAATGACTCACACACCATATGACTACTAATTAAAACAGACTTACTGGTATTGCGTGCTGTAAAATAAAACCTTCTAAATTACCTGAACAACAATGAAACTGTATACACTTGTATAACGCACCAGAAGAATCGACGCGAACCACCCGTGAACTGTGCCCAGCCTCCGTGGCGTAATGGTTGTGACTACTGCCCGTGATCCAGAGAGAGTTCGATCCCCGGTTGGAGCAGACTTTTCGAAGAAAATTCTGTTCCCTCCAAACACGTGAGGCTGGCATTTCCGGCCCTTCCCAGGCTGGGTGAGGTTAATGTGGGTAGCTGGTACGATTCCCAGCAAATGGAGGATAAAACCCCTGCCCTGACTATTTATTTCAATCAGGACGTTAAAGCCAAATAGAATCAACTGGTCACAATAGATCTAATTAAAGTCGTAGGGTTAATTGTTAAGTTTCACTGAAAAAACTTCAAAAAGATCAGATAATAATAAGAGCCGTGAACTGACAGAGGAAAAGCACCTAAAAAAAAAAAAAAAAAAAAAAACCTGATATTAAACGCTTGTATTTAGAGAGCCACTTGCGACAGAGTAAGAAATTTCTGTGGCTCTATGAGTACCGCTAATCGCATGCCCAAATCCAAGGCTTTTTACTTAAACGTTTCTATCTCGTACAACCGATTGTAATGAAATTTTGTAGATATTGTATACGTATTAGCGTTTTACATAGTACGTACATTTCCTTTTTACTTTCCTTATCCTATAGAAAGGAAAGTAATAGAATCATACAAAAATTTTGGTAGTCAGTTTTTAGTGCCAAATCGCATTTTAGGGTCCCCAGAGCTTAAATCCAAAGTTTCAGCCATTGGTCCGTGTGTCTGTCTATCTCAACAAAATATCTTAAAAACGGCATAGGCTAGAAACTGAAATTCGGTACAGAGGTCATAAATATAAATATAGAGAACACAGCACAAAACTCTTGAAAAAAATCAGTGGCGCGGCCTTTTGACCGCGATTTGGTGGTGTTTGAGGGTTCTGGCTAAAAAATAAGAGATATGAAATTTTTATGGGAACAATTTTTTCTTGTATAAAAAATAATAGGGGTTTACTCAGATCATTTTTTTTTTTTTTACTAACTTTTTTATTATTCACCCTAGATGAGGGTTGTGACATATCAAATCGAATGATTTTGAGGTGCTGGTAACGAATTTGACATTGATTTTTATCTAAATGTTACCGTTAAGTTGCCAGTGGTGTGGTGTCACCAGAATTTTTTGGTCAAATTATGGTTGTGCTTTGATTATTTAGGAAAATCCGAAAATTTGGACCAAAAAATGCAGACTAAGGTAGTTTTTTTCAACTGCAAACCAAAAGCCTTTAGCCCTACGCCACCAGTATAAATAAAGTATTTTTAATTGTACTATCGACCTTGGCGAAGCGCGGATAAATCAGCTAGTACTTACATAATTACCAGATATGTAGGTACTGAGCAACATCTGTGTATTTCTAGTACCCTTTCGTTTGAATGTAACTTTTCATCAGTTTTCTGTAAATACTGTGTTGGCATGTTTGTTATACCTAACTTTGAAAGAAAAAAAAAATAAAAATAGAATTTGACAGTAAAAAAAGCCACAGTTCAGATTGCACGCACGGTGACCTGGGTTCGATCCCCGGCGGCGCAGGATTTTTTCTGTTCTGTACTTGGGTGTTCGGGGTCCACTCATACCTCGTGAGGAAAAATGAGTAGCTGCTTTAATGTGAGCAGCGACCAGTGGCGGAATTATAGACAAAAATAAGATATTAGGATATTAAAAGATATGGAAAAGTCCTATCATTCTGCGCTACCCACTAAAATTGTGATATAATAACACAAATAAACACATTTATTATTATTTATTATTTATAATAAGAATTGTGTCAAAATGTGTTTCAACTTAAGAACTCTGCGCTATCGATACTTCCTAGTGCAATCTCGTTCTCATTCCTCCTGGAAATTCAAATTCAGGAAAATGAATCTGAAAAGCTTCTGCCAACCTTGGTAAGTTATCCTATAATATATAAAGTAGGTAACTATTTCTTGGTACCCTCAAAATTCAAATCACATCTATGAAAAGCGGTGTGTATATTTGGTCATACGGTAAGTTCTCCTATACATAAAGTAACTTTTTTTTTCGTACCTTCAAAATTCAAATCACATCTACGAAAAGCGGCGTGTACCTATAACCAAATGATGGTAGAGGTTGACATGCACCACTATAACCTAATAAAAAATAGATATCTACGAAAAAGAATCCGAAAGGTAATACCAAAAAAGAATCATCAATGGTAAGAGCCTTCTCCTTTTACTCTGTCCTATCCCCCTTGAGCAGGGTCGACGTTGTTCAACCTCATGGTTGAGGTTGGTTGGTTTGTCACATTTTTTACGGCTGGATGCCCTTGCTAACGCCAACGATTCTATTTGATTTAACGTCCTGGATTAGGACGGGGGTTTTACACTCCATTCGCTGGGAAACGTTCCAGCTACCCACATTAACCTCACCCAGCCTGGGTAGGGCCGGAAATGCCAGCCTCACATGTACGGAGGGAACAGAATTTTCCGTGTGAAAAATCTGCTCCAACCGGGGATCGAACTCAGGATCTCTGGAATACGGGCAGTTAGTCACAACCGTTACGCCATGGAGGCTAGCAGAAATGGTAGGAGCCTAATATACCTAAACCAGATGTGTAATTGGTGCTTCGCAATGGTCAGTTATACATTGTACATATTGTTCATATTATGTAATGGAAAGTGCTTGACGTCATTAATTAATGATGAATATTAAAAAGTTATCATATTTGTATTAATCACTTTCGTGATACAATTTATAATATCACAACTAATCAAACTACTGCAAGATGACAATATCATTTTTGTACAAAGTTAGCATATTTGTGATAAACACTTTCATCCGCTTTCGTGATATCACAACTACTCAAACTAGCTTTACTAAATTTACTCTGAAACTGGGACTTGAACCATAGACCTCCAGTTTACAAATCCGCCGCCTTATCGATCAAACTACTGAGGTCGGTATATGAGAGAATAGTAGATTAAATCACGCCCTAATTTAGAAGACGGACTTGTATACGTTGACACCTCAAATCGGTTTAATGATGAACATTCCCCATATTTTAATAGCCCATCAGTAGGACAGAGCATAATTTTATTATGTAGGTGTTCCAGCAAAATTTGAGGTAGTGCTGCATTTTTGATATTTTGTAAGTGAGTAAAAAAAAGGGAAGGGGGCTACACAATTATACAAAATATACAATACAACATATATATACAATATCATTGATCCAAGGCAAAAATGTATTCCTTTGATTTCATCTTAAATAACGTACGACTTTCCAAGACTCTGAGTTCCTCTGGAAGCTGATTCCACAATCTGGCAGCATTTACAGTGAAACTTTTACTCATGAAGTCTGTGCGATGAAGTGGAATGTTGAGGAGGTGTTGTGAACGTGTGTTGTGTGAATGAAAATTATGTAATATGCTTGGTGTTAATGGGCTAAACCACAAAAAAATCTGACGAATGTACTTTATTTCGCGTTGCCTCCAGGTTGCTCGTAATTAACCTATTTGCGCCCAATAAAATGTTGCCCATCAAAATCCTGGCGGTCCTAATACTGGCGGGAGTGTATGTGTGTCTCTCTCAGGACCTGGGAGCCACAGAGTCTGCCGGATCAAAGCACCGAGGACCGGAGTCACCCAAGGCACCGGAAAGCGCCACAACTCAGCGACAACTCAAAGAAGTCAAGATCCGAAGCCTTCAAGTAAGAAAACTGATTCTGGCCAAGTGTATTGTCGCTAATGAACAGATTAAACTGATCCCTAACCGGATCAATCGGTTCGGTTTTGTACGTTCCATACGTAACGTTACTTGGAAGAAATCTCTCAACCGTACTGATGCGGTTAAGCAGGGTCGACGTTGTTTTCAGCTCATGGTTGAGGTTGGTTGGTTTTGGCACATTTTTACGGCTGGATGCCCTTCCTAACGCCAACGATTCTATTTGATTTAACATCCTGGATTAGGACGGGGGTATTACCCTCCATTCGCTGGGAATCATACAGCTACCCACATTAACTCACCCAGCCTGGGTAGGCCGGAAATCAGCTATATACAAAATCAAATGGCTAATGGCCGTGCTTAATCAGGCTGTTAGTGACTATACACTCCACCCTCTATCTGTTACTTTTTTTTAAATATCATTAATCAGGATTAATCTAATCCTGTTTCATTATTGTTGACATTGTAAATAGGGCTATTCCGTAAATTATTATAAATACCCGGTGTACAGGTATTTTATAAGTATAATAAGTAGTACTTATAAAAGGACTGTCCAGCGGAAGCACGGTAGTCCCATTATGCATTACAGTTTGCCCATTATAAAATAATATTTATATAATATTATTATAAATACCCGGAGAAAAAATCATGATTATTATTATTCGAGCTTAAAGACTCCTCCATTTTCTTTTCAGACCATACTGGACATGGGAGTGCAAGAACGGTCGCTGCTTAAAGAGCAAGATTTCGCCAACCAATGAGAGTCCAGCTCAGTCGCTGGGGGTGTGTAGGCTGCGGTGTGGGGAGTGGGCGTACGCTGTGGCCACGCCCTACAGGGTGATAACCATCAGTGAAGAGTTGGTCAGTGTTAACCCTCTCGCGGTGGAGATAACGTCGAGCCCAGACACCGCCAGAAGTAAGTTTTTTTTTAGTTTATTAGTAGGTAACATAAAAATATACACAGTGAACACAAGAACATTAAGAAACCAAAGATTAAACAATATACAAGAAGGAAAAAAAAGAGAGAAATGTCCTACCTAAAGGCGGGTTATGCCTTGGCAATCTCTCCACCCAAGTGTTTGTGAATTTCCGGAAAGGTCAAGTCCAATTTTTTTCTTTCTTTTTTTCTCATGGTAATAATATCGACCATTATTTTATTAAAAAAAATATTTATCTGGGTGAACCAATGAAATGTTAACACCCATTAATGGATAGATTACTAACTAATTAACAATATTTCCAGCCCGCATCTCCCCAATCGGTTGAGTCCTTCAAGAAGGAATCAACCCATGCAGACAAAAATGTATAATTGGTACAATTGCTTTTAAGGATCCATCCGTCGCTCGTGTTGACCTCAGAACCTAATGGAGTATTGTGTCACTTCTCGCCCATCAGAGGGGGGGAATACTACGGGATGGGTAGGCTACAACACAGACCACAAGCGTCTACAATAGCTCCTGTTTTCATGGCTAGGAAAATGAAGACGGCTGTGAAACACTCATCTTCTTTTTTTTTTTTAAACAGTAATTTCTAGCAGCGTCGATGGCATTTGATACACGTTCTTCAGACACCGGTTAAGCACATCACGAGTAACTGGATGTGACCATTCAGTTCATTGTGACGCGGCTTTCCGCCCACAGTGGGAGTCATGTGAGTAGCATGTGAGTTCGCGAATGGAAAAACCCCCGTCTGATATGACATGCAGTGAAACGCTTAACCCACTAAAAATCACTATACTTCATTAGATTGACTAAAAGCGCATATTCTCTTTCAGCTTTGGCGACAACATCGACATCGTTCAAGAAATGGACAAGAACTTCAAACAGAAGATGGCCAAGATGTTTGGCGACAAGGCCATCATCTACGGTAGAGAAGGCAACACCAAAACCCTCGCCATTACTCTGAGGATAGCACCGCAGTCCATCAGCCAGACCAAAGGAGACGAGGGCTACGAGATTCGAACCCAGGACTCGGAACGGAGAAACTATGATGATTTGTTGATCAGTTTGACTAGAGTTAAAAAAAAATTGAAATCGGAGCAAAAATTTTTTTTTTTTATACAAAAACGAACACAATTACTTCCGATTTTAATTTAGAAATGCCTCGAAGTAAAAGTCATCAGGGCAAGGACTTCGATTGTTATAGATATCTCTTTAAATAAATGTTCATAAAAAAATATGAAGTTAATGTCCTACTTAAAGGGCGGGGTTATTGCCTGTGGCAATCTCTTTCACCCAACTCCATATAGGAATAATTTAAAACCTTTTTCCAGATCAATGCCACTGTGACTGCCAACACTTTCTTTGGAGGCCTCCATGGTGTGGAGACCTTGTCCCAGCTCATTCTGTACGATCCTTACTCTGCCTCTGCTGTTATGCCCGAGAGTGTGCGGATAGAAGATAGCCCTGCGTATCCTTACAGAGGTAAGAGACGAACCCAATTTGCAAGTCTCTGGTGCTTGAAACGAAAGAGAGACGTGCAGGGGAGTACTTCCGACAAAGAGTGAGTTTTGCGGTACAAAGAGGAAATGTGGCATTAGTATTGAGCACACTGAAGAAAGGAGATGTTTTTAATGAAATATGTATATTATATCTTTTGAAGAATGTTTACATTGTGGAAAGAACCAATAAATCAGTAACCCATGCTCTTAACCGCTGAGCCACGGAGGTCGGCTCAGAAGTACTTACTTAAAACAAAAAAAAACCCCAATGGAGTTGAGATAGAAGATAGCCCTGCGTATCCTTACAGAGGTAAGAGACGAACCCAATTGAGTTGAGATATCAGATAACCAAACAAGACAAACTAATAATAATAAATT
Source organism: Bactericera cockerelli (assembly GCA_024516035.1). Classification (NCBI taxonomy): domain Eukaryota; kingdom Metazoa; phylum Arthropoda; class Insecta; order Hemiptera; family Triozidae; genus Bactericera; species Bactericera cockerelli. The sequence continues at coordinate 10,834,340 of CM044962.1, read as the reverse complement.
GGGCCCGCATGAGGAAACATGAATCCTGGATTTGTTAATCCAAGCCAGTATCGCTTAACAGCTGATAGTAATGAGCTATGATTGGTTGAACTTACCACCAGATTTGTTAATGTGTGGCTTTATTTAATGTTAATTGAATTTAATGTTAATGCATACTGTGGGATTATTTAATCTAATCCTGTTTCATAATCCGGGCCTAAAAATCACAGCATGTATCTGTATTCAAAGATTGGAACAATAGATTTTGTGTAGCTACTCACGGATCTATGGTAGAAGTGAGTACCCTTCAACTCTTCTGTTTATACTGACTAAAATAGAGAGGTTAGTTGATGGCATGGATATTCAGAACTATTACCTGCTGATGAGAGCAAAAATAAGTTCGAAACAGCTGTCAAGGTATGTTCTGATATTCATGCACATCTAGTACAACTTCTCACTCTTTTGTTTATACTGACTGATTATACTGACTTTTCACTGCAACTTCTCCCATTCACCAGGTATTCTTCTCGACACCGCCCGAAACTTCTTCCCGCCGGATTCGATCAAGCGAACCATCGATGGCATGGCGGCCAACAAACTCAACTACTTCCACTGGCACATCACCGACTCCCACAGCTTCCCTCTAGAGAGCCGCAAGTACCCCACTCTCGCCCAGACAGGGGCGTACTCAGTGGACAAGATATACTCGAGGGAAGATGTCCGGGAGATAGTCCACTACGGGCTAGTGAGAGGGGTGCATGTGATCCCTGAGCTGGACGCCCCTGCCCATGTGGGCGAGGGTGAGAATATTTTGCCAACATTTTTTTTTTTTTTTTTTTTTTTTTTTAATGAATGAGCGGGAAATACCTGTACTAACAAGTTCCCTAGAAAACAAGTTCTTACAATAATTAATGTTGTTGTTGTTGGTGTAGCCAGCTTGGCTACAACCATTAAACCCTTAGGAAACTGCAAGCTAGCCTGGCTTGTAAGGGTTGGCTAGTCTGTTCTCTGTTTATAGTCCTCTAGCGAAACACTGGTCTTCTCCCTGTTTAACGTCCCCCAGCCAGACTTCTTACAATAAATCGACCTCAGTAGCTTGATCGATAAGGCGACGGACTTGTAACCTGGAGGTCAGTGGTTCAAGTCCCGGTTTCAGCGTAGATTTAGCAAAGCAAGTTTGAGTAGTTGTGATATTACGAAAGTGATTAACAAAAAATTAAAAACAAGTCCCGGGTTCGATCCCCCTGCCGACAAAAATTTGTATTCTTAATTTGGTTACAATTGTTTGTAAGGGATACCTTCCGGTGCGCTCGTGTTGACCCAGCACCTAAATGGGAAGTAAGTATTGTGTCACTTCTCGCCGATCAGAGGGGAGGCATACTACGGGATGGGCAGGCTACAACACAGACCACAAGCGTCTACAGTAGCTCCTGTTTCATGGCTACGAAAAAAAAGGCTATGAAACACTCATCTTTAAAAAAAATCTTACAATATTATTAAAACTATAGTTGACGTTTGCTAAGATAGTTCCACAGTTCGCAGAGAGTGGCGAGTTTTCGACATTGGGTTTAGGGACTTTAGGGAATTATCTTAGACCCTAATACTGTCGCACAAAAACAAAATTTTGAAAAATTGTAGCCAATAATAATTTGAAGTTATTGTTTGAAGGGAATTGTGACCACAATTTCTTGGCTGTCTAGAGCAGGGCTGCCCAACCAGTCGATCGCGATCAACCGGTCGATCACGTCCAGAGAGTTGAGATAACGTTCTAAAAATCTAGATCTCTTAAGTACAAAATGATTGTGAACGAGGTTTTCTGGCATCTCACACAAGTGAAAATCCGAGATCTCCTTCCTTAGCTCATGAGAATTAAAAGGAGGTTAAGTGACTTCTTGAAACTTGAAAATTTGATTTTCAAGTTTCAAAACATTGAATCTGTAGGGGGGGGGGGGGGTCGATCGCGTTGATTAACAGAGACTTTATAGTAGATCTTCTCCTGTAAAGGTTGGGCACCCCTGGTCTAGAGTGTCTAGTGTCTAATGGGCTCTGTTCCATTAACTTCGCATTTTTTCCAACATGTATATGGACGATGTTCTGATCGCCAGGCTGGCGCTCACTGGAGCAGCACGAGGACGAACTTCTGGTGTGTTTCAAGAAGAGGCCCTGGAAGTTGTTCTGTGTGGAGCCGCCCTGTGGTCAGCTGAACCCCGTGTCGGGCCGCGTGTTCCAAGTGCTGGGAGACCTGTATGAGGAGATGACGGACCTGTTCAGGACAGACCGGAGTGGGCTGTTCCACATGGGGGGAGACGAGGTGAACATGAACTGCTGGAACTCCAGCAAACCCATCACGGACTGGATGACCGCCAAGTGAGTTGAGAGGAGGATCGAGGTAACCTATAAGGCAGGGGTCGGCAATTAAATCCTGTCCGAGTCCGGATTTACATGAGAAAAATCTTCGCGGTCCGGATCAATAAAAACTATCGACCCCCCTTTGGGTTTTTGGAACTTTCTTACACCAAAACTCTTCGGTTGATACTGTCTCTTTTCACATTGTTAGGATTACTTCTTCTTGCAAATCAATGATTTAATCTGCAACGAAGTCTTTGGACTATGAATTGGCTTCATCCGCCCATTCGCCAGATATTTTTTTATTTTTTTTGTTGAAGAAAGAGAAAAAAAATGATTTTTTTTTCGGGTCTCGAATTTTGTTCGCGGGCCGGACAAAAGAGCTTCACGGTCTGGATTCGGACCGCGGTCCGCTAATTGCCGACCGAGGCTATGTGGGGTTCGGTGGAAGAGAAAGCCGCAGGCTTTAACCTCGCCCCTTGGTTCACTATTGTGTTCTTTTTTTTCCATGTCCTATTTTGCATAGTATCATGTAGATGACCAATAAAGTGTTAAATAATAATAATAATAACCTATACAATGGTAACCGATCTCATTAGCTTGATCGATAAGGCGCCGGACTTGGAATCTGGAGGTCGGTGGTTCAAGTCCCAAGTTCAGCAAAGATTTAGTAAAGCGAGTTTGAGCAGTTGTGCGACATCGCGAAAGTGATTAACACAAATTATGATAACTTTACCTATCAGGTGGTCAGCCCATGGAAGAATATGGTCGAAATTAATAGACAAAATTGAGAACTGTCATAACTCATCATCGGTTTGCCCATGTGCCCCTTCACACATTCATTAGTGATTTAAAAAATGCCTTTATGCAATAGTAAAATTCTGTAAATTCCTGGCATCAACATACCGTTGCCATGAAATAATATTTTAGAGTCATATTTTAATTTATTAAAAATATGACTCTAAAATTATATTCTTACAGAAATAATTTTGCTAATTATTTTATAATAGGTGGTAGCTCATATATCTTTCTATTCTGTCCTCATTGTTAAATTTTCCCTTGTACAGTGAGTGAGTAAGCAATGGTATAGGCGAATGTTGAACTTTGCAAAACATTCAGCTGTTTTGTATATTAACTCAAATAAAATAAACAAAAAATCTATTTATTATTTTATTTTATTTTTTTTATTTTTTCGTTTTCAATTTGAAGTAAATAAATAAAAATATATTTCAAAGGTAAAACATTTCTTCAAACTCACTATCGAGAGGAAGCGTGACTCTGATTGAATATCAGTATAAAGAGAAAAGTGAGAAGTTGTACTAGAATACTAGATGTACAATTGTACATGAATATCAGAACATACCTAGACAGCTGTTTCGAGCTTATGTGCTCTCATCAGCAGGTAATAGTTCTGAGTATCCATGCCATCAATAAATTTAAATTCTTAAATTAAAAAAAATTAAATTAAAAAAAAAAATATTATTACTCCTTCCAGGGGTATCCCCAGAACAGAGGACGGGTTCCACGACGTCTGGGCCCACTTCCAGAAGAGAGCCCTGAGAAAGCTCTCTTCCACCAGGCGAAGTCCCAAGCGAGTGGTCATCTGGACCAGCAGTCTGACGCAGGGAACCAGACTGACCAAGTATCTGGACCCGAGCAAGTATATCATTCAGATCTGGACCCGGGGCAATGACCGACGATTTCTCACCTCCTTGCGAACAGATTTCCCGTGATCTTCTCCAACTTTGACGCGCTCTACTTTGATTGCGGGTAAGACGGATTTATTAAAAATTATTATTATTATTTAACACTTTATTGGTCAACTACATGATATATTCAACAAAATAGGACATGAAAAAAAAGAACACAACAGAATATGTAGTGAACCAAGGGGCGAGGTTAAAGCCTGTGGCTTTCTCTTCCACCGAACCCCAATTTTCGGTCCCAAAAAAAAAAGAAGAGGCAATGGAAGTTGTCTCCACGTCTCCACGTTACAATAGAGTAGTCACTAAGAGAGGGAGAGAGAGAGGGAGAGAGAGAGAGAGAGAGAGAGAAAGAGAGAGAGAGATGACCAAAATAACAGTTTACAATGTACTTACTACTTGTTGTCTACTATACGTGCATAGGTTGTAAAATCATAATAAAGAATATTTGGATAGCAAAACTGAACTAAAATTAACCACAACAAGCACACGACAAACGTAGTTATTCTCGTTCAAATTCATTAATCAAATTACCATCTGTCGAAATAACCATAAAATCAATTACACATTCTATCCGGTTGGTTTCAGATTTGGTTCCTGGGTAGGGGCAGGCAACAACTGGTGCTCCCCATACGTCGCCTGGCAGACAGTGTACGAGAACGACCCGATGAGACACCTGCCCCCCCACCTGAGCAGCGACCCTGCGGTCAGGGCGCTGGTGATGGGTCAGGAAGCGACCCTCTGGTCCGAAACAGTGGATGGAGCGTCGCTGGACGGCCGCCTTTGGCCGAGAGCCGCCGCCTTGGCTGAGCGCCTCTGGTCCAATCCCACATCTACCTGGGGAGAGGCCGAGTCCCGCTTCTTGCATCAGAGAGAGCGGCTCATAGACATTGGACTGGCGGCGGAGAGTATTCAGCCTGAGTGGTGCTCCCAGAACGAAGGACAGTGTGGCGACAACTTGTACTAAAATTGTATCACAGGGTTTTTGTGCTGATTTCAAATCTGCTTCCACGTTGCAGAATCAGTGGAATTTGATCTCATCTAAAATGAGAGTCAAGCATGAAACGTTGCACGACAAATTGTTGCACCGAGTAAGACTATTTAACTATACACATGCAAGGAATGTTTACAATTATGGAAACAAAACTTGATCTGTCCCGGTAGCTCAGTGGTAAAGGCGGCACTCTGTGAATCCAAAGATTCCAGAGGTCGCGGGTTCGAAACCCAGTCGGGACATGACAAGTCATCCTCCCATTTGGGATTTTTACCACATAATAATACGTCTTGGGCTTACTGCTGGAATAATGGGACTTAATAGTCCTAATCGGGCAGTATAAATAAGGCGATATTATTATTATTATTGATCAAGGGGAGTGCTAATGCCAACGACATTCTCTTTTCTTAAGCCACAACAAAAAAAACCCCCATCCCGTACCTTTCAAATGCGAACAGTTACCATAGACACTGATCAAAGGCTGTAAAGGCTTCAAGTCATACACAAAAAAATAGTCTTTGGCCGCGAGGCGCCGCCTTGGCTGAGCGCCTCTGGTCCAATCCCACATCTACCTGGGGAGAGGCCGAGTCCCGCTTCTTGCATCAGAGAGAGCGGCTCATAGACATTGGACTGGCGGCGGAGAGTATTCAGCCTGAGTGGTGCTCCCAGAACGAAGGACAGTGTGGCGACAACTTGTACTAAGTATATCACAGGGTTTTCGTGCTGATTTCAAATCTGTTTCCATCTTGCAGATATTTTAGGGTTTTTTTTTAATTTAACCTTTAAAAAGACAAAAATCTTCAAGTTTTTGTTGGAATTGAGAATAGCAAGTGAAAACTTTCCTTAGAATATTTTTATTATTATATTATTTCAAATCTGTTTGCATCTTGCAGAGATTTTAGGTTTTTTTTTAATTTAACCTTTAAAAAGACAAAAACTGTAAAGTTTTTGTCAGAATTGAGAATAGCAGGTGAAAACATTCCTTAGAATATGATTAGATATTATTTTCGGCCCCTTTAAATTTCAGCAGTGACTAGCTGTGTAGCTACCTGCTGTGTAAAGACAGTGTGGTAGAAGTGCTGAGTCATTGATCCACTGTCTGGCTACCATCGTTCACGATGAGGCCACCCTATGATGATGAGTGACTAGCTATCATATTCTGATTAATTTCCTGGGTACACTTTTTCCATGTTGCTCGTTACTGACAGCTCCCAGATTTGAAGGAAAGAAGACCAGGTGTTATTCGAGGAAATTAAGGGCGGAATTAATAGACAACATCAATAACTTAAGTCGTTGGTAAGTGTCGATTTTCCCTATCTTACACAGTACGCAATCCGTGACTTAGCGCCACAGAGGGATTGCAAAAACGTCTATTAATTCCGCCCTAAATTTTATTGGACATGTTGAATTTGAGAGACTTACGGCCGAATTATGAAACAGGATTTGTTAATCTTAGTGGAAACAACTATAATATATACTCTTAACTTTAACCTTGACAACAACCTTAGAGGTCATATCTAAGCCGGGCTTTGTAGCTGTATATTACCACTGTGGATTGACGGAGCTGTAGCCAGCCTTCGTAACGGAAAATCTTGTTTTAGAATACCTGTCGGTCAGCTGATAAAACTTAAGGGTCAGCTTAGATTTACTTATCCTGTTTCATATTACGGCCCTTACAGCTGAGACCATAAGTTTAGTCATCACATTAAAAAAAAAAAAAAAAAATGAGAGACTTTTAGGTGTTTTAAAATAAATAAAAACAGTACACTCTGAAGAAATACTGACAGCCTATCCAAATTTGTGAAAACTACATACTTTCAGTATTTTGGGTATGCGGGTTTTTGTGAATCATATTATAGTGCTTGCAAAAGTAATCGTGAATCATTCTTACTTCAAGTGTGCAAAAGCAAATGAGTCTGCCACGTACCGTATAAGTAGTATTGTTGAACAAACCAGTTTTTTTTCCATCACTTAAGTAAAGCAACTTTCAGCAAGGTTAGGATTTAGATGAGGGACCATTCAATTTCAAACTCTTGAGATTCTGACTATCACCGGTTTCATTCATTTGAAGGTAATTGAAAAGTCTGGTTTATGAGTAGTTTTCAGCAAATGTAGGGTAAAACCACTGTTGTGATATGCAATTGAAACCAAATTAAAGAAGAAATATTAATGTTCTGTTAATTTATTGACCCATAACTTTCTCGTATTGTAAACCATAAATTTCTCAGGAAACATTTTGATATCAGAGTATTTTTGTTGTTGTTTAAAACACTGTTCAAAAATCGTATATAAAATCTCCCAAGCCTTGTAACCTAAACCAGAAAATCACTTTTCAATAACATTAATGTACATATAACAAATATTTATTTTTTTTACATAGAATTAATAGCATACGTACTTTTTCACCACCCTAAGGACCTAGTGAATAGTCAGACTTAATGGTCTCACAAATATTAATTGACCGATTAAACTTCTACTCGAGCGTTTCATTTTGAATTTGCGATGCAGTTGAAACAATTTTAATGGGTCCTTTAATGTTGGTCGGATCAACATTAAAGTCCAAAATGAAAATTCAAACAGCCGTCTTCTTTTTTGAATCAACCAATCAGAGAGCTTGTCTCGTAATATAAAGGAAACAACATTTAACCAGTGTGAAACGAGCACTCAAATTTAAAACTCGAATTACTCGATTAGCATTATGCACTAGAATTATCACTTAATTTCTCCATTAGGCTTAAGAGATCTCTAGTTAACATTTCGGTTAGCGTTTAACTATATACTATTAGGGCTTTTTTCGACACAGAGTGGGCTTCAGGCTTATAAACAGGAAGGAGGAAAAATCTCTTTAATAGAGATACCAGGGCCAAGGGTATGGGTACTACCGCCATGTCGGAAGCATGGTTATGTGAAAATGGAAGGCCACACTCCATGAGAACCGGGGTTGCACCCTGAAAGAGAGGAGAGCACCGAATCCCAAGGTTCCCTAGACCTACACTAATAAGGTTGTAATTCCTAAACTGTCTCAACAGCCAGTGGCGTAGCTAGACCTAAATTTCGGGGGTGGGTTTGAGGACAAAAGAGACTACGTATATTCCATCGTATTTATTTTGCAGGGGTTTAATTTCGGGGGGGGGGGGGGGGGGAGTTTGTCAATCAATCAAATATTTTACTGTGTGATAATTATACATTGTACATTTTACACATTTTTTTTTTCTTCATTTAAATTCAACTAAAAATGAACAATTAAGTTGGTACGAAATAAAGAAGAGAAGTAGAAAGGAGAGAAGAGAAGAAGAGACTGACTTAAGAAAAAGGAGGGAAAAATTAGAAAAAAGTTAAAAAGAGGGAAAAAGAGTAAAAGGGACCAAACATTATTTACCCCTTGATCACATTTTACCACCTGAATTCCTCTATTTTGTATGGGGCAATATCAATATGTCCCCAAAACTACCCCCCTTCCTACGCCACTGATGCTAACAGCCCCCCTAAAGCTCCGTCTTCTCCCCGGGGTGTCTCAGCTGGTACTGGTTGTTGATCAGGGGCAGGCTGTCTACAAAGCGCATGCGCGATTCCCGCAGTCCGCTCTTCATTGTGAATCCGGCCCTGGTCATGTGGAGGTACTCGATGTGATCCGTGGACACCGGAGTCCAGCCCTGACTTGGGACCCTGCAAGTTGACAATATCATCTTTGTACTCAAAGTTATCATACAACAATTATTTATTATTCCATGATATAGACCAGTCAAGCTTTTAATCGTGTAACTATGTAGCAAATAATAATAATTGCAACTTTACTGTTGTCAGATAACGTTTATCTAGCTTTATTTGGGGGAGCAGCTCCTGTTTTTGGGTTATCCGTATTATTATCTATGAATAGATACCTAATAGTTATAGAAAAAACAAAAAGTAAGCATTAAAAGAAAAACTAATTGTGCCCCGGAACCGCTTTCGCATTACTACGGAACCGACTTCCGTGGCTCAGTTGGTTACTTCAGTGCATGAATTTTTCCTCATTGATTTGAATTTGTGACCAAGACACTGAAGGTGAGGTGGTATAAAATGCTTTGAGCATTAACCTCGCCTGGCGGTTACCTCAGTAGAAATAAAGAATACTTTAGTAGAACTAAAGAGTATTATTATTACTGGCCCGGAAGTTGAGGGTTCGAAGTCCGGGCTGAGCGGAGAATTCTGACCGAGTTTTTCTGTTTTCGGAATGGCATGGGTGTAAAGGTTAAGGCACCTATGCTACTCGTAGCTAAAGATTTACCCGGTAGAAGCGAACTGAACCCATAGGTCCAGCAGCTGATGAGAGATCTGATGATCTTCTGACGTCACAGGGATGCCAGGATAGACATCGTTGAAGTACAACAGGTTCTCCTCTCCGTGGCTAGGACCTGAACATGAGAACATGAGTCAGTCAATCATGCTATAGTGTAGTTGTAAACACGAAACTAAGAGGTTGTATGTAGCCAGAAAATCGAAACTCATCAATTCCTATCGAACAAAAGCTTCTAATAATAATAATTAAAATATTGCCTTATTTATACTGCCCGATTAAGACTATTAAAGTCCCATTATTCCAGCAGTAAGCCCAAGACATATTATTATGTGGAAAAATCCCAAATGGGAGGATAACTTCATGGGAACACAAAAATGTAGGTATATACAAAAGATAAAAAATAAAAAGATCATTATTATATTATGTCCCGGCTGGGTTTCGAACCCACGACATCTGGATTCTCTGGATTCGAAGAGTGCCGCCTTTACCACTGAGCTACCGGCACAGTGTAGTTGTAAACACGAAAGTAAGAGGTTGTATGTAGCCAGATGGCCTGTTGAATGCACCCAAAAAATCAAAACCTATCAATTCCTATCGAACAAAAGCTTCTAGATAAGTGGGGCTAGATATTACCTACCAATGAATAGAATAAATGATATTGAAACCAAAGAAAGGCCCAACCAACCAGTGTCGATAGCGCGTTGTATGCACCGGTTCTCATAGAATCACCGAAGTTAAGGAACGGAACGTCCAGGCTAGGTGAGGTTAATGTGGGTAGCAGGTTTGTGAGTTTCCTACGAATTGAGGGTAACACCCCGTCGTGATATGACCATGCAGTTGAAGGCGACGTTGAACCCAAATTAAAACAATACTTTCTAAACCTTATAGGTACCTAAGTAAAAAAGAGGTCGTACTAGACTACTAGATGTACATGAAAATATCTAAAACTAAGGTAAAAAAAAGGACCAACAAGTTGGCTCTACACATTCTCTTATCTTAAGCCACAACAAAAAACCCCCCATCCCGTACCTTTCAAATGCGAGCAGTTGCCATAGACACTGATCAAAGGCTGCAAAGGCTCCACGTCATACAGAAAAAAATAGACAGGCACCCTCCTGTAGTAGTTCAGGGTGGCTTTGAAAGCAGGGTGTCCAAAAATAATATCCGTGCCCATCTGAAAACATTTTTTTCATAATAATAATAATATCGCCTTATTTATACTACCCGATTAAGACTATTAAAGTCCCATTATTCCAGCAGTAAGCCCACGCCGTATTATTATGTGGTAAAAATCCCAAATGGGAGTATAACTTGTCATGTCCCGGCTGGGTTTCGAACCCACGACCTCTGGAATCTCTGGATTCACAGAGTGCCGCCTTTACCACTGAGCTACCGGGACGGTAGCTATTTTTTCTCAAGACAATGTAACAAAAGTACGTTATACAGGAAATTACTTAACCCATACACGACCGGTTGTCCCACCATAGGTCTCCACACCAAGAGCCAAATTATGAATCTTGATTAAAGTTAAGATAAGCCAGACACGCCCTCAAGTTAGAGTTTCAACCAATCAGCGCACTATGGCCCGAGTTGAGGGACAGTCTGCCTTATTTTAACCTTAATACGATTTCATAATTTGGCCTTAAATAGTGCTTGTCGAGTTTGTTGTGTCAAAGAGGAGCACATATTACTTGATTTAGTTATTCATTTACTCTCGTGCAACTTAATTTAGACGAATAACACTTTCAAGACATCAAAGAGAGAAATATTTCAGCTATGCCATTGCTACTCCAGTAACGGACATTTTTCGTCCAAAAATTCCGCCTTGATTGGAATTCATACCCACTACCTCTAGAATACACAATTAAGAGAGAAATATTTTAGCTATGCCATTGCTACATAACGGACATTTTTCGTCCAAAAATTCCGAATTGATTGGAATTCGTACCCACTACCTCTAGAATACACAGTTAATTTGACTTCCAACACCTCACTCACCTCAGCCAACTTCTGCACAGTGTCCGGCCCGATCACACGCTTTCCACCCAAATAGAATTCGGTCATCATCGTAGCCAATCGGACCTTCTCGGTAAAGTTCGTCTGATCTTGCGTGGACGTGAGGAGAGTCAGTTTTCGAGCCCAGTCGCGTTCCAACTCCTGAGCGAGTCGGAACTCCTGATAGCAGACCACGGAGGCGATCATGTTGCCTTCGTGGCTGTTGAACCCGAGCACCACCTTTGAAATATAGACAGACAAATATAATTTTCATTTTTGAAGCCAAAATATAAGTTATCATATTTGTGTTAATCACTTTTGTGATGTATTATTTATTTTATTATTTTTTTATTTGTGGTGAAGCACAAGGCCTCTTCACAATTTTTTTTGTGGGTAGCGCAGCATTACTAAGAGCCTCCTTCACATTTCGAATTATTCTATTACATTAATTTCTTTTTACTCTGGTAATACCGCCACTGGTCGTTACTCATACAAGTAACTACTCATTTTTCCTCACGAGGTATGAGTGGACCCCGAACATCCAAGTATAGAGCAGAAAAATTCCTGCCCCGCTGGGGATCGAACCCAGGTCACCGTGTGTGCAATGCCTAGCGCGCTAACTCACTCTGCCACGGTGACTACCACTTTCGTGATGTTACAACTACTCAAACTCGCTTTACTAAATCTACGCTGAAACCGGGACTTGAACCGCCGACCTCCAGGTTACAAGTCTGCTGCCTTATCGATCAAGCTACTGAGGTCGGTTGAAGCCAAAATATAAGTCAGATTTATCATGTCAAAGTGAATAATACAAAATGATATTTTAATTCTCATGACGCTGCGACTGGGAACCCATGACGCTGTGACTGGGAAGCCATGACCCTGCGACTGGGAACCCATGAACCTGCAACTGGGAACCCATGACACTGTGACTGGGAACCCATGACGCTGTGATTGGGAACCCATGAACCTGCAACTGGGAACCCATGACCCTGCGACTGGGAACCCATGACGCTGTGACTGGGAACCCATGACGCTGCGACTGGGAACCTATGACCCTGCGACTGGAAACCCATGACGCTGTGACTGGGAACCCATGACGCTGCGACTGGGAACCCATGACCCTGCGACTGGGAACCTATGACCCTGCGACTGGAAACCCCTGACATTGTGACTGGAAACCCATGACGCTGCGACTGGGAACCTATGACCCTGCGACTGGAAACCCCTGACATTGTGACTGGAAACCCATGACGCTGCGACTGGGAACCCATGACCCTGCGACTGGGAAGCCATGACCCTGCGACTTGGAAGAACTTGGAGAACGCGACATACCTTTACGTCAGGGTTGGGTGGTAGAGCAAGCGGATGGTCGGGAATCACAGCCAGGCCTGAGGCGTTGCCAAGGAAAGAGTCCACCACCGGCGCAAACGGGCCAATGGGAGTCGCTTCCCACTCCTGTGAAAAATCATGGTCATTATTATTGTAGTTTACTGTAGTTTATTATTATTATTATTATTATACAATTCTTTATTAGATACAAAAGGACATTATGTACATACAAATAATAATTTTAACAGTGAAAAAATGAAAAAAAAAAAACAATATAATAATATACAATAAAAATGAAAAAGAATAGAAAATATTTGAAAACATAAATGTCCTAACTAAAGGGCGGGGTTATTGCCCATGGCAATCTCTTCCACCCAACCCTTTATACGAACACAATACTTCCGATTTTTTTTTACGTCGCTTTCAACTACATGGTCAAATGACGACGGGGGTTTTACCCTCCATTTACTGGAAACTCGCAAACTAGCTAGTCAAATTAACCTTACCGAGCCTAAGCGGGGCCGGGGATAAACAGTATCACGAAGGTTTGAATTTGACCACAGTGATTATTTATTTTTGATATATTTATTTTTTCTTCTATTATATTGTATATTGTATTTTCATTTGTAATTATTTGTATTGTATTATAATATGTCCTATTACCTAATAAAGTGTAAATAAATAAATAAAAATAAAAAAATTAACTCAAATCTGATAACTTTTCACTTTGTAATTTGACGTGTGCGGCGTGCGCCGCGGTGCAGTAAAGTAGAAGGAAAAAGTACTATGAATGTATTCTGAGTGTGATTTCGTGGAGCATTGTGCTGTTCCCCCATCGTCGACTTGAGTAGAGGTAAATTAGATCTCACCAGAAACTTCTCCGTGGCCGTAACGAAAGCCTCGCCCGGCAGTTGTCTCAGGCAGGCCAGCGTGTCAGAGGTGGGCTGGCTAGGGCAGCCGAGCAGAGTGGCTGCAGCCGCAGCCCGCTGTCTAGCCTGAGGCTGCGGGATGAATGCCCAGGGACTATTGGCTGAGCCACCCTGCATGATGACGTTTCGAAAGAGACCTGTATAAGAGAATTGTTAGAATTAAAAAAAAAGTTATCATAATTTTATTGTGTTAATCACCTACGTGATATCACAACCACTCAAACCAGCTTTACTAAATCTACGCTGAAACCGGGACTAGAACCACCGACCTTCAGGTTACAAATCCGCCGCCTTATTGATCAAGCTACTGAGGTCGGTATATGAGAGAATAGTAGAATTAAACCACGCCCTAATTTCAAAGCCGGACTTGTATAGGGTGACCATTCCCAATCAGACCTTCGTGATGCTGCGCCTATTACCTGCGGCATCTAGACTAGGCTGGGATGATATGGATAGCTGAATTGTGAATTTCTATCAAATAGGAGGAAAAAACCCCCATTTCAAATAACCAAGCTAAAGCAAAAAAACTCATGAAACTCCACGATGGCTAGAATTGCCATACATTAAAATTAAAAAAGTTTATTTAAAAAGATAAGTTATGAAAATCTTAAAAGAGTAATTTGCTGTAATTTTCTTAAACTAGTTAAAAGGCATCATTAAATGCTTGAGTCCAACCCAATCAATAAGGCTCTGGGGATTGAACATTACCTAAACTTCACATTAATTTTAAGTGTTTTATTATCCAATTCAACTTGTTTGACATTCAATGTGTAACAATTGTATATTGATAATATGAGACTGAGATTCACTGTCTCATATTATAAATACAGGGTGTCCCACCAAACTTGGACACCTCAAATTACTCGGCCCCTGAAAGAGTTTTTGAAAAATAAAAAATCTTAGGGTACATGATCTAATTATGCGGTTTCAGTCATGAATTTTTTTTTATACAGGGTGGTTCAAAAATCAGAAATTGAGGTGTCAACTTTCGATTTTTAAATGGATCGACCTGAATTTTATTTGATAATTTTACTTCTAAATGGTTCCTGAGTACTTTTTGAAACAAAAATTTTACATACAGGGTGGTTTTTTTTCGACCAATTTTTTTTCTAAATCTCGAATAACTCAAGTTTGTTTAATTTTTTCGATAACAAGAATAGAGAGTGTTTGTGTAATGAAAACACGTACTTTCAATTGGCATCAATTTTTTTTATACAGGGTGGGTCACAAGTGAAATAATGACTTGATTTTTTTTAAAACTGAGTTTTTTTATTTTTTTATTTGGGATTAATAATTCTAACCTAATTTTACACATTTTTTGTTAGTCATATCGAAAAACAAAACTAAAGTGTTGTACAGGGTGAGACATAATTTTTTTGTGACACCCTGTATATGGGCAGTCAAAGAGACGTAAAATTAAATATAAAAACTAAATGTGCAAGAAAAACTTTGATTTTTAATGATATCAAAAAGTTATGGTGTTTTAACTAATATTGTCTTATGGACCACCCTGTAGATATTCTCTTAAACTATCATGTGGGTACTCGAGGTTGTATAAAATTCAACGAAGACTTCGAATCGTGGGGAAAAAACAAGTAAAAAACACGAATTTTGAAGCCATTTTCAATTTGGTGTACACACTGAATGATTTTAAAACTAGAAATAAAAAGTAGGTAGGTGTAGACACAAAATTGAAAATGGCTTTTTGAATTCATTTTTTTATTCAGATTTGGACTCCTCGTTGAATTTTAGACAATTTCGACTACCCATATGATGTTTTAAGAAAATATCTACAGGGTGGTCCATGTGACAATATTAGTTAAAACACCATAACTTTTTTATATCATTAAAAATCAAAGTTTTTCTTGCACATTTAGTTTTTATATTTAATTTTACGTCTCTTTGACTGCCCATATACAGGGTTGTACAAAAAAATTATGTCTCACCCTGTACAACACTTTAGTTTTGTTTTTCGATATGACTAACAAAAAATGTGTAAAATTAGGTTAGAATTATTAATCCCAAATAAAAAATTAAAAAAACTCAGTTTTAAAAAAAATCAAGTCATTATTTCACTTGTGAACCACCCTGTATAAAAATTTTTAATGCCAATTGAAAGTGCGTGTTTTCATTACACAAAACAAACACTCTCTATTCTTGTTATCGAAAAAATTAAACAAACTTGAGTTATTCGAGATTTAGAAAAAAAATTGGTCGAAAAAAAACCACCCTGTATGTAAAATTTTTGTTTCAAAAAGTACTCAGGAACCATTTAGAAGTAAAATTATCAAATAAAATTCAGGTCGATCCATTTAAAAATCGAAAGTTGACACCTCAATTTCTGACTTTTGAACCACCCTGTATAAAAAAAATTTCATGACTGAAACCGCATAATTAGACCATGTACCCTAGGATTTTTTATTTTTCAAAAACTCTTTCAGGGGCCGAGTAATTTGAGGTGTCCAAGTTTGGTGGGACACCCTGTATATGTATATTTATTGTGTCTTATGTTGAAATTTTGATTAGTTTTCACATTTATTGTTGATAAATCATAGTACAAAGGCCTCATCGAGCCCTTGGTTGACAGGAAATGTGTCAAGTGTGGCCGCCGCATTGCCACTTTGGACGGCCATAGCAGGTCTCTGTGTCTTGTGTCTTATTATTATTTAGTTACCATCTCTCACCTTGGGCCAGGGGCGACACTAGGAGGTAGTCCACACTAGCGGCCCCCGCACTGCTCCCCCACAGAGTCACGTGATCCGGGTCCCCCCCGAACCTGTCTATGTTCTCCCCCACCCAGCGCAGAGCCTGGATCTGGTCCCGCAGCCCCTGGTTACCAGGGATGGTCGCGTCCAGGAAACTCATGAAGCCTGGAACATAAATGTGAGAGCATCTTTTACACAATTGGTCTGCTCGTGTGATGGAGCACTACATATAGAATTTGAGCAGTTTATAAAGAGATTATCCCAAGCACTGACTGATAAATGGAAGAGAAGCTATTCTCAAATTTTCAGTTGGTTGAAAGCCAAGATCCAACTGGCCATTGTAAGAGCGGTGTCCTTAAGGTTGAGAGGAACTAGACAAAGGTTTAAATCAGCAATTATTGAAGATGGTGCAGGAGTAGACTATATGATATGTCAACAAAAAAAAAGAGATACAGACTAATGAAGTCTGGAACATAAATGAGATACAAACTCATGAAGCCTGGAACATAAAAGAGTTTCAAACTCATGAGGCCTGGAACATAAAAGAAATTCAGGCTTGAAAGATTTTTTTATTCGTGGATTAAATTAGAATCTGCGAGAGGTCTACAGTTAAAAAAAAACCTTAGTATTTTTAATTTGATAAAAAGTATTGGTATTCAGATTCTAGATGTTTGATACAGCATTTTTTCTTTTAATCGAGTAAAATTCCAAGTGCCCTAAGTATTGTATAATATAATTATATAGGAATGCTTTAATGAGACTGTCGGGTGGAGACACAGACCAGAGAGTTCCATTACGCTAAAATGATCACCATGGCACCTTAAAAAAAACTAAAAGTAGTACTTCATTCGTGGTGGAGATGCCAAAAACACTATCATTTAAGTATTGCACATTGCATAACTAAAATAAATACAAGGCGCCCACATAACAAAAATCAGACCAAAGACCAAACTGCGAGTACCTATGAACGTCACAATATTTCTGGGGTCTTTTTAAGAAATTCCTAGTAATGTAATAGTTCTAATTAATCGACGCAGCATCGATTAGTTAGAACTATTACGGCATTACTAGAGTGATAATAATTCATTCATACAAGAATTCTGAAAATTCTGCCCAACCCAGGATCGAACCCAGGATTTATGGACTGGACCACGGCTGGTCCAGTCCAACAATGACAATTTACATAACTAATACATAATATCTTTAACTGAGCTTATGATGGTTTATTTTAACTGTCGTCATCCCCCACTAATGGGCACACCTATGAAGTATGGTCCTTGTGTCGTGTGATATTATTATTATTATAGATTCTCAACTCACCCAATATTCCAATCCTGTAGTTAAAAGTGACCAACACAACTTTCTTGTCCATAAGGAACTTTTCCTGGAAGTACTGCGCACTGCCTATCTTGAAGGCGCCACCATGGAAATGGACTAGAACTGGAAGTTTCGCGCTCGGCTCAATCTAGGAGGGATTTTTTTTCTAATTTAATATGCCATAAATAATACAATACAAAAACAATAATAATTACTTATCATCATCATTCTCATCATAGGGTGGCGTCATCGTGAACGATGGTAGCCAGACAGTGGAGGAATGACTCAGCACTTCTACCCCGGTCTTTACCAGGAGGCTGATAATTGACAAGGGCCCCCAGAACCAAGTCAATGCTGGTCTACTCCCTTTTTATAGTCCCCCAGCCACATAACTTATCATACCAAATAAATACAATTTTAATAAAGAATACTTCCGATTTCTAATATTAGAAATTTCTCGGAAGTAATATTTGGCAGCATTAAAAAGACTAGTCACATCAAGACATAGCAAAGCATAGAACTTTTTAACTTTGCCTTTCCCGAACATTATACATTAGATCGATATGGGTCAACCTTGTCCTCATGGTTGTGGTTGTTTTGATCCAGGGCGGTGCTAATGCGAACGGCATTCTCTCCCATACCTTGGGCGTATAGACGTTCAAGTAAAGACAGTCTTCGCTCCCGGCGGGTAGAAAGTTCACTCCGCGCTGGGGACACTCGCTGGCAAAGCTGGTGGCATTCCGCTCCCCTGTCCAGCCTGAGTGGGGCCGGGGTGCCTGGAACAATAGTTGTAGCGCTTAAAGTATAGATATAATTTAAACTTAGGCTTTTTGATTAATCTTCTTAGGTACTCCATTTAAGGAGTGAAGTCTTAAATATTCGTCAAAACGTGCACTGGTTGTCAAGTGGTTAATCCGCTAGTCTGGTAATCCAGGTAGCGTAGGGATCCGTTGGTTTGAATCCCACCCAGTGCATGAATTTTTCCTCATAATTTGAGTTTGTGACCACATAATAATAAGACTCTGAGGGTTAGGTGGTAGAAAATGCTTTGAGCATTAACCTCGTCTGGTGGTTGCCTTCCACTATAGAGTATTATTATTAAAACGATAAAGTTTTAACACGACAAAACTTTTTTTTTATGCATAATATTTATGTAATTACGAAGCTCTTAATGACATCACTTACCCAAATATTTTATTGTTGCTTGTAAGTTTCGCCACTGGTCGCTATTCATAGCAAATAACGTAGATTCAGGGCGAAATTAATTACCAAGTCATTACTAAGAGTCGGTTTTCCCTATCTTACACAGTACGCACTACGCAATCCGTGCCTTAACGCCACAGAGGTATTACAAAAACGTCTATTAATTCCGCCCTTAGTAAAACGAGTTTGAGTGTTTGTCATTTCACAAAAGGGATCAACACAAATATGATAACTTTGAATAGCAAATAGCTACACTTTTCCTCACGAGGTATGAGTGGATTGAGTAACATCATCATACTCGTAACTTATGTTATCCCAGGAACCATCTGATTTCACACATAAATCTAGCAGCATGAACTGTTAGGGCGGAATTAATACACAACATCAATAACTTAAGTCGTTGGTAAGTATCGGTTTTCCCTATCGTACACAGTACGCAATCGGTGACTCAGCGCTACAGAGGTATTACAAAAACGTCTGTTAATTCCGCCCTTAATCTTGATAAATTTTCGTGATGGAGTATGAGAAAACACTTTGTTTTTATGCAAAAAAAAACCATACAAAAAACAAACCTTGAATCGCAGTTCACCCACGGGCGGTTCCGCATAAGGGATCCCCAGAAAGCGAAGGTAGACAGATCCGTTCCTGGATCTCCCCATGAGACCCCTCAGAGTCCCCTGGTCCAGATTAACCACTTGGCCCCACGCCGCCTCCAGTGCGAGGAGATGTACTAGAGTAGCTAGTATTGTTGACATGAGCCGCATTATGATGTAATTATAATATTATATATTTCTATAAAAAAAAAAGTTGTGCGAGTTTTATATTTCGATTATTGATTTTTTTTTCTTTTTAAATAATGATTATATAAAAAAAAACAATAAATCTAATTTAAATATAGCTGTTTCTCTTATTTATGATTTAAATTTAACAGATTTGTTTTTTTGGTCACTTTAATTACTATAGAACGATTTCTCAATCGACTTTGATTTTTAATCGAAATCAGCACAGTTTAAGGTTAGGATTGCTCACAAGTCTAGAAGAAAGGGCCTTTTCAAAAAGCTCTGCAAAAAAAGGCACTTTTTTGTTAAGTTCGAACGAGCCGCCGTTGATTAATGTTTACACAGAATTGACTGCAGTTGTTTTCTGAGTTTCTTGACAAAAGCCGCCCGACGGAATGTATAATCGCATATTCCATCGATAAGTCCCATATTTATATCAAAAGTACAATTTTTTCAAAAATTCTAATATTTTCAGTCTTTATTAGGAAAATATATCGCACCCTCAGAATTAGATGGTGATATGTCAAAAATCATGAATTTTTTTTTTATTACTCTATCGAAATAAGCGAAACGAGACCTTTCGTTTGGTATAAGAATTATAATTCTAGCCCTTACCGTTCCCGAGATAGCACTAGTGTTGTTTATTGATTATGTCGAAAAAGTGGAGGGAGGTTGGAACAAGATGGTATTACGATCAGTTGTTACCAAGAGCTCATTGGATCGAGACGTACAGTTCTTGGAATATAGTGATATTTGCGTAAATTTTGATTTATCACTCTCTTTATTAAATTTTATTTTCAGTAATTGACATAAAAACTGAATTGTGCATGATTTTTTTGAAATATCACTCTCTTTGTCGAATATTTTTTTTGTGTTTTGTCAAGGTAGAAATTACTAATACAAAAGATTATGTTATATTACTTTCTTTTATAAATTATTATTTTTTTTTTTGGACTTAAAAATAATCTGGCCCGGTATTTTCGATGTACACTTGAGAGCAATAAATTCGGGACAGGACATTTTACCGTTTCAGTTGGTCCTGGTCAATTTGTGTGGCATGAAGTTGTTAAAGTATGCATATATTTGAAAAGCTTGTACTCATACCTTTCAGAAAATACACAATGTGTCCGGGTTATGTACTATGCAACAATGATAATGGCCACTTTCCAGAAACACCTCATTTTGTTGATGAAAACACGTGCACCGAGGGTATTTTAAATTTGATTTTTTGTTGTGATAACGCTTTTTTGGCCAGTAAATTATTGAATTTCCTTAAATGCAACACTATGAGGAAGGAAATTCAGTTGAATTTTTCTTTTCATCATGGAGACATCGCACTCCATAGCTGTGAAAGTGGTTTTACTTGTGAGTCAAGGTGTTAAGCAAAGAAATGTTGCTAAGGAGCTAAATTTGTCGAAGTCTAAGGTGAACAGAATTTACCAAAGGTATCGGCAGACAGGTAGCTATGATCAGAGACCAGGATCTGCCAGACCAAAGAAGACAACTGCCCAGGAGGACCGATTTGCTGTCATGACAAGCTTAAGAAATCGAGACATGTCTGGTGTTGAGGTCCAACAGCAGCTTGTTATGGCCACTGGTGTTGATGTCAGCCCTTGGACAGTAAGGAGACGCTTGAAAAAGAAAGGTCTCATACCAAGAAGAAAAGCTACGGGACCCAAACTCAACAGACAACACCGACAACGTCATTTACAATTTGCCCTTCAACACGCTGATTGAGGAAATGGGGAATGGGGGCACGTTCTGTCCACGGATGAGAGCCGACCCTGCTTGTTCTTCAATGACAGACGTAAAAGGGTGTATAGAAGACCAGGTGAACGGTATAATCAATGTTATATTCAAGAAACTGTGAGTTTTAATTTAGGATCTTGTATCTTCTGGGATGGAATCTCTATGGAAACTAAAACAGAGCTCGTTATCATCAATTGTGGAGGACAAGGAGGTAACCTAACTGCAGAGAGGTATGTCACTGACATCATTGAAGATCATGTTGTCCCTTATGCAGGTTTTGTGGGTGATGGATTCGTGTTAATGCAAGACAATGCCCGACCTCGTACAGCACGTATTGTAAGTGACTTTCTCCAAGAGGCCGGTATTCGAACCCTCAACTGGCCAGCCAACAGTCCTGATCTTAATCTTATTGAACACCTCTGGGACGAGCTTAAAAGACGTTTCCATGCTCGAAACCCGCCCCCAATGAACCACAGGGACCTGAAACAGGCGCTTTATGAGGAGTGGGAGACTATCGATCAAGAAACGGCTGCCAACCTAATCAAGTCCATGAGAAATCGATTGCAGGCTGTCATACGGTATTCGAACCCTCAACTGGCCAGCCAACAGTCCTGATCTTAATCTTATTGAACACCTCTGGGACGAGCTTAAAAGACGTGTCCATGCTCGAAACCCGCCCCCAATGAACCACAGGGACCTGAAACAGGCGCTTTATGAGGAGTGGGAGACTATCGATCAAGAAACGGCTGCCAACCTAATCAAGTCCATGAGAAATCGATTGCAGGCTGTCATACAAGCTCGAAGGGGGTAATACCAGATACTAAGAGGTAAGTAACAGCCAAATTTCCATGAAGACTTCGAAGAAATAACACAAAAAACACCGATATCATTTGCAGTGTTTTCATGCTCTTTAGACCTCTTTTTTGTTATTTGACTTATTATATTAAAAAACATGCTCACAATGAAAAAAAAATATACACCGTCTTAAAACCAACAAAATATCCTTTCTTGGGATACTTCACACTTGAAAATCCAATGTAAAATAAAAATTATAAAAATCATAAACTTTGAGAAAGTTACTGTCCCGAATTTATTGCTCTCAAGCAATTTTTTGAAATTCATAATTATTTGTTTTTAGTTATTTCTTTTTAGAAACTTTGAGATTAAGTCTCAAGAAACAATAAAGTTTATACTCACGTTGTCTTGTTTTCTACCTTTTACTGCTTAGCAATAAAACAATTGGGTATTTTACATTTCACTTTTTTAAACTGAATGAGTTTTCTTTTTTTTCTGACTTAATACCAAAAGCATAGATTTTAATGTACCTCCAGTTTCAAATTGTCTTTTATTCTTCGATTCATATGGTAATATAGTGTTATAAAACTAAATTATCAAGGTACTATCATTTCAAAATTGTAAATAGATGGTGCTATCTCGAATTTTTTTCGAGATAATACCCACTTTTGTTCACTTCTCATGGAAGAAAAGGTAATATAATACGATATCACCTTATTAAAAATTGATTTTTTCTCGAAAAAAGGCAAAATCGTAGAATGAAGTTTTAAGTCAAAATGCCTTTTTTTCGAACGGTTACAAAGGTAAGTTCTTTTGAAGAAAAATACATTTTTTTTACATAGAACTATAGAAAAGAACATGCTCAACTTAAGAACATATAAATCAAAACAGTAGCTTTTATTGTATTAATACAGCGATAAGTCAAACTTTCTTTTGCGATTTCCCAAAAGTTGGTGTTTTTGACATATCACCATCTAATTCTGAGGGTGCGATATATTTAAGATGGAAATATAAGGTACATAAAACAATAATAAAATAATTACAGATTGTAGACCTCTACAAACTCAGCTGAGGGAAAAGCCGAAAGCATACTTGGTTAAAAAATTAGTTTTGAGAAAATAATATTTCATTATTTCAAATATTTTTTAAGCAAACTGAACAACGCAAGGCGACAGTAGGTACAAAAAATAATACTTGTCACAGGTGTAGCAAATGATGGATATTAATGGTATTGAAAATTATCGGTAAGTACCTATACCATAGAACAATTGAAAAAAATCTGGTGTAAACATCACACGACTTTCCTTATCATAATTATAAGGAATTGGAACAGGACCAAAAGCCACTGGTGACTCAAAGGTAACATTTAGCTAAAAATCAATATCAAATTCGTAATCAGCACCTCAAAATCATTGGATTTGATATGTCACAACTCCCATCTACGATAAATAATAAAAAAGTTAATCAAAGCGGGTCCCCCCCAAAATACCGGTAAATTGGGGCCGAGGTCCAAAAAGTTCAAGATATCAAAAAAATGATCAGAAGAGACCCCTATTATTTTTTTTAATCTAAGACATAATTGTTCTCTAGTATTTTTTTGTATCTTTAACCAATTCAAAGAAGCGGCACTTGCGGCCAATATTTGCGGTCCTGCGGCCGCAGTCTGCGGCCGATTGCAACCAAAAGTTTCGTCGTTCGCCTGGTGTATAATTATAATTAGCATACCAAATTTCAAGTCTCTAGCTCTTACCGTTCTCGAGATATCCTGTTTACACACAGACAGACAGACAGACGCACGGACCAATGGCTGAAAACAACTTTTTTGGTATCCTGAGGCTATAATTCGTCCAGAAATGTGAAAAACTGGGTAGGTCAAATTTTCGACGAATACAATACTTTCCTTATTATAGGATAAGGAAAGTAAAAAAAACAACAATAAAACACACAAGCACCACGCAGACTAATAGCTGTTATGTTGAAAGTACCTTTAATGAGGCTAATTAGGTGCTATAATTATGTTACATGGGAAATAGTCATTAATACCTATCTACGAGTAATACACTCTTTTTTCTCCTCTTTTTTAATTTGGGTTTAACGTCGATTACAACTGCATGGTGTCTCGACGGGGGTTTTACCTTCCAACATTCGCAGGAAATTCACAAAACTGCTACCCACATTAACCTCACCCAGTCTGGGTTGGGCCGGAATGCGAGAATCACGAAGTCTCTGCAACTCGCTGGACGTTGCTTAACTTCGGTGATCCTACGAGAACCGGTGCATGTAATCGACGCTGCCACCCTCTTTCTTACTTTTCTCTATTGCTTCAATATTCACACATGTTTATATTTGATACCTATGTATGTTGGAACATGTACATAATTTTAGTAACGACCCATGTACAAAAATGTGTGTCACAAATTTAATGGTTTAGAAAAATGATCATATTGCGAGATGTCACCAGGATTTACACATATAAGGTTCGTCGCTTTCAGCTGCATGGCCATATCAAGACGGGATTTTCACCCTACATTCACTGGAAACTCACAAAATTGCTACTCAAATTAACCTCTCCCTGCCTGAGTGGGGCCGAGAATACCAGCATCATGAGGTGAGGGTTCGAATTTGAATAGTCAGACATACCAACTGCGGTTGGCTCGTCCTGAAACACAAAATTCTATGAGTGATCTACCATCGCGGCATCGTGAGAACTTGCAAGATTGTCCGTATGTCCGTTAGGGTTGGCTAGTTCTCTTTTCTGATTATAGTAATCTAGCGAGGAACTGGTCTTCTCCCTTTTAAACGTCACCCAGCTAGACTCTGTCCGAGTAGGGACTGATTGAGATTAGAAAATCTAGTGCCTGGCTATATTTTCAACAAAAAAATATGTAAGCTCCGAGGTTTAGACCACGTGAGTGGAAGGTAACCGCCAGGCGAGGTTATTCCTCAAATCATTTTCTACCACCTCACCCTCAGAGTCTTATTGTTATGTGGTTACAAACTTAAATATGTGAGGAAAAATTTATGCACTGGGTGGGATTCGAAACAACACGTCCCTAGTCTGTCCCGGTAGCTCAGTGGTAAAGGCGGCACTCTGTGAATCCAGAGAATCCAGATGTCGTGGGTTCGAAACCCAGCCGGGACATGACAAGTTATCCACCCATTTGGGATTTTTACCACATAATAATATGTCTTATTATTATTATTATTATATAATTCTTTATTAGATACAAAAGGACATTATGTACATATAAAGAATAATTTTAACAGTGAAAAAATGAAAAAAAACAATAGGTATATACAATAAAAATTAAAAAGAATAGAAAATATTTGAAAACATATGTCCTAACTAAAGGGCGGGGTTATTGCCTATGGCAATCTCTTCCACCCAACCCATGTCTTGAGCTTACTGCTGGAATAATGAGACTTAATAGTCTTAATCGGGCAGTATAAATAAGGCAGTATTATTATTATTACTACGCTACCAGGCAGACTAGCATCTTAACCAGTTGACTACCAATACACGACTTTATAATTCTGTCTTAAGAATTTCTTAATCGTTACACCCACAATGTTATTTTTGTAACTAACAGCTGGTACAGTCCGCATTCGAAAGCTCTTCTCCACGATTTTCTTTCCCATTCCCGGGCTTCGAACTCAGGTCTCCGCTCTGTGAGTCCCGCGGTTCGTTCCAGGCTTGAACCTCACCAGAGCCGCACAGAAGAAACACGAAGTTGGAACAGAACACAGACAAGAACATGATCCAGAACAGGACTCTCCACTCTGACACTGTTCTCTGTGAATCAATACAATTACAATAATTGTAATTGTTACTATTACTATTATTATTACCTCTGAGACTGAACTCTGTGAATCAATACAATAACAATAATTGTAATTGTTACTATATTATTATAACTTTTTTTTTATTACTATTATTATTTCCGGCCCCACCCAAGCTGGGTGAGGTTAATGGGTAGGTCGTACGATTCCCAGCGAATGGAGCGTAAAACTCCCGTCCTAATCCAGGACGTTAAATCAAAGAGAATCATTGGCGTTAGGAAGGGCCATAAAAATATGCCAAAACCAACCAACCGTATTATTATAAGTCGTATTATTATAAGTCGTCAAAAGCCCAAATGGGAGGATAACTTGTCATGTCCCGACTGGGTTTCGAACCCGCGACCTCTGAATTACCAGAGAAACGCCTTCACCACTCAGTTATCAAGACAGACTGATTTATATTTATTTTGTAGTAGATCAGACGGGCGGCCCTCGACTCGGCGTTTCAACCAATCACAAAGCACTGTATTCCGACATAGAGGGACAGTCTTGCTTATATTTGTTGTATTCCTATATTACAACGTCCTCACAGTAGCTCGATCGATAAGTCGGCGGACTTGCAACCTGGAGGTCGGTGGTTCAAGTCCCGGTTTCAGAGTAGATTTAGTAAAGCGAGTTTGAGTAGTTGTGATATCACGAAAGTGGTTAACACAAATATCATTTTTTTTTATTATTTTTTATTTTAGAAGATAAGTGTGCCCCGGAACCGCTTTCGCATTACTTCAGGCCACTTTACCTTTACATGCATGCTATTCCGGAAACGGAAAATTTCGGTCACAAAATTACGCTCCGGCCGGGATTCGAACCCGCAACCTCTGGGCCAGTAACCAATGCTCTTAACCACTGAGGCACGGTGGTTGGCTATTAATTTTAATATTCCTCTTATTTATTATTAATTTATTATTAATATTCCTATATTATAATTCGAGTGGCTTACGTTTCCGGTCAGGT
The DNA here is from genome assembly GCA_024516035.1 of Bactericera cockerelli. Classification (NCBI taxonomy): domain Eukaryota; kingdom Metazoa; phylum Arthropoda; class Insecta; order Hemiptera; family Triozidae; genus Bactericera; species Bactericera cockerelli. The sequence continues at coordinate 10,807,444 of CM044962.1, read as the reverse complement.
AGCCCACACTGAGTGGGGCCAGGGTGCCAGCCACACAGCCCAGCCCATTGTTCAGCGCCATGAGGCTGGCGCTGAAGTTCGGACTCAGGTCTATGGGGTTCACACAGGCCGAGGCGTAGACGAAGCCCATGCAGGCGAGGCCCAGAGTGAAGGCCAGCGTGACGAGTCCCGCGTCACAGCCAGCGTAGGAGGCCGCCATTGCGCCGATGCCCGGTAGTACTGAGCCTGGTGAAGAGAGTGAGAGAGATAGAGAGAGAGAGAGAGAGAGATAGATTGAGAGAGAGAGATATAGATTGAGAGAGAGAGAGAGATAGATTGAGAGAGATAGAGTGAAACAGAGAGAGAGAGAGAGAGAGAGAGAGATGGATTGAGAGAGAGAGAGAGTGAGAGAGATGGATTGAGAGAGAGAGTGAGAGAGATGGATTGAGAGAGATAGAGAGAGTGAGAGAGATGGATTGAGAGAGAGAGAGTGAGACAGATGGATTGAGAGAGAGAGTGAGAGAGATGGATTGAGAGAAAGAGAGTGAGAGAGATGGATTGAGAGAGAGAGAGAGATGGATTGAGAGAGCGAGTGAGAGAGATGGATTGAGAGAGAGAGAGTGAGAGAGATGGATTGAGAGAGAGAGTGAGAGAGATGGATTGAGAGAGAGAGTGAGAGAGATGGATTGAGAGAGAGAGAGAGAGAGAGAGAGATGGATTGAGAGAGAGAGTGAGAGAGATGGATTGAGAGAGAGAGTGAGATTGAGACAGAGAGAGAAGACAACACATGGCTAAAGGCCATACAGGCGAGGGCCAGTAGTACTGTGCCTGGTAAAGAGAGTGAGAGAGATAGATTGAGAAAGAGAGAAGCCAATATATGGATAAAGCCCATGCAGGCGAGGCCCAGAGTGAAGGCCAGCGTGACGAGTCCCGCGTCACAGCCAGCGTAGGAGGCCGCCAGTGCGCCGATGCCCGGTAGTACTGAGCCTGGGGAAGAGAGTGAGAGAGATGGAGAGAGAGAGAGAATCCAACACATGGATAAAGTGCCGCTAAGTGGCCAAAGGCCGGTAGTACTGATGGAGGAAGAGTAAGAGAGAGAGAAAAAGCGAGAGAGAAAGAAAGAGAGAGAGAAAGAGAGAGGGAGAGAGAAAGAGAGAAAACGAGAGAGAAAGAAAGAAAGAGAGAGAAAAAAAGAAAGTGAGAGAGATAAGACAACACATGGATAAAGCCCATACAGGTGAGGGCCAGTAGTACTGAGCCTGGTGAAGAGAGTGAGAGAGATGGATTGAGACAGAGAGAAGACAACACATGGATAAAGAACATACAGGCGAGGCCCAGGGTGAAGGCCAGCGTGACGAGTCCCGCGTCACAGCCAGCGTAGGAGGCCGCCAGTGCGCCGATGCCCGGTAGTACTGAGTCCGGTTGGCTGGCGCTACTTGACGAGCGCTAGCCTACCGGCGAGCTTGATCATGCGCGGATATAGGGGGGGGGCACGGGGGCCACGCCCCCCCCCCAGATTTTTTCGATAAGCTGTGTTTTTCAAATTTCATTATACCTAATCCCGTAAAAAAAAAAGATCTCAATGCGGTAGGGGGGCACGGGCCCCAAAATAATTCCCAATTCTAAGACTAATCCCGTAAAAATAAAGATCTCAATGAGTTAGAGGGGCACGGGACCCAAAATAATTCCCAATTCTAAGAATAATCCCGTTAAAAAAATCTCAATAAGTTAAGGGGGCACGGGACCCAAAATAATTTAAAATTCTAAGACTACTCCCGTTAAAAAAAAAAGATCTCAATAAGTTAGGGGGCACGGGACCCAAAATAATTCCCAATTCTAAGACTAATCCCGTTAAAAAAAAGATCTCAATAAGTTAGGGGGGCACGGGCCCCAAAATAATTCCCAATTCTAAGACCAATAAGAAATAACTAAATAATAAAGTTGTCAAATCCACACAGATTGTCCGAGAAACCTGAAATTTTATCTATAGTACCATTTGGATCAGGGAATAGATGTATCTCCAGGGGTCAGCTACACGGGGTATTTTTTTTTTTCTCAAAATTTGTCGTGATGGCGGTGGCGGCGTATCAATTCAAAAAGAGAAAGTTTTAAGCAAGGGTTCAAGTTTTCATTTGAGATATCAATCACGAAATTCTGATGAGCCGTTTTTGAGCTACGTTGAGTAAGGACAGAAAATGGATGGGTAAACAAAAAGTATTTACGTTTTTTGACCTGAATGACATTTTTTCTCGAAATATGTCGTGACGAACTATCAACTCAGAGCGAGAGTGTTTTTGCAAGGATTGGAGTCTTCATTTGACATATTAATGGCGAAGTTCTGATGAGCCATTCTTGAGCTCCATTAAGGACAAGAAATGGATGGGTGACACGAAAAATATTGACATTTGTGTGTGGTGTGTGTTTGTGGGGGGGGGGTGTGATGGGATTGCGAAGCGGCGGGTGCAACCCGCTAGTTAGGTATATTGTGCGATTGTGCCCCCCCAGTACAAGAGGGCTATATCCGCGCATGAGCTTGATATTAAAAGTACGTTAGCTCTCCGCGATATTAACCAGAACCAGCCTCAACGGTACGTTCAAAACACCAGTTCTAGTAAAATTCCTGAAGTTAAGCAACATCCAGCGAGTTGTTGAGTGACTACTTAAGTTCAAATTTTGGGGATAGCTCTTTCCGGTGAAACCCGGGACAGGTGAGATTTGTGTGGGTTGCTGGTTCTGGTTTGTGTATTTCCCGTGAATAAAGGGTTGCTGTGTTGCCTTGTTCGTTTTCCAATGACGTTTTTTGGTGTTAAAAATACAACAACAACAACAAAAAGCCTCAACCATCAATACCTAAAACTACCGAGTCAACTCGAAAGTTTTACCGAATCAACTCAAAAGTTTTACCGAATCAACTCAAAAGTTTTACTGAATCATCTCAAAAGTTTTACCGAATCATCTCAAAAGTTTTACCGAATCATATCAAAAGTTTTACCGAATCAACTCAAAAGTTTTAGCGAATCAACTCAAAAGTTTTACCGAATCATCTCAAAAGTTTTACTGAATCAAATCAAAATATAGTTACGTAGGTAAGGTAGGTTTTATTTATACTTAAACTATTATGGAGAGTTAGGTAGTAGAAAATACTTTGAGTATTACCCTCGCCTAGCTGGTGATTAATTTCAACTGAAGAGTATATTAGTACCCCTATTATAAAGTTATAAAGTACTATTGAAAGAAAAAAAATCAATTTATTTTTGTTATACCTACATTTATTAAAAAAAAATTAATATGAATGAACAAAACTTACTGAGAGTTCCAAACAGTTTCCGGACGTTGGTTCTGCTCATAAGGCTACGGGCTATACAAACATCAGCCACGGCACTAGTAACCATAGCAACGAGCCAGAGCAGTAGGAATGGTAGAGAAGATAGCACAGCGTTCTGTAAGGAATAATACAACTAGTAACCATAGCAACGAGCCAGAGCAGTAGGAATGTTAGAGAAGATAGCACAGCGTTCTGTGAGGAATAATACAACAAGTAACCATAGCAACGAGCCAGAGCAGTAGGAATGGTAGAGAAGATAGCACAGTGTTCTGTAAGGAATAATACAATAAGTAACCATAGCAACGAACCAGAGCAGTAGCAATGGTAGAGAAGATAGCATGGCGTTCTGTAAGGAATAATATAACAAGTAACGATAGCAACCAGCCAGAGCAGTAGAGAAAATAGCATGGCGTTCTGTAAGGAATAATATAACAAGTAACCATAGCAACCAGCCAGAGCAGTAGAGAAAATAGCATGGCGTTCTGTAAAAAAAATATTTAGAGTTTCCAAAAGTCACGGCACATTTATTTATACTGCCTTAGTAATAATTTTATTCCAAATGTCCATAAGAAGGAATGCTGATTCCATTCAGATGGGGGCCTCACAAATTCGTCAGGCTCTTGGCTCAGAATAGACTGCCAACCAACACTGGCTCATTAGTTTGATTCACGATTCGATGGTTGAGCTTTCTAACTGACTCAGTCTCAGTCGAAAGACCTATGGTTTTGTGGATCGTCAAACACCGGCAAACCAACACACTTGGGCAGATTTGACTTACTTGTTCTACGGAGACTCCTATCACCTCGCTCATATACTTGGGCAGATCAGTAGCCAGGAGGAAGAATCCATAATCTCGCCCCATCTCGCTGATAATCAGGGCCCAAACAGGGGCTGAGGTCAAAATGGACTGCCACGGTGTTCTCAGATCCTAAAAAGAAATAGGATTTAAAAACTCAAAGGAAAATAATTTAAATGAAAAGAAAAGAAAATATTTTTATTTGTTATTTCAAAGATAAAATAAACTTGTTAAAGTGCTAAAAAAAGAATATATAATATAATACTTCTTCAAAATATCTTTTTTCCAATTGTAAATTCTCTAGGTTTTTGCATCGTTGAGTATAATTTATTGAGTTTAATCCCAACAATAATAATAATGCCCCAATATATTTGTGCTTTTCCCTATTGTTTTCTACAATGGTATGAATCTGATGATCGCATCCCACTCAATGCTTTGAATTGTTTCGATTTTTTCCTCATTTATTTGAGTGTGTGACCACTTAATAAAAGGACTCTGAGTTGGGTGATTATAAATGCTTTGAGCATTAACCTCGTTTGATGGTTACCTCCCACTTGAGATTATTATTATTTTACCATAGGTATTTAGATAATGGAAATCCCGCACAACAGTTCAAATAAAATGTAACAGTGATATAATATAATAATAATTCCGTGTCCGTGAGTTACGTATTGATACCTAATATTAGATATTGAGAAAACACAAGGAAACATAGGAAGGGAACATAGGCAACTTTATTAGAACTGATACTACAGCAAAGATCACATTATTTATAGCTGGCCGAAAACTAGAATATAGTTCAAGATAATATCTAACATCTCTCTCACTTAAGCCCATTTGGGCCAGGTGACAAAGTCCCCAAATGTTACAGGTGGTCTTCTATTACGAGATGATCTTCTTGGATGACTATTTTCAGGTATTTCAAATGAACTATTAATAGGAATGTTTTCCTCTTGATTGTTGTTATCATACTGCGTATTTTCATCATTGACTGTATTAATCATATCATGATTCTCCTGATTGTTATCATCATTTTTCATATTTTCATCATTGACTCTGTTACTCTTGTCATGATCCTGCTGATTGTTAATATTGTATTGTACATTTTCATCATTGACTTTATCATCTTGACAGATTACAAATGTTTCATCTTCTTCATGATTCTCGTGATTGTTAACATGGTATTGAACGTTTTCATCATTAACTTTATCATCTTGACAAATCACAAATGTTTCACCTTCTTCATCAGTTCTTTGTGCATTGTCAACATTATTATTTTCTAAATTGTCATTTGTATCATAAGAAAAATCATCATCTAATAAACACATTCTTCTCTTTTCATAATTCAGTTCTTCATTTCTCATAAAACTCCCGTGAAATGGCTTTAAGTGGACACGATTTCTTCTGTATTCTCTGCCATTGCTTTCCACTAGATATGATCTTGGATTTTCATCTTTTTTAATAATTTTGCCAGGTTTCCATTTTCCATTTAATTGCATAAATACTTGTTCGTCATCATTCAAATTTGGGAGCGATTTAACATGTTGATTATAATTTTCTTCTTGTTTCTTCACTTTTCTTTGCCAATTCTCTTGAAAATCATTATTTAGTTTTGGTTGAAGCAATTTTGAATTGATAGGCAATTTTGTTTTTAATTTCCTATTGAAAAACAATTCTGATGGGGAGTATGACATGCCAGCCAAAGTAGTATTTCTATAATTTAACAAAGCAATATTAATGTCAGTGTTATCTTCATTGCATTTTTTTAAAATGTTTTTACAAATAGACACAGATTTTTCTGCTAAGCCATTTGACTGACTGTAAGTAGGACTTGAGAAAACTTGATTAAAATTCCATTCTTTTGCAAACAATCTGTATGGTTCACTATTAAAAGGGACATTATCACTAAACAAAACATCTGGTACGCCATATCTACTAAAAGTACTCTTCATATGTTTTATGAGCTCTTGAGCAGATTTCCTTTGAATCATAAACATTTCAATCCACATGGAATAAGAATCGACCAAAACCAAATAGTCATTATTATTGTAAGTAAATATATCAGCAGAAATACGTTCCCAAGCACGATAAGGCATAGGTAATGGATTCAATGGTTCTTTTCTATTATTTCTAGAATTTTGAACACATATTCTACAATTTTCAATCATATTCTGAATATCTGCATTCATAGAAGTCCAAAACAATGAGTCTCGAGCACGTGATTTACATTTTACTATCCCAAGATGTCCCTCGTGAATTTCTTTCAACATTACTTGTCTTAATTTAGTTGGAACAATTACACGATTATTATAAAATAATAAATCATCTTCAACACATATTTCATTTCTATGTTGCCAATACATACGTATTTCCAGAGGAACATCATTTTTAGTATCAGGCCATCCATTAATCAAAATAGATTTCAATAGCTGAAGACTTGGATCTGTCCTTGTCATCTGGATTATCTCATTCTTTCGACTATCAGACAAACACAACTGTGATGACAAGCTGCATACCATTACCTCATGAACCATGTAGTCTTCACTCACAGGATCCTCTGGAACATCTTTTGGATAAGAACGAGATAGAGCGTCTGAAATATACATTTGAGAACCTGGTTTATAAATAACTTTCAAATCATATTTGAAGAGGCGTAATAACATACGCTGTAATCTTGCAGGAACATCGTTAATGCATTTTTTCATTATTGTCATTAAAGGTTTATGATCAGAATAAACAATGGGAATACAATTGTGGCGGCCATTTTGTATTCATAGATTTTAAAAAGGCGTATGATAGTGCGAACAGGCAGGCCCTTTTCAAAATTCTAAAGGAATTTCAGATCCCCTCAAAACTCATCACATTAATTTCCGAGTGCCTAAAGAATACAGCTTGTAAAATAAAGATGCCCAATTCTAATTCCGATTTGTTTGAAGTTACATCTGGCCTTCGTCAAGGAGATCCACTGTCTCCTATCCTGTTTAACCTGATGCTAGAACGAGTTGACAGGGAATTCTTGAAGTACAACTACAGAGGTCTGAAACTGGGAGAGAGAAACATCACAAGAATGGCGTATGCAGATGACGTGATCCTGATGGCTGATTCAAAAGATGAAGTGACAAAGATGACCTGGCATTATTACAACATAGCTAAGAAGATTGGACTAGTAATCAATGAAGACAAAACGAAGTATATGTGTGTAGATAAGAAAGAGAGATCCTCAGCACCCCTAGTCATCAATAACCTGACCTTTGAAAAAGTGAAAGAATTCAAATATTTGGGAAGTCTCTTTAACTTTGAAAACAAAATAGAACAAGAACATAAAGCTCGCACTGTCACAGCAAATAAAGCATACTTTAGTTTACAAAATATCCTAAAAAGAAGATCTTTGTCATATAATTTCAAAATAAGTCTTTATCAATGCTATATTGTACCAATCCTTCTCTACGGTAGCGAGGCTTTAACCTTCCGTCAAACAGATGAAGATAAACTACAAATATTTGAAAGAAAAATATTGAGACGAATTTTTGGCCCGATCTTCGACCCAGTTTTTCAGGAGTGGAGAATTCTAAAAAATAGAGAACTTGAAGAAAAATATCAACATCCCAATATTATCCAGATAATGAAGAAACGCCGGCTCAACTGGGCGGGTCACGTCGTGAGGATGCAGGATAATAGAATTGTAAGAATAGTTTTCGAAGAAGATATAGAAGGTTACAGAATGAGAGGAAGACCTAGAGCAAGATGGAAGGATAATATTAGAGACGATGTTGAAATGATGGGAATCAACCCAGAAGATTGGAAGGAGGTGGCCCAAGACAGAGGAGTTTGGGCAGAAGCTGTTGGAATGGCATATGGTCGTTAAGGCCCCAGCCACGGATAAATGAAAAAAAATGAAATGATCAGAATAAACTACTACTGGTTTTCCATATATAAACTGATGAAATTTCTCAGTCGCAAAAACAATAGCCAGGAGCTCCTTTTCTATCTGTGCGTACATTTGTTCACATTTTGTCAAAGCACGAGATGCAAACGAAACAGGTTGATTTTCAATCAACAAACAAGATCCAATACCATCTTTGGACGAATCAGTTTCTATTACTAACTGTTTTGAATCATCAAAATACCTCAGTACAGGACTTGAGCATATCAAAGACTTGAGCTTCTGAAATGACTTCTCATGAGAATTAGACCAAATCCACTCAGCCCTATCTTTAGTGAGTTGTCTTAATGGAGATGATATTTCTGATACATTTGGTATAAATTTAGACAAGTATTTGGTTACACCCAAAAATCTTAATAATTCTTTCTTATTCTGTGGACTATTCATTTTTGCTATGGATGCCACTTGATCTTCATCCATTTTCACACCATCTTGAGATATTATTTGACCCAAAAATTTCACACTACTTTGTCTATATTGAATTTTTTCTCTATTGAATTTGACATTGTATTTTCGGGCTCTGTCAAATACCTCTAATAATATTCTATCATGGTCAGCTTTATCTTTTCCAGCAATAATAATATCATCGAAATACACCTCAACTCCCTCTATGTCAGAAAATATTAGCATCACTTTCTTACTAAATACTTCAGGTATAGAAGCTAGTCCAAACGGAGCTTTTTTGAATGCATATCTTCCAAACATAGAGTTGAATGTACAAAGCATGACACTCTCCTCATCCAGTTCAACCTGCCAAAATCCTTGTTTCATATCAATAACAGTGAACACACTTCTACCATTCAATCTCTGAATTACTTCTTCACAAGTAGGTAATGCATAGTGTTCACGTTTAATATTTTCATTTAAAGCCTTGGGATCAATGCATATTCTCAAATCACCATTTTTCTTTTCTTTAATCACTAAATTACTCACCCAATCTGTAGGTGTGTCAACCTTCATTATTATACCAGCACTCTCCATATTATCCAGTGTTTCTTTTAGTTTCTTCTGAATACTGAATGGTACTCTCCTTGGCGGGCTAATTACAGGCATTGCATCTTCCCTGAGCTCGATATGGTACTTTCCAGGCAAAGTACCCAAGCCTGTAAATAAATCTTCATTCATTTTGATTAATTCATCTTTAGTTACATTTTTCAAACTCGAGTCCTCAACAGCATTTACTCTTTTGATTAAATTTAATTTGACACAAGTGTCTAACCCCAGTAGAGGAACTGCATTACAATCAACAATAAGAAATTCTGCTAATATTTTGTATTTCTATATCTCGTCACTAGTTCCACTTTTCCAAGGGGTATCATAGATGTCTGATTACCATAAGGTAATAGTTTCACGTTTGACGGTTCAACCACTTTATGAATTTTTAATCGCTTAAAAACATGCAAAGGAATAATATTTACCTCCGAGCCACTGTCAAGTTTGAAACTCACATGACCATTTTCAACTTGAATATCACACATCCAATTCTTCAATTTATGAGAAGAAGATATAGAATACAAAGGTACAATTTCCACATTATCCATACTATACTCATGATGACAACTTCCCATATTCAGATTTGAACGCTCGTGCGAGTTTTCTCCAACATTTACATCTGCTTCACAATCATGAACTTTCCTCTTCTGATTCATAAAACAATTCCGCGCGTAGTGACCTTTCTTCTTACACAGGTAGCACATCTCCTCAGAAGCAGGACATCTTCCGCGTACATGAACACGGCCACAGCGAGAACAGTTTCCTCTTCTATCTGAAAACTCTGCGCGTTTAATTTGGTCAACATCACACTTGTCTATCTGTTTATTATGCATCATTTGAATTTCCTGAGATGCAGCCTCTGCAGCTCTAGCATAATTGATTGCTTTATCCAAAGTTATATCTGAATCTCTTAAACATTTCTCAATCAAGGCTTGATCTGACAATCCAAAAATAAATTTATCTCTCAATAGAACGTCTCTGTCTTTGAAATTGCAATTTGAAACCATTAACTTCAATTCCTTCAAATAAGTAAGGATACTCTGTCCTTGTCTTTGTTTGGCATTAAAAAACTTATAGTGCTCAAATAAATCATTCTTTTTTGGTAAGAAAATCTCATCAAATTTCTTCAAAACATCAAGAAGTTTCCTGTCCTCTTCTTTAATATCCTTCCATTCAAGTGTATTATACAGGGTGTAACAGACTAAATGTAAAATCTCTTAAGGGGTGGTAGTATAGATCATTTCCAACCATTAATGTTCTATAACACTTTTGATTTAACTCAGTGGTTCTCGAGATATTATTTTTTTGAATTATTTTTACAAGTCCCCTGCCGCTCGACAAAGAATGGCATCTAACTCCGTAAATACAGTAGATGAAGCAATAGATTTAACTTTTTCCATAAAATAACAATATTTCACTATTATTTAGACTAGATTTATTCTTAAAAAGTGCACACGTACTGAAAAAAATCGGCAGCAGCGGAAAATTTATCGCGAACATGAAATCCACCTGAAACTTCATCCGCCATTTTCTCAAAATACTGCCCTCATAAAGTATTGGTTTCATTTATGTAAAAACTTGCTTGAAGTCTTATCTTTCAGAAAATATGACACACATGATATAAAACTTTCATTTTTTATTGAAACCAAGAGAAATAAAAAAAAAGTCAGTCAGTACTACTAACTGTACCTACTAGGCTACCATCCTACTTTTACCTAGGGAACTAATTTTTTTCTTCAATTTGACAAATTATGGTTGCCATTTATTTTCCAACGGCCCAAAAGTTTGCCTCAGTAGACTCTTAACTTGGAGGTCACTGGTTCGAGTCTCAAGTGTGGCAAATTAGTATGTACGTATCCATGTATGATACTTTTAGCTGTGGTGCTTCAGAAATCAATATTAATCGTAATTGTTCATTATTTTGTTTATAAGAGGAAAGGGTCTCAATGATAAAATGGTTCGAATGAAATGAAACATAACAATGTACCTACATAGTTAACACCCACAGGTAAAGGTGGTACGGTAAATACTGAACATTCATAAGTTGGTACATAGAGGTACAAATTATTATGTTAGTAGGTACCGAATTTTAATAAAACACATGGAATACTAAAATATTAAGGTCAATTAGTAGTCACAGTGGCAGAGTGAGTTAGCGTGCTAGGCGTTGCACGCATGGTGACCTGGGTTCGATGCCCAGCGGGACAGGAGTTTTTCTGCTCTGTACTTGGATGTTCGGGGTCCACTCATACCTCGTGAGGAAAAATGAGTAGTTACTTGTATGAGTAACGACCAGTGGCGACATTATTAGAGTAAAAAGAAATTAATGTAATAGAATAATTCGAAAAGTAAAGGAGGCTCTTAGTAATGCTGCGCTACCCACAAAAAATGTGAAGAGGCCTTGTGCTTCACCACAAATAAAACCATACATACATACTAAAATATTAAGGTCAATTAATCACGATCGTGGTGTCACAATAGCTCAAACTCGTCTTACTAAATATTTGCCATACTTGAGACTCGAACCAGTGACCTCCAAGTTAAGAGTCCGCAGCCTTATCAATGATTCGACTGAGGCTAACTTTTTGGGCCGTTGGAAAGTAAATGACAACCATAATTTGTCAAATTGAAGAAAAAAATTAGTTCCCTAGGTAAAAGTAGGATGGTAGCCTAGTAGGTACAGTTAGTAGTACTGACTGACTTTTTTTTTAGTTTCTCTTGGTTTCAATAAAAAATGAAAGTTTTATATCAAGTGTGTCATATTTTCTGAAAGATAAGACTTCAAGCAAGTTTTTACATAAAAGAAACCAATACTTTATGAGGGCAGTATTTTGAGAAAATGGCGGCTGAAGTTTCAGGTGTATTTCATGTTCGCGATAAATTTTCCGCTGCTGCCGATTTTTTTCAGTACGTTTGCACTTTTTAAGAATAAATCTAGTCTAAATAATAGTGAAATATTGTTATCTTATGGAAAAAGTTAAATCTATTGCTTCATCTACTGTATTTACGGAGTTAGATGCCATTCTTTGTCGAGCGGCAGCGGACTTGTAAAAATAATTCAAAAAAATAATATCTCGAGAACCACTGAGTTAAATCAAAAGTGTTATAGAACATTAATGGTTGGAAATGATCTATACTACCATCTCTTAAGAGATTTTACATTTAGTCTGTTACACCCTGTATAATTCTATTCCTTCATCACCCATGAAATGAAGCAACAAAGCTATCTGCGTTTTATCCCCCTTCTTATTTCCTTCTGATGCATCATTAAATATATTGAATCTCTGTTTAAACTTTCTCCAGTTCATTGATACATCACCTTCAAAGTCCATCTCTTTTACTTTACTCATACTGTCACTAAAATTCATTTTCACTCTGACACCATATTAGATATTGAGAAAACACAAGGAAACATAGGAAGGGAACATAGGCAACTTTATTAGAACTGATACTACAGCAAAGATCACATTATTTATAGCTGGCCGAAAACTAGAATATAGTTCAAGATAATATCTAACACCTAAGTCACGGTTTTGAGAGGATTATATGGACGCCCAGATTCAATGTCTCGGCTCTTTTCAGGTCCATTGATTCTATTTGGTTTTAACGTCCTGACTTGAGGTAGACAGGACGGGGGTTTTAACCTCCATTCGCTGGGAATCATACCAGCTACCCACATTAACCTCACCCAGCCTGGGTAGGGCCGGAATTGCTAGCCTCACATGATCGGAGGGAACAGAATTTTCTGTGCGAAAAGTCTGCTCCTACCGGGAATCGAACTGAGGATCTCTGGCCTACGGGCAGTAGTCACAACCGTCACGCCACGGAGGCTGGCGTGATAAAAAAAAAAACAGTGATAATAAAATCTTACTTTACGTCTCTCCTCCGCGCCAATCGTCTCCAACAAGAAGGCCCTCTCTTGGGCCGAAATGAACGGATGAGACTTGGGGTCATTGTAGCAGAGGCCGCACCACAGGCCGAACCAGAGCAGGGCCGCGGCCCCGAATATGTAGAACACGGGGCCCCAGGCCGCCGTGAAGCTCATGATGAGGCCGGAAAGAGAGATGGCCAGAACGAGGCCCAATTGAATACCTGGCGATCATGAGTCATGGGTATAAAAATGAAAAATTGATAATAAAAATAAAAATGATAGTCAATTAAATAAAAACAAACACTTCGGACGGAATTAATAGACGTTTTTGTAATACCTCTGTGGCGCTAAGTCACGGGACAAGACAAGTTATCATCCCATTTGGGATTTTTACCACATAATAATACGTCTTGGGCTTAGTGCTGATATAATGGGATTTAATAGTCCTAATCGGGCAGTATTATTATTATTATAGCCCCAGTTGAGGGACAATCAGGCTTAAATTCGCAACGTTTCGAAACAAAATATTACGCTTCACCGAGTTCACTCACCGGAAAACACCACAGTAGTCATGAAGCTTCGTTCGTTGGGCGGGGACCACTGAGCTAGTAGTGTAGTCAGGGCTGGAAATGTGGTGCCCTGAAATACAGAGTCCACATCATAAATAATAAAGTTAGAACATCAAATACAAGTTTTTTTTCCGTGGCTGCGCCTTTCACGACCAATGTCGACCATAATGGTTGGGGGGAAGAGATTGCCATAGGCAATAACCCACCCATTAGGCGGGACATAATTATAATTATGTGTGTATTAATCAAAAAAATCCTTTTTATTGGTTTATATTGTTTCCATTTTTTGTTTCAAGCTACTGATAAAATTGGATTCATACGTTCGAGCCATTGCTTACATTTAAAACAATACGCAATCAGAGGTATTACAAAAACGTCTACTAATTACGCCCTTGGACAATCGTACGCCCTTCCCCCTCTTACCTCCCCCACGCCCTCCAGAAAGCGGAGCACTATCATAGCCAGGGGCCCACAGGGGGCCACCAGGGGGGTGACCAGTGTGAGCAGGGCCGTGCTCAGGATCCCCAGGCCCAGGGTGTGCTTTCCACCGAACCTGGGAATAATAGAGCAATCGAGAGGCAATGAGGAGATTGGACAACGCACCTCTGAAAATAATAAAATATTTTTTTTTTTTTCAAAATGTGGCATATTTGTTTAATAATATTTTTTCAAATATATACAGGTGGAGGTCAGCTGACAAGACATTTTTAAATGTATGATACATTTTAATACTCATTAGAATTAGCAACATTAAAATATACTTATTAGGTACTCTTCTGAAAATTTAAAAAAAATAATAATTATAATAAATGCAATACCTACCTACTGGTCCTCTTTCCAGCCAGCTCTGTCACACTCAAAATTCTCGTTCAAACGTCAAATTTCGTTCAAATAACCCGTTCAGAGTGAATTGTTTAAAATGCTAGCAGTACAATCTCGCCGAGGCAAGGCGAGGGCAGCCGAGCGCGAGAGTGTAGGTACTTGTGCACCTCGCCTACGCTCGGCTAGGCAAGTATCGGGTACGCAATCCGTGACTTGGCGCCACAGAGGTATCACAGAAACGTCTATTAGGGCGGAATTAATAGACGTTTTTGTAATACCTCTGTGGCGCTAAGTCACGGATTGCGTACTGTGTAAGATAGGGAAAACCGAAACTTACCAACGAGTTAAGTTATTGATGTTGTCTATTAATTCCCCCCTTAATTCCACCCTTAGAGAAATGACAATAATACCTCTGGGCTAGCACACTGCCTGGAATATGAGTGAGGATGTACCCGTAGTAGAAAGAGGATAGAATGAATCCTTGCGTTTCCTCATCCCAGTCGAATTTCGGATCCTGAAATAATAGCATACTAATTTTTTTTTTTTTTTAAATAAATAATTTTTATTTTATTTTGTTCACATTCTATTCAAGTAAAGTCACACAAAGTTTTTGACTTTGGCAATCCAGAGAGAACACTTGCTGCGTTACCTCTCTGGATTGCTACTAATTTTGTTAGTATACTAATTTTGAATATGAAGTTATGAGCGCACGAATAGCTCAGTGTTTAGGCACTCGCTTGCTATGCGGAAGGTCCCGGGTTCGAATCCGCCGACTCGTGTTGACCCAGCACCTAAATGAGAAGTATTGTGTCACCTCTCGCCCATCAGAGGGGAGGCACACTACGGGATGGGCAGGCTACGCCTGCAGTCATGCCCCTGGTAGTTCCGGGGTGTTTTCTCCTTTCATCCGAGCTCAGCGATGGCTCAAACACCATCGCGAGTGATCTTTCGGGGGGAAGTCCCCACCGAAAGAGTATTATTCGATCGGCAAAAAAAAAAAAAAAAAAGGCTACAACACAGACCACAAGCGTCTACAGTAGCTCCAGTTTCATGGCTACAAATAAAAAAGGCTGTGAAACACTCATCTTTAAAAAAAAAAAAATAGATAAAAATAGACTTGGGAATTCATATTACCCGACTGCCAGTCTCCGTGACTACTGCCCGTAGGACAGAGATCGCGAGTTCGACTTCTGGTTGGGGCAGACTTTTCGGAGAAAATTCTGTTCCCTCCAAACACGTGAGACTGGCATTTCCGACAGTCGAGCCGTATTTTTCTTTCTAACCAAAGTGGATGCAACGGGAATAAAATGAACCAAACTGGAAGCAAGTCATTTTTCTTTTGGAAGAGGAAATTTTTCCTCTTCCTTCATTCAGTTTGGTTAACCAAAATGGAAGTAGAAAATTCTTGCTACCAGTTCTTTTATAGGTTAAGTCCATTGTTTATCTTTAAAAGTACCGAAACGCATTTTACTTTCACGAATGTGGTGAAGTTGACCTTAGAATAAAATGGAAATATTTGGAAATATCGAACCTGGAATTTTTTTTTTTTTTTCAAAAGAAAAATACCTTTTCTGATTGCATCTCGTAAGCAACTTTATTATGATCACACATCCTCTTTCTCTAAAGACAACCAGAAAATTCTACACCGCTAAGGATTCACCTTGCGAGTCGCCTACTTACGCCCGTGGCATAGACTCTGACAGCAGAGGAGGACTGGTTCCCGGCAGGAATACAGGACTCCATGTTCACCTCCGCGGCAGCAGGCGGCTCGTTCACCATCTCCGTGATGGCGATAGCTAGGCACGCCCGCATCATAAGAGCCAGCGTGACGCCTAGACCCCCCATGGTCGCCAGGACATAGCGTGCAGGGATCATGGGAGCTTGATGAACCACAACTTTGCTTCTCATATTTGTTCTGCACATGTTTCCCTAAAGTGACATTTTTTAACGTTTTCTCAAGACCGTGGGTCAGCGGTTCCCAACCTTTTTAGCTTGGGGGCCCAATAATATTTTTAAAACAATTTTGCGGCCCACCCCGATTTTAGTTTTCACTATTTTAAAATATTATTTCTTGAGTTCCGGCCAGCATCCGCAGCCCAGTAGCGAGCTGCCCGCGACCTACAAGTGGGCCGCGGCTCACCAGTTGGGAATCGCTGCCGTAGGTCATTAACCTCAGTCCGCCTGGTTCGGGCCGGGAATTGTAATCACTAGACAGCTAGAGACGTAAGAATATTTCGAAATAAACACAAATGAGAAGCACCTATGTAAAACACAGAATATAACCTACTAATATTTTAAAAGGTGATACTAAATTATTGTTATGTAATACTAAAGCAGACTATTCCAGTACCTAACAATTATTTTGTCTTTTTTTTTCATTGGAGATAATTATGAAAAAAACTGAAATTATAATCGAATTTCGATTTTATTATTTTTTAAATAATTAATCACGGAAGTTATTTTCTAAATAATGTATGACCCAGTTTTACATAACTAACATCCGGAACGTACTAGTTCATTCAATGTTCACTTAGAAATACATAATCTTATCGCACGTGAATTGTTTTATGATGTACCTTAATACATTAATCCATATCTATTGTGTAACGTCTTTTACATAGAGCCGCAGTTGATACATTAATCCGCCTATACAGGGTGTTTCAGAAAAGTGTGTCTTTATTTTAACCACGTGTTATATGGACCATTTTAGGGGGGGTCAAGTCTATAACACAAAGGGCGAAAGTGCTTCATAAAGGAGAACCCTTATGAACCCTGTGGCCACCCCTGAGAGTGCAATGACCTCGATTTCCACATCAAAATAACGGCGTCATCTTCTATTTTTTTCCGTGTTTCAATAACTCTTAACAGGTAAGGCGTAATTTAAAATCTTAGATTTTTTAGAGAACCTTTTAAAGCGTGTATCTCTCTTATGAAGGACTTTCGCCTTTCTTGTTATAAACTTGACCCCCCTAAAAAGGTCCATATATTATAACACTGTGTATGATAAGGAAAACCGACGCTAAGCAATGACCTAAGTTATGTATTCATTTCGCCCTATGAGTCCCGTGATATAAGTATAAGTAGTGCTTTATTTTTAGACTGTCAGCGCAAGACAATCTAAATACAACTTCTTACTTTTCTATCTATACTATACTGAAGACAGGCAAAAACTTTTTTCTCATGTGTACTAAGCGCAAAACTTGCTGCCTGCTAGTACCCAAATACAGATGATTTAGTTCACTAAACAAGGGCTTTGAACCCTCAACCCCTGGAATGAGATAAGTAGTCACTACAACCACACCTGACTTGAATCCTACAGGAGAAATGAAATGTAAACTGTCTTTTAAAATATTAATAACACTTTAAATATTAATTTATTACAATAAATACACTTTACATAAGAATATAATAATAGAATAGAAAATTATCAATTATAATAAGAATTTATAACCATAAACCTATTTAAAATAGCTCTCATTATTAGGAGGAATAAAAAAATAAAATTTATCTATGTTTGGTTAAAATAAATTATTAAAATGGTTGAGAAAAATAAATAAATATTTCAATTAACTGTGACCACCACACAAAAATTTACGACTCGTTATACGGATGACACCGAAATGAGCCCCGAAACGATGTACGGCAATGCCTCATTTGTGTATAGTAGCGTTAGGAAAAATAAATATAGGGCCATGCCTCGGGTGCAGAAACTATTTTTTGGGAAAGTACGATAATTTAAATTCATGGGGCAACTATTTTGATTTAAAATTCACATGCTTTCATGAATAAAAACAATTAACCTTAAAGCTTTAAAAAGTAGAGTTAAGTAAAAGTAAAATTTCTTTGTGGTGAAGCAAGAATATTTCCACAGTTTCTGTGGATAGCACAACAACTCTTAGGGCGGAATTAATAGATGTTTTTGTGATACCTCTGTGGTGCCAAGTCACGGATTGCGTACTGTGTAAGATAGGGAAAATCCACGCTTAGCAATGGCTTGTGTTATAGAATTTGTCTACTATTTTCGCCCTAGATTTTACATAATGTTTTAAATGGGGAAACTAATGCTTAAGTGAGGATCTTGATTTTGTTTATCAGTTTCACCTTTCGTCTTATTTATATTTCTAAAATCCTTTGTCGCCTTATTATTATGAATGAAATTGAACACTATATTATGTATGTAGATTGAAAGTACTGTAAAATTAAAAATAACATAATTATGTAGTTTTAAAATTAATGGTAAGGCACCCCGGCTTACCATGAATTTTACATGATTATTCATACTCTATTAATACCAGAGTTGGTCATTACTACTCACAAACAAAATGAACAATCAATTCTCTCCGGGCTAATTTTAAAGGGTCCAACAGCAAAGTATTTTACATTAACACGTTGACATCCGGCCAAAATTTCCCATAGTTTCTTCATCTTCCTGTCACCCTCTGAAGGATGACACCTCAATGTAATTTCAAGAAGCATGGAACACGGAGGACAGGCACTGTCACCCTTAAAAATTCCTGCCCCGCTGGGGATCGAACCCAGGTCACCATGCGTGCAATGCCTAGCGCGCTAACTCACTCAGCCACGGTGCAATGATTATCTCTTTACGTATTGACTTCAATAGTCATTTAAAATTTCCTATTGAAATTTACATTATAAAATGAGTCAAATAGTAAAAAAGTTGACTTGAAGTAAAAATAAATAAAAACAATTGAAATTCTTCTACACCAAATTTAGGGCGAAATTAATAGACTAATTCTCTATCACAAGTTATTATTATTATTTTTTTTTTGTTAAGTTCACGGAGAATTTTTTTTAATATTCTTCTTCTTCTTCTTTTACTCTGTCTTATCCCGCTCAAGCAGGGTCGACGTTGTTCAACCTCATGGTTGAGGTTTTTTTTAATATTAGGTATTGAAAAAAAAATTGATATTGCTAAGGCTTGGTTTTCCCTATCTTACACAGTACGCAATCAGTGACTTAGCGCCCAGAGGTATTACTATTATTCCGACCTTCGTGTTTTCAACTCAAAAGCCATCCCTGGAGGAATAGCTTACCTTTCTTTTGTATATTCAAGGCACAGGAATGGGATAGTATTGAGGAAAAGGTTTTTATTTTTATCTTTGTTAATGAGGGGCAAGGACTCTGAATGTTACAGACCTCTCTTTAAATAAATATTCATTTAAATTTTTTTGTTAATTTTGAAACATGAAAGGTTTTTGCGGAAGAGTTCGTCTTATGCAAGAGGCCCGCCTACGACCTAGAAATAAAAATGTAATTTATAAATAAAAAAAAATCCTAGTGATTTCTTCATGTTCAAACTTTTTTGTGTGTAATCACTATAGTGTAGGTATCATGGGTGTTTTTCATAAATAATAATTTAAAGTGCCACTTAGAAATGTGGAAAATACAAGTAAATGAAAGAATAAGAAATGGTTTTAAAAAGAATCTACATAACTGAAAAAGTTGAAATTTTCATTTGTGAATTTCATATTTCAAAACTAAATTGGTATATAAAAAAAAATCCTCTACATTTTTATTCAATATCCCCATGACCAGGTAACTAAGATAACCTCAAACGCGCATCACATTTTTTGGTAGTTAGAAAATTGAATTTTTACTGTGACATTGATATTTCCAAAAAAATAAATATATATCTACAATAATCTACATATTATTATACTTATTTTAAATGATTTATTATTGATTTTTTTTTTGTGGTTCTTTTTCTCTTGATGGGTACATATACCTGTAGTTAGGCAACATTATTGTACAATAGGGATTTAAGGATCCGTGTGTCTGACTCAATAAAATGATGTACCTACTATTAATTTTTTTAACACATAGACGACCGGTATGGTTTTAGTAAGTTCTCCCGTGGGACCGGCGATGTTTAGGCTATTCAGAGGCGTAGTACATGCGTGTACCACCGGTGGTACACCCGGTCGTCTAAGTGTTAAAGGTTTGGTTTTTTAATAAGGCATAGTTACGGGAACATTGTTGTACAACAGGAGAGACTTAACCGGGATACCACAAAAGCGTTACAACGTTGCGAGACAAAATGTTGCAAGGGCAAAATTATAAAACAGGATTAGATTTAATCCAAGTTGTTGTTGTTGTTGTAAACAGCTTGGCTACAGCTGGAGGGGGGAGTGATGGTCTCCAGCCAACTTTATTTCAAAGTTGACTCGTCCTGAACCACATATTTCTAGGTGCAATCAACCATCATGAGGACTTTTCTCTATAAGCCATTAAACCCTTATTAAACTGCAAGCTAGCCTGGCTTGTAAAGGTTGGCTAGTCTGTGATATATTTAATTTTATTGACATATTTTTTTACCTTTATTATTGTGTTTATATATTGACATTTGTAAATAGGACTAGCTCCGTTAATAAACACCCGTTTACCGGGCTTATTATTATTATTAGTCTGTTCTCTATTTATAGTCCTCTAGCGACTATAAATAGTCCTCTAGAGACTAAAATTTAATCTAAGTAGTCACACCCCTTGACTCGGACTATAGTGTGCCGTGATTGGTTGAAACTCTGACTTGAGGGCGTGTCTGGCTTAGTCTAACTTCAATCCTGTTTCATCATACTAAGGCCCAAAATATTTCGCTTAGCCTCCTGAGACCTGAGTGTTTTTTTCTTTTTACTGGATAAAGACCGAACGTTTTAATTGTAGAACATTGAGTTTTACTTCATACAGATCTGAAGGTTAGAATTTTTTTCCATGCATATAGATCGAGCGTTCCTACTTCTAGAACATTATTTTGAAAATGTTCAGTAAAAAAATTAAAGACACTCGGGTTTATATTGAGGAGATTTCAATGTTCTACCAGTAGAAATTCAGGTCTCAGGAGGTTAGTGGGATCCCGGGCTTAAGAAGCACAAGAGTGATTCAATAAATTAAACATGGATATACGTGGTAAAACAGAAGAAGAAGCTAAAAAAACCGTCTTATCTCTTGTTCCACCTCAGACGGCTGTCTTATCTCTTGTTCCACCTCAGGCGGCTGTCCTATCTCTTGTTCCACCTCAGACGGCCGTCTTATCTCTTGTTCCACCTGAGGCGGCGGGCGGCGGCAACGTCGGATCGGGTGGGCGTGGCGGGCGGCTGGGCGGGGCTCGGGTACGCCGCGGCGGGCGGCGTGTTCAGGTTGATGTTGCGGCTCCTCAGGGTCTTGACGGGCAGCGAGGCGAGGGTGTCGGAGCGAAGGGTGCGGGTGCTCGGGGCGGCGGGGGGGTGCTGGGGGGAGGCGCCCGGGGGCGAGGCTGCGGGCGAGACCAGAGGGAAGGTTAGCGTTATTATTTTTATTTTTAATAAATACACATGTAAAAAGAAATAATGAAAAATATTGGCGTTAGGAAGGGCATCCAGCCTTAAAAAATGTGCCAAAACAAACCAACCTCAACCATGAGGTTGAACAACGTCGACCCTGCTTAAGCGGGATAAGACAGAGTAAAAGAAGAAGAAGAAGAAACAATATAAAATACTTCTGATTCCTAATATTAGAAAACTAGTCCAGGCATATTATATTATTAACTCAATTTTGAAGAAACTGACCCATAACAATAATTTTTATTCCTACTTTACAGGCAGGAGCGGCCGGCGCTAAGAAGTTGCGGAACTGTAGCACCCTCACACGAAAAATACATGATTTTCTCAAGTCCTAGCTCGTACACAGTGAAAATCATCACACATTTGTAGAATAATTATTATTATTATAGCTATCATATTTGTGCTAATCACTTTCGTGATGTCACAACTACTCAAACTCGCTCATACTAAATCTACGCTGAAACCGGGACTTGAACCACTGACCTCCAGGTTACAAGTCCACTGCCTTATCGATCAAGGTTTATTTGAGAATTTGTCGGCATTACAATATTATTATTTTTATTTATGTAAACAGACTCAAACTAGATACTGAAAGAGCGACTCTATAGTCGTATTTTTCTTTCTAACCAAAAAAATTTTCCTGGTTAGGTATCTTCCAAATATTTCCATTTTATTCCAAGGTCATTCATAAAAGAAAAATGCGTTTCGGTAGCATTAAAGATAAACAATAGACTTAACCTATAAAAGAACTGGAAGCAAGAATTTTCTACTTCCATTTTGGTTAACTTATTTGGAAGAGGAAATTTTTCCTCTTCCAAAAGAAAAATGACTTGCTTCCAGTTTGGTTCATTTTATTCCCGTTTGGTTAACTTTGGTTAGAAAGAAAAAATACGGCTTATGAATCCCATTTTAGTCCGGTTCAGCCCCACCGGCCGCGCCTGCTTACAGGTAGAGTAGAAAGCAGCCGACACTCACCGGAGCTCTGGTGTCGCCGCTTCATCTTGCCGCCCAGGGCCGCTACCAGGGGGGAGGGGGAGAGGGAAAGTCGCTGCTCGTTCTCCGTGTCGCTGTTGCCGCTGCTCTCTTCAAACCCGATGTTGAGCGGCAGGGAACTGCGCTTCTCATCCATCCTGAGGAGAAAATTTTATGTTTAGTATTTTTTTTTGTTTGTAGAAACTCTTTATTAGTAGAACATATATAAAGAAAAATAATGGTAATTTTTTTGTCTAATTGCTTTCTTTAAAGAGTATATTTCAATGCATTACTTCTGTACACTATCACATCTATTGAAGGTTGTATATATGATCCATGCCACTGACATGTGCTAGAGTACCAAGCATGTAGGCTACATTGCCGCGTTGAATCCCTATGGATATTCTCTGCAGCAAAAAAAAAAAAAAAAGGTAAAAATTAAATATAAAAATTGAAAATATTAATAATATAAACAAGAAAAAAAAATAAACAAAATATATACACATGTCCTAACTAAAAAGTGGGGTTATTGCCTATGGCTCAATTTTTTTTGAGTTATAAGTTCTCATGATTCCGGCCCCAACATACGGGTATTTTTGAGGGTTCTGCTTAGATTAACTTTTTTATTATTCGTTCTAGATGGGGGTTGTGACACATCAAATTCAATGATTTTGAGGTGCTGATTACGAATTTGACATTGATTTTTAGCTAATTTTTACCGTTGAGTCACCAGTGGCTGTGCTAAGGAAAGTTCTGTGGTGTCACCACATTTTTTGTGTTAATCACTTTCGTGATATCACAACCACTCAAACTCGCTTTACTAAATCTGAGCTGAAACCGGATACTGAACCAGCGGCCTCCAGATCACAAGACCGCCGCCTTATTGATCAAGCTACTGAGGTCAGTTTAATTTTGAGTTATATTCAAGCTATAACATACTGTGTAAATCTGAAATAGCATAATTTATAAGTTAGGTATCAGAAAATAGGAAGGATTTCTTACTTAATAACTGCCCTTATTCAAAGTGAGTCAAGTATTAAGTTTTTTTTAAAACTAATTTATACTAAAAAATTAATAGTAACTAACTATTTTGGTGTAAAATATACGTCGCCATTCTATTTAACCCAGCTGTTCATTTGTGCACATCACAAGATGAATGTCACAATTGTCACACATGCCATGCTGGGTGACGTACATAGATATGTCTCACTGGGGACGTTAAACAAATACGGTACCAGCCATGTCAGGAGAAAAGCCAATCACACAAAGCATTGGCGCCGTCAAGCGGGTTGGAGGTGGGAAGAGCATCCAGTCGTACAATGTGGAGATAGGAGGGCCAGAACCAAACATTGGCTACAAAATCATATATGTATCTGATACTATCAGGTAGATATCCCATTGCCTACCATGGGTAGCACATTTGCAAGACACTGGTATTGCCTGGGGTACCGGGGTTGCATATATGCTAGACACGTTTGAACCTTCTTGGGTACCATGTATAGCATATGTGCAAGACAATTTGTCTAGCACATATATGCTTTACACGGTCCTTATGACAAGGAAATATGGATTTTTTGTCTGGGGGACCGCGTGTTGCACATATGCTAGACAGGTGCTTTTGAGGAAAATACGCTTGGTCCCCAGGCAAGTTTCATAAAAATGGCTTGGTAGGCAATGGGATATTACCAAAGTTTATCAAAATAAACGAGTTGGTAAAAACTTACCTGAATCGCTTTCGCCTCGTACTGGACAGAATCGCGCTCTGATTGGGCATCACCCGCGTGGCGCCACGCCCACTGGATGATGACGTCATACTACTCGAAGCTGTAGAGCGCGCGACACTAACGCTCGACGATAGACTAGCGGAACTACTTGAACTACGCGTGGATGGTACACTTGTATTGTTACGAGGGGCGCTGGGAGACACACTGGCGGCGGAACAATTATTGGAACTGCGCGTAGATGGTACATTCACACTGGGTAGACCGTTGGTACTACGCGTGGTGGGTACACTAGCGCTCGACGACACACTGTTGGAACAGCTCGAACTTCGCGTCGACGGCACACTAGCGCTCGACAGCGCACTGAGGGAACTGTTGGAACTACGCGGACTCGTCGAACTGTTACTCGAGCTGCGTGTTGTGGAGGCGATGCTGGGACTCGCGGCGACACTGGCGCTGCCGCCGCTGCTGCGGAGAGATCCGGAACTACTCGGGGAGGGTGACGAGTGGGGGGAGGGGGGACATGGAGGTGTGTGGGTGGGGGCGGGGGTGGGGGTGGGGGCTGCAGGCGTGCCGGCTGTTGGGTGGTGGTCCTCGTCGGGTTGTTTGGACTTGACGATCTGCTCATACGGTCTGAAATGAAGAGTGGAATATACAATGATTCCAATTCATTTTATTTATTTAGAAACTATTTATTTAGAAACTATGATGAGAGCCAATAAGCTCGAAACAGCTGTCCAGGTATGTTCTGATATTCATGTACATCTAGTACAACTTCTCAGTTTTCTGTTTATACTGATACTGATTATTAGTAGTACATATAGTAGGTATACAGACAAATAATGGTAAAAATTAAATATAAAAATTGACAATATTAATAATATAAACTGGAAGAAAAAAAAATAAACAAAATATAGACACATGTCCTAACTAGAGGGCGGGGTTACTGCCTATGGCAATCTTTTCCACGCAACCCTTATGTCACCTTGTTGCCTACTACATAAACAACACTGGCCATAGGTCTTTTTTTATAACTAAATCATACAATATACCATTCCAAGACATAAACATAATAAATACCAGGGGGAGGTGTATAAGATCAGAATAGGAGCTGCTCTCCAGATAAATTTAGATAAAACTTGCTATTGTTTTTTCTATTTCTCAAAACCTTATGACAGCTTTTTTTGCATATTTACTGTGATATTTTTTAAAACTTACTTGTAATTTATTTTTACTATTTTGATAGGTGTTACCATTTCATGTTTCTGTTGTTTGTGTTTTTACATAGGCTTATTCCCGTTCAATAAAAATACTCATTAGAAAGAAAAAAACCTAGAAACAAAGATCATACAATTGCTGAAGAAACAGTACTTATTTTTCTGGAATTTACAGTCTAGACTGGCACTAAAAGACAATGCCACACTATCCAATAATATTTATTCAGTTGTAATATTTTTTTACAAAGGTGTTAAAATATTATCATTTAATTTTTCAGTGCTCTATTTTTTGGTAAGTAAGAAAACGCAAATTCATCTGTAAAATTATCATTTTATCAATAAATTATCATTTATTAAATAATAAATAATAAATTATCATTTATTAGCATTAATAAACAGAAATATTTGCACATGTTTTGTGAAAACATAATTAACATATTATCAAAACAACTCTCACCTCAGTATGTTGGCTATGCTACGGATCTTATTGGAGGAAGGCTGAACGGCAGACTGTTTAAACAAGGAGTTGAGCAGTTCTTGTTTGGGTGAGCCTGGGTTACGTGTGAAGATGGCCATTCCTGAGAAGCCAAATAATGAATAAAAAATGTAGGGTTCCATTTAAAAATTGAAAGTTGATGCCTGTTTTACTACCTTAAGGATACCCTATAGAAGTTTTGATTCAGACCAAAAATGGACAAATTTGTGTTAAAACTTCATGAATAAATTCAAGTCTCTATCTTAAACCATAAAAAAAAAAAAAAATCAGTCCCGGGACTTATTGTTCTCTCTGTAATTATGATATGAATCTGCAACTCAATATTTTTTAATCATAAGCTAGACAAGTGCTGGTGTAAGAACAACTTCTTTTTGAACTGTTTTATGGATTTTTTTATGAACTTAATCAACAATCTAATTTAAAAATAGACAAGGGTAATTTATAAAAGAAAAAAAATTGACTGAAGAACAAGAAAAAGAATGGGCGAAGTAAATTTACCTCTGGTCTGGGGTAACATAGAAGTGTTGTTTTCTGGTGCTACACCATCTTGACAGCCGGAGTCTGATTTCACACTCTGAGAAAAAAAAGTTTATAATACATTAAAGTACACTTTGTTAGTATCTAGTTCCTTTTTTGGTACTGACTGTACTTTAAGCACAAATGTACCAAGAAATATTATACAGATAAGGTACAAGCTAAATGAGGCCTAAAGATAATAACATAAATCATTGGCACAATTAATGGGTGTTAGGAAGGGCTTCTATCGGTAAAATATGGAAATAGGTTCGGTATTTATATGAGACTGACCACATAATCCCTGGTCAGAATAGATCTCACTACGTTGCAGTGTTAATTGTAAGGTGTTTCATCTGAAACTCTACAACCAGGTCAAATTATAATAATTGACCACATAATATTTGTGAAATATATAAGTTCTTAGGAAAAACTTATAGTTATACACAACTCTTGGTAAAACAAATAAACATAGAAATAATTTGAAGATAGAAAACACTTGGCTTTTTTTGTTTTACTTAATTATTTATTTTCAGATGGCCACTTCGCCAAAAAGCCAAGTTTTTTCTATCTTCAAATTATTTCGATAATATTTGCATAAAAATTGTGAGGAGTCTCTTACCTTTGGTTGAGGAGGGGGTCCGGGAGGATCAATGAGCAGCGTCACAACACTGGTGTTGTCCGCTCTGCTCCGGCTATTGTTCCACTTCTCTATGGCCTCGTCCACTAGACACTTGGACGGGTTGATCCAGTTGTTGCTTTCACTCAGCTCGGTCTGCTCATTACGCATCTCTGTGAAGTTAGACAATCGTATTGCATTTAGAAAATGGTTTCAAGAGTTAAACAGACTCATCATAGGGTGGCGTCATCGTGAATGATGGTAGCCAGACAGTGGAGGAATGACTCAGCACTTCTACCACTGTCTTTACAAGGAGGCTAATAATTGACAAGGGCCCCAAGAACCAAACCAATGCTGGTCTACTCCCTGCTTATAGTCCCCCAGCCAGACTAATGTAAAAAAATGAAAGCAAATTTTTACTAGTTTTATTGAGACCCACCAAAGCATTACATAGAGGAGTTATGGTAACATTTCAACAAAAACGTGATATACACTTAACAAAAAACTATTACAATACACTTTGACAGATATTCAGTCAACTTTTTTTTCATTAATTTACTAAATTTGTTTTTTTTTTTTTTTTAAACAAATTAACGGGCATAGCCCATGTTTATTGTTACACACCAGTAAAGTGTACAATGTCCACTGCATCTTGAGCTGATAGCACATTCCATAGACCATCAGTTCCAAAAATAAGACACTTGTGTTGCAGCGTGTCCATCTCTATCACGCCTACATCAGGTTCAGGGGACACAGTGAAGGTGTCCAAATCTGCATTGTAACTCCAGAAGTCACCTGAAATTAATGACAAAATTATTTGTAGACAAATTAGCTATGATTAAAGGAGGAATACCTCATATTAGTAAATTAATTTTAACATGTTAACATGGTTGACCCATGTTTAAATCATATATTGTCCAAATACTTTAGATCATACCTGTGTTTTCCTTGTCTTCAGTTATTTTATATTGTTCTTTCTAATTATTAAATATCTGTACATACTCAAGTCAAATATTTGTCCCATTTTTTCAAGATTACACTGCATAGGCCGGCCATTCACGATCAGTCCAAACTGTCAGTTTGGACTGACAACTGAGATGCCCAATCACATTCAGTTAAAACCATCAGTTCTCACAAATCTCAAAATGGATTCCTACGACGACATCGCTGTTCTCGGATTATTTTTCGTAATGATCAAGAAAAATAAAAAAAGAAAGCATAAAAGTCGGTTTGCGGATATCGTCCGCGGAAGCTCCAGACTTGATAGATTGTTGTGTTCTTTCCTTGTTATAGGCTGACCCCAGGCTGTTGATTTTAGAAGGGTCAGACTTTACTGTGCCATCACTGTCCATTTCAGTTAGTTTCTTTGCTAATTTTGTAAGGGCAGCATTTTTTAAATTACAGTCTTTATATTCCTCGGAATTAACTTTCCAGAGACAGGGCTCTGATCTTAAAATTGCAATGAAATCGACTATGGTTTGAGTTACCTTTTTGCGCGACATTTTTAAAAAATCAAAATCGGTAATCTGAACTCTGAAGAGATTGGTTAACTGAGGACTGAAAGCGCCATTCACATAAAAAATTTAACTGTCAGTCCAAGCAACTTCAGTCCAAAATATAAATGTTTTATAATCCTACAGTCCAACTCATTAGTCGAATTGGACTGTCAGTCCACTGCCATTCACGTCAGTCGAAAGTATCAGTTTGGACTGATCAGTCCAAACTGACAGTTTGAACTGATCGTGAATGGCCGGCCTTAATAGAATGAAACAGTTGCTTTGATGCAAAAACTGTATTTTTAAAGAAAAAACATTGTTCAATCATATTATTTTATTTCATGGCCCTTCATTTTGCACAAGGGATAATCAATTAGGTACAGTCACACCTGGATATAAGAGAAAAATTTCCAGGTCCCACTGAACTCTCTATAAGATAAATTGTTTTTTTTTTTTTTTTTTTGGTTCATTGAGCATAAAAATGGTAAACACAAGTCAAGCTAATAATAAGGGAAATAATCTCTTTGAGAAACCTGGATATAAGAGGAAAAAGAAACTCTGATCCCTTGAGTTCTCTTTTATACAGGTTTGACTGTATCACCAGAACTCACCCAGGGGAATAAATAACTTGGAATGCCTCAAACTTGTCACAATTTTTTTTATCCAAGATAGCTATCATTATTATCTTCAAATGCATGTAAACTCAAGAAGAATAAGAATATGCTACTGTAGTGATTTCTTCTGTGTTCCAGCTATCCAAAATGGCCAATTCTATGTGACATGTTCATGACCCATAAAATATTTGTTATGAGGTCTCTATTACTTCTTCCTCCATGGGTACCCCATTTATTGTATCACACTTACCCAGAGCTCTTGCGACGGCAAGGAAAGGTATTTCATCAAAAGCTGTTGACCTTCTCACAGGGCCTTTGTGTCCAGTCTTTGGTCGATTCCATACAACACGAGGCACTCCGTTCTTTCTCACTACTTTCCCTCCTGAAAGCAAAACAGTTTAATTAATTTTAGAGTATATGACTATTAAAATAATTGATTTAAAAAAATACCTACAAGGTTCCTGCTGTAGATTATTTTTTTCTATTATTTTCATTTGAGGTACTCATATTCAACATGCCAAGGAGTATCACAGGCCATTTAAGAGATTGGTTTCATCTCACTTATTCCTTTGAAAAATTCTTGGGATCATAAACTTAGATTGGTTGAGTTCTAGAGGTTTATTAAAAAACACATTCATTTTTTTTTCATTTTTAATGTGTGCCATTTTTACTGGTTAGACAATTGGTCCTTTCAAAGAAAAATTGTTGATCTCACAAGTAGTTGTGAACATATCAAATTATACGTAGTTCATTTGTCCCACCACTGGAACAACTGGTCATGCATTTTTTTAACCTAGGTGATTACGAACTAAATTTTAATAAAGATAATCAATCAATTCATTTAAAGTTTTGCTATTTTTCCACCATCTGATAATTGTGTTCGGAACCACAATTGAGTCATATTCATAACATTTTGTGAGTAATATTCATAATATTTAGATTAGCAGGCATATCAGACTTGGGGCCAAATTATAAAACAGAATTAAAGGTAAGATAAGCCAGAATGTTCCTCAAATTGGGCTATCAAGTTCTGTGATTAGTTGAAACTTCCACTTGAGGGTGTGTCTGGCTTATTATATCTTTAATTCGGTTTCATGATTTC
Organism: Bactericera cockerelli; assembly: GCA_024516035.1. Taxonomy (NCBI): domain Eukaryota; kingdom Metazoa; phylum Arthropoda; class Insecta; order Hemiptera; family Triozidae; genus Bactericera; species Bactericera cockerelli. The sequence goes on along the minus strand of CM044962.1, from coordinate 10,777,059 downwards.
ACCCTTATAATTCTTATGAAGTAGGGTAGAATCCAGGTTTCACAAATTTCAAGGGACAGAAGCTTTATTTCAAGTCATTGGGAGTTTTGAGGTATCATTTCAAATAAGGAGTGATGTTTGACAAGGTCCAATAAATTCTTTTGAATTAACAGGATTGTATGAATTTTAAATAATAATTATTTCAATCATAATGTTCAAAATTAATTTTGGTTAGTCATACCAGCTTTGGTTATTCTTTTGATTTCTTCGGGACACTCAGGTTTGTGCTCTTTGGTCAATTCGAGACATTTCCATGCCTTGTCTTCCTCATCATGATAACCAAGAACCAACATTGAGTCTCCAACATGACCAACATAGATCTTGCTACGCATTATGAAGGCTACAGTAGCTGTTGTTCCTGAAGTGCTTGGTAATCCTGATGCAGTACGCTGCCACTTTGCTGAAATCATCCCGAAAATTAAACATATTAATACATCAATAGATCCTAGAGATAAAAAAAACACATCTAAGAATGAATTGTTTTGAATATATTTTAAATAAGTTCCTACACAGGTTTAACTTTTAAAGAGATTTGACCTAAATTTTGTGAAGAAAAAGTAATGTGGTGGGTACAAAACCAACCTCAGTAGCTCAATTGATAAGGTGGTGAGGACTGATAACTTGGAGGTTGTGGTTATTTTGTTAAGTTTGGTATTTGTTATTTTTCAGTGTGAGTGAGAATTTCTGGCATCACAATAGCTATTAACACTAATTTGATAAATTTTAATTAGTACACCAACAGCCTAGGGCTTACATATTGTACCATTGGTGGGTCTTGTATTGCACCAATCTGAATTTCTTGCATTTCTAAATTACAAAGGTTAGGATTTGTTTACATGAGTGATATCATGATCATACACCAATACATTTTTTTTTTAACTAGTGAACCAATAGATCCACTACAACTCATCACATTTGAAGGTTGATCCAGTTAGTTTACATTTTTTATTCATTAGTGATTGGCAAATTCCAACTTCAAATGTTTTTAATAACCTGCGGGATTCATTGGTGGCATCAATAATCTCATTGTTAAGATCAAGAAACGTGTAACAGAATCCAGTAGGAGAATTTTCTGTTACCACGAGAACATTTTTAGAAACTCACCCATTATGTTTTACATATTGTGTATTACAAATAGATCAAATTTTGCAAAATCAAAATGCAATATGAACCGCCAGCTCATTAATAAATGTTGGAGAGTTTCCAAACATGACCTTATTTTGTTTGTTGCATTCTAGATATCAAATACAGCCCTATTAATTTAGGTCATTTGGTATAAATAGATAAACAACAATACAGACTTTGTGTTGTGTAGCAAATATTTTGAATTTGATAAAAGAGTTGTACAGGAAAAAATAAGACATAATGATTCAAATTACCTTGTTCTTTCCACATAGCTTGATGGGTACTAAGGTATCCTTCATGGATTGCATGTAAAACATCATCATCACTATCAGACCAGAATAATTTCTGCTGTACAATGGAGTCTAGGAGATGTTCCTTAGCATAGGTGGCTGCTTCAACACCACCATGCCCATCAAATATACCAAAAAATGCATATTCCAAATCATTCAAGTCTTCAGTTTGTTGATAAGCAACAGAAAACATATCTTCCATATATTTCCTTCCACCTTGATTACAATGTCCTGTTACACGTAAATTCACTCCGATTCCAGACATTTTGTGGCCACAAATTGAAGCAGCGGGAAAAGACACTCGTCACAGGGACATACAGAGACAGGAAGATTTAAAAAGGAAACTTCGTGATTCTGAAAAGTCGTTAAATGTCACATTTCAAAAGATAAAGATAAATAAAAACCAAAAATTGGCGAACTTTCTACAATACAATCACATGAAAAATCCTTGATTGAAATTTTACGTCACAGGATAATGGAGGTGGTGAAGATGATGCATCATGGGAAAACCACCATCTACTTTCTCTTAACCAGTGTTGCCAAACTTAAAATATTTTCTTCACGGACTTTTTCAGAAAATAATGCATGCCGTTTTAATCCTATCTACCTATTTAAAGTTATTCTGAGCCTTTGAGGATTTCTTAAATTTCCATCCACCTATCGTTTGACTTGAAAAAATTAATTTAGGCAGGTATTATTCGCAAGATCACCGTTTTGGGCCTATTTATCAAGAGGTTTTCTGAAGTAAAAAACCTCTGAGTCAGCATCACATTCAGCAAAGCTGACATTTGTCTAAACAAAAGTCAAAACTAAACTATGCTAACTTCACATACTTCTCATATCAGCTGCACGGTCCATGGAACTTTAGAAAAGCGATAAAAAATTATAAAAAAGTTAAAAAATGCAACAGCAGTGCTCTTAAAAGCTCGATTTCGTTCGTAATTTTATCGATTTATCCTAGCCCGAAGATATATCTGCAAGGACGTTTCCAGCAGTACCGCATTTCCCAATCTGACTATTGATACATTAGTGTCACGATCAGTGGCAGAGTTCTGCTTTCGAGAAACTTTTATAAACATTCCATTTTGACTAAAGTAAAATAGTCATTAGTCAACAAACTGTAAATCCTGGCTTCTCAAGTTTCAGAGTTGTTGCAGCAAGTGGTAATCAAGAACCTTTTGTTCATCAAACTCAAAATCTTGCCCTAGTAAGTTGCAATTTAAACTGACTAGTTTCTAGACTGAAAGGAGTGGAAAGAAATTCTAACACCTATGTGGGTAGAAGTGTGATAGTGGATGTGGGCTGTAATATTTTCCTTCTGCTGAGTGATTCATATCTGAATCATTTTGCCCCTGCTTAGAGGGGTCATGAACATGAGATGAATAAGATATAGGGATCAAATATTGAAACAGGATTATAATGGTTGAACCAATTAATCTTTATGATTTTCAGCCAAAATTAGGTATATTTCAGTATATCACCTTTAAATGTGTTCTGGAGACTGACACAGCTGCTCTAAATGTAAACAAAAATACTCAGAAGTTCAATTTTTAGGTAGGTACCTATTAGATACTTTTTTCTCAGAATTTTCAACATCAATTATCTTATAAACCATGAAAACAGATATTTTGAAAAGTTCTCAGAGTTCTAGTGCCCACCCCCCCTGAATTGGGATAGTGGAACCCAAAAATAACATTTTTCAACACTTTGATTTCTTATGGTTTTAACTTTTTTCTTTGAAAAAAAATCACCCTTTAGGTTTTTGATGGGAAATTTTTGTTTTTATTTTGTTTCATAGTGATTAATTAAACTTTTGTTTCAGGAATTTGACATACTTCAAGCACAATGGCCTTGTGATTTTAATTGGTAAATCTTTTGCATTGTCCAAGAGACAATGAGAATATAATGACCAAAACTCTGAATGAATATCGTGTAAAAAAAATTGAGTCCATTGGAAAAATGACAGTCATGAATCAAGAAGAAATAATGACAAACACCAAAACTGTGCTCCAAGGGTTAGAGGCTCTCAAGATTGAGCACACTTCAATTCTGAACAGTTTGAGTGAGATACAACAAGGTGGACCAGTTGAACAGGAGAAGCAAACTATTGTTAGGAACTCACTTGAAATTATTGAGCTTGGTAGGTTTTTTTTTTAAATTATAAGATACTTTATTTAATTAAATTATGCATGATTTTAAAAGTATATATAAAAAAAATACTGTGTGCCAGTGTGAGCTAGGAATAGCTCTGATATTGTTGTTAATTTTCTATAATTATGGATTGAAAAAAAATCAACTCAGTTAATCAATGGATTTTTACAAAAATAAAACTCAGAAACTCTTTTAATCCCAGCAGTTTTGTTTACCATAGAGTATGCTCAAAATTAGTGCTGTGCAGTACCCAAGTACATGTACATACATTTTCATGTACCTGGATTCAATTTCAAAATGAGTACCCAAATCCCTGTTGAAAAAATTGTGTTTTTTTTGGGTACTTTTCCATTCCCAATCGCTAAACAATTTTTTTTTTAATTTTACTTTTTCTGCAACATTTTTAAAAAATCTTTTTGAAAATTAGAAATATGAAAAGTTGATTACCTACATTACCTCCCAATTGTTTCAACATATCTTTTGACTCTTCTGTGGAGTTGTAGTTTGTCCCCATATTGATTGTTCACAAAATAAAACTTAAATTTCTAAAGAGTAAGCCTTGTTTTAACAAAATTATGTAAATAGTCAATTTAGACAAATTTTATTAACATGAAAAATGTACCCAAAAAGTACCAGGTACAATTACAAAAGTAACCAATACCAGGTACAAAATAAAATTAGGTAAATATTCAAGAACAATTAAGTACTAAATTATAGAATAGTTTTTTGCTGTGGTGCAGTCAATCCTGGATTTAAGAAAACTCAAGGGACAAGAATGATTTTCTCTTGTAAAGAGGGTATTTTCCCTTATACAGAAGCATAATTGACCTGGAATTTTTTTCTCTCATATTCAGACAAAAGAAAGACAAAGGCAATCCCAGCCAGTAGGTTTACCCACTATTGTGAAATTCAACCTTTCTTCTGATATTAATTGCATTCATTTATTTGAATTGTAATTAAAAACTCCAGAGATGGAGGAAAAGGCCCTCTATGCTGGCAACTTTATATTCTATGTAATTATAAACAGAATAGAAACCATATTCAAACCCCCTGTGCTATTTTATCTATTAAACAACTGCTCTTAATTTAGGAAGACCAAGTTCTAGTGATTTTTATTTAAATATTTTTATTTCAGGTCTCAATGAGGCCCAAGTGATGACAGCTCTGGCAAGTCATCTTCAGAATGTGGAGGCAGAAAAACAGAAACTCAGAACACAGGTGAAAATATATAAATGTTATTTATGTCATTTTGGGACTCTGTGTTGCACTGACAGACCAAAGGACTACTTGTACTTGTACTGTAAAAATATATTGATGTAAAAAAGAAGAAGAAGTAAAGGGACTCTCATTTATAAAACTATAAGCACTAACAGATGAAAATATGGGGTGCAACATTCAACTTGTCTATTATATGAATGGTTAACCAAAAATTTACTGGAATGATTTGTTTTAGGCAGTTCTTGTCTAGTTCATAGATTTTTTCAATTTTTATTTCTTGAGAAAACTTGAAAGAAAAAAAGAGAGCAGGGGAAGAAATGTCATGATAAACCAGAATCAAAATTTATATCTTAAAAGCCAAATAAAAATGGCTTAGGATGGGTCCTCTGTAAAAAAAAAAAAAATATATGAAAAATAAAACAAAATAATGATTTATTATTATATGGTTCAGGTGCGTCGTAGAAGCCAATAAAAATGTTAGGATAGGTCTCTGTAAAAAAAAAGAAAAAAAAAAAAAAAAAAAAACAAATGATTTATCATTATATTAATGGTTCAGGTGCGTCGTCTCGTGCAGGAGAATGCATGGCTCCGGGATGAACTGGCAAATACACAGCAGAAGTTGCAGACCTCCGAGCAGTCTAACTCGCAACTGGAGGAAGAGAAGAAACACCTCGAGTTCATGGCGTCCATCCGCAAGTATGACTCTGATATTCAAGGTGAGATTCACTCAGTGGTAAGATACTTGCTTAACATGTGGAAGATCCCGGGTTCAAACCCCTGAGGTAATGTATTCATATATTAACTATTACAGCAAGTATAAAAAAAAAAAATGTATTCATAATTCAGTTACAGTTCTTTTTAAGGGACACCTTTCAGTGTGCTCATACTAACCCAGCACCTAAATGGGAAATACTGTGTGACTTCTCCTCCATGAAAGGGGAGGTTGCACAACCTATTAAACAGACCACCAATATATATATCAGGTGCTGTTTCATGGTTACCTACAAAATAAAAAAGCTGTGAACATTTTAAAATAAAATAAAATACATACATTAGATGTAGAAGTTGTTAAGGCACTCTTTTAATCTAAGGAGAGCGGGGATCCACTGGTTGAGAAATCAGGTACCACTCAATGCATGATTTTTTCCTTGTACATTTTTTTAATATCTGACAACATAATAATAGCAACAAAATATCTGCTCTAATAGAACGACCCAGTCTTATTTAGCTTATAAATGAGTTGGTAGTTTCATTAGTTCATGTTGAAAATTATTGGTTTCAGAAGAGCAAAATTAGTTTTAAAAAATATATAAAATAAAATAACACAATACTTCCAATTTCTAATATTAGAAATTTATCTGAAGTAATAATAATACCTCTCTGTAACTTGAATCTTGTTTTTGCAAATTGTTTTAAGGGAGAAAACTTGAGAATTGACAGAAACTTGTGAATCATAATTGCCTAATAATTTTGACCAAAATATAATACCTACAATACTCTGTTTATCCTGCAAGAATGAAACTAAAAGAGTAAAGGGACTCTCACTGTCTGGAAAATTACAAACACTGAAGTAATTTATTATATCAAAAATTAATGATTTTATGTTGGTGAAAAAGATGGTAGCAAAATTCATAAACAATATTATTACAAGAGGTTTTTTTTTAAAAATTTATTATTCAGATGATCAGAACTCTGGAGAACAGAAAAGTGAGAAGCACAAGATAGATGATCCAGTGGTGGATCTATTCCCTGATGAAGATACCGATGAGAGAAACAACCTGTCCCCTACCCCTCCATCTCAGTTTGCACAACAGGTAAATATTAGGACCGAATTATAATATTGGAGTAAATTTAGGATAAGCCAGACCCTCCCTCATGTTGGAGTTTTTCCCTTAATTTTTTTTTGCTGTTTTTGTTCTGACCTTTGGATATTTGTTTTTTTTCTAATTTTAGAGCATCGTCCTACTCATATCAAATTTTCATGTACTATTTCCATCAATACAGCCTATTCTATTATTTAAAAAGATCCAGTAAAAATTCATTCATTAAACTGCGACAAAGTTTTGAACTTTTAGGGCGGAATTAATAGACAACATCAATAACTCAAGTCGTTGGTAAGTGTCGATTTTCCCTATCTTACACAGTACGCAATCCGTGACTTAGCGCCACATAGGTATTACAAAAACGTCTATTAATTCCGCCTTTAGTCTTAATTTTCTTGAAATGAAAAAACGTGGACCTTCATCTCTCTTCCCGTGTGGTCTTCATTTGATTGTGTATAAAGTTGTTTGTTAAGCCTATGGATTAAACTGTCCTTTAAGAGAGATATGCTGAAATGCCGTCTTCCTGCTCAGCAGCAGGCTGCCCGAAGACAAAGAATACCAGTACAGAAGTTGACTTGATTAAAGATGAAATTAGGAAATAAAACCCAGAGAATTTTGGCTATAACATGGCATTATTCAATATTAAGATTAGTAATATAGATGTATGAATATAGGGTAGATGAGGGTGTAGAGTTATTATGATTTTTTTATCAGCATGAATATGTAGGAGTTAACGAGATCCATATGTCGTCCCAAACACGAAGTGGCGTATCTCAAAAAATGGACATTTGAGATTTTTGGCGTATCTAGTTCTAATCATGGTTTTTAATCACACAAAGTGGCGTATCTCTATCTCAAAGCGTTCCAATTTTATGAGTATATTTAATTTCGGCGTATATTGTTTCGAATATTTCTTTCAAAGAACGAGCTGACGTATCTCGATTTACGCTACTAAAGTTTGTATTTTGAAGATACGCCACTTCGTGTTTGGGACGACGATATGATTTCTGATCATTGATATTGATGATCATGGATTTGGGCCCTGGAGTGCTAATGGTTTCCCTTGTCCTCTACCAGGTGAACGCAGGCTATGAGATCCCCGCACGTCTCCGCACCCTACACAACCTGGTGATCCAGTACGCGAGTCAGGGCCGGTACGAAGTGGCGGTGCCCCTGTGTAAACAGGCCCTGGAAGACTTGGAGAAGACCTCAGGTGAGAATTTTGGAGTCGAGATGGGTTTAAAAATGACATTTGAAAGTGTCAGGGCAAATATGAAATCAAGGTGCTCCTTTTTTTTTTTTTTTTTTTTAGTTTCCATGTATTTATATAATTTCACAATTGTAAACAGTCCTGGAAAGCATGGAGAAGACCTCAGGTGAGAATATTGGAGTCGAGATAGGTTTAACACTTGAGAATGTCAGGGCCAATATGAAGTGGCGGTGCCCCTGTGTAAACAGGCCCTGGAAGACTTGGAGAAGACCTCAGGTGAGGATTTTGGAATCGAGATATGCTCAACACTTGAAAATTCCAGGATATTTGCCCTGTCAAGGTTTGAAGTCAAGGTGCTCCTTTTTTTTTAGTTTCCATGTATTTATATTTCACAATGTATTTGTATTTCACAATTGTAAACATGCCTGGAAGACTTGGAGAAGACCTCAGGTGAGAATATTGGAGTCAAGATAGGTTTAACACTTGAAAATGTCAGGGCCAATATGAAGTGGCGGTGCCCCTGTGTAAACAGGCCCTAGAAGATTTAGAGAAGACCTCAGGTGAGAATATTGGAGTCGAGATAGGTTTAACGCTTGAGAATGTCAGGGCCAATATGAAGTCGAGGTTACCCTGTGTAAACAGGCCCTGGAAGACTTTGAGAAGACCTCAGGTGAGACTATTGGAGTCGAGATAGGTTTAACACTTGAGAATGTCAGGGCTAGTATGAAGTGGCGGTGCCCCTGTGTAAACAGGTCTTAGAAGACCTCTGGTCAGTTGACTAATAATTTGACTTATATGCTAGTTACTTTTTGGACAATAGAGAGGTTTGGGGATTCTACAAAATGTTAGACAAAATAGGACCTGGGTGAGAAAAAAAAAAATACTTTTGCACTCTAGCTGCAAAGTGAAGAATTTTTTTTAGATTATAATGGGATTTAGTCCTAATATTTTTTTTTTAAATTTTTTTTGCACTCTGGCTGCAAAGTGAAGATTTTTTTCAGATTATAATGGGATTCATTAGTCCTAATATTATTTTTTTCAATACTTTTGCACTCTAGCTGCAAAGTGAAAAAAATATTTCAGATTATAATGGGATTCATTAGTCCTAATTTTTTTTTTTTTTTTTAAATGACAATATTTTTATTATTTTTAATTCAATTCCATCGCCAGGTCATGATCATCCGGACGTCGCCACCATGTTGAACATCCTGGCTCTGGTCTATCGGGACCAGAACAAATACAAGGAGGCGGCTAATCTCCTCAACGATGCGCTCACCATACGAGAGAAGACACTGGGGGAGAACCATGCCGCTGTGGCTGCCACGCTGAATAACCTGGCGGTGCTCTATGGGAAACGAGGTGAGAGAAGCAAAGGCAATAAGCCCGCCCTTTAGTTAGGACATATGTTTTTATATATTTTCTATTTTTTTTCTATTTTATTTATTTATTTAATACATGACAAGTAAATGGTTCAAATATATATATCAATGACAGTTTACATAATTCATAATATTTTTTACTGAATTTATGCTAGTTTCTTTTGGCTGTCGTCATCTCACACTCAGGGCCACACCTATGAAGTATGGTCCTTGTGTCGTGGGAATATTGTATTATATTGTTTCCATTTTTTTTTTTTCATTGGTAAAATAATTATTTGTATTGTAATAATGTCCATTTATACCTAATAAAGTGTTGTATAATAATAATAATATGTATACATTTTTTTCTCTCTCGTTTTACTTCTCTTATGTTGTATAATAATTTGTAATTATCTGTGTTGTATATAATATGTCCAATTAATAAAGTGTAAATAAATAAAATAAATAAATAAAGTCACTCACGGTGACCTAGGTTCGATCCCACTGACCATGCAGTTGAAAGTGACGTCAACCCCCCTGTTGTGGTCTGTGTTGTATCTTGTCCATCCCGTAGTATGCCGCGCTTCCCTCTGATGGGCGAGAAGTGACACAATACATACTTCCCATTCAGTTATTGGGTCAACACGAGCTCATTGGAAGGTGTCCCTTACAAACAACTGGAATCAAATTGCACAAGAACTAGATATAGGGATAAATAGACTGGCATACATTAATACTGTACATACAGTATACAAAGAGTAGCACCCCCAGCACAATTATTGATCATTAATAATTATTGTTTTTTTTATTATTATAATTGTTTTTAATAATTATTATTTTTTAACATAGATATATATTTATATTGTAAATTTTCATGTAATTGCATCATAAATGATGCATTTGAAAATAATTAAAAAAAAAAAAAAAAAAAGAATAGAATACAGTTTTATTTCGGTTCTGAGGATCGAACCCCAAGACTTCTGCATGGCAAGCGAGTGTCTTACCACTGAGCCTTATTATCTCTTGCTTCCCCTCGCAGGTAAATACAAGGAAGCGGAGCCGCTGTGCAAGCGCGCGCTGGAGATTCGAGAGAATGTGCTGGGGAAGGAACATCCGGACGTGGCCAAACAGCTCAACAATCTCGCTTTGCTCTGTCAGAACCAGAGTAAATACGAGGAGGTCGAGAGGTGAGCGTCCTCTTTTTCTTGCATTATTACATAAGATAGTCAGTCTGCCTGGGGGACTATAAACAGGCAGTAGACCAGCAGTCTGGCTGGGGGACTATAAACAGGGAGTAGACCAGCAGTCTGGCTGGGGGACTATAAACAGGCAGTAGACCAGCAGTCTGGCTGGGGGACTATAAACAGGGAGTAGACCAGCAGTCTGGCTGGGGGACTATAAACAGGGCGTAGACCAGCAGTCTGCTGGGGGACTATAAACAGGCAGTAGACCAGCAGTCTGGCTGGGGGACTATAAACAGGGAGGAGACCAGCAGTCTGGCTGGGGGACTATAAACAGGGAGTAGACCAGCAGTCTGGCTGGGGGACTATAAACAGGGAGGAGACCAGCAGTCTGGCTGGGGGACTATAAACAGGGAGGAGACCAGCAGTCTGGCTGGGGGACTATAAACAGGGAGGAGACCAGCAGTCTGGCCGGGGGACTATAAACAGGGAGGAGACCAGCAGTCTAACTGGGGGACTATACAAAGGCAGTAGACCAGCAGTCTGGTTGGGGGACTATACACAGGCAGTAGACCAGCAGTCTGGCTGGGGGACTATAAACAGGGCGTAGACCAGCAGTCTGGCTGGGGGACTATAAACAGGCAGTAGACCAGCAGTCTGGCTGGGGGACTATACACAGGCAGTAGACCAGCAGTCTGGCTGGGGGACTATAAACAGGGAGGAGACCAGCAGTCTGGCTGGGGGACTATACAAAGGCAGTAGACCAGCAGTCTGGCTGGGGGACTATAAACAGGGAGGAGACCAGCAGTCTGGCTGGGGGACTATAAACAGGGAGGAGACCAGCAGTCTGGCTGGGGGACTATCAACAGGGAGTAGACCAGCAGTCTGGCTGGGGGACTATCAACAGGGAGTAGACCAGCAGTCTGGCTGGGGGACTATCAACAGGGAGTAGACCAGCATTGGCTTGGTTTTGGGGGCCCTTGTCAATTATTAGCCTCCTTGTAAAGACAGTGGTAGAAGTGCTGAGTCATTCATCCACTGTCTAGCTACCATCGTTCACGATGACGCCACCCTATGATGATTACATAAGATAACTCAAGGGACCAATTTCTTTCTTATATCCAGGTGTCTCATAAAAAAAGTTTATTCTCTTATAGAGAGGTAATTTCCCTCGCATTATTAGAGTCCAGCCAGGATATAAGAGAACTCAAGGAACAAATTTCTTTCTTATATCCAGGTTTCTCTTAAAAAAGTTTATTCCCTTATAGAGAGGTAATTTCCCTCGCATTATCAGAATCCAACCAGGATATAAGAGAACTCAAGGAACAAATTTCTTATATCCAGGTTTCTCTTAAAAAAGTTTATTCCCTTATAGAGAGGTAATTTCCTTCGCATTATTACTGTCCAACCAGGATATAAGAGAATTCAAGGGACCAACTTTTTTCTTATATCCAGGTTTCTCTGATAAAATTTTTATTCCCTTATAGAGAGGTAATCTCCCTCGCATTGTTAGAGTCCAACCAGGATATAAGAGAACTCAAGGGACAATTTTTTCTTATATCCAGGTTTCTCTTAAAAAAGTTTATTCCCTTATAGAGAGGTAATTTCCCTTACAGCACTTTCCTTTCTTCCTTCTTGGAAGAAACATACGAGTAGATGCTGGAGGGAAACAACCCTTCCAGCAACATAACCCACATGGGACAAGATGGACTGTCCGTAGTGTTTTCGGTCTGGATCGAATGGTGTCATGTAGACCTCTGTTCAGACAACACAAGATCCTCACTGTCTATGCTCAGGTTATCCTGGAAGCTCTTGTCTTGATCCACAAACTATCTCCCTCACTGCCCAGGCACAACAATGTCCATCAATATAACACCAGAAACAATGACAACATCATCGTCTCAAATACAAAATTGATGGATAGGTCTTTCCTTTGCCTGGGCATTAAAATATACAACAAATTACCTCCTGTATCCAAAGAACTGAGAGGAGATGAGTTCAAAGCAAACCTAAAAGATCAACTCCTGGATCTAGCTCCTTATAGCTTTGACGAGTTCCAGGACAGCCTGAGAAACTAGCCTAGTCAATCACACCTTCTAGTCATCCTTGTGTTTCCCTCCTATAACCTTTTCGTTCCTTTTCTGTTTTTCGTTTTTATCTGTCTCTATAACATTTTTGTTTTTGCTTTTCTAGTCGTCAAATTATTTAAATGCTCTTTGTTTCAAACTAGTATACCAATATTATATAAACTTAGATTTAATTTAATTTGTAGCATATAAGTTTTGTACACATACAGTATTATGTATCTTTTAGTACAATAAAATTGAAATTGAAATTGAAATTGAAATGGACACAGAAAGCCAGCATTGCGTCGATAGAACATTGAATACACAAGTTCTCGTTTTGTCACTGAGGTTAAGCTACTTCCAGCGAGGTAAAGACTCGGGTGGGTGACCATTCAAATTTAAATCCTTCTGATGTTGGCTATTTCCGGCCCAACCCAGGCTAGGTGAGGTTAATTTGATTAGCAGGTTTGTGAGTTTCCAGCTAATGGAGGGTAAAAGCTTTGCCCTTATAAGATTTTCTATTATTATGTATTACTATTATTATTATTAAAACTTCCGTTGTGATATAACCATGCTGTTGGAACCGACATTGTACTAAAAAAGTGAATGTTAAATGAATACTTTTGTATTTTTTTTTTATTATTATTGTTTTCTTTCAGATATTACCAAAGAGCTCTAGAAATTTACGAACTCAAACTGGGACCCGATGACTCCAACGTAGCTAAGACCAAGAACAACTTAGCCTCATGCTACTTGAAGCAAGGTAAGAATAAGTAAATACCCTCCTCATGCTACTTGAAGCAAGGTAAGAATAAGTAAATACCCTCCTCATGCTACTTGAAGCAAGGTAAGAGTAAATAACAACTTAGCCTCATGCTACTTGAAGCAAGGTAAGAATAATTAAATACCCTCCTCATGCTACTTGAAGCAAGGTAAGAGTAAATAACAACTTAGCCTCATGCTACTTGAAGCAAGGTAAGAATAAGTAAATACCCTCCTCATGCTACTTGAAGCAAGGTAAGAATAAAGAACAACTTAGCCTCATGCTACTTGAAGCAAGGTAAGAATAAGTAAATACCCTCCTCATGCTACTTGAAGCAAGGTAAGAATAAGTAAATACCCTCCTCATGCTACTTGAAGCAAGGTAAGAATAAAGAACAACTTAGCCTCATGCTACTTGAAGCAAGGTAAGAATAAGTAAATACCCTCCTCATGCTACTTGAAGCAAGGTAAGAATAATTAAATACCCTCCTCATGCTACTTGAAGCAAGGTAAGAATAAGTAAATACCCTCCTCATGCTACTTGAAGCAAGGTAAGAATAATTAAATACCCTCCTCATGCTACTTGAAGCAAGGTAAGAGTAAATAACAACTTAGCCTCATGCTACTTGAAGCAAGGTAAGAATAATTAAATACCCTCCTCATGCTACTTGAAGCAAGGTAAGAGTAAATAACAACTTAGCCTCATGCTACTTGAAGCAAGGTAAGAATAAGTAAATACCCTCCTCATGCTACTTGAAGCAAGGTAAGAATAAAGAACAACTTAGCCTCATGCTACTTGAAGCAAGGTAAGAATAAGTAAATACCCTCCTCATGCTACTTGAAGCAAGGTAAGAATAAGTAAATACCCTCCTCATGCTACTTGAAGCAAGGTAAGAATAAAGAACAACTTAGCCTCATGCTACTTGAAGCAAGGTAAGAATAAAGAACAACTTAGCCTCATGCTACTTGAAGCAAGGTAAGAGTAAATAACAACTTAGCCTCATGCTACTTGAAGCAAGGTAAGAATAAGTAAATACCCTCCTCATGCTACTTGAAGCAAGGTAAGAATAAAGAACAACTTAGCCTCATGCTACTTGAAGCAAGGTAAGAATAAGTAAATACCCTCCTCATGCTACTTGAAGCAAGGTAAGAATAAGTAAATACCCTCCTCATGCTACTTGAAGCAAGGTAAGAATAAAGAACAACTTAGCCTCATGCTACTTGAAGCAAGGTAAGAATAAGTAAATACCCTCCTCATGCTACTTGAAGCAAGGTAAGAATAAGTAAATACCCTCCTCATGCTACTTGAAGCAAGGTAAGAATAAAGAACAACTTAGCCTCATGCTACTTGAAGCAAGGTAAGAATAAAGAACAACTTAGCCTCATGCTACTTGAAGCAAGGTAAGAGTAAATAACAACTTAGCCTCATGCTACTTGAAGCAAGGTAAGAGTAAATAACAACTTAGCCTCATGCTACTTGAAGCAAGGTAAGAGTAAATAACAACTTAGCCTCATGCTACTTGAAGCAAGGTAAGAGTAAATAACAACTTAGCCTCATGCTACTTGAAGCAAGGTAAGAATAAGTAAATACCCTCCTCATGCTACTTGAAGCAAGGTAAGAATAAGTAAATACCCTCCTCATGCTACTTGAAGCAAGGTAAGAATAATTAAATACCCTCCTCATGCTACTTGAAGCAAGGTAAGAATAAGTAAATACCCTCCTCATGCTACTTGAAGCAAGGTAAGAATAATTAAATACCCTCCTCATGCTACTTGAAGCAAGGTAAGAATAATTAAATACCCTCCTCATGCTACTTGAAGCAAGGTAAGAATAATTAAATACCCTCCTCATGCTACTTGAAGCAAGGTAAGAATAAGTAAATAGCCTCAAAGGGATGTGTATTCACGGACAAAGTCTGTTATACAATAATAATAAGTAAATAATCCAATCCAGTGTTCGGATTTTTCCTCATTTATATAAGTACGTGACAACACTGACCACATAATTATAAGACGTAGGATTGTGTGGAGAGAAACCTTGACTGATGGTTAACTTCCCCTAGACTCTAGGGTAATGTTTTAATATTAATTTGAGTAATGTTTTTATTTTCGTTTTTTTGTTTCAATAAAGAACCAAATCCATTAAGAATCTTAATAACCATTTGCATATCTACCTACTTTTCTTATTGATCAATCTCCTGAATTCGGTCTGTATTTGTATTTAATTTATTGTTAGCTAAATTTTGTTCGAATTTTTCTTCAACAATAACTTCTTGTCCGTGTTACTGACCTCAGTAGCTTGATCGATAAGGCGGTGGACTTGTGACCTGGAGGTCGGTGGTTCAAGTCCCGGTTTCAGCAAGGATTTAGTAAAGCGAGTTTGAGTAGTTGTTGTGATATCACGAAAGTGATGAACACAAATATGATAACTTTATACAGAAGTATGTCCAAGTTCTCCCTCTATCCAAGTTTGACTGTAGTAAAGACTCGAAACTAACCATACTTGGAAAAAGAAGAAGAATGTCACGATTAACACCTTGACTGCCACGTGTATCTCTAGCGATACACGGTGTACTGTGTTTACTGCCAGGTGTATCTCTAGCGATACACCATAATTTTACTGTTATTTAACATGATTTTTCGGTTATTTTAACACATTTGGCGCAATGATTTTCAGGGAGGTAGGTACGTTTGGTAGTGGTTTTTAAGCAATCTCTAATACTACTACGGCGTGGAACATAAACAACCCAAAAAATTGTGGCAGTCAAGGTGTTAAATCCTAAAAAAGCCCTCCCTCTTTCTCACTTCCTCTCGGACACAAAGCTACCGCTTCACTTCCTCTCCTCAATGCTCGAATCGAAAGTGATTAACACAAATATGATAACTTTTTTTTTGTCCGTGTTCACTCCCCGCAGGCAAGTACAAGGAGGCGGAAACCGCCTTATCGATCAATCTCCTGAAATCAGTCTGTATTTATTATTTAATTTATTTTTCGTAAATTTTGTTCGAATTTCCCTTCAACTATAACTTCTGTTCTCTCCCGCAGGCAAGTACAAGGAGGCGGAGATCCTGTACAAGATTAACACAAAATTAAATATGAGAACTTAATTTATTTATTTAGAATACAATTTTTTGGTTGGATCAGGGGACTTTCCAAAAAGTGATTTACACAAATATGATAACTTTTTTTTTGTCCGTGTTCACTCACTCCCCCGCAGGCAAGTACAAGGAGGCGGAGATCCTGTACAAGCAGGTGTTGACGCGCGCCCACGAGCGAGAGTTTGGCGCGTGTGACGCGGAGAACAAGCCCATCTGGCAGGTAATTTGTAATTTATTTGCATTAATAATTGTACATAATAGGTAAAATAGGTAATTTGTAATTTATTTGCATTAATAATTGTACATAATAGGTATAATAGGTAATTTGTAATTTATTTGCATTAACAATTGTACATAATAGGTATAATAGGTAATTTGTAATTTATTTGCATTAATAATTGTACATAATAGGTATAATAGGTAACATACTATATTTAATGCGACTACCCCACACTAAGGGGATGCAGTCCTCTTGTTTTGTGGGGTAGTTTCATTTCTTAAAATACTTTTTTTTTAAGTCTAACTCATAGTGGGTAAACAATGTACAAAAAAAAAAAAAAATGTTTCTACGTAATTATTAAAATTACTTTTAACAATAGGAAAACTAAAAAAAAAAAAAAAATTAAATAGATAGTTAGTAAAATTTTGGAATGTTGAAAATTAAACTCTCTCAGCCAGTCCTTAACTTCTTTTTTTAAAATATTATTGTCTTTTTGTTTTTTTATTTTTATTGGAATTTTTGAGTATAGTTTGATACCAAAATGTTTTAATGATTTTTGTCCTTTGCTTGTTTTATATTTGTCAATTTTTATATTTCTGGTTCTTAGTTGATAGTTGCTGGTTTTTTTTTTTTTTTTTTTTTTTTTTTTTTTTTTTTTTTTTTAAGTGGGGTTTAACGTCGCTTTCAACTGCCATGGTCATATCACGACGGGGGTTTTACCCTCCATTCGCAGGAAACTCACAAACCTGCTACTCACATTGACCTCACCCAGCCTGAGTGGGGCCGGGAAAAGCCAGCGTCACGAGAATTAGAATTTGAATGGTCACCCATCCAAGTCTTAACCTCGCTGGATGTCGCTTAACTTCGGTGTTCTGAAGGGAACCGGTGTATTCAACATGCCATCGACGCTGGCTGGTGGTTTTTTCTTTTATAAATTTCTCTTGGTTTTGGTGGAGAAAGGAACAAACGTTTTTTGTGAATAAGTTATTAAAATTTAGTATCCCTAAATTTTCATAAAGGTGGCGGAGGAGAGGGAGGAGAACAAGAACAAGGAGGGGGGCGGGGCCAACGTGCCGTACGGGGAGTACGGGGGCTGGCACAAGGCCGCGAAGGTCGACTCGCCCACCGTCACCACGACGCTCAAGAATCTGGGCGCCCTCTACAGGCGACAAGGTACGTGTTAATTCTAAGGGTTGGGTGAAAGAGATTGCCTCAGGCAATAACCCCGCCCTGTAGGTAGGACATTGTTGTTCTTTTCTTTTTTACTTATTTATTTTGTTATTTGTTTGTTTTTTCTTAATTTTATACTGATACCATTGTACTCTGTCCTCCTAATAAAGCATACTATAATAATAATAATAATAATATAATGATTTTATTATTAGTTAATATGTAAAAACAACTCCTAATATGTAAAAACAACACTCATCTTAGAACCCAATAAAAATGGCTTAGGATGGGTCCTCTGTGTAAACAAAAACAAAAAAATAAAACAAATGATTTCTTATTATTATTTATATTAAGTGTAGGATTTTATTCTATTTTTTTTTTTTTTTGTAAATTTTACATAAAAATTGGCACAACAGAGAATTTTACTATCTGTTATTCTGTTTGGACTAAGAAAGTCATTTTAAAATAACGTATGTAAAAAAATAAGATTATCTTCGAAAATGATTCGTTCAAAAATGTTATCAGCTCAATTTCAAAAAACCTCGTGAGCAAAAATGAGTAGCTGCTTCACATTTATTTATTTAATAACAATATTATTGCCTTACAGCTCTCAAGTTATTATTGTAATGTATGTATGATTTTATTTGTGGTGAAGCACAAAGCCTCTTCACAATTTTTGTGGTTTGAGCAGCATTACTAAGAGCCTCCTGTACTTTTCGAATTCTATTACATTAATTTATTTTTACTCTGGTAATGCCGCCACTGGTCGTTACTCATACAAGTAACTACTCATTTTTCCTCACGAGGTATGAGTGGACCCCGATTATTATTGTAATATATTTATACTATATTTCTCCTTGTAAAGACAGATTCCTCCACTTGGCTACCATCGTTCACGATGACGCCACTCTATGATGATGATATATTTATACGTATAGTTGTGCCTTATCTCAAGAAACACATAGTTCTAAATAATGGACGTATCACATAGGAATTTCTTTTAGTAAAGACCCCCAGAAGTAATGTCATATTTATTTTTGTAATTGGTCTGGCTGGGGGACTATAAACAGGGAATAGACCAGTATTGGCTTGGTTCTGGGGGCCCTTGTCAATTATTAGCCTCCTTGTAAAGACAGTGGTAGAAGTGCTGAGTCATTCCTCCACTGTCTGGCTACCATCGTTCATGATGACGCCACCCTATGATGCATAATATTGTGAAAACACAACACGCTGATGGTGATTGTGTTAGCTTTATTTTAAAATTACCTAACCAATTAAAAAGAAAAACTAACTAATTGAAATAATACCAGTAAATTTCCAAACAAATAGGTAATTTTATTGAAGGTGTGATGTATTCCTATAACGTGTAATTAGCAGGAATTTTAATAGGTCGCTGTCGCCACCCCATGATATGATGAATGGGTAACAAGAAACTCGTACGTCTTCTCATCCACAGGCAAGTACGAGGCGGCTGAGACGCTGGAGGATTGCGCCCTCCGCTCCCGCAACCCCTCCCTGGACCTAGTGAAACAGGCCAAGGTAGCGCAGATCCTCGGAGGAGTGGGGGGGGACAGGCGCGGGGGAGGAGGGGGATCTCGCAGCTCCCGCTCCAGCATGATAGCGAGCCGCGACAGTCTGACCGACAGTCTCCAGTTCGATTCGAGCATTGAGGAGAGGAAGTAAAGAAGCGGCGGTGGTAGCTTTGTGTTCGAAAGGAAGTGAGAAGAAGGGGGGGCGACTTTTTTTAGGATTTAATCGGGACATTCTTCTTCTTCTAAGTAATAAATATTTGTGTTAACACTATCGTGATATCACAACTACTCAAACTCGCTTTACTAAATCTATGCTGAAACCGGGACTTGAACCACCGACCTCCAGGTTACAAATCCGCTGCCTTATCGATCGAGCTACTGAGGTCGGTTCTTCTTCTAAGTATGGTTAGTTTCAAGTCTTTACTGCAGTCGAACTTGGATAACCTTCTGTATAAGGTGAAATATCCTCATTACATAAGAGAAACCTGGATATGAGAGAAAAATTCCAGGTGCCTTGAGTTCTCATATATCCAGGCTTGACTGTACTTATTGGTGAAGTTAAAAACAGTTTTAGTTGCTATCTTCACATTCAATACCATGAATACAGGGTCCACCATTGGTTATTTTGAACCATTTTGAAATGCCTAGATTTTCAATATTGGAGCTTCACAATGAATTTTTCTTTGATAGGATGCTAGTGTATGCCATTTATTTTAATAGTCACCATTCACGTTTTGAAGATCACATCACGGAGATGTTGGCCTTAATGCAGAGTTGAGGCCTTAATTGAGACGTTCTCTCAAGTTACACAAGTACAAGCATGTATTCAGGGATATCATTGATTTCCAGCTCGAATACAATCTTTCTTGAAAGATTTTTGCTTTTTACCCAAATCAAGAATACAAAAAATCCATGCAATCCCCAAAGATATTTCAGTAAACACAATGCACAGCTTGAGAAAATGTCTGAATTCATGCCTTCTACATTTACTTTTTAACATAAATTTTATTTAAATTATGTTTAGTGAATGAACGTCTTTATGTTATTTCATGTCATCTTCAAAACATGAATTGGTGAGTATTAAATGTCATTTCCAGCATTCCATTAAAAAAAATCGTTTTGAAACTTAAGTTCTAAAAATATAGACATTTGAAAATGGTTCATGATCATTGGTGAACCCTGTATAACTGTCTGTGTCCAACACGTGACTGTGATTTTGCGAAAATGAATAATATTGTAACCCCTTCTCCTCATGTTCCTAGGGAATGTTTTTGAATTATTTACAGAAACTCCGCCTAGTAGAGTAATTTTGCATTTCTCTATCGAAAGAAAGTAAAACACTATGAAAATTTGGCTAACCATTTTAAACAAAATTCTAACATATTTTCCACTGATTTCGTTGACATCCACTTTTTTTCTCAATAAATTGAGTTTTCAAAGAACTTTATCATCAAAATATTCAGGCCTCTGCAGGAACGCGTTTTTTTGTCGTAAAAATTCATGTAATGATTAATTTATCTGCAAAATTACTCTATTTATTTCTTGCATATAGATAAAAATGAAGTTTTTATTTGACTCAATTGTTCTATATAAAGGAGCTCTTTGTGTAATATCTTTTAAGAAGTGGAAAATACACTGGTCTAGGATAAGTTGCTTTTTAAAAAAGCCTTAAGGATCACCCTTTGTCAGAGGTTGTGGGTTTGAAACCCAGCCGGCACATGACAAGTTATCCTCCCATTTGCGATTTTGACCACATAATAATATGTCTTGGGCTTGCTTCTGGAATAATGGGACTGTTTTTATCAAGCAGTGTAAGTAAGGCAACAGCATTATTATATCCATCCTTTTACATTTACCTGTGTGTTTTCCATCAAGGCTTGCTCTATTTACTCTTCACATAAAAAGACGCCTTAATTCTTAAAATTGGATATCAAATATGCTTGCATCTAGTATTTAGATATCATATTTGTTAGTTGAGGTAATCAAGGCGTTGGTCTGGTACTACAGAGAGCGTGAGGACTACCCAATGTATGGAATTTCGCATGAATCCAGAGATTACAGAGGTCGCGGGTTCGAAACCCAGCAGGGACATGACAAGTTATCCTCCCATTTGGGATTTTTACCACATAATAATATGTCTTGAGCTTACTGCTGGAATCATGGGGCTTAACAGTCCTAATCGGGCAGTATATATAAGGCGATATTATTATATTTCTCTTGTATCCAGGTTTGACTAATATTAAGAGGGCAGTTATCTGACATGGCGTTGTCCACACTTATTTATTGCCTTTTACCTGTACTTTGCGGTGCATTGGTTGTTAAAACACTAGTCTTCTGATCAAGGTAATGCAGGGATCTGTTGGTTCGAATTCCACCAAATGCAATTTGAGATTTTGGACACATAATAATAGCACTTAAAGAACTGCTGAAATAAGGGGAATTTTCAAGTCTTAATTCGGCAGTATAAATAATTGTTTAGTATTTAGTAAAGGTGGATACCTGTCCACACACTCGTCAGGAGCGGGGTTAATAAATGTTTACATAACTGCAAAGTGTTTAAGCATTAAGCAGTTTTAAAAAATATAAATGTTACAAAACGAAATTGATTTTGACGCCTCATCAAGTGTGAGAAAATGAGATTATTTTTAAGAGAACTATGTCTTGTCATGCTTTTCATTCAAAGTTATGTGCTCTAATTCATATGAATAAAAAACCGTGTTTTTTGTATAAGTAGGGTATGTAGGGAGCTATGGGGATAACTTGTTTGAGATGTATTGTACTAACTGTCAAAATATTAATTTAAAAAAAAATTCATTATTGCGTGTGCTGTTGAATTACATCCTAAATTTAAAATTGCAATTAACACATAGTAAGTATTACTAACCTGGTTCCAGTTGAAAACCATGAGATCAATGCAAGTGTTTAATCTGATTGTTTACCTAAATTAATTATTTAGATAAAAATTATTGGTTTAAAACTTCCTCACAATGTTTTTGGATTTTCTGGTTTTTCATAGTACTTGTATCCTGATCTGATATTCTAAATAAAGTGATCTGCATTTCATCCATTAGATTGACAAACTAACTATTGAGTGGATTGCATTACTACCAATGCTCTATTTTTTCCTAATTAATTTGAGAAAGTGACGTAATGTATCTTAGTACGTTTTCTATTGGCGAAATAGTTTTTCTTCATATTATTCTACAGTCAATGGGTCATATTTTAAGAAAAAGTACAAGGTGGAAGAAAAAGCATTTGCACTTTTCATTTCCTTTTGCTAACAAGCAATTGATCTGTATCAGTTAGAGAAGCTATTAATAAAAGCAAAAGATCAATTTTATGAATATCTATGTACCATTTTACATCCAAATAAGGAAAAGCAATAAAATTGCTTTCAAAACTTTATGAATACGAACTAAACCAATTTCGAAAGGAAAAGCTTTTGTTTCATTTTATGATTACAGCTGCACTCAAATTAGTGAGGAAAAATTCATGCATTGGTTAAGATCCAAACTCACAAGTCAGCACTTGTGGCATTACCAAACTTGTGCTTGACCACTCCACTACTAATATTATAATAATGGCACTCCAGAGGGTCAGGTGGTAGAAAATGCTGCAAGCATTAACCCCACCTAGTGGTTACCTTTCACCGATGGGTTTATTATTATTTTGGACATGGTAATATTTATCATTGATAGTTTAGTTGCTAGGACCAAAAACACAGCTAAAGTTTAAGGTCTAATAAGGGCCAAATTAGAAATCAGGATTAAATTAAAAATAATTTAGAACCCTCAAGTCAGAGTTTCAAACATTTATGGTACTCTATAGCCCACTTGAGGGACAGTCTGACTTATCTTAAATTTAATACTGTTTTATAATGTGGCCTTAAGTCCTATTGAGGCCGTATAAACAAAGATTGAACTAGATTTAAAAAAAAAAAAAAATGTTTATCGATCTTCAAGAAAGACAAAGCTTTTATTTGCAACATAAGCTTGAGCCTGATTTATTATTCTCACTCAATTCCACAAAATATTTCTTGATATATATTTTATGATTAATTATTTAGAATTATTAAATTGGATTTTATTTTGTAGCAAGTAAGACTTTTCTATTATTTATTTTACATTTATATGAGTACACATGCAAGTTGCAATTTTATTACAAATAAACAATATGACCTAATAGATTTTTTATGTAAACTGAAGTGTTTTCTTTTTTCTCCTTTTTTTTGTAACATAAGCTTTCTAGGTCCAAGTATTGCGTTTTTTTCTTTCTTTTTTTAATTATTCCTAAATATGTCATCCAATGCATTTCTGTTCTTCAAAAAATAAAAGAAGCTTGAGAGAAAAAAAAAAAAATTAGTTGAACATCCAACAAGTATCATAAATTTATTTTTATAACAATTGTAATTTAATTAAGACAGGTAGATGCACTGTAAAGTAATTTCTGATGGAAAGTGTTGATCACATTTCTCTCATAATATAATAGATAAAGGATTTCAATTTTAGCAAAGAAATTTGGTTGAATCTCATGGTGGAGAATGCCATAGGTTATCTATTACCAACCTTGTTCAAACTTTAATGTTCTGGTATATATTTTGCCTTTTTTGTATTTAATTTATTGTAACTGAAGTTTGTTTGAATTTATTTAAAAAATCCTTGTATATAATGAATCTAAACAATAATTTCATGTAAGGTAAAAATCTAACTAATAGTTCCTTGAATGTAATTTATCTTAAAAGCCTTTGAACCACCTTTGAACTTTTTTTACTAAAAATACACAGGCTTCATACACAATGAGGTACAAGTCAGTTGAACATGGAGGTGACAAAGCATCTGTATTTTTTTAATCTTTGTAAAATGCCATTTTTAACATACACCAGCCTCACTGAGGATGATATTAAAATGGATCAAGGACTACATGACTTTATAACAAATTTATATTTACAGTGAATGGTACAGTACATTCAGAACCAACTTATTGGTATTTGGCTTCAATGTCTCTCCATAGTTTCTGAAACAAAAAAATTACATCTATGGTTACAAATTAATGTTAACATATTCCGTGCCACATTCACCTGTCCGTAATACTTATGATTAAGTGAGTGACGGGCAAAAAGTTATACTTGTATTAATCATAAGGGTGATATCAATTGAAAAAAAAAGATGAGTGTTTCACAGTCTTTTTTATTTTGTAGCAATTAAACGTTGCCTACTCTAGATGCTTGTGGTCTATATTATAGCTTGCCCATCAGTATGCCTCCCCTCTACTGTGCAAGAAGTGACACAATACGTCCCATCTAGGTGCTGGGTTAACACGAGCACACCAGAAAGTATCCCTCACAAACAACTGTTACAAAATTTAGAATACTTTTTTCTGTTGTCAGCTAGTGGAATTGAAAAATTAAAACACATCAAGTGGGGTATTGAATGAAAGGTCTCAATGTCCTCATGCTTGATATGACATTTAAAAATTGATAAGAAAATCTGTCTGAGATTTACAGTTCATAGAACTACTCCTTATAGAACTTACACCCTTGTTGTTGTTTTCCCAGATGAAGTCTGTCAGTTTGTCGAAACCTCTCTCAAAGGCAAAGGAACCAACAGCAATGGTGAGGACAAAGGCAGATGTTCTCTTGAAGAACACATTGTACACCGTCGTGGATAGACCCATTGCTTTACTGAGCTAGATCTCTGTGACTAGGAGAGGATTTTTAAGAAAAAATCTTAACACAACTTGAGAAGAAAATTCTCAATTTGGTCAAAATTCTAATTTTATTTCAAAAATTCAAAATATATTTTGTGGTCATTTAACCTCTGAATTTTCGAAAAACATTACCTTCAGAATCAGCTGATAAGAACATGGAGGAATAAGTAATGGATAACTCATAAATTTGTAATGAACCCGTCACGTAAAATCGTCCATTTTGAATAGGCTGATCACAATGGGAACTCTTCACGGAAAAAGCTAAATTGGTAGCAGTATTGTCTCAACTTCAC
Organism: Bactericera cockerelli; assembly: GCA_024516035.1. Classification (NCBI taxonomy): domain Eukaryota; kingdom Metazoa; phylum Arthropoda; class Insecta; order Hemiptera; family Triozidae; genus Bactericera; species Bactericera cockerelli. The sequence goes on along the minus strand of CM044962.1, from coordinate 10,751,816 downwards.
GGACTAAAGGCACTTTTCACATCGACTGTTCATGTATTATGACGTATTCCCTGAAGGACTTTAATTTGAGTCATTTGATTTCGAATGAAGCAGCCTTTTTTTGAGTGTCTGATTATAGTTCTCCCATTAGTGATTTATACCAAAATTTGGAGAATTGCAAATTTTAAAATATCAGGGACACGAACAGCAATCAAAAAAAAAACTTTTGCCGTCATCTCATTAAGATTTTGCCGTCGTCATGATGGTCTCACTTTTTGGACACTTCAAGAACTTTTACCTCCTCGTTCAAGATTTTATCAAATTTTCAAAATCAAAATAAAAACAAATCGAAAGCCAAGCAAAGCACGTGCTTTTTAATAAACTTAGGTAATTCTTTTAATAATTTTGACTTACCTATTTAAAAAATAAAATACAGAACCAGTGAAACTATTGAACTACCTTATTACCCTATCAAGGGTTGTAAGAATGATTAAATAAAAAATGATCCATTTTATGGATAAAACTTTTACATAAACATTTTTTCTGTTTTTACTTTAAAATAAACTTGCATTTAAGTGCTTCAAAAATGCAGTCAGTGTTGGATTACTTCGATGCCTTGAGAAAGCCAACCAAAGTGAGACACGCCTGTTTCAAACTCATGAAACATCTGGAGAAGTCTCAACAGTCCTGCCCTAAGGTGAGAAAAATTATAATACCAGCAGACTTTCAGTGCCAGACAGGGAGTCTCAATAAAACAACAGTTTAACAGCATTTATAATTTAAAAAAGTAATCATATTAACTAAATCTATGCTAAAACTGGTACTCAAACCACCAACCTCGAGGTTACAAGTAGTGCCTCCTCATTGATCAAGCTACTAAGGTTGGAAACAACATTAAATTTATATTTGTCTGTTAACATGCAGTCAGCCAGTGTTGATGACATGTTGAATGAACTGGTTCTTGTGGGATCACTAAAGTTAATCCATGTCCAGCAAGGTGAATACTCATGATGCTGGCATTCCAGTTAATGTGGGTAGCAGGTTTATAGGTTTCTTACAACATTAAGGGCTGAATTAATAGACGTTTTTGTAATACCTCTGTGACGCTAAGTCACAGATTACATAGTGTGTAAGACAGGGAATACTGACACTTACCAACAACTTAAGTTATTGATGTTGTCTATTAATTCCACCCTAATACCAAGATAAAAGCTTGAATTGCTGTCTTCACCAATCATGAGTGAATGACTACATAATTATGATATTACCATGCATTTATGGTCAGTAAGGCACTAGTCAGGTGATTCAGGTAGTGTAGGGATCTGTTGGTGAGAATTTCACCCAACTCTTTCATTTTCTTTCATTTGCAACTTTGACCACTTAATGTCTCCAAAACAACTCCTGGAATAATAAAGTGACCCACTCCCAATCAGACATTGTAAATAAGTGTCCTTGTGTCCCTCTTAGTTTCAACATATTGTAACATAAGAGTAATAATGTCCTGATTAGACTACAATTATTAAGGGCTAAATATAAAAATGGATTTGATAGTCACCCTGGTTCAGTGGAGGAGTTTACATGGCCCTTGTTCCAGAAAGCACTCTAACATTGCCTTTCATCAGTCACACAATGCTCTAATTGGTTATTTTGTTCAAATTGAAGATATTTCTAGAACAATATTGTTTCATGCACAGTGACCTGGGTGTGATAGCTGGCAAAGTAAGAATGTTAATGCTTTTTCCTGGATATACAGGTCCACTTGTACCTTGTGAGGAAAAATGAGTCACTATTTTTATGGATAGCAACCTTATTATGAGAACAAACTTGGATAAAATATGGAGTTTTGTAAGCCCTTTTGTAATTTTGAGCTATCCACTGAAGTTGTGACAGACATAAAGTGAAGAAGAACAAAGATAAGCCAGACCATCCCTCAAGTCAGACAATAATATTCTGTGATTGTTTGGAACTCCAACATGAGGGAGAGTTCTATGTTGTAATCTTTCTTTTTTTTTAATTTATTTTTTTTCCATTCAATTCCAGTTTATTTACATTCCATTTTATCTCTTGTTTTCAGGGTGAAAAGCTATCAACAGAAATGAAGTATGCCCTGAAGCGCCTAATACGGGGTATGGGATCTGCTGATCAAGACACAGTGGTTGGATTTTCTGCATGTCTCGTGTCACTTTTGAAATCACATAGTGATCTCATTGATTTGAAAATTCTACAGGAATTTGTTGAGTCCGAGTTGGAACTTAAGTCCAGTCTATTGAGAGGGGTGAGAATTGTTAAGATAACATTATTTTTGTTACATAACTTGTAATGCTGTTTGTGAGACACCCATGAAATGAGTCCTGGGGCCACCCCAGTTGTTCAATCAATCCTTAAGTGTCCTTTATAATACCTACTGGTTCACCTATGTATCAAAATTTCAAACTAATACCATTCTAGAGATAATTGTTGACAAATGGTTAGACAAAGTAGACCAACAGACCTTCCTTTCTATAGGATGAATGTATAACTGACAGAGAAATTTGTAGAAAATTTGTTAAATTTTAATAATACATGAAAATTTTACAACACACTTTCTTTATTATTCTGAATTAGTTAGGACTAAATGAGGAACACAGCTAAATTTGCATGACTAACAAAAAAAGGATTCATGGAAGAACAGTTTAAAGTTTTTTTGAGGTATGTGGATGTTATGAACATTTTAAATAGCATACTCTTTTCTAATTTTTCAATTTAATTTAGGTGTATTTTTTTGTCTCCAAAAAATATATTATTATAGAAAAATAGGTAACTATAATTATGCAACAGAAATATCACATTAAAAAAAATTGGAGCAAAAAAATATTTATTTATTTTTACAAAAACAAACACAAATTTTTCTTAAGAGTATTAATTTGTGTAAAAAGATCATTAATTTGTGGAGAAACCAAATACAAAAAAAATAAATAATTGTTCATGATGCAGCAAAATTAATACACAAAATTGATAACTTAAGTCTTTAAAAAAATGAATAGACAAAATTAAGAACTTAGCATCAGTTTTCTCCATCTAAAACAGTATGAAAATCAAGACTTAGCTCCACAGAGGAATTGCAAAAATGTCTATTAATTCCGCTTTATTCTTCCTCTGTCATCCCATTTCTCCAGGAAGAGGGCATGGTATCATTTGGCCGAGTCCTTGTATACGGCTGTGTGATTCGCTCGGGCAAGATATTTGAGCAATTGAGTGAAGAAGATAAATCCTTTGTTCTGGATCAGCTGCTGTTGTTCTGTTATAAGCGCTCCTACATCAGTGCTCCTGTCTATTACTATGTAGAGAACTTTCTTAAACTGGTGAGTATTTTTATTTATTTATATGTGCATGGTGTTCCTAAGCAAGGTCAGAGGTGTCAGAATTGTCAGAACCCCACTATGGCAAGTATTATGGGTTGATGTTACTGTAGTAAATTAAGCACAAGCAACTACTCATGAAGTTGAAGATGGATGTGGTGTCTTTCAAATTTAGATGGAGTTGGCTTTGAAGATGGAAATGAAAGTGGTGACTGCATTTTCTTCTAGGGACTGAGTGAACTTTATTATTATACATGTACAATATATAAAAAAAACTCATAAAATATATTTATTTTGTTACAACTATTATTAGTCACCATGGCCGAGTGAGTTCGTGCGTTAGGCATTGCCTGCGTGGTGACCTGGGTTCAAACTCCTTTGTTGTAGGATTTTTTTGAACCCCAGCAAAGTAGTAGTTTGTCAAATTTAAAGTGTCTAGCTCTTACTGTTCTCCCGATATCATGTTTTACTGACCTCAGTAGGTTGATTTATAAGGCAGAGCTATCAATAATCTGGAGGTGGGTGGTTTGAGTTTCAATTATAATAATAATACTCTTTAGTGGAAAGTAACCACCAGGCGAGGTTTTCAAAGCATTTTCTACCACCTAACCCTCAGAGTCTTATTATTATGTGGTCACAAACTCAAATTTATGAGGAAAATTCATGCACTGGGTGGGATTCGAATCAACTGATCCCTACACTACCTGGTTTACCAGACTAGAACTTTAACCACTTGACTACCAGTGCACTTCTGCTTCAAGTTAAGCATATATTTGGTAAAGCTAGTTTGAGTAACATTTACAGTAGAACCCCGTTATTATGAACCCCGATATTATGAACTTCGGATAATATGGAATTTTTTTTCTCGCAATTTTTTTTTTTGAATGGAAATTTTCTCTAATTTCTCAAGAATTACTGACTTCTTTAGATCCTCACAATAGGTCTATGTACAATGTACATACATATTTTGTATTTATATGCCTAATCTGTACTTAAATTAACACTTTCTGTGCCGGAGACTCATTTTGAAATTATTGCCCAGTGCCGTAGCGATATTTGGCCGGTGTTACCAAATGGTAACACCGGCACAGGCTTGAAATTTTTTGAAGTTTTTGTTGTTCTGTGCCGGTGTTACCATTTGGTAACACTATTCCATGTAAGGTGTTACCAAAAGGTAACACCGGGGTTGAGAAGTAGATGTCTTCGGTGTTACCAAACGGTAACACCATTTTTCTGAACAGGTGTTACCAAACGGTAACACCGGCACAGAAAGTGTTAACAATCTAAAATTTGCCTAATTTCCCTTTCTTTTACCTATGATTATATAGAACCCCGCTATTATGAACTTTTACATTGAACCCCGCTATTATGAACAACCCCTAGTCCCAATTAGTTCATAATAACGGTGTTCTACTGTATATGTCTTTTTTTATAAAAAAATTTTATCCACTTCTTCCGCAGGTGAAATTTGACAAGAAGTTCGTGAAGATAGTTCTCTCGCACATTCTGAACAACAAGTTCCACATGAACCTGGACATGCTTCACTTGCTCCTCTCGCTGCAGAGCGTGGAGTCCCTTCCATCGCTCCTCACCTCCCGGAACAAGTTCTCCCTCGCCTCCACCATCCCCAACCTCCAGCAGCCGGACACCGTGCCCGAGTTTGTCAACATCCTGGTGGTGAGTGACGTGACGTCTTTTTCTTTGAGGAATAAATAATAATAATAACAACCTTCATCCATTCGATCATACAAAAAGCAGTCATTCTGAAAACAGCAAACATAGTTAGAAAATTCCTACAGTAAAAAGCTTCCACAGATGTATACAACTTGGTAACAAACCTGTTGTATACATCTTTATCCTCCGTCATAATTAATAAGATAACTAGAAATAATAATAATAATATCACCTTATTTATACTGCCCGATTAGGACTATTAAAGTCCCATTATTCCAGCAGTAAGCCCAAGACATATTATATTCTCTCATAAGACAAGACATAAAGGCCAAATTGCAGAGCTAGCGATAAGCTCAGTGGTTGAGTACTCGCTTCCCTTTGTGGAAGGTACCCTGATCCAATCAAAAAATTGTATTCTAAATAAATAAAAAAGTTTTCATATTTGTGTTGATCACTTTCGTGATATCACAACTACTCAAACTCGCTTTACTAAATGTACGCTGAAACCGGGGACTTGAACCACCGACCTCCAGGTTACAAGTCCGCCGCTTTATCGATCCAGCTACTGAGGTCAGGTTGTATTCCAAATTTGGTTACAGTTGTTTATAAGGGATACCGTCCGGTGCGCTCGTGTTCACCTAGCACGTAAATGGAAAAATAATTATCCAACAAGGATACTTTGTCAAGTAGCTTCATAATGATATAAATGAAAAATTCAACTAGTCTTCACTTGACATTTTATTTGAAAACTGTGTATTTATTTTATTTTACAATTAGGTACAGGTAGATTACAATTAGTTACAAAATACACAGGAGCCGACATGTTTCGTCATCTCCTGATGTCATTTTCCAAGGCAACTAAATAGAAAAAAATTAGTCATAATCTCGCCACAAAATAAAAAAGGCTGTGAAACACTCAATTTTATAAAATAATAATATGAAACAGGATTAGATTAATCTAAGTGGACACTATCCCTGAACACGCATTATAGTGCTGGGAATGTCAACCAATCACAGGGCACTCTCGTCCTGAATAACTTGAAAATAGAATGTTAAAACCAAATAGAATCAATGGACATTTTTTTTTTTAAATTTATTTATTTATTTAGTAACAGGATAAAATATACAAAGGTATTTTTCCTAAGCTAAAGCTTCTAAGAATGAAGCTCATGAAAGGGGAGATAAGACATTGGATATCTGCGTACATACATAATCCTCTCACCACTGTGATGGAGTCACACCTGGATATAAGAGAACTCAAGGGGCCGGAATTTTTTTCTTATATCCAGGTGTTTCTCACAAAAAGGTTATATTACCTAATAGATATTAAAATTGGTCCTAGAAATTGATCTCTTATATCCAGGTTCGTCTATATTAGGTATCTACATATTATGTCAATGCTACGGACACGGAATTTTTTATTTATTTTATTTTTAAAGGTAGTTGTGCCCAGGAACAGCTTTCGCAATACTTCAGGGCACTTTACCTTCACATCCATGACATTCTGGAAACGGAAAAACTCGGTTAAAATTTTCCGCTCCGGCCGGGAGTCGAACGCGCAACCTCCGGGTCAGCAACCAATGCTCTTAACCACTGAGCCACGGAGGTCGGCGGAAAAGGGTTGGGTGGAAGAGATTGCCATAGGCAATAACCCCGCCCTTTAGTTAGGACTTATGTTTTTATATATTTTCTATTATTTTTCATTTTTATTGTATATATTGTTTCCATTTTTTTCATTGTTAAAATAATTATTTATATGTACATAATGTCCATTTATACTTAATAAAGCGTTGTATAATAATAATAATAACATTCCCAGGACATTCGCTGCAGTGAGGATCTGAATCGCGACGTGTTCGCTCGTTTCTCCTCGTGTATTCTCGCCTATCCTCGGCTCGCTTCGGCTCTCTGGTCCCAGGTAGAGAACTCGGTGCTTGCCTCGCCCGAACTGACCACTCTCAAGAAGCTGGCTGTGTTCAAGCTCTTCTGCAGTCTGGTGCTGCACTGTGAATCCACCAAGCAGGTGAGCAAAGAATAGTAGCCAAATTAAAAACATTTTTTTTTTTTTTTTTTCTTGTGAGAGGAAAAATCTTCTATGGTTCAAGACGAAGTGCAGGGTTCTAGCGCTGAAAAGTAATAATAAAAAAAAAAAATAAGTAATAGGTACACAAAAATGTTTTTTTTATTTATTACTTCCGATATATTTCTAATATTAGAAATCGAAAGTATAGAAATCGTTTTTGTTAAAAAAAAAAAAAATATAAAAAAAATTGCTCCAATTTCATTTTTTTTTTTTTTTTTTTTTTTTTTTTTTAGCTTAGCGCAACGTTCCTTAAAATGGTGTCATTCATAAATTGCAGCTTTTATTGCGGTAAATAGATTTGACCAATTTCTTAGCCTAGCTCGACGTTGCTTAACATGATGTGGTCAACTATACAGCAAATACCAAGTATGTATGTTTTTTTTTATATACAAATTTACGCGTTCAACCCATGTGTACGATATGTTACAATCCATATGATAATAATGACAATATTTAGTGGAAGGTAACCACCGGGCGAGGTTAATGCTCGAAGCATTTTCTACCACCTAACCCTGAGAGTCTTATTATTATGTGGTCACAAACTCAAATTAATGAGGAAAAATTCATGCACTGGGTGGGATTCGAACCAACGGATCTCTATGCTAACTGGATTACCAGACTAGCGCGTTAACCACTTGACTATATCAGTGCACTGCATGTATGGAACAAACATACCCTGCACATTAGTCTGGTAATCCAGGTAGCGTAGGGATCCGTTGGTTCGAATCCCACCCAGTGCATGAATTTTTCCTCATTAATTTGAGTTTGTGACCACATAAATATAAGACTCTGAGGGTTAACAGCCGTATTTATGAACAGAGAATTTTGTCTGAGCAATGTTTCAAGCAAGGTATTGGCCAATAATACTAAAGGAAATCATGCTTGAGACATTGCTCAGACGACGTTTTCTGTTCAATAAAAAAAAATACGGCTGTAAGTGGTAGAAAATGCTTTGACCTTCCACTAAAGAGTTTTATTATTGTTATGTACATCAATAGAAACAAACGTCGCTCGATTTAAAGGTAGACTGAATTTAATTCGTTTGCAATTAACCCATCAGGTGATTTAATTCGTATGCAATTAACCCATCAGGTGATTTAATTCGTTTGCAATTAACCCATCAGGTGATTTATTTCGTTTGCAATTAACCCATCAGGTGATTTAATTCGTTTGCAATTACCTTCCTGAAGTATAGTAAGCGAAATCAGGTGATTTAATTCATTTGCAATTAACCCATCAGGTGATTTAATTCGTTTGCAATTACCTTCCTGAAGTATAGTAAGCGAAATCAGGTGATTTAATTCATTTGCAATTAACCCATCAGGTGATTTAATTCGTTTGCAATTAACCCATCAGGTGATTTAATTCGTTTGCAATTAACCCATCAGGTGATTTAATTCGTTTACAATTAACGCATCAGGTGATTTAATTCGTTTGCAATTAACCCATCAGGTGATTTAATTCGTTTGCAATTAACCCATCAGGTGATTTAATTCGTTTGCGATTAACCCATCAGGTGATTTAATTCGTTTGCGATTAACCCATCAGGTGATTTAATTCGTATGCAATTAACCCATCAGGTGATTTAATTCGTTTGCAATTAACCCATCAGGTGATTTATTTCGTTTGCAATTAACCCATCAGGTGATTTAATTCGTTTGCAAATTACCTTCCTGAAGTATAGTAAGCGAAATCAGGTGATTTAATTCGTTTGCAATTAACCCATCAGGTGATTTAATTCGTTTGCAATTAACCCATCAGGTGATTTAATTCGTTTGCAATTAACCCATCAGGTGATTTAATTCGTTTACAATTAACCCATCAGGTGATTTAATTCGTTTACAATTAACGCATCAGGTGATTTAATTCGTTTGCAATTAACCCATCAGGTGATTTAATTGGTTTGCAATTAACCCATCAGGTGATTTAATTCGTTTGCGATTAACCCATCAGGTGATTTAATTCGTTTGCGATTAACCCATCAGGTGATTTAATTCGTTTGCAATTAACCCATCAGGTGATTTAATTGGTTTGCAATTAACCCATCAGGTGATTTAATTCGTTTGCGATTAACCCATCAGGTGATTTAATTCGTTTACAATTAACCCATCAGGTGATTTAATTCGTTTACAATTAACCCATCAGGTGATTTAATTCGTTTGCAATTAACCCATCAGATGATTTAATTCGTTTGCAATTAACCCATCAGGTGATTTAATTCGTTTGCAATTAACCCATCAGGTGATTTAACTCGTTTGCAATTAACCCATCAGATGATTTAATTCGTTTGCAATTAACCCATCAGGTAATTTAATTCGTTTGCAATTAACCCATCAGGTGATTTAATTCGTTTGCCCATTAACCCATCAGGTGATTTAATTCGTTCGCAATTAACCCATCAGGTGATTTAATTCGTTTGCAATTATTAACCCATCAGGTGATTTAATTGGTTTGCAATAATTAACCCATCAGGTGCTCCCGTTCCTCACCCCGCGTCTCCTGGACCAGGCAGTGCACTCCGCCTCGGATATTCCCGCCGACCTGGTCCCCTCCCTCTCTCCCATGCAAGTTCTTTCGGCCAAGCTCGCCAGTCGACTCGTGCTGCTTCGTGCCAGCTCGGCAAGACTCGGCTACGAAACGCTGGAACTCGGACCGACGAGTGCCGATGCTGCCAATGGAGCCGGGTAATTAAAAGTTTTTTATTTTTATTTTATTAATTCGCCACTGATAACACAAAGAGGCGTAAACAACATTTTCGAAATTTTACAGGAGAGCCAAAATGAGTTTTCTTGTGCATAAATTTTCTGTTCACGGTAGGAAAATCATCACTTCCCTGTACCCGTGAATGACCATACGAACTTTTTCTGTTGCCAAATTTGATTATTTAACTGTGACTATCGATTTACGCCTATTTGATTTGTCTGAAAAAGAGAAAATGAGGGATACGCCTGATTTCAATTTTTGTTGTATCTTTTCTTTGGATTATAATTGGATTACGTCTATTTCTGAGAACAAAATATAGCACAAGTAGACTCAATCCAAGCAATAAAACCGATTTCAAAAATTTGTGGTTTACGCCTCTTTGTGTTATCAGAGGCGAATTGATATAATATATTTCATTTAGAACATGTTCTTTCTTTAGTGTGCTCAACACGGATGCCACATTTCCTCGTTGTACCGCGAAACTCACTCTTTGTCGGAAGTACTCCCCTGCAGGCCTCTCTTTCGTTTCAAGCACCAGAGACTTGGAAATAGAATTGAATAGATCCAAGGCATCTGGTCGAAAAGATCCGAAAGTTTCAACGGCAAAGGGAGAGAAAATGAATTGGGAGTGAATTTTGCGATACTTATCTTTTTAATTTTTCAGCGTGTTTTGCTGCTTCTCCTGAAACCTTGTAGTGAATATTGTATATTGCTCTTTGCTAGATTATCCACACATGTCACGTCTCTTGTATTTTCCTATTATCTTCAATTCCCACGTGTTTTTCCTCCTCAGTGGCGACGAAATATTTTCCTATTATTTTCAATTACCACGTGTTTGTTCTCCTCAGTGGCGACGAAGTATTTTCCTATTATCTTCAATTCTCACGTGTTTCTTTTTCCTCAGTGGCGACGAAATATTTTCCTATTATTTTATATTCCCACGTGTTTATCCTCATCAGTGGCGACGAAGTATTTTCTCATTATCTTCAATGCCCACGTGTTTTTTTTTCCTCAGTGGCGACGCTACGGATGGGGAGAGTGATGACGACGTAGCGGATGGCTTCCAGATCAACCCGGCTGATGTGTTCCTCATGATACAGAAATTCCTCACTCCGCGACTCATGAATGTGGAGAAATTGACACGTGAGTAGTTTTGGGGATTGAGGCTATTGCCCCCTTTCAATCGCCCAACAGGGGTGGATGGAGGGATCTTACAAAAAAAATGTGATTAGTTTTACCAGATGTTATTGATTTTTATTTTTCTTTTAATCTTTTAATAAGTTTTTTTTTTAATTTCTTTTATGCCAAACTCTTTGTAACAAAAAGTAATCTTACATTTAATACAAATAAAATTTATATTCTATTCTATTGTATATTCTGTTTTTTTCTTCTTTTTTTTTTACAAAAGTACAAAATGAAAAGATTTTTTCTAATTTTTAAAACATGACTGTTTGAAATGGGCGGCTAAGTTAATTCTCAATATACCTACTCCTTTCAGCTTAACCACAAATATTTTTAATACCACCACAAATCCCATAAAATATATAAGACCTGTTTGACTGCTGAAGTAAAGGGACTTTTCAGTCTTACCTCGGCAGTATAAACAAGGTATATTCTATTCTATTCTATTCTCTATCACCCAACAGACACTAAAATACTGCAGAGCCTGATCCAAGCACTGGACCGAGACCACGTGACCAAGCTGGCGGCTCTCTACAAGGAGATACTCGCCACGAGTGCCCCGCCCCCCAGTAGAAAACAAAATGGCCGCCGCGGCGCATCCGGCCCCGAAGAACCAAGAGTCGGGTTCAACAACAAGGATCGCATCTACGTGCTGAACCTACTGGGCAAGCTAGTGTTCCATCCCAGCCTGGGCGAGACGCGAGCCAGGAACAGTGAAGGTAATTAGCTGCGTGCGATTAGCTCAGTGGTTAAGCACTCGGCTTGCCATGCGGAAGGTCCCGGGTTCAATCCCCCGTGCCGACAAAAATTTGTATTCATTGTATTTTTTTTTTTTTTTTTTTTTTTTAAGTTTCCATTTATTTATTTTTTACATTTACATCTTCTACAAACAATGAGGGTATACCCACCTTCAAAAGATAAAAAAATCTTGTGCAATTTTTGTATACCTATACCCAATTACCCACCTTCAAAAAAAAAAAAAAAATCAAATGTAATAAAAACAATTAAGGGATACCTTCCGGTGCGCTCGTGTTGACCCAGCACCTGGCTACAACACAGACCACAAGCATCTACAGTGGGTCCTGTTTCATGGCTACAAAATAAAAACGGCTGTGAAACACTCATCTTTAAAAAAAAAATATATAAGCTGGTGTTCCATCCGAGCCTGGGCGAGCCAGGAACAGTGAAGGTAATATTATAAGCTGGTGTTCCATCCGAGCCTGGGCGAGACGCAAGACAGGAACAGTGAAGGTAATATTATAAGCTGGTGTTCCATCCGAGCCTGGGCGAGCCAGGAACAGTGAAGGTAATATTATAAGCTGGTGTTCCATCCGAGCCTGGGCGAGCCTGGAACAGTGAAGGTAATATTATAAGCTGGTGTTCCATCCGAGCCTGGGCGAGCCAGGAACAGTGAAGGTAATATTATAAGCTGGTGTTCCATCCGAGCCTGGGCGAGCCAGGAACAGTGAAGGTAATATTATAAGCTGGTGTTCCATCCGAGCCTGGGCGAGCCTGGAACAGTGAAGGTAATATTATAAGCTGGTGTTCCATCCGAGCCTGGGCGAGCCAGGAACAGTGAAGGTAATATTATAAGCTGGTGTTCCATCCGAGCCTGGGCGAGCCAGGAACAGTGAAGGTAATATTATAAGCTGGTGTTCCATCCGAGCCTGGGCGAGCCAGGAATAGTGAAGGTAATATTATAAGCTGGTGTTCCATCCGAGCCTGGGCGAGACGCGAGCCAGGAACAGTGAAGGTAATATTATAAGCTGGTGTTCCATCCGAGCCTGGGCGAGCCAGGAACAGTGAAGGTAATATTATAAGCTGGTGTTCCATCCGAGCCTGGGCGAGCCTGGAACAGTGAAGGTAATATTATAAGCTGGTGTTCCATCCGAGCCTGGGCGAGCCAGGAATAGTGAAGGTAATATTATAAGCTGGTGTTCCATCCGAGCCTGGGCGAGACGCGAGCCAGGAACAGTGAAGGTAATATTATAAGCTGGTGTTCCATCCGAGCCTGGGCGAGCCAGGAATAGTGAAGGTAATATTATAAGCTGGTGTTCCATCCGAGCCTGGGCGAGACGCAAGACAGGAACAGTGAAGGTAATATTATAAGCTGGTGTTCCATCCGAGCCTGGGCGAGACGCGAGCCAGGAACAGTGAAGGTAATATTATAAGCTGGTGTTCCATCCGAGCCTGGGCGAGCCTGGAACAGTGAAGGTAATATTATAAGCTGGTGTTCCATCCGAGCCTGGGCGAGACGCAAGACAGGAACAGTGAAGGTAATATTATAAGCTGGTGTTCCATCTGAGCCTGGGCGAGCCAGGAATAGTGAAGGTAATATTATAAGCTGGTGTTCCATCCGAGCCTGGGCGAGACGCAAGACAGGAACAGTGAAGGTAATATTATAAGCTGGTGTTCCATCCGAGCCTGGGCGAGCCAGGAATAGTGAAGGTAATATTATAAGCTGGTGTTCCATCCGAGCCTGGGCGAGACGCAAGACAGGAACAGTGAAGGTAATATTATAAGCTGGTGTTCCATCCGAGCCTGGGCGAGCCAGGAACAGTGAAGGTAATATTATAAGCTGGTGTTCCATCCGAGCCTGGGCGAGACGCAAGACAGGAACAGTGAAGGTAATATTATAAGCTGGTGTTCCATCCGAGCCTGGGCGAGCCAGGAACAGTGAAGGTAATATTATAAGCTGGTGTTCCATCCGAGCCTGGGCGAGCCAGGAACAGTGAAGGTAATATTATAAGCTGGTGTTAGTCTAGCTGGGGGACGTTAAACAGGGAGAAGACTAGTGTCTCGCTAGAGGACTATAAACAGAGAACAGACTAGCCAACCCTTACAAGCCAGGCTAGCTTGCAGTTTCCTAAGGGTTTAATAAAGAAAAGTCCAAGTCCTCATGATGGTTGATCGCACATAGAAAATATGTGGTTCAGGACGAGCCAACTTTGAAATAAAGTTGGCTGGAGACCATCACTCACCCCTCCAGCTGTAGCCAAGCTGGCTACAACAACAACAACATAAACTGGTGGTCCTTCCAAGCCTGGGCGAGACGCGAGCCAGGAACAATGAAGGTAATTGTTTACATGTACATTAAACTCTCTTACACATACAGTATACAGGGTGGGGCAAAAGTCTGGAAACCCCTGAATAACTTTCGAATGGCTTATCCGGTAAAATTAAATTTTTGTACGGTAAACCAGGGTAATAAGACCTTCTTTTAGAGTTGGACCGATTTTTGTTACCAGCCCCCATGTCGGGGCCAGGGGGGCCAACTTCATTTTTTTAAATACGAACCCCCACCCTGCGACAAATTTTTGGAAATGTCTTCAAATAAGAAATACATTGGTGCAAATTTTATTTTTTTATTATTAACAGTTTACAAATGGCGTCCATATTTGTGTATGCAGTGTAAAGTCTGGAAACCCTGAATAACTTTCGAATGGCTTATTTGGTAAAATTAAAATTTTATACGGTAAACCAAAGTAATAAGACCTTCTTTTAAAGTTGGGCCGATTTTTGCTATCGGCCTCCATGTCTGGGCCAAGGGGGCCAACTTCATTTTTTTTAAATACGAACCCCCACCTTGCGACACATTTTTGGAAATGTCTTCAAATATCAAATACTTTAGTGCAAATTTTATTTTTTTAATGTTAACTGTTTGCAAATGGCGTCCATATTTGTGTATGGCGTCCATATTTGGCCCCGACATGGGGGCCGATAGCAAAAATCGGCCCAACTCTAAAAGAAGGTCTTATTACTTTGGTTTACCGTATAAAATTTTAATTTTACCAAATAAGCCAGTCGAAAGTTATTCAGGGGTTTCCAGACTTTAGTTCACTGCATACACAAATATGGACGCCATTTGCAAACAGTTAACACTAAAAAAATAAAACTTGTACCAAAGTATTTGATATTTGAAGACATTTCCAAAAATGTGTCGCAAAGTGGGGGGTTCGTATTTAAAAAAATGAAGTTGGCCCCCTTGGCCCCGACATGGGGGCCGATAGCAAAAATCGGCCCAACTCTAAAAGAAGGTCTTATTACTTTGGTTTACCGTATAAAATTTTAATTTTACCAAATAAGCCATTCGAAAGTTATTCAGGGGTTTCCAGACTTTTACACTGCATACACAAATATGGACGCCATTTGTAAACTGTTAATAATAAAAAAAATAAAATTTGCACCAATGTATTTCTTATTTCAAGACATTTCCAAAAATGTGTCGCAAAGTGGGGGTTCGTATTTAAAAAAATGAAGTTGGCCCCCCTGGCCCGACATGGGGGCCGGTAACAAAAATCGGCCCAACTCTAAAAGAAGGTCTTATTACCCTGGTTTACCGTACAAAAATTTAATTTTACCGGATAAGCCATTCGAAAGTTATTCAGGGGTTTCCAGACTTTTGCCCCACCCTGTATGTTTTACACATACAGTATGACTTTTCACTCCTACCTCGGCATTATAAACAATGTGTAGTCGATTTCTTTTGGGTGGAAGAGAGAGAGTTGGGTGGAAGAGATTGCCAAAGGCAATGACCCCGCCCTTTAGGTAGGACTTTAGCTTCTTTCTCTTTTTTGTTCTTGTTTCTTTGCTTAATCTATTTATTTTTTCTTTATAATTTCATTGTATTTTACTGTATATATTTTTGTTCTACCTAATAAAGCTTACTATAATAATAATAATAATTTCTGTGCTATTCTTCTTTTCTCTAAAACCTAAAAAAGGGTTGGGTGGAAGAGATTGCCACAGGCAATAACCCCGCCCTCTAGGTAGGACATTATTGTTATTTTCTTTTTTACTTATTTATTTTGTCATTTGTTTGTTTTTTTTTTTTCTTAATTTTATACTGTTAACATTGTACTCTGTCCTCCTAATTAAGCATAATATAATAATAATAGTAATAATAATAGTAATAATAATAGTAATAATAATAATAATAACTTTCCTCTCTCGCCAGACCCGGCGTGGGACGAGTGGCGCTTCGAGCAAGTTCAGTACATATTCGACCTGGCCCTCGGGGTGTGTCCCTGGAACCACGAGCTGGCCTCTGCCTACCGCAAGTCCCTGATATCGCTGCTGGGACACAACCTGCCCCACGCACTGCTGGGCCGCCTGGTCACCCACGCCGACGGCATGGTCACGACGGGCCAGACAGTGAGTACACCCAGGTTTTTTTTCACATAATATACCTATATGGATTTTTTTTTTTTTTTTTTAATGAATATTTATTTAAAGAGAGGTCTGTAACATTCAGAGTCCTTGCCCCTGGAATTAAATTTGAACCACCGACCTCTAAGTTACAAGTTCACCGCCTTATCGATCAAGCTACTGAGGTCGGTACTGGTGACAGCGGGTCAGCACACACAGTGACCTGGGTTCGATCCTCATAGCATTGTAGAGGACATTATCTATAATATGTTTAATGTTTAATAAATATATATGAATCTAGAGAATAGATTTTAATTTATAATATATGTCAAATCTGAAAATCCAAACTCCGCGGGAATCTTACCACTGAGTTCATCGTGCACCAAAAGAAAAATAGAAGAATAGAAAAGAAAAAAAATACTTTATTATTACTATTATTATTCAACAATTTAGATCAATCTTTATTTACAATTTTTAATATACAGGTGCAGTCAAAAGGTATAATTAATTAAAGATAAACAAAGTTTGATCAGGGGTGGTGATAATGCTTTTGGCATTCTCTTACTTATTATTATTCAACGATTTTGATCATACTTTAATTTTTTTTTCATGTATATTTTATTATAGGTAACTTTAAATTTTGTTTCCAGAAAAACGTGAAGTTGACCCCGGAAGTGGCCGCGTGCTGGCGACAGTCCCTGGACATGCTGGCCAAGCTCAACCAGAAGATAGCCGCCTGCAAGTCCAAAGTCGAAAGCAAGAAATCGAAAGCCACCAGCGCCAGCGACGGCAAGAAATCGATTCTGATCGCGTTTCAAACGATGTACCTTCAGCTGTGCCTCTACTTGATCCTCGACAATTCGATATCGATCGATATTATCGATGAGCTGAATCATTGCTATGAGAGATTTGACGAGAAGAAATCGAGCAAGAAAGGTAAGCGTTGTTTTATTTATTTTTTTTTAATTGAGTTTAACATCACTGCATGCTTAATTATTCATATCATGACGGGGGTTTTACAATATAATCGCTGGAAACTTACAAACCAGCTACTCAAATTAACCTCACCAGCCTGACTTGGGCCGGGAATAGCCAGCATCAGGCGGGTTTAAATTTGATTGGTCGCCCAAGTAATAGCCTTTCACAAATTCTCGGAATGAAGTGTTTGTTTTAAAGTTAATGTTTCAATAAAAATAATGAATTTTTTTTTAATGGTACTGTCTACACATGCTGTCATAGCATGGTAACTACGCCAACATGCAATAAATGGCAATATTTAACTTGAAAAAAAAGTAATAGCCTCGCTGGGAAGAAGGACCAAGTCCAAATTGTGCAACTTAAACTTGCTGAAAAAAAAAAAAAAAAAAAAAAAAAAAAACTCAAGAAGAGATTGCCATAGGCAATAAACCCGCCCTTTAGTTAGGACATATGTATAATATATACAGGGTGTAACAGACTAAATGTAAAATCTCTTAAGAGGTGGTAGTATAGATCATTTCCAACCATTAATGTTCTATATCTCTTTTGATTTAACTCAGTGGTTCTCGAGATATTATTTTTTTGAATTATTTTTACAAGTCCCCTGCCGCTCGACAAAGAATGGCATCTAACTCCGTAAATACAGCAGATGAAGCAATAGATTTAACTTTTTCCATAAGATAACAATATTTCACTATTATTTAGACTAGATTTATTCTTAAAAAGTGCACACGTATTGAAAAAAATCGGCAGCAGCGGAAAATTTATCGCGAACATGAAATCCACCTGAAACTTCAGCCGCCATTTTCTCAAAATACTGCCCTCATAAAATATTGGTTTCATTTCTGTAAAAACTTGCTTGAAGTCTTATCTTTCAGAAAATATGACACACTTGATATAAAACTTTCATTTTTTATTGGAACCAAGAGAAACTAAAAAAAAAAGTCAGTCAGTACTACTAACTGTACCTACTAGGCTACCATCCTACTTTTACCTAGGGAACTAATTTTTTTCTTCAATATGACAAATTATGGTTGCCATTTATTTTCCAACGGCCCAAAAGTTTGCCTCAGTAGACTCTTAACTTCGAGGTCACTGGTTCGAGTCTCAAGTGTGGCAAATTAGTATGTACGTATCCATGTATGATACTTTTAGCTGTGGTGCTTCAGAAATCAATATTAATCGTAATTGTTCATTTGTTCATAAGAGGAAAGGGTCTCAATGATAAAATGGTTTGAATGAAATAAACATAACAATGTACCTACATAGTTAACACCCACAGGTAAAGGTGGTACGGTAAATACTGAACATTCATAAGTTGGTACATAGAGGTACAAATTATTAGGTTAGTAGGTACCGAATTTTAATAAAACACATGGAATACTAAAATATTAAGGTCAATTAGTAGTCACCGTGGCAGAGTGAGTTAGCGTGCTAGGCGTTGCACGCATGGTGACCTGGGTTCGATCCCCAGCGGGACAGGAGTTTTTCTGCTCTGTACTTGGATGTTCGGGGTCCACTCATACCTCGTGAGGAAAAATGAGTAGTTACTTGTATGAGTAACGACCAGTGGCGGCATTACCAGAGTAAAAAGAAATTAATGTAATAGAATAATTCGAAAAGTAAAGGAGGCTCTTAGTAATGCTGCGCTACCCACAAAAAATGTGAAGAGTCCTTGTGCTTCACCACAAATAAAACCATACATACATACTAAAATATTAAGGTCAATTAATCACGATCGTGGTGTCACAATAGCTCAAACTCGTCTTACTAAATATTTGCCATACTTGAGACTCGAACCAGTGACCTCCAAGTTAAGAGTCCGCAGCCTTATCAATGAATCGACTGAGGCTAACTTTTTGGGCCGCTGGAAAGTAAATGACAACCATAATTTGTCAAATTGAAGAAAAAAATTAGTTCCCTAGGTAAAAGTAGGATGGTAGCCTAGTAGGTACAGTTAGTAGTACTGACTGACTTTTTTTTTAGTTTCTCTTGGTTCCAATAAAAAATGAAAGTTTTATATCAAGTGTGTCATATTTTCTGAAAGATAAGACTTCAAGCAAGTTTTTACAGAAATGAAACCAATACTTTATGAGGGCAGTATTTTGAGAAAATGGCGGCTGAAGTTTCAGGTGGATTTCATGTTCGCGATAAATTTTCCGCTGCTGCCGATTTTGTTCAGTACGTGTGCACTTTTTAAGAATAAATCTAGTCTAAATAATAGTGAAATATTGTTATCTTATGGAAAAAGTTAAATCTATTTCTTCATCTACTGTATTTACGGAGTTAGATGCCATTCTTTGTCGAGCGGCAGGGGACTTGAAAAAATAATTCAAAAAAATAATATCTCGAGAACCACTGAGTTAAATCAAAAGAGATATAGAACATTAATGGTTGGAAATAATCTATACTACCACCTCTTAAGAGATTTTACATTTAGTCTGTTACACCCTGTATATATATTTTTTTTCTTCTCTTGTTTATGTTATTAATATTGTCAATTTTTATATTTAATTTTTTACCATTATTTGTCTGTATATAATATGTTCTACTAATAAAGAGTTTCTAAATAAAGAATAAATAAATAAAAATAAGTCTCCTGGTTGTCTCCTCTCCCCAGGGGACAACTCTGAGCCCAACTGGATCGAGGTGATCACCGAGCTGTTCCTCAGTCTGCTCTCCAAGGACTCGGTACTTCTGAGACACCTGGTGTCCAAGGTGTTCAAGCTGCTAGTGCCCGCCGTCAGCGTACAGGCTGTTCAACAAATTCTGCAGGTCGGGTTTTTTTTTTTTACTGTTTGTCAGAACGGTTTTTTTAAAGCCCGGATCCCACTAACTTTTTTTCTTTTTTTTGTCCGTGCTTGTGTCAAAAATTATGATTGCCATTCACGAGGAAGTTTTTTTTATCGTATGCCTTTATTACACATCTCAAAGTGAGAAGACATATTATAATTATGTAATAAACTTGATCTGGAAATCTGATGGCAGTGATTGTCTGATCGCCAAAATTGTCAGTACTTTAGCCGCATGTCAATGCGTTGCCCAGGAAGAAGTTTTGTGTCCATGATTGGCATTGTATTTTTTTTTTTTTTTCTATCTCAATATGTAAATATGTTACCATTTATTTATCTTTTTCTATTGATGTATACTTTTGTCATATTGTATTTAGTCATCACGGAGGTTTTACCCTCCGTAAGCTGGGAATCGTACCGATCTATCCCGGTAGCTCAGTGTTAAAGGCGGCTTTCTGTGAATCCAGAGATACCAGAGGTCGCGGGTTCGAAACCCAGCCAGGACATAATAAGTTATCCTCACATTTGGGATTTTTACCACTAAATAATGCGTCTAGGGCTTACTGCTGGAGTAATGGGACTTAATAGTCCTAATTGGACAATATAAATAAGACGATATTCTTACTAAAAGCGGTTTTTTTTAATTGAACGAAAAGCCTGAACAAGACCGAATGGTCAGCTCTGCTCAACCAAAATTTGAAGATTAAAAAGAAGTGATTTTTGGGACTCTGGTTTTTTTACATTAAAGATATTGGTGTTTGTTTACATTTTGCATTTGAAATTATCCACTTCTTCTTACCGAACCAGAAGCCATGACCGAACGAACGGGCCGGTCCACTCCGGTCAGGATTTCTCGTTCCGGTCAAATAAAGAAAAGTGAATTTCAGTGACCAGGTCAGCTTCGGTTCGCTTCGTTCAAATAAAAAAAACCGCTTTAACCTCACCCAGCTTGGGTAGGCCCGGAAATGCCATCCTCACATGTTGGATGGGGAAAAAAAGAAGAAAAAAATGATTTCGCCCTTAATGCGATCTTTCCCGCCCCACAGGTGTTGGATCCGAGCAAGAATCCGCTCAAAGACAGGCTGGAGGAGGATTCTGAGGAGGAAGAAGAAGAAGAAGACCAGCTGGATGAGGAGGAGGAGGAGGAAGAGGAGGCGAGTGTGGAGGAGGAGGAGGAGTCTGAGCTGGACGAGGAGTATCTGGGCAACGAGAGTAACACGGACAAGCTACGCCAGGCGGTGAACCAGGCGCTCGGCATGAACGGGAACATTACGGATGCGGTGAGTAATTTTATAAAATTCGTATTTTTAATATTCATCAGATCATCAGAGGGTGGCGTCATCGTGAACGATGGTAGCCAGACAGTGGAGGAATGACTCATCATAGGGTGGCGTCATCGTGAACGATGGTAGCCAGACAGTGAAGGAATGACTCAGCACTTCTACCACTCTCTTTACAAGGAGGCTAATAATTGACAAGGGCCCCCAGAACCAAGCCAATGATGGTCTACTCCCTGTTTATAGTCCCCCAGCCAGACTACTGGTCTACTCCTTGTTTAAAGTTTTTTTTTATATAAATATAGTCTGTTAGTGTATTAATAATTAAATTTTATTTTAAATGTCAGCCTCCATGGCATAACGGTTGTGACTACTGCCCGTTCTCCAGAGATGTTGAGTTCGATCCCCGGTAGGAGCAGACAGCAGACTTTTCCCACAAAAATTCTGTTCCCTTCGAACCCGTTAGGCTAGCATTTCCGGTCCTACCCAGGCTTAGAAAGTGACTATTTCTTTATTTTTGGAGAAAAAAAAATTATCAAATTTCAATGAAATTCAAATTGAGAAACCAGAGAAACCTCTTCTGTTCCCCAGGAGTCGATAGACCTGAGCGATATGGACGGCGGTGAGGCGGCCCAACTCGATGCGGCCCTCGCCGCGGCCTTCTCCTCCCTCAAGCGGCCGCAGAACAAGCGGCCCTCCAAGTTTGCGGCCCAGGCTGAGACGCGTCTGGTGAGCTTCCGAGTCCGGGTGCTGGATCTGGTAGACATTCTGGCGACCAGTGCGAGCACGCCGGCCCAGGTGAACCTCGACATTCTGGCAACACTGTTCCCGCTGCTCAGGTACGGCCTTTTTCTTCTTATTATTATTTCTGTTTTATTTCTCATATTATACATGGTAACAATTAGCATCATCTATGGATGGGCTAGGATATAGCAAACATAGAAGGATTACAATGTTAATGAGATTTGATTATTATTATTATTAGTATTATTATTATGAACCATGAACATGTACTTTTATTAACAGTTTTTCTTAGTTTATGTGAGGAGTAAATTCATACTTTCTCACATAAACTTTGACGATCAGTATTAAAATTAAAATTAAAAAAAATTAGGAACTCAAAAACTTTCGGACTAGATAGCAGGATTGTAAGATGACACTTTTCTGGATCTTCCATTTCACTGATTTCCGGATGCCAACCATTTCAATGTTCTTCGAGAAATTATACTTTATTATTATTATTATTATTATAGAAAGCTTTATTAGGTAGAACAAAAAATATATACAGGAGGACACAATGAAATATAAACAAAAACAAAAAGATTAAACAAATATACAAGAAGGAAAAAAAAGAGAGAAATGTCCTACCTAAAGGGCGGGGTTATTGCCTGTGGCAATCTCTTCCACCTTTTTCTTCTGAAGTAATTTGTTCATGTTTGGAATTAATGTGAAAAAGAAAACATGACATAAGGTCTCATTTGTTATCTGCCTGGCCGTCTTAGGGCCAAATTATTAAACATGATTTTTTTCGCCTTAAATCTATAGCGAAAATAATTTAGGGCATTGGTTTTCCCCATCTTAGACAATATGCCAAATCTAGACTTATCTCCACAGAGGTAATAATTAAAATAATATCGCCTTATTTATACTGCCCGATTAGGACTATTAAGTCCATTATTGCAGCAGTAAGCCCAATACGCATTTTATGTGGTAAAAATCCCAAGTGGGAGGATAACTTATCATGTCCCGGCTGGGTTTCGAACCCACGACCTCTGGTATCTCTGGATTCACAGAGTGCCGACTTTACCACTGAGCTACCGGGACAGACAGGTACGGCCTTTTTCTTCTGAAGTAATTTGTTCATGTTTGGAATTAATATGAAAAAGAAAACATGACATTTGTTGTCTGCCTCGCTGTCTAAAGGCCAAATTATTAAACAGGATTAGATTTCAGGTGAAAGACGAAATGTACACTAGTAGTTATGTCTTTAACGTGCTAGTCTGGTAGTCCAGGTAGCATAGGGATCCGTGTACCTTTAAATCGAGCGACATGTGTCTCTATTGATGTATGTATGTAACGCTTATCAAAGTCGTAATTTTTGTCTAATCGAGCTGAAATGTTCGGAGTATGTTTGTTCCCTACATGCATTGCACTGGTAGTCAAGTGGTTAACGCACTAGTCTGGTAATCGGGGTAATCGAGGTAGCAGAGAGATCCGTTGGTTCGAATCCCACCGAGTGCATGAATTTTTTTCCTCATTAATTTGAGAGTTTTAATAAAACTCCAGGGTTAGGTGGTAGAAAATGCTTTGAGCATTAACCTCGCCTGGTGGTTAACTTCCAGTAAAGAGTATTATCATTATAACAAAAATGGACTGTCTCCTTTCCAGGTATACCCTATCGCTGCCTTCACAGAAAGCGTTGGAGACACGAGTAAGAGCTGTGCTCTCCCATGGAACGAGTGGCAAGCGCGGAGCTCTGGTGTTGAGCGGAGACTTGAGTGAGCAACTGCTGACGGATGTGCTAGTCTCGAGTGTTCTGGAGAAGGGTGAGTGAAAGTAGAATAATAACTAGTGGTTCTGGAGAAGGGTGAGTGCAAGTAGAATAATAACTAGTGGTTCTGTGAACTTACTGTAGGAGTTTTTTTTTTACACGTACCACCGGTGGTACACGCACGTTCGTACGGAATGGACCGGGTGTACCACCGGTGGTACACGGGGTCGGATAGCCGTATTATCGCCGGTCCCACAAGAGAATTCACAAAAAACCATGCCGGTCGTCTAAGTGTTTTCTTTATTTATTTTATGACTTTTGCAAAGAGTTTTCTTTAAATGATAAAAGGTATGTTTTTGTGCAAGCATGCATGTGTTGGATCACATTAAGAAAAATCAAGCATTTCCTCTTTCGATGTAATATTACTTTATATTTATAGATTAACATTTTTTTTATTTAGAATGGGTACCTCTACTCTGTAAAAAAAAAAAAAAAAAAAAAAAAAAAAAAAAAAAAACGAAAAAGGAAAAAGGAAACTAGTATATGTTTTGAGTATTTTTTATGTCTTCGGATAAAAATAACCAAAAAACAAGAACAACCCATACAGTCATAATCGCCTCTATAGAAAGGTGTTAGTCAGAATAGATCTTATTTGGCCACAGTGTTAACTGGGTGGGGTTTCAACTGCAACTAACCCATACAGCCATAATTGCCTCTATAGAAAGGTGTTGGTCATAATATATCTTATTTGGCCACAGTGTTACTTGTGTGGGGTTTCAACACGCAATGCAACTGAAACCCTGCAACCAGGTCAGACGACGTGGCGTCAGTAAATTGGGGAAAACTAATAGGACCACCACACAAGGACCATACTTCATAGGTGTGGCCCTTAGTGTGAGATGACGACAACCAAAAGAAACTAGCATAAGTTCAGTTAATAATATTATGAATTATGTAAACTGTCATTGTTATATATATTTGAATCACTTACTTGTCATGTATTAAATAAATAAAAATAAAAAAAATAGCTCCGTGATTTTCTCATGACCCCAGGTGACACAAGCATGTCCGCGGTGCAAAGCATTTCCGGTGAGATATCGAGCGCAATCCTCTACCTGGTGAGGTTGCACGCGGTGTCACCGGTGTCCCCCAAGTCCTATGAGAAGCTAGCCGAGTCCAAGTTCCTGCAG